>JAUCMO010000291.1:6920000-8120000 GCA_032399605.1 Melipona beecheii | reverse complement strand
ATAGCGTGTATTACACAAGTTTTTATATGCTCTCTTTGAGTTACGGTATTTAATGTTGTATATTGATCGATTCAAATTCAATTGTTTCGTCGATAGCGTCGACGCAAGTTTTGGATACTGAATAGTTTGAAAAGACAAGCGGATAATATTGTCCAGTACTCGAGATGAAATTTCAATTTCTGGCAAAGGGAAGAATCGATAGAAAAGAAATTACTGGCGCGATCGCTCAGTACCGGACAACGCCACTCCTACTCGAGGTCTACCCCACGCCCCCTCGCGAATCACGCGACCCAAATCGACCAATCGCTAATTTTCGTTGCACCTGAAGAGACTTTCAGTGATGATAATATTCCTCACGCGCGACTATCATTTCAAATTTCCCGTTCGGGGAAAGTGTCTACTGTGAATTCTTGAAAACAGAGGTTCGATCGTCGTTGGTACGTTGATAAAATTAAAATTAGTTCAGTCAACACGGTACAATAATAACGAAAATTGTACAGTTATTTGGAAAACGTACGCGAAAGTAATATCTCTTGCACTGTCGTTTCAAATATCCCGGAAAAGTGTCCGAGGAAAAAGTGTTAACAAGATTCGATGTAACAAAGCGGCGGGCGCGCGTTTGTTCTCCTTTCAAAGCAAATGGAGGTGTTCGATCGGTTGACAAATAAATTCCACTCGATTGCTCTTCGATCTGGAATCGCGTGTCGGGCGATTTTCTGTGGAAAACTACGCCACGGACAGGCTGTAAATTGATCTGGACCGAGGGGGAAAAGACATCGTCCGCGGTGGTGGTGGTGGTGGTGTCTGCTGCGCCACGCCGTCTCGAGTTCTCTCTCTCTCTCTCTCTCTTCCCCAACTCCTGGTTGGTATTCCGGTGTAATTATCGACGAACAGGAGAGAGCCAGCAGAAACGTATTATCACGAGACACACGTTTTGCCGGTCGGTCCTATTACTTTCCCTTTTCTTCCCCTCGACCACCCCCTTCCACCCCTTTGTTTCGTCGTCTTTGTCTCGTCATCCGTACGTCGGCTGCTTTTTTCCTTACCGTTCTCTCGAAAAACGTGGAGGAAAGAGGTTTCGATTGGGAAATAGTTATTATAGGAATATACAGGGGAGTCGAAAAAGCATTGGCACATCTAGTTTTTCTTGCGAGAACAAGCGATATATGGGCTCACATCGCTGATATTAACTCCGTAAAACAAAAAGTGAAGAAAAGTGACAAAGGTAGTATACATTGGTTTTTAATTCCCTTTGAAATATGAATTCAAACAAACATCGTATAACAGAATGTATTATCACAGGCTTGGATTTCATCTAACGAGGTGTAAAGTACATAAGATGGTATATAGTGTTATTTGAAAGAAGCTACAAAATAAATAACCTTTTGCAAATATTGGTTTGTTATCGAATAATGTCGCATTTGCCTTCAAGCTTTTAAGAATATTATCACTGAAAGTGATTTTACTCAGGAAATCGGGCCTCTTCAGGTGCAACGCTGATGCAACGAAAATTAGCGATTGGTTGATCTGGGTCACGTGATTCGCGAGGGGGCGTGGCGTAGACCTCGAGTAGGAGTGGCGTTGTCTGGCGCCTGTAATTTCTTTTCTATCCGTTCAAATGTTTGCATATCAATAAAGAACAATTGCTTCTGGACCTTTCCAGTGAGACGAATCGTACTGGGATACGAGTCGTGTAGTTTTTTTATATCCTATATGGCGCAGAGGGAGGAAGCTTGGCTGCATAAATTATCAAAATTTAATCCAATTAAATTAACGGTAATTGTTTGCGTGGGGCAAGAAACATTTTAAAACACGAGGTATAAAATATTTCCGACGGTAAAAGTAGACGAGCGTTCTAACGTTGATACGATATTTCGCAACATTTCAGTATACTTGCAGAAGAACAGTTTTTTCAACAAATGCAAATTAACCACTGAAATCACGAGTCTATTAATCTTTATTTACTGTTTGCTCTACCTGTTATTAGATATTCATTATTGGAATTTGCTGCTGTTACTTTTGTACGTAGTAGGTTACTTTTGTTAGTAGTAGGCTACTTACGTAAACTGGTTAGTGTGTCGTTTGTTTCATAAAACTGTTGCAAAGCAAAAGAAGAAGTTAAAAGAAAACTGGGTGTGCCAATATTTTTTTGACGTATCGTACGAAGTGATATCTCCTCCTTTCTCTCCCCCCCTCCCGCGATCGGCCGATTTGTCTCGTATTTTTGCATCGTCGTTTGCGTCGGCTCCATGTCACGTCTTCGTAAAAAATAAATCATATTACGTAGCTTAGCATTAGCATCAATTTATTACACTTTTTCCTTCGATAAATTGTACAGCTCTGTATCTATATGTTGCACTTTTTTTTTTCATGCTGTTTGTAAATTCTAATCGCACTATTATTATTAAGCCGATACTAATAGAATCGCTTTAAGTAACTGTTGGATTTCTCGGTAGTTGTCATAAATTAAGATTGCAAATGTTATAAGAAATGGCACGTTGACTGAAGGACACAGGAGAAGTTAAAAACGTCGTTAATATTAATGACGAGTTAATGAGAAACGTGTGTTGCGAATCGATAATCGTTCGCTTTTAAGTTCGATTCACTTGGCGTCTAATAATCGCTAGTATTTTTTTATCCAAGTATGATTTCTACATCAATTGAAATCTCAAATCGCCCAAAGTCAATAAATTATACGTTTCAAGTGTCGATAAATCGTATTCATACGTTGCACTTTTTTTTTTAGATTTGTGAAAATATGAAATATGAAATATGAAGATGTGTTGTTTTTGCCATCTCTTCAGAATTTCTTATTTTTTATGAAAGAAAAAAATATTTGAAAAAGAAAAAAAATGTAAAATATCTGAAGTGTCTATTATATCAGTCCCCACGTATTCCCAGTGTCGATGACGTTGCATGTCTCGTGGCTGTTCGTGAAAAATACAAATTCGCATAATCATTCGAACGGTTTGCAGAATTTAATGAATATATTACAACACGAATCGATACGAAGTAGCCAAGATATCGCGAACGCAAATGCAAAAGTCCCACGAATTAACTGTGCTTTTCATTTCTTCTTTTCCTTTGCAATGCTTTGTTTCTAAAACCATGAAATGTACAAAAGTGTTCGTTACGTTATAATTTTGTATTATAGTTTATATTGAACACGAAAAATTGAAGATTACAAAAATGCACATTCAATGATATATAATGTATATAAAATATTATTGTCAAAAATGTATGTACAAATGAAATATTCAAAACGGAGTGTATATCACGATGCGTAGTAGACAAAACGAAGCTTCTTCCCCTCTTTCTTTACTCGTAAAAATTTTAAACCATAGAAAGCATAAAATTCGCTTTCTAAAGACATCTATTCTATTTCGAGTTGCTCAGCTTCTTACTCTCGTGACTTAAGACTGACACTGAAAGAGACTACTTTGAGTCCTTTTGACGATCCCGAATTTTTTCATAACCATCCCGACTGCTGGCTTTCAATCCCCGGTTTTTTTCATTAACCACCGGGGTCTGAATTATTAACTGCAAACGTAATCGCCCACGGCAGCACCAGGGATAGATTGATCGTTTGATACCGCGGAGATACGCGGGCGCGTTCTTCTCGGTCGGAGGGAATCCGGTGGAGCGAGACTCCCCACGCGCTCTCTCTCTCTCTCTCTCTCTCTCTCTCTCAGTCGTTTCGAGACGGTGGCCCGCGAAAAGTTACTCAGATTTATTGCGCTATTATTTCGGCCGATACACGGGCCTGTATAAGGAACAAAGGGTACGTTTATGGCCACCGAACGCCGAAATTTGCCTGCGGGAGGTCAATATAACGTCCCCGGTGGGCGAGAGAAGAAGAAGAACCAACCGGCTTGGTTTTCCCTCCTGGGTACACTGTCAGCGAGAGAAAAGCGCCTTCTGATAAACGTTCCCACGACGGCGCGCAGTCCCAGACACCACGGGGCCGCGTTTCTGAACTTTTGCGAGCCCCGTGAACGTCGAAACGACCGACGACCTTTTCGAGCCTCGCGTTAAATCCACCGAAAAGGGAGGAGGGATGCAGAGAATGGTCACTGGTTCATTTACCTCCTTCCTTTATGTATTTTCTTCCTTTTTTTCTTTTTTTAAACGTTTCTGAAGTGTTGACACACTTCGATGGGGGTAATTGGTCCGGTTCAGTCGCAGGAGCCCCGAAATTTGCCAATGTTCCAGATTGTAGATTACAGGTTGATTGGAATTTGTTCGATCACCACGGGTTATTTTTCCGACTTTGGTTCTCCATTCTGTCGTTATTGTAAATTTCATATAAATTTATACCAGCTTTTTACTGACACTGCATCGTGTCCACGAACGTCGCAAATTTTTCTTAGCAGCATCCTCCCTTTATTTGTAACAAAATCTCGATTTTCTTCTTCAATTTCACTTGTACCCTCAAGACGCAGTATAAACTTTCGACTGTATAAACAACTTTCTCTTTTTTCAATTACTCTATGATGATACGTCACCTTTCGAGTGTTTCAAGAGTTACGCTATCCCAAAGCCCCGGCTACGATGAGGAGAGTACGAAATTGCTTCTTACTCAGTCCAATAATTCGAAACGGCAGACTGTAGAGTTCCGAATTTTCCAAGTTTTACGAACCTTCTCACGGTGGCGGAGGAAGAAGGTAGGAAGGGAAACGGAGCTACTTTCGCGAGCTCCGGGGGCCGTTTGCGGAATGGGCGAGCTCGGAAGTTCCGTCTGTACAATATGCATTGCACTGTCCAGGAGCAAGGAATGCAGCATTCTATTAAAGTCCTCCTCCCCCCAAGACGAAGGTGCTGGCCTATTCTCTCCGTCTCTCTCTCTCTTTCTCCTCTTTCTCTCAGAACCAGTGCTCGGTGTCTCGGCGTGCCGGGTTTCACCCGTATTTCTGCAAGCCGATATTCATCCCTTCTGAAGTACCGTCGCCACTTAAATTACCGCCACTCGCGAAATTACATTCTAACCACGTTAGAACGAGAACCGGATTCTATTGGTCTCGAATCGGGTAGCGGAAGCTTCTTCTCTCTTCTCTTCGACTTGGAAATTTATAGATTCCACCGACTAAAAGTTTCAAGCGCTCCTCTCGAGGTGGTGAAAAAGAGGGGGACGGATCGGCGTAACAGCTTGTCTCGATCGATCATTCTCGCGTCTCGGAATTATCGCCTAACCTCGCGAGTTTTCAACTGTACGTTGCGTACTCGTTTCGACAGTAATCGGTCGAGGAGTTTTTTTGGTCTCAATCTGGGGAACGTGCATGGAAGTTACGACGAGATGTTTGTTGCAAACGTGTGAAACGCTTGATGGTTCGATGGAAGAAACACAGATGACATTCTTTTGCGTCAGAAGTTAAATATTTGCAGTTTTTAACACGCAATATGAATAGTCATTTTGAGGATATGTTAAATGTTAAAGTTGAACCCAGAAAATCGGGCCTCTCGAGGTGCAACGCTGATGCAACGAAAATTAGCGATTGGTTGATTCGCGAGGGGGCGTGGCGTTGTCTGGTACTTGTATCGATTCAAATGTTTGCGTATCAATGAAATTTTATGGCAAAAAAGTAGTCGGAACAGTTGTTTCTGGGCCTTTCAGTGAGACGAATCGAACTGGGGTACAAGTCGTGCAGTTTTTTGAATAATAACTCGACGATAACGAGCATCCTCAAGAATTGCTTCTTTTGAAATTTTATTGTACCTCTTGTACATTACATCGTACAACCTAATCATCGTGTTATAATTATCGTTCGTTGTAATTATCAGCAATTGTGAAAAATTTTGATGGTCCCTTTGCAGGGAGCAGTCGGAGTGCAAAGGGTAAAATTTGTTTCAAACTTGATCAATCTATCAGTCAGGTCTCACTATTGTTTTGCACAACAAAGGTGTTGTATAGCACGTTCGCGGAAAGGTTCTGAATACGCCCTTGAATACTTTCATAAGCAACCCCATTGTGCAGCAACTGTTGGGTTTTGGGCAATTTTGTTAATTGTTCGAAACTTGTGGAAAGTGGTAATGGATACCAGTTTGGGCAATGACCGTGCAAGGTTGCGAAGGAAAGTTCGGGCTCGTTATTGGTCGATGAATGTCAAGGGCAAAGGGTGGCGCCGCTGCGGTGAATAGTGGGCGCGTTGTAATGGCTGCTGGCAGAGAGAGAGAGAGAGAGAGATGGCTGTTGGAACCATCATTTTCGAAATGAATAATTATACACAAGTATAAATATAGAATATTTACAATGTCTAGGTACTAATACACACATGTCGTGACGTTATCCAATAATTTATTCTCGATGCAATATTAGATTTATATATTCTAGTTTATATCTTGGGAAAATGAACGGATACAAGATTGACGAACGTGCTTTTTCTTCGATACACTTCAACGCACGTGTTACCTGCCCCAAGTGTCAGGATATGTCCTGTTTTAAAATTGTATCGCCACTCGGGATATACCCGATTTCGTGATAAATGGGATTGCCACGTGTCCTACTTAAAAAATTACACACCAAACCCCCATCAATGTCGCTGCGTTGATTCTCGAAAGGAAAGGTCCGCTTCGGAAACGAGGAGAATGCCAGTTTGGAATAAATAGTTTCGAGAAAAAGTCTACAGTACTGGATGAATCGTTGTTAAATCACCAACTTCGACCAAGCCACACTACACGCGTGTCTATAGCTGAAATCTTCGAGATGACCTCGTACAGCACCGTATCTTCCGCCGTCGCTCTTCGTTAACCCTCGAAGAGAATGATCTTCTTCTTTTTCCCTCGGAAGAAGAGAGGAAAAAAAAAATTGGCTGTGCGATATCAGGGTGAAAAGTAGCGACCAAATCTCTCGGCGAGTCTCTCGACTCGTTTATCAAGCAGATATCGGTCGACCCTAAAGTAAAGAAGAAGGGAGGAAGGGTTTCTCGGGGTCGGGGCAGGAGGACGTTTTTCGCCGCGGTGAGAAAACGCGCGGTCCAGGATCGTTCGGAGGAGGGCCGTCGTCGTAAGGATCTCTGGAATGGCCGTCCCCGGCTAACCCTTTTGGTCCGCGTTCGGATGCCCGGGTTTCGGGTTAGAGGGCGACGGGGCGCGCGCGACCATCCTCTGGCCTCTATCCCACAGGCGCTTCTCTCCCTCTTCCTCTCGCAGCCCAGACATCGGACGGATAACAGCGTCGCCTCGGACAGCGAACCCCCGGTGACATTAACGCAACCCCTGGCACTTTGAGTCTTGAATATCAACGACATTAGCCGCAACCCCTGGGCAAGTTGATGGCCGGGGACAGCGGCGGAATGCCAAAACCGTGGCTAACCGTTACCCGGATAGGGGTTGAGGGGGGGATGACGAGTGGGATAGGATATATCCCGAGCTTTGTTATTGCTCCCTGCACCAGAGAGCAATCGTCGAAGATTCTAATTGATCGGCCGGATTCTCGTGGAATATCGAGCGTTGTAACGCGAGCATCGAGCAGTTTCACCGATTACGCATTTGCCTAGAAATATAAATGGGCAATAAAATATTTACAACCGCAAGTGAACGATAAAATATGATATAACGTGTCGATTAATATAGCATAAATAGATTCATGCAATCGTGCTTCTGTCCAAATGGAAATTAAATCAGTTACATCGATTGTTCTAGCGTTACGTGATACAGCGATGATAAAATGTTGCATTTAAACGACGACGTATTACTTAATTAAAATGAATGACAGAATTACTTGCGAAAAACTGTGAGATTCGATTGAGAAAGGATACAACATCAAAAATAATGATTTATTAAAAATACAAAAACACGCGCATGGGATTCGAAAGGGTGTAAGATATCCAAGATAATTTATTTACGTGCAAAGTACCACGAACAAGAGAAGGGAGGAACGTTGTTACCGACCAAAAATCGTTGCAATTCTTCTTCGAACGTTTTGCTCGCGCGCGGAAGAGGATTCCGTTGTGGAGAACTTTTAGAGTTTCACGGAGGAAAGAAACGGTGGTTGCGCGTTGGAAGCCAACGAAGGCGCAGCGCCAGAGAACGAGAAGTCACGCTACTCGCGGCTGAAGCCAAAGGGACGAAAACTTCGTTTCAACCGGAGGAGGAGGAACGTTAACGCGCCCCTTGGCTCGTATTCTCGCCGGTGAGTCTCTCTCTCTCTCTCTCTCTCTTCTCTTCAATTTCTGACCTCGTTGTTCTAACCAGTGAAACTTAATTCCAACTTCTTCTCTACTCTTTTGTACAATTCTACGTAAAAGTGGGATGACGGGCGAATGGGCGAGGATCCTTCGGGGCGAACACGAGAAAGGCGGGACACCGCGGATGTGAAACGAAGATCGATAACGAAATTCGCGATCCGTCCCTTCTTCTTCTCTCTTTCCCTCTCTGTCTCTGTGTCTTTTCGATTTCGATTTCGATTTCGATTTCGATTTCGAAGAAGCAGTGTCCCTCCCTCTGCCCCCTTCTTCGTTCCACGAAGTTCGCGTTGCCATGGCAGATCCGCTCGGTTCCTCTCTCTCTCTCTCTCCGCTCCAGGATCCAATCTCAATTTCCCTGGAGTACCCGGAGGAATATCATCCCGCTCTCTCGCGCTCGGCTGCTGCCGTTTTCTTTCCGCCTTCATTTTTCGGTGTCCGTCTTTATCGCCTGTCCGTTCCATTCGTCCGGATAGAGACGGCCTTCTCTTTCCCGTTCGTTCGCGAGCCCCGACACGAGAGGATAGATGATAGACGGAGAGAGAAGTTGCTTCTGGTCTTTTGGATTAAGCGCGTAAAAGTTAGTTTCTATCGGGCCAGTCTAATTTCTCAGACTACCCGTTTCGCCCCGATGGCGGCCCTGCGCGCAAATACAGTCTTCACGCAGACGCGTTGGAGAATTTATCATTCTGTTTTTCCAGATCTGTTTGACAATATAGCGGGCGGGTCGTTGCCCTTTTTCAAACAGATCGGCAAAATGGAATGGTAAATTCTTTCGTACGAACGAGAAGACAAACTTCTGTGCCGAGGTTGAAATCGATAAAAGGACAGATTGTCGAAATAGAGGTTTTCACATCTTTCACATGTTTCACTGCATCCTTTAATTTCGACGGCTAAAAAATAGCAATTTTTAACCAAGTATAATTTTGCGAAAATAGTCATCGTCGTCGTTAGCAGAGTTACGTTTTCGATGACGAAAAGAAGTCACGCGTGTACGTGACAGCGGCCGACAAGGTGTGTATGCATTCCCTGTTCGAACCAAGTACACTCTTCTATCAATCAGTCTATTCCTATCTAGATGGTTCGTCACGTTTCGTACGACATCGGCAGACGTTGCACGCTGGCAGCCGAGATATTGTGCTTGTACGCGGATCTCTGGTTGCCTCGGGTAGACGTCACGCGACCGCGCGAGACTGCACCGAATCGATTCTCGTCTGACTAGCAGCATCGCCGTATATCCAATATATTCCGTCCACCAAAAAATATCGCCACGACCAGACAGCAGGGTGCTCGTTTTCTTTCGCCCTCGAACGGAATTCCACCGGTGGTCACCCACCGATGCCACGATCAGACGAGACGAGACACCGACGCAAAGGAGGTCACCCTCCAGGGAAAGGACAGGGAGGGAAGGTTGCGCGCGTAGAATCAACGGTGTGGCGTCTCATCCCCCATCGATCGCGAGGGGAAGGGGGGGGTGGGGGGGGGGGTCTGTGCGTTCGTCTGGCAAATCTGGCAGCGAGCTCGCTGACACATCGACGAGGTGTGTGTGTTCTCGGGCTGACGTTACGCAAATTAGCTGTACCTTTATTATTCCACCCTCTCCCCTTTAAGTCTACGCGGTGGCAGGTCGGCGGGTGGGTCGAGGGGGCGGTGGCGGGAATCAATGGCGCAGCTGACGAGCGTTTGGCTGCGCGTGCGCGCAGACAATTCTATCGACCGTCCGCTGCAGCACAGACACGGCCTACCCCTTCCAACCCCTCCGTGGCCGGGGTGATATCCCTAGCAGGGGAGAGCGGCGCGAGAGGGACGCTTGTTTCTCGAAGGTACGACGACTTGGCTGGCACGCGCGCGTCTGTGGAAAGCTAGGAAGAAAAGAAGAAGAAGAAGAAGAAGAAGAGAGGTGGGGTGGGTGGGTGGATAGGTGGAGAGAGAGAGAGAGAGAGAGGTCGTCGTCGTGAAGCACCGGCTGCGACGGCGCTGCAACGCTTCGCGGCCTTGACTCCGCTGACGTCGCCAACTTTCCCCGATGATCCAGCCGGCGCGACGCGGCAGACATCCCGGCGACGCGAGCGGATTCAACCCCCTCAGCTTCCTCCTCCTCCTCCTCCATCCCTCTATCGCCGTGCTAACCCCGTGATGCGTCTGTCGCCTCTTCTGCGTGTTCCTTCTCTCCCCCCGAATTCTTTCCTCGCTGGCCGAGAATGCAGGCGTCGTCGACGCCCTCGTACCACCGACAGCGATTGCCCGGTCCTCATAACCCATTTCGCGCAGAAACAGAGAGAGAGAGAGAGAGAGAAAGTTGAAGGAAGCGACGAATAGAGTCGTGAGCAATTTGAAAGTCGATCAGAGTCGATTCGTCGTCCACGATTGGCTAATTTCGAGGCTGGAAGAGAACGATTACACCTGTCCTGTATCTATGTTATTACGTTGTAGGTATATTAAAAAAAATTATACCGACGGCTGTGTACTTTTGCGAGTATTCCGAAATGAGAGTCTGACTCCTTGCGCTGGCAACTGGTTCAATAATGGACACGCGTGCTCAAACTGTACGCGGTAATAAAATAAGAGTAGAGTTTATTTATTATTCGCTTTGCCTAGCTTTTACGTGAATATTTTTTACTCGAAGCGGAGGAATGTGCGAAAAACTCTCGACGCGCGAGAGGTTGATTCGTGGCGTGATAAAATTCGATATCGCGATGCTACAAAATTTTACTCGAGCGAGACTTCCGCTCTGGAATTTATTGACGTAGAAATGTTGCAACACTGGCTGTAAATAATATACTCGCTGCAATATATATATATATATATACTGTGTTATATACGGACCGTGGATCTTTCTTTTCCGATTTGTACTTTGGTCCTCGATCAGAGTACACGATTAATTAATTTCGAACAACCTGATTCTTGAGCACTCGGTGCTCTCAAGTGCCACGTCGATTACCATATTCGCTGGAATTGAGTCACACCGCGCGAGACAGCCTTATAAGAGGAAAGCTCTTTCTCTCTTGTAACAACCATGATCCACGGGGCCCCGGGTGTGCGTCCGATCGCGGCTCGATACCGACACGCCTTCTCTCCGTATACGTTTATCCGCGCCACGCGTTGCCTATCCTCGCGTGCTGCATTATGCATGCATCCCCCGGGTATCAACATTACGCGCCCGGGTACTTGGAGTCAGTAGGCCTGGGCAAAGAGAGTTTATCGATTCCGCGTGCTGCTGCACCACCTCGAAACCCCTTTCCGAGAGGCGCGCGCGACAAATCGCCTCGTTCGCCTCGTTCCCCGCGCGACCAACTTGGAAAAACTGGCTCCGAATCGCGGAGACTGGGGCGGAGAGAGAAGGTATATCGCGTACGTGTCGATGGGCGACGGTGAAACGGCAGCGATAAATGGAAAGGTGAATTGTCTGTATTACTTCCTGCAGTTTCTCGATTTAACTCTCGATGACTGGTGGACTGTCTGGGCGACGAGTAACGATTCGTGGAAACGACGGAAATACGAACGAGGAAAGTAACTGCTATTTGGAATTTATTTATTTATATATTTATTTATATATTTACTTAGAAAGATTTGAAAATAGTGAATTCGTTTGTTTCCATTTTATTCGTTGATTTGTGTTTGAATGCGTGTTATTCGCAAACAAATACAAGATGCACAAACGTGCAGGATCTACGAATGGCCTCGAACGTCGAGACCAACCGACGATGACCGACCGACCCATTCATTCGTACAAACATCAGCAAACAGTCGGTTCGAATCCCTGCCTCGCCAGAGAAAGTTTTTAAAGCCCATTCCGACATGGACGGCCGACTTTAAGATCCTTCTTTTCCCTGGCCTCGGCATCGGAGGCAGTTTCACCCGGCGTTTTCTGGATACACGATGTTGTTGTTCGTGGCTGTTGTGCAGCGCGCACCCGGCATTCTCGACCCACGCAACCATCGTAATCGAGGGGTGTGGCAGCGCCGCTAGAGCTGCGAGCAAAGGTGTGTTTTGCGTCGGATCTCTCTTTTTTTTCTCTCTCTCTCCCACCGCGCGCTCGTATCTTAAGTAATGACTTTCACATAGGCGGAGGAGAGAACTCTCTCGCTCTCGAGCACACCCCGCGTCGTTTAATGCCCGCGGTGGCGTAGCGCAGCGCGCGGTTATCGCGTTTCGCGCGACATTGCCCACCGAAGCGGGTATACATCTATATATATATATATATATATATATATATATATCGTTGCTCTTTTCACGCCCTTGACTCCTCCGTTTTCACCCTTCTTCTCTCAGAGAGGGAGAGAGCCGAAACCCGGTCGAAACGAATCGTCAGCTACGCTAACGAAGCATCACCGATCGAATCTCTCACCGCGGGCGGAGTTTCAAATTTCCTTCCCTGTTTTGTGCTCGTCTCATCCCTCCCTGCGCGCGCGATCATCATCGTTGTAATCAGAGACAGTAGCAGCAGCCCTCCGGAGCAATTTTACCCCTTTTGTTGGTAAACGGTCGGGTCCGGCCAAGAATCAGACAACCCCCGAGTCTCTCCTCGTACTTGCTCTCTGCCTCCTTCCTCCTCGTCCACGCGTTCTTCCTCCTTCCCCCTTCTCCGTCTCGGCCGGCTTAACGATGGTTTTCGTCGTTTCCGTCATCCTCGACGCGTCCTGCCGGCGGACTGTCAACTATCAACGGCCAGACAATAGCGTGATTAGGGCACAATGCTCTCCCTCTCTCTCTCTCTCTCTCTCTCTGTCTGTGTGTGTGCGCGCGTTCGCCCTTCGTTTCACGATTTGCTACCGGGCTACAACCGGCGGTCTCTCTTTCCGTGTTTCTCTTGGTTGGGCGCATCAGTTCGCTTGTGCACGCGGCCACAAAAGGACACGCCGCTTCACTGAACAGAAGCACACACACAC
The DNA here is from genome assembly GCA_032399605.1 of Melipona beecheii. Classification (NCBI taxonomy): domain Eukaryota; kingdom Metazoa; phylum Arthropoda; class Insecta; order Hymenoptera; family Apidae; genus Melipona; species Melipona beecheii. Next base: position 8,106,931 of record JAUCMO010000291.1, on the reverse strand, counting down.
ACACACGTCACGTGGTGGATCTCTTCTCCTTTCTCTCCAGAGAACCGGAAGCCATTGTGCATGACGGCCAACCGGGCTCTCCTCCTCGTCTCTCTGTGATTCCGTCTCTCAGGTCTGTCGCAGCGTGGCGGCGATGGCGGCGCAGCGAAGGGAGTGTTGCGACGCACGCCTGCGGGACGTCAACCGCGCATTAAGTTGATGTATGAGCTCCAGAGCGGCGACGCTGTCTGCCTGATGGCTCCCGTTTACCGGCTTCGGCCATCACCGCCGAACACAACCTCCAGCAACTTTTCGCGCCGCTCCTTTTTCCGCGCCGACGAGCACCGCGCACCCCCTTCGGGCTAACATCCTCTCTCTCTCTCTCTTTTTCTTGCACGTCAGAGGAATTTCTCTTTCATCCGAATCATCGTGTTTCTCTCTTCTAACCTTTTAAACTGGGACCTCCCACCTCGCAGATTCCTTTCGATTCTTTCTCATGGAGTTTTGGAGGCTTCAACTTTGATATGTTTCAACTGTTACGACGAGAAACAAAGTTCATTTTCTGTCAGGAATAAATAATAAATGACAAATATACGTATGCGTTTGATACGCAAACGCACGTTGAAAATGTGCTACAATTGCGAAATCATTGTTATTAATTGTCACTCATCAACTTTGTTTATAATCTGCATTAGCAGTTAATCGGTGGCGTTTTTTTTTCTTTTCTGTTAAAATTACATAGCCTGTAGCAAAGAATGAACATTAGCATTACGCGAGTATATTCAAATTTATTCCATTAACGCGGCTGTTATTTTTTTTTTTTTTTTTGCCGTATTAGCAAGAGTTGGATCAATGACGTTCTCCTATTAAAATTAGTTTTTGTAACAGAGAAACGTACGTTGCGTCACGCGAGTTATATCTAAATCCGTTCCAACGGCGCTGTTTAATTATATTATTTTACATTACCGTCGCATTAAACGAATGTTAGCGCAATGTATTTTTAATCGAATCGAATAAGCGTAAAATTAGCTTCCAAGCAGAGAATGAACGTTCGACGTTGCGCCATGTGCGATCTACTCAAGTGACGCTGTTTAATTATATAAATATATTATGCTATAGTCTATGATGTTAGTCTAGAGCACGAATTTGATCGATTCAAGTCGTTCAATATCCTTTCGACGACGCATAAAATGTTTATGTAATATTGATTTATACGTACGCACGTGTATTTTGTACAACAAAAATCGGAATAACAAGGGCGATTAACTTGTTCGACGAAAAGAGGGGGGTTTTTTTACAATAATTGGAAACGCCGTCGACGAACGAGAGAAGAGGCTGGTTTTCCAGCGATTGCGTCGATAGTCCGACGAACGAACACGCTCGAAACGTCAAGGGGGGGAGGGGGGATGTTTCATCTTTCACCTTCTCCGTGTTTTCCCCTGACGGGGTGGTGCACAGAGCGTCCCGATCCCGATGAGACGGGGAAGATCCAGCTTCGCTCTCTGTTTGGGGAGAGCTGATTAGCCGGCGGCCCTTTGACGCGGCCAGGGGTGAGAGCCTGGCTGTGCTGCAAATGACGATTCTCACCGGTTTCCCGTTTCTCGCCGACGCGATCTTTGGTGGCCCGATGTCGTCACGTTCGCGGACGTTCGTGTGAAAATTTCGCCGAGCCGCAAAGACGGACTAATATTGCGATATCCAAGTTTTTATTAGTCAAAATTGGCATCGATGCACGTTTATGAATGCCGTCGCGTAAGCGATCTTCTTCGAAGAGCTGCTCGACAAGGTGCGCTCTCGGAGTTTCGCAGAAAGGTGGTACAAAGGGACGCAAAGTGGGGGGGCGATAGCAGGGACGAGAAATCGAACTCGGGGGTAAAGCGACCTTGGCCGCTGCGTCCTCCTTTCGAATTCTTTGTGCGACGCCCTAACACGGTGGTGGGCATTGTGCGTCGTGTGCTCCAGAGGCTGGACCGGTCCTCCGTGCCATCGAGTTTAATTCCATTTCGATGGTATTTGTATACACTTGCGTACAATTCGACGTTTGTTCAAAAGGGCTGCCGAGTTCGTCCGACTCGTTTCGATAACTCGAGTTCCTAGAATCCAATTCGAGTTGATTATTATTTTCTGGTAGCCTTCTTTTCATTCTCTAGAAGTATCCGAGTATCCTTTTGCACATCTATTTTGTAATTTTGTGCAAATTCACGGTTTTACGAATGCTTACGAAAGTTATTGCACTCTCGCTGTAAAATGTTCTATTTTAAATTTGTTTTCAATATAGGACAGAATTTTCGCATCTACGTAGTTTGTCCCAAATCTTCTCAATTTTCAGTGAATTATTACTTTGGATTCTGCGTATTTCTGACGTGTGTTTGGGATCATTACGAACGTAGAATGTAGAACCTGCTTTTGTGTTTCTTGATTTCATCAGTCCATTGGATTTTTTCCTAATTTTCTCTTCAATAATTGCAACCTTTTCACTTTGTTTTTCTACACACACACACACACACACACACACATACATACACGCTTCTGAAAGTCAGTACACCGCTTAAAAGCTTCCGAGTATTCTCGAGCCTCCCATGTTCTTCATGCCCTGGGAAAAATTTCTTGAAACGAAAGAGACAGAGAGAGAGAGAGATCAGCCGAGAAAGAAGAAGAAAAAGCTATCTCGCGAATAAAGCGCACGATGCAACGTGACTCGGCCGCGCGGCGAATATATATTATATATCATCCGGTGGTCCAAGAAGAGAAGAGATATTGCTCCGGCCAAGAGCGAAGATCGTTGCCTCTTCTCGTTGGAGGAAAGAACCACTACTACTACTACTGCTGCTCGGTGGTGGTAGATAGTGCTACCCGGGGTTGTTGCGTAACGCGAACTTTAGACGGCAAGTTGGCACGGCTCGTAGCGAGGGAAGAAAAAAAGGTGCGCGGAGGTGGCGAAGGAGAGAAAGTGAAGAAGGAGAAGAAGGGGTGCGTTTTTGCGGCTTTCCTCCCGGCCTCTCGACGAAATCTCATCCTCGACTGGATTTCGGCTTTGTGTCGAAGTCGCGCGAGAGACGTTGCTCTCCGCTCTTCGTCTCGACGTTTCGATCCAACTCGACTCCTTCTCGAAATTTTTCTCTACGTGCCTCTCGATCTATCATTGGTATCGCAAGATCTCTCTCTTTCGCTCTCTCTCTTCTCCCAGAGACGGTGGTGGGTCGACTTTATCCGATCCGAGCGCGGTTCCACGTCGCTATCGCGATTCCGTGGCATACCATAATGAAGATTTATAGGGAGCTTACCGAAAACCGGGGATGAGATCATCGAAAGATGGCTTATTGCCGTCCTCTCCTCTGCCCCCGGCGGAAAGTTTTCAAGGTTTAAGCATCCGTGGCTTCTTCTTCTTCTTCTTGCTTTCGTCTATCCCTCGAGGACAGTGAACGTTCTTAGGGGATGCGAAAAATGGATAGGGGCTGCAGGACAACACCGGTATATTAAACTTTTTATAAAGAGAAAAAGAGGAAGCGGCGGGGTAGGTGGAGCCGGTAAGAGGATTCTGTCATATTAAAATGCTCGTCTCGCGGAGTCTTTCGAGAGGATACGGGGGAGCCTCTCTGCTCTCTTTCACCTGCGTTTTTCTCCCTCTCTCTTTCTCTTTTTTCGAGGCTCGATAACCTTCCGGAACGTTTCGGAAGGTTACGAACATCTTTGGCTCGACATTTCGTTCGATTATTTTCCGCGCGGTTCTACGATCGATCGTTGATTTTCAAGGTAGCGAGTCTTGCGGGAGGGAAAAGAGAGAAAAGAGACGCGACTTGTGACAAATTACAGGCGCGATCGCTCAGTAGCAGACAACGCCACGCCCCCTTGCGAATCACGCGACCCAAATCGACCAATCGCTAATTTTCGTTGCATCAGCGTTGCCGCTAAAATCACTTTCAGTGATAAAGAAAAAGAGAAGAGTCTCGAATCGAAAAGAAAAGCGGAAATTTACGAGGGTGTTTCGCGACGCGAGCTTTTATTGTCGGCTGCGGAGCGATGAAACGCGAGTCCGCGGCGGCTGTGTGTGTGTTCCTTCACGATTAGATCTATCTGGCCATTGAATTTCACGTTTCCCCCTCTCGTCCCTCCCCGCCTTTCGCTCACGACCGACATAAATTTCCACTATCGGATGGCTCGCTGCTTTGCAAATTTTCAAAATGTCCGAAAATATTGTTTCACTCGATGTTTCTAAAATTGTTTTGTTTTGATTTAATTTTTTCATTCTGTAGCAGACGACGATTTTTCACGCATTTGCGTCTAAGGAAAGTTTATAAGACTTTCTCATTTTGCATTTGCTTCAAATTCAACACACTCTTGCTTCTGACATAGACACACAGACAGCGAGTCTGTTTTGCTTTAATCACTTTAATCGCTCAAGTTGCAACAACGATTCAGCGCGTATCAGAGATCATTCCGGCGTCGAGTCTACTTTAACACGTAATTTAAATTTACGATCCGACTGATCCTACTACGCGCGCCCGCGTTTAACAATAAAAATCGTTGCGTCCAATTACTCGCGCATCGAGTTCTCCCCTCTCCGTTCAAACACGATCGCGAGGCTCGTTGTGTATCGCGCACGAGACAGGATTATCCGCGAGCCGATCGCGTTCGATGGGAACGTTCGATTAAAATCCAGCGAGTCGCGTAATCTATAACGAACGAGAGGGAGAGACGCCGTGTAGCAGTCAGGAAGAAGAAATCCGGCTTGAAATCGGCGGGTGTGCGCGCGCGCGCGCGCGTAACTGTGCAAATAAAACAGATCTCGGCGTGGATCGGCGTTAGATCGCGATCGATATCATCGGAGGGTTGGGGAGGCGAACAGAGCGCCAGAGTATTTTCGCGTTGTATCGAGCGGCGTTTCGTGCGGCGTTGGCTGTTGGTGGTCGATGGTGTACAGATAGCGATCGCGCGCGGGCTTTGTCCCGGCGGGACGCGCGCCAACGGGTTCGTCGCTATCAGCTGCGAGATAATCCGGCGCGTACATCGCCGCGCCTGCCGGCGTAAGTCGCGCTTTAAGTCGCTTTTAATCGAGCACTCTCTCTCTCTCGCTCGCGAAGTAAGTCGAAAGGAGGATGTCCTGGCACGTAGCGCAGAGAAAAAAGAGACGGAGAATTTCTATCCTCTGAGACTCCTCTGTTGTGTTGGTTGGCCACCTTGCAAGGTTGGAGGGAGAGAGGTTGTTACCGCTGCTTTATATGCAAACTGCAGAAACGAGGCGAGTCTCTCTCTCCCTCCCCGGTAGTCTTTTCGAGCGTTAAGTAATTGTCGCCGATATATCATGCCGGATATATATGTGTTATCGTTAACTCTCCGAGTAATCTCTCGTGTTACGTGGATAACGTGCTAGAGAGAAGCCAGAGATTATCGGTGGGTACTGAAAGAGGTATTAAAGCGTGTATCAAAGAGCGAAGGTGCTACTACGGGATAAGAAGGTATACCTTTGAATCGTGTTCAACTCGTTAAATTTGATGGCGAATGAGTTTGAAGCGATTTGCGATCGATGTAGTTCGATGTTAACCAAGTATTACCGAGTTAATACTTAAATCCCCACTATTCAATGGTCAGGATTTTCTGCGAGGAAACTTTGATCGCAGCAGAACTCCATTTTTTATTACACACGATTGCTTTAGTAATAAATTAATTTACCATTCGTCGATTTCGTTCACGTTCGTGCAATAGGAATTGTGTTCAGTTGATGAATTTAACGAGAAAAGTTTCACTTCGAGCATCGGTCGAGGTTCGATTCAAGCAAACAGCACGAACGAAACGCAGACCAATTGCCTCGATTCAATTCAATTATATTAATCATTCCATGGCAAGTTCAAAATTTTGTTTCAAGAAACTGAGGCGTACAGTCGACTGGAATAACGCTGTCTCGCTATATTTTCTTCTACGGATTGGATCCCTAGGGAGCAATAGGGTGTTTGGGATTTACTCGAAGCGCGCCAGGGTGATGGGTTTCTTGCGGTCCTAAGAGGATTACGAGAGGATGATGAATTTGGCTGTTGGTTTTTCGTCGCGATAGCTATCGCAAACGTTAATTATGAGCGAGATTCAGCTTAAGATCACCTTTAACGAACTCGCGTTCTCGGTCTTACTCCTCACATTTTCACATTAGCATTTCTCGAGACTTGTTCGTCAGCCTGTTAGAAGGGAACTTTCCCCTGCACTATCTCTCATTTCTCCAAAACGAGTATTTCGAACATTTGAATTTTAATACACTCGCTTTTAACGACCGCGAGTGTTTGCTCGATCTGATTCTCCAATAAATCAGATTCTCCGGATAAACTTGATTCTCTGGATCAGCGGTTCCCAACACCTTTTCATCACTGAAAGTGATTTTAGCTTAACCCGGAAAATCGGGCCTCTTTAGGTGCGACGTTCATGCAGCGAAAATTAGCGATTGGTTGATCTCTGGGTCACGTGATTCGCGAGGGGGCGTGGCGTTGTCTGGTACTTTTTAAAATTATTATCGTCACAGTAGGCGTTCAAAGTTCCACTGTTCTAAATAAATCGGATTTACCAAAGTTTGGCCAATTGCTTTCTTCTTCTACTTCCGCGCACTAAAGCTCGCAATGATGAAACGAGAGTGATTAAACGAATGTGAAACACAACAGTGGTAGTCTCCTTGCTCACGCTTGCCGAGAGAAGCTTCTGAAAGAGCCGACGCCACGTCAAAGAATAAATATGAGAAGAAGGCTGACAGGACACACACGCACACTCGTGCACGTACACAGTGCGTAGTGTCAAACTGAAAAACGGTTCTCGGCCGTGCTGGTTAATTCCGAAGAGGTCTCCCGGGCGTGTCACGAGTCACGCGGCTGGACCCTCGGCTAGAACTTGGCGCTGCTCTTAATCGGCGGCGTTTTGTCACTTTTACACGCGGAAAAAGGGTCGCGGGAGACCCTGCCGGGGAAGAAATGGAAAGCCGAGCGAGGTGGGATTTCATCACGGCGACGATTTGTTTTTCTTTGTTCGGGCGTTCACGTCGAATCTTCGCGCGGTAGATGAAGATTCGATCAATCATCCTTGGACGTGTACAACCGACGTATATTCTCTACTTTCATCATTTTTGAAATTGCGTTTAAATGTTACTTTCTAAACTCCCGAATGTTCTTACGTATTTATATAATTGTACAATTGCACGAGCAATTTTTGTTTTTTAATCAAATCACACTCTAATTCGATCGTAGCGTAAATGTTGTAACAATTACTTTTTGTAATCGCGCAATTTTCACAGATAGAGGAAAGATTGCAATTAAATGATATATAAATATACAACTGTAATTATATCTCACACTTATACAGCAATATTTGCGAGCATTTTCTGCAATCATTGAAAATTCCTCGAGTAAAAATTCCAAAAGTTTTCAGCCATATTTGTATTTTTGCGGATTATGTTATTTGGACAGGTAAAAACGAGGGTTGTGTTGCAACGCCGCAAGCTGAAACGAGGAGGGGGCGGGGGTGGTTCGTGGGAAAGAGACGAAGGGTTTTTCTGTTTCTGTACAACTTCCAAAGGAAAGGAACGCTCGCAGGCTTTTTGCGTGTGTTTCACGATTGATGTGTTGAAGAAACAAGATTTATTCCCTGGAAAATATTTGCCGAGTTCTTCTTAACCTCCGTGGTGTATCGTGCCTCGAAAAGCGAAGCTCGAACTCTCCTCCCGAATGTTCAAAGTGTTTCGGCCTCCCCCTTTACTGAGATTCAACATTAAACATTTTGTTACTCGGAATTAAATAAAAAATACTCTATGCTCGATTTTATTGAACTTTCTATGATTTCTTTTCTATTATTTTATTGAATCTTGAACAAACAATAGGATTTTTACCATTCAATAGAAATTTAATAAAACTTTAATATTTGTAATTCAATAGAATTTTTTGAAGATCATGGTGGGTTTAGCCACGAAGAAAACTTTTCAATCTCCTTGGAAACGTTTAAATTTTTTAAAATGTTCACGATATTCCATGTGTACACTTCTTCGCGATCATTTTTGTTACACAGAATATGAATCTTTGTATTGCGCAAAATATCGCGAAATATATTAGAAAAATCGAGCGTTTCAAAAATAGGAGAAGGTAACACGATGAATGAGAGGGGATTCTACGGAATCCCAGGGGTTTTCTTCAGATTAAAAGCGCGGGCGGATGACTTGTTTTCACAATTCCACAACGGCTGTGGTTCATTCAATATCGGGGAGGATGCTTGGCTGCGAAACAAACGCGCGACAAGCGGGAATTTCTTGGCAAGTCTGGCGACGGCGTGATTCGCGTCACGTCCAACTGACCTACGACATTGTTTCCGCGTCGGTGACACGCGATTTCAAAATACACGCTGGCAAGTGCGTGAGAACGTGTCGTGTCGCGAGTACTTAATGCTCGTCCGGCTGGCGTTACCTCGGTGTCAAACGGACCACGAGGTCGCGCGCAACTCGAAAATTAAATGATAACGCGCGACGAGTCGCGGCGGCGAATGCAAATTAACTGGGGGAAGGTTACCTCTCGCGCGATGGCGTTATTATTTGGTAATGTCAGTGAGTCGAGGAGAGATGACAATTACTCGCAATTTTGTTATTCTGGAACTTTGTGGCAGTTTTACTTGCAGTGTAATATTTTTATTTTCTCGTCAGCGTGCATTTCTCAGAAAGTAAATCTATAGGAATGATCAAAACACGAATCGCATCACGTTGAACCAATATTATTATTTATTTATTCGTATTCTGTGTTGAATTCCTGGAGTAATTTTAAGCTTTATTATCACTGAAAGTGATTTTAGCGAGGGTAACCCAGAAAATCGGGTGCAACGCTGATGCAACGAAAATTAGCGATTGGTTGATTTGGGTCACGTGATTCGCGAGTAGGAGTGGCGTTGCCTGGTACCGAGCGATCGCGCCTAAATAAAATTTTAGGGCAAAAGAGTCGTCTTCATTTCCTAGTCGGAACAGTTGCTTCTGGGCCTTTCAGCGAGACGAATCGTACGAGTCGTGCAGTTTCTTCATAATATGCGTAATTCCACGTTACACATTTCTTGCATTTTCTTCTTTTTATGATTAATTTATCACCACACCTTTTCATTTTAAGATCCGTTTCGTCAAATGAAACAGCTATAAAATAATCACGTTTTGAGCTGGAATTCAACTTCCACTCACGTCTGATCCAAGTGAGGTTTCCTACAATTCCTTTTTAGATTAAAATCTTCAGTCGTCGAATAGTGCACTTTTTCTTTCACAGTATTGTCTGCGTTAGCTGTGACGTTCGAAACGTTTCAGTGTTATTTTACTTGTTCGAAGCACTCCGGTCACGATTTCCGGCCAACTGCGAGACGGTCAACGGGTCAGGTGATAATTTTGCTGACGAAAGTCCATTTCAAGTTCCACTATATTGCAGTTTCATCGTATTTGACTGTCAAAACGATCTCAGCCAAGTTACGAATTTGACGAGTTACGTCAGCCTGACAAATTACAAATCTGCTTGTATTTTTGAATTTCTCACAAATTCGCGAAGCAAGATCGAGCAGACACGATTGGTGGCGATTTATCCAGCGCTTTTTACGATTTTTCCATTTCGTATTCGCGGGTGTCCCGTTGAATTTTCGGACACGGTTCGGAATAATCGCGATGCACGATTGGACGTTGTTCTCCTTTTTGCAAGGAGAATTCAACTTGCAAGTCACACTGTAGCTTCTCCAGAACTCGTCTGCAACGAAGCACGTTCCGAACAATTGCGAGCCGAGGCTCGAATTCTGCTCCGCCCGGGTCGTCCCGAATTTTCCGACCACCGTTAAGGTTCGCATTTGCGTATCGCGCGTCTGGAGGTTGCGGCGCGTTCTGTGTGTTCTCGAGGGAAGAAAGGCACGCTCCGTTAACGCGGGACCCCATAAATTTCCACCGGGATAAAGAAGGGCTGTCCCGACGCAAATACCGCCGGCCTATTCAAACTTCTCGCGCGCTTAGGCCTGAATTTATTTCGGCAAACCGTGTTCGATCCGCGCGCGTTTCTCGCGAGATTCGCCGTTTACGGATGCTCGCTCGTTTGCGTCGAGAACCGAGAAGAGTGTGTGTGAGTCCCGGAAGCGAAAATTTCCGGACCTTTCCAGGTGTTTAAAATTATACATTATATTTCCAGGTGTGTTTACGGTGTGTTTGAGAAATGTTACAAATAATCGACGAAATTGAAATTTTACGAAAGTAAATTACGAAAGTTCTGGATATTCTGTCTCGAGTAGAACGCAAGTGGAAATGAAAGAGGAGCAATTTTGATGTTGTCTCGTCTACTATCGATATTCTTTGATCGACGAGCGGCGAAGGCGAAGAGAAAAGACAAAGATTGATCAAAGTAAACGATGGATTTTCAAGGTTTTTATTACGAAGCCAGCAATAGCTCGCTTTACAGGTTGCACACGATCACGAATGGATGTGTAACGGATCCACTGTCGCGATAATCGCGGTTTATCGTGATCGTAGCTCAATTTCGCGTGCAAATGTGCCGACCCAGAGAATTATTGGCCGTGACGCGTGAAAAATACATCGGTCGTTAGATACGTTGTCACGATATCCGCTTGCTCTCGTAAAACGCGATTCCACTTTGCGAGATCGTGGGTTACTTTCGCGTGTTTTTTTAAACTTTCTACCCGCAACTGACGTTTCCGACGTTTTCTAAAATTCCTCGTCGCCGTTTCTTTCGTCCGGAAATTCTGCATGGAAATTTAAAATCAGTGTAATCATGTGAAATTTGAAAGAACCTGGTGGACACGCGTGATGAATTATCGCTTCGAATTATGTCTTCGATCGACATAAACATTGTAGATTTTTCTCAAAATTGTAGAAAGGTAAGACTACTCGGTCGAGACTCGTTGCACGAGACCACTGATTTATATACTTTTTTAAATTTCTGTAAACACGACTGATGAAACCAGAATGAAAAACAGTTTACTAATGTTTTAAATACTTGAAGTATTTTACACACTTCGTTCTATAGATTGTAGGTAATTTTACGTATCTGTTCTAATAGAGTGGCCAAAAAATAATTGTGTTTTTTTTTTTCTAACAGATGGACTATATATATACACGTACTATATACTATACTTTTTCTAAAAAATGCTTGAACAATCAGGTATTAGATTACAATGAGAATTTGCGGTTTAAAATGAAGTTAGTTACACTGTAACTAGTATATATATATATATATATATACACACTTTAAATATAATTATTTACTATAATTTATATTCACATTTATACATAAGTATTATAATAATTTATTATAATGATTAATAATTAACCTACGAGCTACGTTCCAACAGTCTGGGCCCAAAACGTAAACAGGATCGCGCAGCCTTCGGGCCACTCGACGGTCCCAAGTTGCACTGAACGCGCACGCGACTTACAGAATGTTAAATACACGTGTGTAGGATACAACTGGTTTAATTTTGTGGAATATTTGACAAGTAATTACAACCTGATGTAATAATTGTTGTATTATCAATCACCAAAATATAACACAAATCAATAACATTTATCTGCAATTCCCGAATAAATTAGCAGTTCACGTAAAAAATCAATAACGAAAAACATCTTGCGGGGATTCTTCTCGAATATTTAAGAGAATATATTTCAACGTGCGAACGCGACCGAGAATGACACGTAACTGATTACGATACAAAGGGATAATAAGAATCTAAGACGAGCGCGACCGTCGCACGACCCGTGATATTTACATTCGGCCCGAACCTACGGCCCGCAGTGATACGTTATATCCATAGGTTAAGGGGTTAATATAATAATTATTATAATAATTTATATATTTCCACCAACGGAGGCGCAACGGAGGCCACCGAGGATCTTCAAAGAGAGTCTTTTCGTCGTTTCTCCGTCTTTCTGTCGCGCGCATATAATTTTATTCATTAAGATTCCTCTTGTTAATTAAAATTCTCGGACCTCGCGCGGAATAGCGAGAGCGTTGTTAGTTACGAGACACACGAGTGGTCTTTGATGTAACACCGGAGAATGGGGAAAGTACGGAGCGCGTTTGATGTTCAGCGAAAAAGCGAGTTGCTGAAGTAACTATTGTTGCTGGTGGCACCGAACTCTCGGTGTCGCAACGTCGAGTTTATCGCGCTCCGAAAAGTCCCGCTCGAATCTTAAATTTATTTCGATCCCTTTAAATATCGAACATTCGTGTATGTAATTTTTTCGATTCTATATGTCCAGTGTCCAAAATTATCATTCGGCAAGTGTAAAATAAAAATATAAGGTGTAAAAGTATAAATTAATTAAAAAATATGTAAAAAACATTAGAGCAGAATGTTCGTTCAATATCTACGAACTTCTGAATAGATTCTACTGTTTCTTTTCCTTTTCAGTATCTGATCGCTTGTGCGACGATATGATTATGTTTAAACTGTCGAAACAAGGCGAATTCCGGTAATTAAAATCGAGATTAAAAATAAAAAAAAAAAACACGATCTCTCTATTCTACCAATGGTAACAAACTTTTTTTTTTTTTTTTTCAAATTCCTCGCGTTTTTCACAAAAGAGAGCTCCCTGTCACCCAGTTCTCTTGCAAATGCACTTCCCATTAAATCCCATTACCAACTACCGTATTTCCCTCGAGGAGCTATCCCACGATCGGCAACAATGCTCTTGAAAAACCAGCCATCATACCGATTCTCTCTGTGGCCTGGCTCCGATTCTGTCGGTCACCGATTCGACCCAGTGTGTTCACGCTTGACAAAAAGGAGAAAAGAAAAAAGAAGGGAGAAAAAGAGAATTACCAGTCGGAAAAAGAGAGAGAGAGGTTCCGTAATCCCATTGTTGTTGCGCGTTTCACGGCGGAGAAAAGAGGAACAATGGCGGCCATTAGCCGCGTGTTCGGCCGGTCGATTGTTGCTCTACGGCTAAAAACCGCGCGCGCCTTTATAAAGACGTCGGCAGGTAATGAAGCTGACAATGTTGGCTCATCGAGCGACAAATATCCGACTTGCTTGTGCAAATAGCGCGGACAGCGTTCCGATTTTCACTGTGAGAATCGGAATTGCCGTAATATTCTTGATAAAACTTGAACTTTGTTCAACAGCAATAATTTCCATCGTTATTAATTACAATTAATCTTCGATAATTTCGTTCATCGTTCAGCGATTAATTTTGTAGTTTGTTATTCTCTCCACTGTTACGAATTTTATAGTCAATGAACGTAATAATTTCTTTCACGTTCTAAAAACGCACGATCGAAGAAGTGCGTACGCGTTATTTTTATCAAATAATTTATTAAATTGCAAACTGTTCAATTGTTCTTGCAACAATAAACATGATGAACGTGCAAAAGCAGATGATTTTGTTATATTGATATTCTTGTCGCAGAAAAGTACAGTTACTGAAATATAGTAAAGCACGATCAATAAAATTGTTGCTGATAATTTTAAAACCAATCGTTATTCTCGATTACTTATTGCATTTGTCAGTCGATAATTACACATCGCAGTAATCAGTGATCACTCTTTCGATCTTTATTTAAATCCTGATCCCACGGAGCAGAGGAGTCGCTTTAAAGCGTCTCCGAGCGTCGCGAGTGAATCGAGCCGAGTTGACAGGCACGGAAGGAGAAAGACAGACAGAAAGAGAAGACAGCGAGCGCGCGGTGCACTTGCATCGAGTGCATAAAATAATCAGTCAACGACCGCTAAGCGCCTAAGCCTAGGCTAGGCTAGGCTATGCTATGCTAGGCTAAGGTAGGATAGGTTAGGTTAGGCTAGGCTAGGCTAGGCTAGGCTGGCGCGCGCGTGCACGCGTTGCTGCTACTTTTGCGTCAGGGTCGGCTCGGTGCAACGCGGTGTCGTAACGCGTTGTACGCGTTGGCCTAGGTTAGTAATATCGCCGCAGTCGCCGCTAGCTATTTACTAGCTCTATTCTTACACCGACCAGCCGACCAGCACGCGCCTGTCTCATCGACGCACGCACGCACGCACGCATGCGAGAATCATTATTGGCCCCTCTCCGTAATGTTTCTGGAAACATGTGGCCACGGTTTAGCCGCCGATTCTGATAAAGCCAATATCGCGCGCAGACCGCATCGCGTTATCGCCTCGAGTTAGATTTAGCGTGCACGGGGATCTCGATTCGTCGACGGATATCTTCCGACGTCTCTGTGTGCCCTCTGTCCTCCTCTCCCTGTCGCTTATCGGGCAATTGCCTTCGATAACTGGTTTCAGTGTCGACCCCGACCTCGTCAATGCCGCCTATTGATGCGCTGGAATATCTCTTCTTCCGCTCGTCGAGGAGGTAGTTTTTCTCTCCTTCGTTTGCTTATCTCGATGATCGTAATTGGTTGATATAATTTTCAATGGATTTCAATGGAAAGTTCAGAGATACTGTTTTTCGGTATTGGAGGGTTGATACTCGTTCTTGCTTCATTGATCCATGGTCGTTGGTTTGATGCTTGAAGAAGTTTGGAAATGTTTGGAAATGTGCGTCTGATCCGCGTCGGTTTGTTGAAAATGTTTCTTGATCGCGCTAAATGTTTATAAATTCTTACGTAATGTACGTATACGCTTGAGATTTTGATTAAATCAAACAGTTTTGCACCTTTAGTATGAAAATATTCAAGAATTTCATGCGGTTTTTTGATACCTCTGTTGTGAAAGAAATAAATATAGTAATTTAACGCATAAATGTATACTGATATAAATGTAGGGACAACGATGCGTGAATATGACATACTGATACGAACGCACGAGATCTCGTATAAAAAACATGGAATAAAGCGTCGAGCTAGTTAACAACGGCCGATGGATGTCGAGCGTATTTGCAGATAATTACATGCATGTAGAGTGGTGTATCTCGTATCATTATGGAGTAAAGTTCATGGTTCAGCGTAACCCAGAAGCCTGCTGATCCGTAAAAGGGTTACGTATCTATCTACATCGTTGAATACACGCTTTGCTCGCGCTGTCTCGCGACACGATCGCAACGAGGCCGATCGAACGACCAGTTTCCTTTCCTTTTTTTTTTATCGCTGAAAGTGATTTTAGCGGGGATAACCCAGAGAATCAGGCCTCTTCAGGTGCAACGCTGATGCAATGAAAATTAGCGATTGGTTGATTTGGGTCACGTGATTCGCGAGGGGGCGTGGAGTAGACCTCGAGTAGGCGTGGCGTTATCTGGTCTACTGAGCGATCGCGCCTGTAATTTGTTTCCTATCGATTCAAACGCTTGCGTATCGATAAAATTTTCGCCTGGGTTCCCTTCAGCGAGGTTGTTGCGTCACTCGAACGAGTTCCGTCTGCAGAAATTACCACCCCGCGATTCGCTCGTCCAGAGAACCCAAGTCCCGCGTCGTGTCACGTTATCTGTTACGTCACGTTCGTATGAACTTGCACGCAATAAATCGTCTACGTGATCGCGCGCCTCTACGTGATGGACCGTCTACGTGGTTTCCTCCAGTTCCATGCGCCCTGTGAATCTTCGCAACACTTTCCAGTTGCTAAAAACCCTAGTGTTCCGCTGCACTAACTGCAGTTTCTTTCTTTTTCCAATCCTTGGGCGAATTTTATTCATTACGCACACACACGAACGTTTGCTCGAACAATTCAATCAAAGACGAACAGTTTGGTACAGTTTTGATTTTAGAAAAGAAAAAGCAATATTGCAAAGTCATAATTCGATTATAAGTACAAATTTCAGTTTCGCTGTTTTTTTATCTAAAACAACGTCGTGATTACAAAATAGGTAATGTTCGCATAAGAATGTCGCGAGGAACTATTTTAATTTCATACTAGTTACTTTCTCACGTCAAACACGTCGAAAGGGATTAAGGATAACACAGAACGTCCAGAAGCTCGTTAAAATCGGAGGTGGACGGTTCAATTGTTCTCCTTGTTAGCCAAATTGGATAACGAGTCTTTCGCGTAGAATAATTGGCCGATTCGTAGCGGAGAGCCGCCGCGTCGCCTCGCGTGGAAGACGAGTCAATTCGACTTGGTCGATGCGCCGCTTCGCCAAAGCAAAAACGAATTTCCAACGAGCAAGGCACGTTTAAACAGAGACAGAGAAGATTTTATTATTTTCCTACAATATTTCTAACTGAGAAAATTTTCTTTGTTCCTTCTCATACTTGTACAAATTTTCTTTTTTTTTTTTTCGTTAACACTTCCATTTGTTATTTTTTTTTTTTTTATTAATACTTCTATCTGTAATTTTGTAACATTATTCGCGAATTCAATTGCGGTGGAATTCCACGGTAGATTTTCCAACAACGTAAGATCCAGAGATAACGACATACATTAGATTAGATACCTAGAGTAACTAGGTTAACTGGAATGATACACTACAAATGAATTCAATCATCAAGTTCCTCTTGCACAATACTTTACCAACTAATGGTACCAGCAAATTGGCAAGCCCGCTAATCTTGTAATTTTTGTAGTTCAAATCAGCGATTTATAAATTTAGATTTGCAAATGTGTCTTTCTTTTTTACAATTTCGCAATTAGTCAGAATAATTGGACGATTCGCTTGTAAAATTTCACATACTTCGTTACCTATTATTACTGAAAATAATTTATCGAAATTGGATAATGCTCAGATGTTTAAAATTTACTTAAAAATTGTCCAAAAATTCGAGTCCATAACGCAGTAGTATTTTAGCATTTACAAGAACTATAAGTAGAACAAAACTACTGTTTTGTAGTGTTGTACAAGAACTTTTTTAAATTACACCAACATTCTTACTATTAGGATTGTATGGATCAATTTAGTTGGAAATAAATCGCTAAATGTACTTGGGATAATTACAAGACCATATTTAGCATGAGTTTCTCACGTGTTTGCTTCATTGTATACTAATTTTTTTTACTGCAAACATGTTGCAACTTCTGCACACGTACATTCGCAATACAAACTTTACTAATATAAAATTTATATATTAATAACATATTAATTAACGTAACATAATTAACGTAATTAATAATATAACATAACATGGTTACATTGTATACTAATTTTTTTACTGCAAACATGTTGCAACTTCTGCACACGTACATTCGCAATACGAACTTTACGAGTATAAAATTTATATATTAATGGTATATTAATTAACGTAACGTAATTGATAATATAACATAACATGGTTATAACGTACAATCTCTCATTAGACAGTTAACAAAATTCCAAAATATTTCCTACGTGGCACATCATACAAATGTAAATAATTAAACAAGACAATAGACACACAGATCAACAACTAATACACGCGGTCACATCTCAAACGAATTCTTCTCAAACAACTCGATCAACTCTGTTTTTAACTCGCTCGACTCTTTCCTTTTTCAAGAAAACAGAAAAATTCGTGCTCCTCCCACCATATTCGTTCTTCGCATTACAACTAAACGCAACTAAAGATACAACAGCTACAACAGGTTGTGACTCGACAACGATCTTACGACACTACTACACCACGCAAATGTGATTTTCTTGTGGCAAGTGTCTGATCGCGTTCTCTGTCCTTCCATACGCGTCCGACTGGCGCACGCCGTTTCCACTTTGATCGGCTCGTGCGATGGAAACGCGCGCGATGCAGTAGGTAAACAGTGGATCGCGCGTTCGCGTATGTATCGGAATGCCGTGTGGCTGGTTGGCAATCAGGTTTTTCTTGCGCTAGGTTAGGCGCTATCGTCTGGCATCGGCACCACCGTCCCCGCGTCTGTCTATTCTCGTGCTCCTCCGCGCCTGAGAGAGGCCCGCCAGTTATCTCTGCTGTGCGCGTGTCCCCGAGCGCGTGCGAGCTCGCGTACCACAATACCGATAACAACCGTACGTACGTACGTACGTAACTCCTCTCACCCGTGCCGGATGTCTCTCCAACGCGACGAGAATTTATGCGTCTTCTCGTTCGCACACGCGTATTCCATCCACTTGGACGAGGAAGAATCATCGAGCTGCGAAGACTCCGGAGAGAGAGATTCGCTGGAATTTCACTCCGTTTCCAAACGAAACTGTCGTTCCCTCCGCGTGCTCGGAGTAGCAATGGTGGTATTTGTGTGTAGTCGGCGAGAGAATTCTCTTTAACGCACTTTCCTCTTCGATCGAGACACGCGCGTCGCGTTGATTTATAAAGAGCTCTGCGTTGTTTTCTTCCTTTTCTTTGAACGTGGAATCGCGAGGGAAATCAACGCAAACCCAAATTTAACAGCCGATGCAGAATTTGGGAATTTGATTTGAAATTCTGTCTTCCTATATTTCTGAATATTTGAAAGTCACACTTTGTGCGTTGTTCCTCGCGAAAGTTACTGTATCGTAAATGACAATTACAATTGTATCATCTTCTGTAAAAACATCTTTACTAGAAATATGTATATAAAGAAATGGTCCGCTTGAGCGAGGCCAACCTAATAAATCTCTTTTCGAATCGTGCCGAAGCGAAAACTATTTTTCGCCTAACACGAATGACGTCGAATATAGAATATTTTTTCTCGAGAATTGTACCGTATAGCTGGTTAAAAAAAAAAAAATTAAAAAATGTAAAGAATATAACATACGTATGTATATATATATAATTTAGTGTTGATTCTGTAAGTCTGTCTTACTGGTTTCCAATATCTACATGTCACTGGTTTTTATGTTTTATCTATCGAGAAGATAATCGGCAAAGTAACGCAAGGAAAAATATACGACCAACGTGAAATATGACCAATAAATGTAATGCAAGTTTATAAACGATTCCCCTTTTAATTTACGTTTCGAAGGAAGAATTTATGAGCGGTTTAGGAGCTGACGTAAATTAAGTTTTAAATCTTTTGCGACACGGTCATTTAAATATATGGGTCTGTAATAATAATAATAATAATAATAAACGTGTTAGGATCGTGTATGTCGCGAACTATACAATGACAGTTCTCGTACAGTTCTAGATTCTTTTTCCTAGATAAAATAGTTGTCTTGTTATGTGGTTTTATAACGAGCTGATACGTATCTGTTGAAAGCGTACCTCGATTCTACGATATCAATTTGCATAGGCATTCGCGTTCTACAGATTAGTCATAACCTTAAAATAACATTCGTCGTCAATTAGATGCTCGTTAAAGTCCGCAGTTGGATACTTCCATTGAAGGCTCAATTTGTCAACTGAATTTTCGTTGCTTTAAACGTTCGGAATTATATTTTAAACGTGCAAAGCAACGTTTATTCGTTATTCGCGCCGATTTATTCGTGATTACGAAAACGTTTGTCGTAACAATTTTTCTTGCGTAAAAATTATACTTTCTCAACTCTTGAGATGAAATCTTTATTAAGAACCAAGTGTGTCATTTTTACATAAATTTATGGAGATGTTTAATATTAATATTGATATTAATACTAATGTTATGATTTGATTTACTGAATGTTAATATATTGATATTGATTTAATGTTAATATTGCATGTTCAATAGACATAAAACCATAGTTGGAGATTTAAGTGATTTCTCATAAAAAAACACGAATAAAAAACTTGTAAATACTACTACCACATTGTAAAGTTTCTCCACTTTTAATGCCTCTGACGTGTAAATCTAACGCATTGATCGTCGGTAGTTTCAGCATCAAAGCACAAAAAAAAAAAAAAGATACTCGAGAGCATCCAGGTTTCAAACGGAAAAATCCAAGGTTTCAATTCTTATTGTCCACGTTTGTGATTTCATAAATGACAAGCTGTCTAGTTGCAGTGCAGATTTTAATGTATACTTGGAAGTAGCACAGGGAATATCCGTTCCACGTGGATTCGTGGTTTTACGCGAATGAAAATCGCACGACTAAAGTCGGTACAAAGTTGGTACAAAAGTGGACAAAATATTGGAAATTGTCTCACATAGGTTAAAAAAAAAAAAGAAAAAATGACATTTCAGAAAACTCGAGTAAAATTTGCAAAATTGACGTTTTTCATCGTCGATGTTAATTTTGTTCTCTTCTCAGACTTATCTTCTGCCGTAAATCAATTTTCATAAATCTGCCGATATTCGCTGCAACGTTTCTTTAAATCTTGTTGAAGTTTCAAGGCTCGTTGAACATTTGGATCAATGTCTCTACGATGTGTAATATTTCATGGAGGGACGAGCGTGTATTTACGAAAGAATTCGAATGGACTCTGACGATCCGGAGTTCTTTCGAGACTGAAAAGATTCCCTGGCTGCCCGTTTTCTTAATGAAACAACGACACGGACACGGCGGCACGTGTGCTCCGTCGCGGAACGAACGTGCGCCCGACCACGCTCGCGACGACCACGAGAGAACGGTGTCGATGGTGCAGTAAACCCGCGCCGGTGGATAAATATACGGTGTTATGTAAGTTGTTTACTAGCGGCCCAGCCAATCAGAGGGAAGAGGGAGAGAGTAGAACGGAGTAGAATAGTCTATAGACGGATTCGCGCACCGCCAGAGCGTGTTGCGTAACAATCGCGGGCCAGACGCAACTCGATAACTCTTCCTCTCGTGATTCCCTGTCGCGAGACAACTCGCGCGATCTTGTCCCCGTGTTCCGACGTTGTATCATCGTTTTGAAAAGCCACGTTGGAAGATTTTTATTCTCGGTGTTGTTTTTTTTTTCCTTTTGTTTCTCTTTGTCGAACCTGCAGCACGCGCGCGCGCGCGTTTATACGGTTACGTAACTGAGAGGACGGACACACACACACACACACACACGTGCGCGTTGTGGTCTACGCGAGCCGTGATTGCAGTTGGAACGGCGTAGAAACTTACGATTGGAGCGTAGAACGTTTGTCGTCGAGTAGACGAGATTCGAGTGGAATTCGCACGTGATGATCAGACACGCTTGGCGAATGATTCTGTTCCGTTCTCTTTGACAGAAACTGTTGTTTGCTTCAGACGAGCTAGATACTCGACGACAGCTTGCACTTTGTGGAATTTTTTTCTTTTTTCTTCATTTTTAACGATCAGTAACGATCTATTTTTTTTTCTCGTCACGAGCGCGCTCTGTCTTTTCTTTTTTTAATTACGAGGAAAATTATGACTGATTCGTAAATCGAATTTTTAGTGGTTTTTATAAATCCGATTCTTTGACTCCTGTGTCCGAACAAAAAGTTCGATTTATTAATTAAAGATTTACTTAATCATTTGTATTGTTTTCATTCTTTCAAAGTTTATACTTGTGCAGAGGAGATAGTATTTTTTTCTGCATTTTGTCTGCAAAAAGCAGAAAAATATTGTTCGTAATCCCGATCAGTAGTACAGACAAAAACTAAAAATTTTATTTTTATTCAAGTTTGATTTTTATAAATTGGTGTCTAATGATTTTTGTTAATTTTTTTTTATCGGTAGAGTTGTGTCACAAGACACCTGATCATTGTTTATCGTGGAAGATGAACAAAACAATTCCTCCGTTCATATTTCTTACAGTACAGTTTCCTTTGTTTCGTTTCCTGAAAATTCAAACCACTCTCGTAGATAAAACGTAGGGTAATCGAGATATATTCCAGTGGAATCGGAGAGCCACTGATCAGACACCGACTGAAAGATGCTATTTCGCATGTCCCTGACGAATTCAAGTAGCTGAACTATCGGGGAGATTGCAGCAGATTC
Organism: Melipona beecheii; assembly: GCA_032399605.1. NCBI lineage: Eukaryota > Metazoa > Arthropoda > Insecta > Hymenoptera > Apidae > Melipona > Melipona beecheii. Next base: position 8,085,363 of record JAUCMO010000291.1, on the reverse strand, counting down.
AGAACGCGATGACCAGACCCAGACATCGGAGACGATCAAAGATACATTCCACACGTTCGATTTCATCCTCCGGCGTCTTTGTCGCCGTCGTCTCACGGCAATTCGAAACGTTTTCCAATGCTGCTGTCAGAATTTCCGCAGATCCAGGCCGACAATAGAGGATTTGATTTTCAATCGATCCCTCAGCCATGCCCTGTCAGCGGACGACAGCTTTTTGAAAAGGGCACCGCGCCATTGGGTGCTGTCCCCGTTAATCGTTATTTCGTACGTACTTTTCCATTGATCCCTCTCCTCCGGCCACCGGAAAGAGTAATACCAGGGCTGCTCTATTTCCCCGTATTGTTGCCGGACAAAAGAAAAGGCGGGCGCGCGATCGTTCGGGCTTGTCGTGTTTCGTCGCTGTTTCCGTGACAAAATTTTTTTTCACCTCGCGACTAGCCACCGTATCTCGCTGCAACGATCGGTCTCGTTCACAGTTGCCAACGTGGCGCGAACTGTGAACTCGATTTTGGGAACGTTGTTTATTTATTCTCGTTTAAAAAAACCGGACGAAAAGGAAAATGTATTACAATATATTACAACGATGTCATAGGAAATGTCACAAAGAGAATCAAACTGCAATTTTCTATGGACATGTTCATTTATTTTTTACAGACGAAAAAACTGCACGACGTGTACCTCAGTACGATTTGTCTCAGTGAAAGGTCCAAAAGCAACTGTTCCGCGTCTATGCCACGCCCCCTCACGAATCAACCAATCGCTAATTTTCGTTGCATCAGCGTGTTGCACCTGAAGAGGCCCGATTTTCGATCAAATGAGACGAAAAAGAAAATGTGTTACGATATATAATAATGTCATAGGAAATTCTATGGACGTCAGACGTATTTATTTATTTCTCACGTGTATGTATTTACAAAAGGTAACGAGACAAATAAAACGAAAAAGCAGATACGTCGTAACATATGATAATGTAGGAAATGTTAAGAAGAGTATACCGATACTTTCCATAATTGATCTATTCGATTTACGTAACTGTATACTAAATTTACAAATTTACTCTATTTTTAATTTATTATCGTGGTTAGAACAATCATTTTTGCCCCCTTCAATGTAACTGTAAGAAAAGAAAATCTCTGTCACGTTACGAATTGTCCATCTGCAACGTTTTTGAATGAAAAACGTATGCTCGTTTCAAAGTATTTACGTTAAATTGCAACGCAGGTCCAGTGAAATGCGAAGAAAAGTCGTAATAAGAAAATTTGTATGAGTCTCGAAGGATGTTTATTTCGTCAATCTGCAAAAGGGAGGAAGCGAAAGTGATGAAAGGGTGGGGACCGATAGGGAAGCGCGAGGAACCTCTCTCCTCCTATTTTTCCCTTCGTTGAATTGACACGATTCAAAAGGGAGGAGAGGGATTTGGAGTTTTCTCTGGCTCGAAAAGCGTGCGACGTGAGCTTTTCAGCCAATTTCCCACTCGTGCAGGTCACGTCTTGTTGCGCGAGCGAATACACACCTTTTTTTGTGATCACGCTGATTTATACTAAATCGAACACGCGCGTTGTCGCAGCCAGTTGCCGGCTTCGAGGAGGTAGTATCTCATAAATATGATGGAAACGACAGCTTTTCGAGGATACTCGACCGGACCCGGGTACACTCTTCCGTGTACGTGTTCCTTTACCACCGTGATCCTGTTCGAAAAGGAGGAGGGAGAGATCTTCCTTTTTTCCTCCGTGATTCACCCTCTCGCCGAACGAGTTCTATTCCCACTGACCCTTGAAATCTCTCTCTTTTCGCCGAACAAATTGTTTCTTTGACCGTGCGCCGCGCCTTTGCTGCCTGCCCCCCTTTCTTTTCCGCGAGATTAAATTCTACAAACTTGTGCGTTTTTCTCGACACAGGAAATCTGTCCTCTGTGCGATCCTGTTGTGCTCTGTACAGGATGTACCTCAAACTATCTATCCAAGTATCTCCGCCATTTTTTGTTTTTCTGCGGAAGAATTGCCGAGGACAAAGTTGCACTATTCTAATTTAAAAAAATATGAAATATATTATATTTATAATATATATATATTTGTGATAAAATCACTCACAGTGAACCTCTGCCCCTCCACTTCATCGATCCTTCCACTTGCTCAGTACAGGAATCAACAGATCGAGAGAGTGGGGAGAGAGTGTGCAGTGGAGGGGATAGCAAAGGCCGTCAGTTAGCCCCTCGTACAATTACGATCGTTTCGATCATGTATTTTTGAGATATTTTTAAGATATTTTAAATGTTTTTTTAATTACCGCGCGTCACGCAGAGCATATTCGTTTCTTTCGTATCGAACAAACTTTCAAATGTCCCATTGTTAAGAACTGTGCGTCAAATTCTGCTTCCTCGAACTTTCAATCGCTCCCCCTCGTCAATTTTCGCCTTGTATTCCTCAGGTGCAATTACAGGTGTTCTCACGTGCGTGGATTTGCATAAAGTCGATGCGTCGCTTATCCGATGGGGCGTTACGAACAAGTTGTTGCACGGCGTCTGGAAACTGTCGCGAACTGAAGCTCGCGTGGAAAAGTTTACCGGCAGGATCCGCGGTTGATTCTGCGCGACAGTCCCACGCAGATTCCTCTTGGTGTCACCTCACCAAGTTGGTATTAATCAAGCGAATGTTGGAGCTAGATTGGTGGTCAGGCAATACGAGGAAAAATGATAGTTTACGTAAGCGAGGAACGCTGGAGCGACGGAGTATTTAGTCGCGGGAACTCGCCTTGGAAACAGTCGAATCGAATCTGCGCTTGGCAGTTGAGGCGTTTCGGAAAGGACGAAAAGTTGTTGTTCGAGTTTTGTCCCCCATGATCGTCGATGAAAGTTACGATTCGACGCGAGCGACTTGCTTCTTTGCGGTGAGTTTTTTTTCTTTTTTCGTGTCGTAGATGAGTGACTGAGAGAATTTTCTTTTTTTGAGAAATATCGATCCTCTGGTATTTTCGTAAAAAAATTTGAAATTGCCTTCCTTTTTGTTCGTTGGCGATTGTATGATGAAGAAATCGTTCTTTTATTTGCAATTGTGCCGTATATGATATCGTTGCTCGGTTGAGATTAACGTTATAAATTCTATCACACATTGAAGGTGACACTTTTTACTTTGACAAAATTAAAGACAGAGTTTTAAGTTAGATTTGTTTCTTCAGCGTGTAATTAATTTTTATATATAAACATTTTTACGGTGGAGAAAATTCGAATTTGGTTTCATTTGTTTTTTAAATTTGCGAGTACAGTATGTACGTGTACAAAGGTGCGACGTGTTAACAAAAGTTGATACGTTCTGTCGATGGATTTTTCCGTCTCGACGTTGTACGATATAATCGAAACTACGATATTTCCATAAGAAAACATTATGCGCTGGCTATTTGTTGAGTGATTCAAGTTGATTTAAGCACTTTCTCGACCTTTGGTATTATTGTCTCTTTATAAATAGATTAAATTTTTCCTCTTGATGCCCGGGTATCCCTATCACGAGCGATTTTTATACGAGTAATCTCAGTTTCCTCCGGTTCGAGGAAAGAAAACGATTAAAATGCAATTAAATGGTGGAAATGACGCGATACTCAGTATCGAATTTATAATAATTCCAACGATTTTAACCAGAACTTACTGCTTATTCGCACACTGAGATTGAATTTTCACTTTATTGTAAATTTCAATTATGGTATATACATACATACTGTGTGCAATACGCGCGACACAATTCGATGGAATCTCCGAATTTTCAGGTAATTTGAGTTGTTTCAGCGATTGCAATGATTCACGAGACCATTTGAAATGACCTGCAACTTTCTTTTTCCTTTTTTTCTTTTTTTTTTTTAAATAAAGAGAATTTCTTTTTGAGTTTTCATTGTTGTTTATCCCAGCTGTTTGATAAATCTCTCCAACGGTCAGAATGGAACATGCGCTGGCGAACAAAGCGTTTCTGGACCCTTCTTAAACATGTAACGTGTAACACGCTTGTGTATCCACGTTTTAAGCCGTTTGTCAGTTTGGGGTAGCGATTCCTTTTGAAAACAGGATTTGACGTTGATGGAATCAGTGTGATCGACTAAAGAGAATTTTGAACGCACAATGTCGTTGGTGTTCAGCAGTGTAATTTAGTTTGTAATTGTAATGTAATTTTCTAATGTAACAGACACGGATTTATTATTTATGGTCTGACGTATGTTTTATATGCCAGATTATTTATTCGTCGAAATGGAAATTGTGCCACAACGTGCAACAATCAGCCTTTTTTGCTTGTTCGTTCGTTTTTGTTTGCAATGAAATATATATTTTCTCAGTGTCAAAAAATGGAGAAAAATGAGACAACTTTTTTGTGCAAATTGACATTCGGAAAAATGTTTCACTGCGTTTAGAAAGGAACGCACATTGAGAGTTGATCAAATATTCCCTTTCAATCAACGTGTATCTAATATGTAACAACCGACCGTTTTCGTTTTATTTGCAATGAAATATTTTTTATATCAAAAAGTACACACAGAGATCGGACAAACTTTTCGCGCAGATCGAAAACATTTAAAAATCGTTTCCACGAGAGAAACGTGGAAATAACAACACTCAAAGATTCACAAAAGTAACATTCTTGATAAATAACATTGGTAAAAATCGATACTCTTTTCCCATTGCCGGAGCTGCTTACATTTTCGACACCCGATATTATCGATAAAAATTTCTCAACTGGGAAAGAGTTGACTTTATGGACAACGCGTATATTTGTTATTGATATTCCGTCTGTGCCACGCTCGAAATTGTCAAGTGGAGTTAATTTTTCCTGCAAATTCTTTTTCTATTTATCGAACAACATACACTTTGAAATCTTTTCGTATTTGTTGCGTGCGTGACGTCACGATTCATTCGTCGCGTCCCGATAATTTGTCATCGGTAGTTGGAAGGTCAAACACGTTCCTCAGACTTTTACTAAAGAGTGTAGTCACTGTCGATCCCTCCGAGGGAGAAGTGTCAATCACCGATTTTGATGAAATTTGGCACAAATGTGATTTTCGAAATACTATTCGACACTTATCCTTCTTTTTATTTTCTATATATTTTGTCAAATATCTCGAAAATCACTGAAGATGATTCAATCTTTGTGCAAATTGACGAAATTACGACGTGTTCCTTTTTTTTTTTTTTTTAAAGCAACGAATTTAACGGCGTGGAAAAAATTTTTTTCGCGAAAGCCGAGATTTCCTGCTGTCGCGGGACTACGCGAACGATCTTCGACGTCACCTTCGTTCGCGAGGTCACTCGTGAAATGACAATCGGCGGCCAGGTTCCCCCGAGTCGGAGCAACCTTCTTCACCGAAGAAAATTGTCCTTTCTGCCGCTATTAAAAAGGGGGAGGAAACGCGTCTCCGACGTTTGAATCCAATAAGCACGGTATTGAATACGCTTTGTCTATTCTCCGGGGAGACGAAATTCGTGGCCAGGAAGGGCGCTCCTTTGAGAGAAAAGAGGAGAGAGCTGGCGGAAGGAAAATATAAGAGAGGATACAGGCGGGAGTGATACAATCCCATTGAAGGGCCGGTGTTCTCTGCGGGGGTTGAAGAGGAAAGTCTCGGAGTGGCAGGTGCGTCTGTTTCTAGGATGAAGCCTGTTACGTATGTGGACGGTTGGGGGGCACAGCAACCCGGGATCCTTAATACGGTATTTCATCGGTCATAATGCGCCCCAGAGCCCATCTCTCGCTTTGTGTGTCCCCCTCGAACGAGAGAAACCGGGGCGACCTGATATCGTCGATGCTTTTACCTCTCTCTCTCCCCCTTCTGGAGATCCTCATTTCGCCCTGTTTTCCCGCGTCATTGTCCCGGAAAAGCTGTTTACCACGTACGAACGTGCAAGACGGAAGAGATTGAAGTCTGTTCTCTTTTCCTGCGAGTTTGGCGAGCGTTTGTTTGAGGATGATAGTTCTGCATTGTCTTTGAAATAAAATGTATGCCGATTTCAGTCTCGAGAAATGTACTTTCGCGAGATGCTATCGTTTAAAAACCGTACTTTAAAAAGTGTACTTGCGTGCCTGTACAATTGGAAGAATAAACAAAGACTGCTCTTTTCAAAAATAATACTTCGCACTGCTCGAAATAATTCATAATTCGAGAATAAAATAGTTTCGTTTCAGCACGGTTTTTTTTTTTTATAAAATTTTATAAAAACCTCTGTGGAATTCTTCTTTGCATCTCGAATTGAACAGCGATCTGCGAAGTGGAATGGTTCTGTCGTGCGAAGACAGACGTACCAGTCGATAATGTAGAACAGAATTTCCACGAAAAGTACGTTATTACCGTAGGAATGTTTGGCGGGCAACAGAAAGGATTTCTTAATTAGAAATGATTTAATTGCAAAAGTGGCGTTCCTTTTTTTCTGCTCTACGCTCCTCGCTCGACGACAATCTTCGAGACGCACACACACCCAAATTTCCCCGTGCATTCTACGTCCGTACCCGCCCCAGAGGATGATACTGTCATCCAGCCAACGACTTCCCACATCGCAGTCTGTGCAGTGCGTGAAACACGAATGTACATTTAATTTGAACAAATAAATGTTAAAAACGAACATGTACGACGTCGCTTCCGCAAGGTTCCGATTGAAATCACATGTCGGCTGACTAGATCGCAGTCCGGGGGGGGGTTTTCCCCTGGAATCCGAACTAGTCCAAGAAGGTCGCTGAAAGAAGAAGAAGAAGAAGAAGAATAAAACGGAATTGAAAGCGATCCGAGAGACAAGATTTTAGAAAAGGAACTTTCCTCCGACTGTTGTTTAGGAAACTGGCGAAAACTTCTCCGACGAGATCCATCCCTTCTTCCCTCGTTGCTCGCCGCGGACACCGGCCTCTTTGTTCCGCGACGCGTTCCGGGCGACGTCGTCTAGAGCCCGCGGGGCACAACGCGCGTTGCTATTTCGGCAAAACGCCACTGATTATTCCAGATACGCGCGCGCGACCGAATAATACGCGCGGGAACAAAGCGACGTGACACCACACCGATGCCGCTTGGAATGGCTGGCTCGTTATTAACGCCCAGCCAAGTATTGTCCCTTTGACACCCCCCTCTCTTCCTCTCTCGTTTTGTCACGTTTCGGCCAAACAACCGCGGAGGAAATTGTTTCTCCGTAACCCCCGTTCGTAATTCGTGCTGTTGCACCGTTAGCGTAAGGACTTTGCTTTTGATTTTGTCCTTGGCGATTATTTTCCTTCGTGGTTGAAACACGTAGGTTCTTGTCGATTGCTCTAGGAATTAATTAATTGTAAATAAATAGGTATCGTTGTAGCAAGTTTACGTCGGATATTTGCGTGTAGATGTGTGTTCAAATTTCTCGATGTGGTTTTTTATGGTACTTTATGGTGATTAGTAATTACCTTTGTAGTAATCAAGGATGAAACATCGATTTCTTACACAATTTCATGCTTTATATTTCTAGTATTTCCAACTGCCCTTGTGGTAGTCTAATTTAAATTGAAAAATTCAAGTTCAAAGTTCAAGTCGTTTCAAATCAAGTTGTTTCAGTCAAGTTTCTATTGATCGTCAAAATGCACATTTACCATTGTGCACCTGTAAAAATGCCATCTTTCTAACGTTTTTCTCTAATTTCTCTGACATGAATAATTGTGTGGACCACTCCGTTTCCATGTATGATGCAGATTAGGAAGGTTATATGTCACTGTGTATTCAGAACAAATGACTTTTTTGACAATTAATATTTAGGAATTGGAAATTTAGAAATTTTCTCCCTGTCGTTCTCTCTTTTCGTTTGACTTTTCGTCTGACTTGAATTGGATTTTATCAATAAATTCAATAAATATTGTTAATCGAGTAAATGTAATTTAACAGATGTTATTAAAGCATACGTAGTTTTTAAACATTCGATACAATTTTACATCCTGTATGTTGCACTCTTTTCCTAAAGAACTCTAAAAGCGCGATGAGAACGACGGGGTTAATTTTTGTTAGAAGAGAGTACGGACTGTTACGAAATTCGAAGGAATTCCAAAGGCCAATTCTCGGTCATCGTTGTTTCTTTCGCTAGTCCAGAGGTGAGAAGGAGCCACTCGTGGTTTGCGAAATTACGTAACCACGGTCGTAGCGCGACGCCATTTCGAGCAGATGCGTCGGTGCACGATGTTAGGCCATTAGACGTCGCAGAAAAGGGCCCTTACCCTCGTTTCGCAGGGTCATTTCCCAGCGCACGAAGGAAAAAGGTATGCAAATTGTGAAGAGGAAACGGCACGTTCGATTTCGAACGTCTGTGTTGTCCGAGACCCTCGAGCTGCTGTTCGATTTCTTTCTTTTTTTTTCTCCTTCTTTTTCTTTTTTCTTTTTTCTTTTTTTTGCCTCCCTTGCTTAAAGGTAATTCGAGTCGAGCGTTCCTGCTGGGACTTGGGAAACTGGTCTCCCGTCGTCTGCCTTCTCCCTTAGTCTGCGAAATTGGAAAAGCGTGACGAGCTCGTTTCCAGGAACGATCGAAGCTTCGCTAATGTACCCTACGGCGTGAAAAAGGGTGAACATTGGGTCCTTTCTCCGCGAGATAAATTTATCGACGCTGTGGTACTATCTTTTTGATTGATAACAAATTTCGTAGTGGATTTATTTACCATTTGTAAATAACCAAATTGTGACGACTCGATCTCTACGTATAAAAAGGAGAAGAAAGTGAAATTTGTTCTACAGTTGTGAAACACTTTAAATATGTAAGTAACGACGTATTTTATATCATGGCACAGAAACGGCGTCGTCAAATATACATTTTTGAAATGTATCATTTGTGAAATAATCGCCTCGTGCCCCGGTCAATCGTGCGTCGTTGAAGGAGATCGGCTAACGCCATGGCGCGTATATTTCCGAGCGACTCAGTTGCGTAGCGAATGCAGCAGCAGCAGGGACGAATAATTCTTCGACTTGTCGATGCTTTCTTTTTTATTATGCAACGTACGAAGGACATTGTGGAACACCATGAGTTATATTTTTTCTTTTTGTCACTAAAGGTAATTTTAGCGGGGATAATCTAGAAAGTCGGTGCAACGCTGATGCAACGAAAATTAGCCATTGGTTGATTTGGGTCGCGTGACTCGCGAGGGGGCGTGGGCTAGACCTCGAGTAGGAGTGACGTTGTTTGGTATCGAGCGATCGCGCCTGTAATTTGTTCTCTATCGATTCAAATGTTTGCGTGTCAATAAAATTTTATGGCAAAAAAAGTCGGAACAGTTGCTGCTTCTGTGAGACGAATCGTACTGGGGTGCAAGTCGTGCAGTTTTTGAACTTGCTTTGTCTCCTTTGTCGCGAGAGAATTCTGAAGGGGGAAGGACAGGCTGAGACGCCGGAAGTTCGGGGTGCGGATTTTCGAGGCGCGGAAATGGGATGGCGGTGGGAGCAAGGTGGAACGGATGACAAACACTCCCTGGTCCAGAGAGGGAGAGAAACTCGAAAGGACGAGAGCGAGAGAGGGAAAGAGACAGAGGAGGAAATGACTGGTAACGCCAGGAGCAGCTGCTCTCGAGCATTTAGCGAATTTTGCCGCGAGGCATCAAGAAGGGGCCGGGCCCCCCCTCTCCGTTCTTTCTTTTCTTTTCTTTTCTTTTCTTTTTCCCCCAGTGACGACTTTCTTCTTTTCCTTGCTCGTTCCTGCTGCTTCCTCTTCCACGCAACAAGGGGCCGCTGGGCTGGATTCACACGCGCCAGTGAAAATTTTCGCTCTTCGCGAATGGAGCTGCTCAACTTCGAAAGCGGGGAGAGAGGCCGTGCGTCTTTTTCGTCTCGTCGACTTTCGAGAAACTGCGCGTTCCGTGGTCGATTAATCGTCGCGAGAGCAATCGGGAGGGGGGCAGGGGCCGAAGAAAAGCCGAAGAGAGAAGACGAGTTTAAGTCGGTCGCTGGGGAAAAAAAGTTGCGGAGTTTCAACCCGGGAAAACTCGTTTCGAACCGTGAAAAACGTACGTCGGTGGTTCTCACGCGCGCACACGTGCACACGCGAGGAATACGATAGATCTGAAAGAAGATGAGGATGCTTCGGACGATGGTGCTTTCGTGCTGCTTGAGGCCCCGACGGTTTTTCCTTTTTTTCTTTTCCGCGCGAAAGAGAGCAGCCTTCGGGGGACGTTTCCAACCCTCCTCCGCGCGTCTGAGCGAAAAGAAAGAGATTCGGATGCAGCAGAATGTAGATTTAGCCCGAGTTGTGCTGCTTCCTCAGCGTTTTTCTCGCGGTCGTTAAGAGGAGATCCACGTTCCGCCGCCTTTTCCTTCCGAAATTATCGCAGTTCGTCGAACAGAAATCAGTCTCCGTGAGGCTCGCGACGGAGAAAATTGACCTTGCGTTGTTCGCCGATGTTCGAACTTCTTAAAGCCAACTTTTTATTTCTGACTGGATATAAAAGTTGGCGTTTTTTTAAAATATATATAAACATATACAGGGTGATTCACGTAACTTGCGCAGCTGAAATAAAACTTTTAAATCGCGCGTCTGATGAAAAATTGTTTAACACAAAAGTTTATGGTTTTAAGGAAGGCAAAAAAAGGCGTATCAATTTTTCGAGCGTGTTGAGAGGTTTCAAAATTTCCAAGTTTGTTTCTATTTTTCTTCTTAATTGGACCATATGTTTGTTTCGTCGTAAATCGGAGGGACATTAAATTCCAAGGTATTAAATCACGTAAAATAATTACCAACAAGTAGTAAATTAATAGTTAACAATTCAAGAGAATTTTAGAATTTCTTTCATTTTTATTAATAATTTGGAATGTCATCTAATTTCTTCTACTTTGAAACTCTTGAGCGAGTTAGGCACGTGCCCGTCATTAAATTGTCTGAATTTCTTTCCTATAACAAAGTACAAAATACCAAAAAAAAAAAAAAAAAGAAATTCCAAGAGTCGACGTCAAATTATAGAATCAATCAATTGATTAATAATGACGAACGGGGTAATGTTTTATCCAAGGGTAAACAATGGCGCGAATTATGGCGGATTGGAAAAATGGAGGGAAACATCGTGCGCGAGAATGGAAGAAGTTTCGCACGGAGCCGAACCTAACACCGCCGCGTGTCACAAAAGAGCTTGGCGATATTTCTGTTATGGTACATTAAATTCGTACGAGCTTTCTAACGCGACCACCGTCGTCGTCAATAACGATGAATCGTGGTGAAATAAAACGTGGTGGTCGAAAAGGGGAGAAATGTGCAAGAGCGTGCGTGCGCGCGCGAGATGGGAAGGCACATTTCCTTTCCCCCCTTTTCTCTCTGGTTATTTTTTCTCTCCTTCGCGGAATTCATCGCCAGCCAGGGGGGAGGGTGCTTTCTCCGACAAACGATCGATCGATCCTCCTCTCGGTTCTGGCCCGGGCCGCGTGTAAAACCGCCGGGAGGAAGCGCGCAAAACCGAAATCAAATTGCTCGGCACAAACGGACGCTCCGAACTTTGCCGGAATAACTTGCAAATGGAAAACAATTTTTTTTTCCCACCCTTCCCTCCCGGTTGTTGATGAATTCGATTAAAACTCTCTGTCCCTCTTCCTCTCGCCGTTCTCCCTCACCGTCTCCCTATTATATGGAAATAAAGCGAAAAACGTGCAACGGGAGTTTAATAACTCTCTGCGACGTGGGGTTGGGAGGGGGTGCATTTTGTGTGTGTATGAAACCCTCGCTCTCGTGACTGTTAGGGCATTTGCCAGGGACTCTGGTAAACATCAGAAATGATTGAAACGTTATTAAATTCTGTAGGAATTGTTGTTTAGTTTGGAACTAGTGCAAAAAAACGTCACGACAGTGAGGCTGCAGAGAAATCTCGTTTTTTTTTTAGGGGTAACGACGGTTAAATTTGTTTTTACATTCTCGTTTGTGTTTTATTATACAGTGAAAAAGCGTAACTGTACTAACGACAATGAAAAATCGACGACAGATGTAACTTTGTAAAGTAAGATCGCGTAACGTTACACTTGATCTGCTTTTAAAGGGTAAAGCTGAAGATTTTGACAGTCGCAAGCTGATTCTAGCAGGGGTAAAATCGGGCCTCTTCAGTTGCAACGCTGATGCAACGAAAATTAGCGATTGGTTGATTCGGGTCACGTGATTCGCGAGGGGGCGTGGCGTTGTCTGGTACTGAGCGATCGCGCCTGTAATTTCTTTTCCATCGATTCAAATGTTTGCGTGTCAATAATATCAATAATATCATATCATAAAATCGTATTCGGGTGCAAGTCAAAATTCGACCGTGTCTAAAAAATATTAAAAATTCTTTTTCGTAACTGGATCTACCGTCAGATTGAAATTTTCTCCTTGCAGTCACCTCTTCAAACTTATTCGATCTTCGTTTTCACCATTTTGTTGAATATTAGATTCAAACGTCTTATCGTTCGAAAAATACAACGAAGTGGTGAAATGAAATTATACAGCGAGTTTCAAGTAATTGTTGCAAAGAGAGAATTTGAATCTTTGAGACCTCGGTAGATTTAGTTATGAAAAATTGTTTTTAACGTTTTAACGTATTTGAATCTTTTACAATTGTATTTTATGAAAAAACTGCTTTATCTTATTTAAGAAATATTTTTTAAAATATTTTTTCGTCCCTTGTTTCTTGCATGCAGGTCCTACAATTTTATCGGGAATTTCGAATATTTACAGAGTCACAACGAGCTATCGATCGATCTATGATGGATTGTACACTTACATTCATTAATGTCCGTCGGATTTGATGCCGTGTTAACACATTGAAAATTGAAACGGCATCGTAAACTCAATGACGCAAAATTCACGAACCACTGATATGTCCGCTCTTTCGATTTACTAATTCGAAATGGTGTCCGCAGCACGAGATGATAAGCTTGTTTCAACTCGGAAGAAAAAAAAAAAAGAAAAAGAGAGATCAAACGTTTGACGAAACGCGCGACTCGATAGTTATCGAATCTCGAAACGTCGTCGTTGCGTTCCACTTTATGTAAATCGCGTTTTAAACTCGTTCCATGATTCATCGGGGCGCGTTGTGCGGAGTGCGAGTTTGAAAAGTGAGTTGCTCGAAACGATTGGCCGATTAGTACGTACAACGAGGCAACACCGAAGCACCGGCCAGCGTTTCCTATCTCTTATCGGGATAATAACACGTTTGAAAGCGCGATACGCGCGAAACCTGGCTTTTTCCAGTCGTGGAACTGGTCGTGCGGCCAACGGGAGAAACAATGCTTTAAATTCATGTATCTTATCGGTTGGTAAAGCGTCGGAATGCGACAGCTATTCTGCATTTACGTTTCGAAGCCGTCGAAGCTGGCGGCGTACGTTGGTTTGTTGTATTTCTAATTGGGTGCAGTTTAATGTGCCACGACTGCTTGAGACTACGTTGAAGTATACTAGCTCTTTTGTTTCCTCTTTTTTCTTTTTTCGGTATCAGTCTGTACAGCAGAGGTCTAATTCTCTCGACAGAATCAGTCTCTCGTTCGGTAGAGAACAAAAGATTCAACCTTTTGGAACTTTTTCTGTATAGAGAGTAGTAACAACTATTTTTGCTGAGCTAGAGCCATTTTTATGTGTTATTGTCAAAAAGGGAATATTTTTTTTCTTTTATTTAAATTTTCTTACGCGCTGTTGAAAATTGTTTAGAAATCCTACAAATATCCAGACTTTTCAAGTATATTTTCAAGTATAATTGTTTGATAACGATAAATGATAAATTCTCTCGTTTCCTAATGTTTCTCACAAATAAATAAATTCACTGGCAAATATATATAATACATCCTGGACATCAAAAGTTAATCAGTAAATATATTTCACTATCATCTTCTTATCATTTTCTTCTTATCACTTTTTTAAGTCTCACTCTTGTCAATTTAAAAATTTTAAATTCTTTTTCCACTTTTCTCTTAAAAAGAAAAAACGGAAATAGAAATTGGAGAATACGGCGTTTCACGGCGTTTCTTCTCTCTCTGAAGGATCGTCAGTTTTCTTCTGGACGGAAGTTTCACGTATCGGAAACAAAGTTCTTCCAAACCCTCCTGACATTCCAGGTGAACGTGTTTTTCGCACGTACGGGAACGAAAACCGTGAGTAACACAGCGCGGCTGTTTGTTCTTTCTCGAGATAACGTCAGCTTGCACGCGTACGCGTTTGCACGTATGTCCTCGCTGGTGCGCTCGGAGGCAACATGTCTAGATTTTTAACGGGCAGACTCGGGCGAGTAATCCGGTGGCAATTAACGCGCATTGTTCGAACGTATCAGCTTGATTCGAGCCCTGACGTTCCGACCAAGTGGGGCAAGGTGATTCCTTTCTCTCGATCCGGCCAACCGAAGTTGCAAATATTTGCCAGGGGATTCAGGCGAGGATGATTGCGCGGCCTGTTTATCGAAGAACTAATCGCGAATCTGTCCCTGCGCGTCTCCGTTGTCTTCGTTTGAATCCGTGTATTATTACACATTATACACTCTCGCAAGTTACTTTTTGGTCGAGACAGACTTCATTATACATCTTTCCAACAAACAAATAGGAATATCGTAACTTTTATTTGATCACTAAAAGTGATTTTAGAAAATCGGGCCTTTTTCAGGTGCAACGTTGATGCAACGAAAATTAGCGATTGGTTGATTTGGTCACGCGATTCGTGAGGGGGCGTGGCGTAGACCTCGAGTAGGAGTTGCGTTGTCTGGTACTGAGAGCGATCACGCCTGTAATTTGTTTTGTATCGATTGAAATGTTTGCGGAGAAATTTTATGTCGGAACAGTTGCCTCTGGGCCTTTCAATGAGACGAATTTGGGGTACGAGTCGTGCAGTTTTTTAAATATGATCAACAGTCCAATGATCTATAATTTCAAAAATTATATTGATCGTAGGAATACGTAGCTTTGATTTATCTCACAAATGTGTGAAAAAGAAATCCGTACGTCCCACATCTTCGGAAAAGAAAAAGAAGAAAGAATTCTTCGCGTCCGAAAATAACCCGAGTTATTTCGGCCGGCTTCTCGGTGTTGCGAGATTACTTTATGGGTCATTCGACGGCGGATAAAAGAATATATAGGAACGGGTCGGTATTTTGCCAAGATTTATGGGGCGGGATGGCTCGTTTGCAAAAGTAGCTCGCGGTGACACGAGCTCGAACGAGGCTGGTTTCGCGTTCCGGCTTTGACAAATGGATGGAAATTACCAATTATCCCGGAGCGTTTTCGTCGACGTCGGCACGTCGATAAAGCCGGCGCGCGAGGTTCTCTGAAATCGAGCGTGAACGCTCGCGCGATCGCGATAACTCACGAACCAGCGATCGCCAGCGCTTTTTTGTCGCGCAAGCACGTTTTCTCCGATCGGTCGGGTTCTCCGCCATCGACATCCCGCCTCGCACATGCAACGTTGATCTACTCTTCATATCTTATTATTATTAAAATCAAGATTAATAGAAACGAATAATTCGAATGTCGAACTCGTAAATTTTTCAATATCAGAAAACGTGCGTGTCCAACATTTTTTAATCGTTTACGTATTTTTTTTGGCGTAACCTACTGACGAGGTCAATTAAAATATTAAAACGATGCATTGATTAGGATACAACACTGAGCTTTTGCTCTTTCGATATCGATTTCTTTTCAGATACAGACGTGTACGGTATTTTCAAAATGCTCGTATAACACTTTTGTGTTCTTGTTTCATCTTCTTGCGTGCTTCGCGCGAGAAAACGATCTGTTTGCAAATATAAATGTACATCTCGAATAAAAAAGTGTACCTTTTTCTCCGGATGATTGATAGGCTAGCGCTCATAATCAGCAATTAAAAGGAAATCTAGAGTAATTAAAAAAAAAAAAAAAACCATGTTTATTACTTGTAACGCCATTAATGCGTACCATCAATCACTCGAAGGAGTTCACTGGGGAGAAAAATGATCTTTTTTGCGACGACTCGTTGCTTGAAAATCGTAGAATTTGCAGCGCACGCGCGCAAAGTCCGAACTTTGGTCGTGTGGGCGTTCCAGAAGGACGTAGCCGAACGTGAAAAGTAAATCAACGGCGGGCACGTTCTCCGTACGAGGCCATTGTGTCGTTATTATTGCCATTAGTTATACACGTTCCGCAGCTTTTAACGCAGTATTTCTCCTCCATCTCCCTCGCGCGCGCGTTCACGTCCGTGGAATTTAGCATTTGCACGGACGCGCGATGTTCTAGACGACTGCTCACTTACCATTTCTTTTTCTTTTTTTCTCTGTTTCAGGTAAATCCACCAATCTCTATGTATCCTTAGCTCGAAGTGAAGCAACAAACGCTCACGCACATACACACTGGACGTGTAAGTAATCCAGCTAAGCGAGAAACCAATGTCCCGAAGTTGGATTCGTAGATTCGTAGATGTGCGGGGAGAGAAGGAATTTCCTGTGGTCCGGTGACTTTTATCGAGAACACCATTCCCGTCCGCCTTAACACCCCGATGGGGAAGGAGCCAGCCCCGTGATTTATACGAGCTTGATCGGCCGTCCTAAGCCTCTCTCGTTAGAATCGATTGTGCGAGGGTGGGCCACTCTCTCTCTCTCTCTCTCTCTCTTTCCGCCTTTCTCAGTCCCTGGTCACGTCCTCCCCCTAGAATTAGGTCGTCTCGACGTTTCGATCTGATTTCTGGAAACAATTCGTTCGTCGCGTTTGGTAACTTGTCGCGAACGAATTTGTCGCTTTCCTCCGAGTTACTCGGAGAGTAAGTTCCTTACGAGCAAGTGAGAGTACGTAGGTGATTGCTACTTTTCGAAAGGAGATTTGCAGATTTTATAAGTTTTACATTTTTGTCGGTTGTGTGATGTTGCAAGTATTTCGTATATTTTTGATACTTCGGCTGTTTTGTGACAATTTGATATATTTTCTTGTAAAATGCGTGTTAGATCGCGATGTACAACTGTGAACATACTCTCTGAAAATTATTTATACGTAGTTGGAACTTGCAAATTAACTACTTATCTTTGATTTAAATTGAGTAAATAGATTTAGTTTAGATTTAATAAATCTAGCGAATAGATGTTAATTTTTTACCGCGTCAATTTGACCAACGATCAAATCGTCATTTTTTCCCGACAATAATAAACTAATGAATGTTCAAACAAAAAGTGTAGATAGATAGACAAAGTTCCGCCGTAACAGGATCATTTTTCTCTCATTTCAATCGTCAACGATCGAAATGAATATACAGCACAACAGCTGTCCTGATCTGCTTCTAATTCTCGCAAAAATATCCGAATAAATTTGAACGCAATTAAGGCGAGGTTCATACCGGCGTAACGGAGGAAGCACATTCCTGTTTTCCAATACGAGAACTGATGCGGAACGTGAGCGTGTTGAAAATCTCTGGTGTAAGAAACACGTTTCGTCGAGCGAAACAGTCTCTGACGCACTTCTGCCACACTTCGGAACGAAACGAACGTCAATTCGAATTTTTCTGTCGTCGCTCGACTCTTTGCCCTCGGGAACGGTTTTTGCAATCATTTATCGGCAATTCGTATTTGCGAAGTAGCTTCAAATAATAATTGCGACGTATCATTGGAAATGATCGTCTTGTTTAAATGGTATTGAAGCGTGACATCCTTCGTTTAGAATATAGTGCATACGATAATTTCCTTCACCATTTTATAAAACTAGGAATAAAAAGCAATAGGAAGCAATTTAGTTTTCATTTAGTGTGAATTGTATCGCGAATTATTCGAACAATAATTCGACGAGTATGTTCGATCATAACGAGACTCAGTCCCTCAAGAATCTCTTCTTTTCATATTTTATTTTATCATTCCTCTTACGTTGTATTCTATCATATATTACATATATTACGTACAAAAAATTTTGCAATTTCAGCTGTTGGCTAAATTCAAGTAGTAACGTCTCTCCCCCCGTACGGAGGACGTTAACATCCAGAAAAAAACATAGAAATTGCAAATACTGTCAATCTCAAACGCTAAAAATTCTTCAGCTATGTACTTCCAACGAGCTGATCGAAGTGTGCTAATTAACAGCAGACAATCCTCCGATCCTTTGATCAAAGGATTTCCGAGATCACGTCCAAATTGCAGCGAAAGAGGGGGAGACAATTGGTACGAGCGTCACACGCCGCGATCGTTAAACGTTCGATCCTGCAGAGAGATTGGTTCGTTAGTGGCTCTCGCTCTCAGTCACGAGAATAACAAAATACGTACGTAGGGGGAGGGGCTGGGAACGAGAGAGAGAGAGAGAGACTCGTTCGTATCGTCTTCTTAACAACGAATCCTCTCGAATCGGCGTCCAATTTATTATCCGTCCAACGGGGATCAATACCCCAGTGTATTATATGTACAGCGCCGAGTGTAGAAAACGCGCATTCCCACGTTGAAATTGAAATCCGCTGCCCCGGCGTGTATTCCCCCGTGCCACGCGTTCGTCGTGAAGTCTTGATTGCCAGTCGGCTGCAAAGAACGCTCGGTGCATACGCTCGTTTATGCAACGATCTCTCGCATGAGACAGCGGCAACGACCGGCTTCAAGGTAGCGCAAAGCCAGTCAGTCGATGGCTTATGTAAGCCGTTTGAAGGTCTGCTGGCGTTCCTGTACGCCTCGCGGATGAAGCATCTGCTAAAGAGACTGTCGAGATTATTAGGTGTCTCTGTCACGTTGGAATAAAAATGTCGCGTTGATCGAACTGTGTTTCACGTGTTACGTGTGAGACAACAACACCGCGCTTGGTTTGCATACTCTGGCATTTCGGATTAAATTCTATTATTATTAAATTATTACTTCTCGCTTGAAAATACCAGGTCCACCATATATCCAAGTCGCCGGATATATTTGACGATATATATTAGCAAGAATCGACAGAGATCGAGTCGAATTCGTACGGCGTCCAAGTATCCTAATTAGCGTCTTTTGATTAACGGCCAACAGACGCAGCAGCAGCAGACGGTCGTTTGAATGGGAATCGATGAACCGGGGAGGGGCTCGATGTAAATTGAGCGACGACAAAGCGTGCCTCTGCTGGCAAATGGCGCGAGCGCAGTCGCGCGATTAAGCGCCGCGACGATAAGTAACCCGTTGGACAGATGGAATATTCATCTGGAAAAAGGGGGGAAGTCGTCGAGCCGTGACGAACGTGATCGTAGTTGGTTTCTATTCGTGAATGAGTCCCGATGAATGGAACGTTCGATATATATATATATATATATATATATATAACGTTCTGTCGACATCGAACGAGAGAGAGAGATACACGCCGTTCTTGGATTTCGATCGGCTATCCGGCCTCTCCCCGTTACCGATCGACGATCGTGTAGCCAATTTTAATCCCGTCGATCGACAACGTACTTGTCGGCGAACTTTTTAACGGGAGTCGCGCAACGCGTATCGACGACTGGGTTCGCAGTTGGAAAACAAGTCGGCCGGTTATCGACGCCTGGAACCGGAATGTCGCGTTTCGCGTCTCGCGTCGCAGAATTCGAAAGCTAGGCGCTGCAAACCACCCACCTACGCTGCTCTATCGTTCGATATTTATCGAACAACGTATCGTGTACAGCGTTGCACCGTTGGGATAATTCGAAGCTGCTTGAATATTAGATTACGCGACACGAGCAACAACGTAGTTTGAATTTTTACGATTGAATTTGCAAGTACAATTACGCTGCAATTTACAGCGGATCAAGGTTGAATTTACACTGCAATTTGCGAACGGTTAGACGGATCGTGCTGCGTAGGTAATATTAATTCGCTAACGCGAGAGAGTGACACTGATTCTTCGAGGAATTAAGAAATTAGAAAACTGTAAAGGGAACGTGGAAATTTTACTCGACGAGAGTAACTGAGGATAGAATTAATTCGAAACATTGTGGAATATTTGAAATCAATTGATTTATTGACGATGATTTCACGTTCAGAGTTTGGTTGTGAAATTCATCAAGATTTTTGCATTTTGTGTAATTATAATGTTATTAACATTATGTAACGTGCGTGTAACTTTGTTAAGCTATGTCATAAATGTTGTACATTCAACGCAGTGGGGAGAGATCGGTGTAGTGTAGTGGAGGGGATAGCGCTAGCGATCAGGAAAGTAGGAGGGGGGCCGCCAGTTAGCCACTTTTGTTTTTTATAGCAAACTTCCTAAATACTGTCCCAAGTTTGTTCCGCTATCGCCATTAAATACCATTGTATTAAATCAATAATCGATCGAATTACCAAAAGCGTTACGACTTAAAGAAAAATAAATCGTCTAGCAAGTACAAGTCACCACAGGGTAATATTTATCAAGAGAGATGTTCCCGCGAGAAAGTTCCCGCTTTCGTTGATCGTCGCCGAGAGAAGTCGACAAATTGTTGGCAAAACTCGAAGTTCAATTGAACTCGAGTGAGCGCGATCGACGCTCCTCCCTCCCCCTCCCGTTTATCTGCCCCACTGGCAGTTAGTCTTGCCGCGAACTTTCGATCGGGAGTGTCGTCGAACTTCTGTATCTCGCCGGACATTTAAATGCAAATACACTTTTTACTTATATTTATATGCAAATGCCGCAGGGGTTCCCGGTGGGGACCTGGCGGGTCGAGACACCGCGCGAATGGAAAAACGGCGTGCTCGAAAAGCTCGAAAAGGAAAGAAAGAAAAAAAGAAAATGGCAATGGGTTCGTGATACGCTGCAATTACGTCGCTGTACCTCGGACGACTGTCTCTTGCGCGACGTCTTCGCGAAAATTCGTGCCCCTTCGTTCGCGTTTGACTATTGCTTGCCCCTAGTATTGAGTCGTTCCGAAGCAACGTGTTACGCACGTACGTGCATACGTGTGTGGGGGACATGCTGAAATTTCATTATCGTTATTACGTGAACACGTTGCAAACACATTTATGCAAATTCGTGTTTTTCTGCGTAGTCACAGGACGTATTTCGTGCAACGTTTTATGCAAATACTTTTGTACATATTCATAACGGAAAATGTGAAACTTCCACTGGCTAGTAGTTTGTTTCAGTCGTTAAATATTGCAACGAGACTTTCGAGTGTTTTACGCGTCTCACGTGTAACACGCGTCCTTTGAATTTCTGCAAGTGCGTGGAAATCTGCGGGGCTCGATCGTCAGCGGTGATCGTCTAAAAACGTACGTACGTAGAAATCACAGGTCGCCACGGAAATATTTAAACGATCAATTATCCGTTGCATTGAACTTTGGCACTCGGCGCGGCTCTGTTTAGCACTTGCTTGCGTATTTGATACTGTATACTAATTTTTGACCGCGTCACAGTGTTGATAAATTTTCTTTCTTTCTTTTTTCTTTTTTCTTTTTTTTTTTTTGCAAATTACTGTGCGAACACGAATACAAACGTTTGTGCCGATTTTGAAGGAAAGTTGAAACGCAGAAGATTTAAATTTTAGTATACATTTGTTAAATAGTAAGTTCAATTTATTAATCAGGCGCGATCGCTCAGTACCAGACAACGCCACGCCCCCTCGCGAATCACGTGACCCAAATCAACCAATCGCTAATTTTCGTTGCATCAGCAGCGTTGCACTTGAGGAGGCCCGATTTTCTAAAATCAGTTTCATAAGAAAGAAAAAACCGAATGCCTTTGACTTGCAGACGAGTATCCGTGAATAGGCGTGTTCGACTGGAAGAAGTCGTCTCCGGCGTCTGAAGTTTCAGCGGATAGATTTGCCGAGACGCGGTGAATTTGCATGTTATTTTTCTTATCTTCGTCTACGAGAGGAAGAACACAGTGCATCCTCTTTTACCGACGCGACGCGACGTGACGTGAAATTTCTTCTTCGGAGCTTGATCGCCAGTCGTCGAGTACGTATCGTTATCGGTTATCTAGAATTCCCTTCGCGAACGTTCCTCGTCGGAAGCTGCCTCGTCGCGTGTGTGTAGATGGAAGCTGGAACAGCCGCGTTCTTTATCTCTCTTTCGATTTCCTTCCTCCCCGTCCGTCGATGCACCGTTGCAGAGGAAAGATTCGTTCGTTAAGGTCGTTCACACCCAACGACGACTCTCGGCAGTGATTTCAGTTTGCGAGATCTCGCTCGGTATCGAAGATGAGAGCAAACGTGGAATTTTAACGTAAATGATATATTCCATCGAGCGTGTTTGCGTTTTGTAGGATGTTTCAGCTTTCTCAATACAAATTTTTCACCATCGCTGGTTTAGGGGAAAAAATTTAAATTGTCTGTCGTGGAGTCAGATTTGTAGATAATTCTACTTAATTTCAGTAATATTTCCGTCGTTGTTAAAGTTATATGAAAACGGACTCGATTCCCTCGATTCTTAAAAACTGCTTCAACTCTCCATAAATAAATTCGCAAGAGTCAAAGTCGATTTGATCTTAAAAGAAGATATTTCAAATGTAGATGGACTGATTTAAATACCCGATCGGTACTTAATCGTTCCCGTTTCTTTAGGGTGGCTGTTGTCGCCCCGCCCGTTCGTCCTCTTTCTCTCGTCGCCATTATCCGGACAAGAGTTCTCCTCTCGCGAAAACGGAGAGAGCCCCCGATCCGTAATCCGAAAGTTGTCAGCCGCACATCGCGGCGCTGCCCTAATGGAATTTGAATGTCGTTAGCCGAGGTAACCGGGCGTGAGGAAGGGACCTTATCCCTATTACCGCGTCGTTCTCGTCGTCGTCGTCGTCGTCGTCGTCGTAGGTATCGTCCTTGAGAACCGTGCCCCAGTCGACAGAGAACGTCATTGGAACTTTCTGGGATACGTTGGCTCTCTCTCTTTCCCTTTGCTCTCTTCGAACATTTTTCCACGTGCTCTTTTCTTCAGGATTTACGATCACAGTCGTTATACACAGTAACGCAATTCCCAACTGGAATGACGGAGACACGAGAGCTCGAAAATTGCGTGCTTTCGTTTTTTGAGAAAAATGAGATTGAAAATCAGTCAATTTGATTTTCTGGAGAAAGATCCAGTTCAAGAATGAGTTATTGACACTAAAGTTCTTGCATTTCTTTAAATGAAAATCTAACTCTACAAATATCTTTTCGATAGAAATTCGAATCGTTCTGCCAGATTTTACTAGACGCAAAAGCAACTAACTTCTTACAAATAATTCTATTGGCAACGAGACGCTCAATAAAGAATAGTGAATAAACAATAATCGCGAACAGTCGAACGGTAAACAATACCGCGTCTTGTGGAAAAAAAGTCTGTAACGTAAATTGCCAATGTTCGCGACAGACCAACAGTTTAATTAGACGCGCGCAAAAATAGTACACCGATTCAGATAGTATGGTATTTGCAATGGCGTTGCAGCAGCAGTCTCCTGAGGAATTCGAGCAACGATGGCAAATGGCGCAATAGCGGCGCCTATCGAGTGCAAAGGGTTAAGATCAATTCAGCGATCGTTGATCCGAGATCAAACTCGGTGGCCATCCAGCATGTTCATCCAGTTCAGTCTTAGAGACGTCCAAGTCTAGTCCAGTAGTCACTCGTTCGATATTCGGCCAAGCATATTCTTCGAACTTGGTCGTCCGAACAGGCCTAGTTGTCCGAAGCGGTCAAAACTATTAGGCCTTATTGTAGAATAAAGGCGCAGTGTTAATCAAGTTAGATTCGTTCATTTCCCACATCGGCGCACGTGTGGGTGGCCCTTCGCAACCAAGCTCTGACGTACGCAGAGGTAACACGATCGGCAACAGTTGTAAGTGTTCTTAACTCGTCAAGTCGAGTGCATGCGTACTCGACTGACTTTTTCAACTTGGTTTTCAACCGCTCTCTACAGTTGGGGAGTTTTGAAACATTTGGAATCGTTTGAAAGTCTCGACACTTGCAGGACAAATGTGATAAGTTTGAAGAGGTTGATCGTAAAGAGGAGGCTTTGATTTGCTACGTGGAAAAAATTTTTCTTAACGTTTTCAGGGGCATTTGAATTTTCGCAATGCTCAAAAAAAGAATCTTTGCCATTTCACTTGCTACACGATGCAAAAACATCTTTGAAAAAAAAGAAAAAGAAACTAACGTAAGGTAGCACCCTATTTTATATCTATATCTACTTCGAACTTGCGTACAGAGGGGGACGAAAGCTGTTCGAAGTGTCTCAAATCAAACGATTACCAAATGGTTCCCCTCTTCCGCTCATCAAAACTTCCGTTTTCGTCGCGCCGTGCTATATAATCTCATTCGCGCGCGTAACACTTTCGGCCAATTACGCGTCTCTGTATAATTATACCGGGTCTATTAAAAGTAACCGAGTTTTACACCATCGTTGCTTTTCCTGAACTCGCCTTGCTCTCTGCAGTGCGCCGTTGACAGCTGAGAAGATGGCAGTCGGCTGAGATTGGCTCTGATTCATTCAAAACAAATTACACGCGCGTGCGCTTATCCCTTATTGGCCGCGTCTCTTACTCGAATTCGCAAAGGTGAACGAAACGCACCTCTCGTCCCTGTGACACGGCGACTGCCAACCTTCCTCAGCTTCCAATTATACCTTTGAGCCTTGACGAGAGGACGCAGTGATACACGTGACGACGAGAAACATTCGATTTCGGTAGAGGGAAACAAGGTGAATATAGTGGCGAGTCGAGGCACCGCTTCGAGACTCTCGCGAGGAATGGCGGACGCGGACAAACAGGACTTCAAGGAGCTATTTCGAAGACGGCTTCCGCAATACGTCGCTGCTTCCGCAGGTTCTTCTCTTTCTCTAATTTCATAAATTATCCTCTTCGTGGCCTTTTGCGACGAGAACGATTCACGCAGTTATCGCTTTTATTGGCACGTTCACAGTTGCCCCCCCCCCCCCTCCGATCTATACACACGGTTGATTAACATCGCGGAATGGTGTGTCGAATCGAGATATTGGACTTGACTTTCAACGCGAGGAACGGTCACTCGATTTGAGGTTACGTAAAATTATGTATCTAGACAGATACGTACAATGTTGCGTTGCATCGCTTGGCAGGGATCACGAGTTGGAAGATACTGACGTGTATATGTGATTTACGTGCATTACGCGTGATACGATATTAACGTACACAATGCAGTTATATAGAACGTGTATGTTCTATATACTATACGTTACATTATATTATTATAATTGTATAATCTGTCATTGGAGGAATAGAATGAATTTTTTTCTTTTTACAAATGTAGAGCATTGTTCCACAAATACTAAATAGTAACGATTTACATCACTATCCATATATGGATCAGTCCAATATTATAGGTTATGTTCAAAATTTTTTTTTTTCATACGAGCTATAGAAAATTATGTTACTATTATACTACCGAAAAAAAAGAAAATTTTACATAACGTAGGCAGTTTGAATATTTTTCCTCTCTACGTTCGAACAGACATTGTACGACAATTACCAAAATTATAGTTATTATATTAGTTATTACTTACTTTCGTCGAATCACTACGAGACCAACTGCGTAACTGTGAACGTGTTTTGACCATCTCTCGCCGTGCGCGAATCGCTAAAAGAGGGGATAAAGAAAATACACAGAGTGAATTTCCTCGCAGCGTGCATGGGCGGATTCTCCCTGGGCGCAGGCATCGGTTGGAGCGCGCCGTGCGTCGAACTCCTGAAAGATGAGCACGGTTACGACGTGTTCTCGACGAACGTGGTCGCGGCGGTTTTTCCGCTGGGCGCGGCAGTTGGGATGCCGGTGGTGCCGCTCGTGATCGACCGGATCGGTCGAAAGTGGACGATGATGTCGCTGGTGCCGGCGTTCGTTCTCGGTTGGGTGTTCATCACGCTCGGCGTGACCACCATGCCCATTTTGACCGCCGGTAGACTGATAACTGGAGCCTGTGGCGGAATGTTCTGCGTCGTCGCGCCAATGTACTCCGCCGAGATCTCCGAAAAAGAGATTAGAGGTACGAGATAACGGATAACAGGAAGAAACAAGAAACAAGAGGAACAAGAGAAGTTTGTGGCTATCACAGATGAATTGAACACGTCTGAAGAACCTTTTGACCTTGGATTCCAAATTTTTTTTTTTTTGTATTGTATTCTATACACTACGAAGGTAAAACTTTCCCAAGGATCTACTTTCTAGGATCCGCAACTTGATAGTTCTCTTGGAAAATGGCAAAAAAGTTTCTTAATCGTTTCACACTGCGTGCGTCCTAACAGCGACTTTATAGTTGTGGACGCGTTGACGTCTGTTTTACGTAATTTTCGTATTAATTTTCACTAATATTTGATTTATCATAGTTGTCGGCAATTAAATAACAAAACTGACTGTTGACATTATTCGAAATGTAAACATTGCATCTAAAACCATAAAGTCGCTGTTAGAACTCACGCGTCCGCACTGATTGAAAAACTTAATTTAAACAGGAGAACTATTAGATTGCGAGCTGTTGGTGTTCCTTGGATAAGTTTTACCTTCGTGATGAGTAGAATGCGATGAAAAAATAAAAAAATTTCATCTTGAAATTCGAGGTCGGGGCAGACTCGTCGAATCGAAGGTGGTGTAGAATTCATCCGTGATAGGCTACGGACAAACTTTTCTTTCCACCGCGTATTCATTCCCATTCTGGTAGATGTTGGCCTAGATGCTATAATACAGTATGACAAAACCTCGATCAGGTACCTTGGGAGTGTTCTTTCAATTATTGCTCGTGATCGGGATTCTGTACGCTTACTGTTGCGGCTACGCTAGGAACGTCGTCGTGATATCGATCCTTTGCGGTATCGCTCCTCTCGTGTTCGCCAGCATCATGACCTTCATGCCGGAGAGCCCGCTGTTTTACATGACGAAGAACAACGAAGCAGCCGCCAGGAAGTCGATGCGATTCTTCCGTGGACCGGATTACAATATCAACCCCGAGATCAACGAGTTCAAAGTTAGTGTCAAACATTTTTGCCACGATTGAAACGTACGCGAGGATACTCTTTCATCTGAAGAAGCCAGAAGAAGGCCTTCATTTATTTGAACGTAAAATCATTTTAAAGACTTCTAAAAGACCATCGTTGTTTATCTGTTAGATTTGGTTACTAGAATAATATATCTGTTTACATTTAGTTTTTAAGTTTTCAATCTTTTGGTTTCTCTTTTGGAAAACTCAAATGACTTAAAAAGGTAGACTCTTTTATTTTTATTTTTTTTTCTCAATCGAATTTTTTGTCATAACTTTAACTGTTATTATTCGTCGAGCTTCCGTAAAATCTTCTTCTCTCACCGACGATAAGCGAAAATAAATGAAGGCTACTCTTCGGTACGTGAAAAGAATCTCGCTGGCGAGAAATAGTTCTCGCTGCTGCTGCTGTTGCTGCTGCTGCTGCTGCTGCTGCTGCTGCTACTACTACACTTTGAGCAAGCATTTGGCATTTGAAAATAGGAGCAAGTAGAGAGAAGTAAACGCGAGAGGGTGACGCTCTCGGCGTTCCTGAGGAGGCCGGTGTTGAAGACCCTGGGTGTGGCGTACGGGATCATGTTGGCGCAGCAACTTAGCGGCATCAACGCGATTATTTTCTACTGCGAGACGATCTTCAAGCAGACCGGCGTCAATCTGGACCCCCTGCTGCAGATGGTGATCGTCGCGGTGGTCCAAGTGATCGCTTGCTGCATATCGGCCTCGCTGATCGATCAGGTTGTCGCTCGTGTCTTTTCACCGTCGCGCGCGACGAGTGAACGCTGGCGTTGTTCCGTCGTTCGAGTCGTTTCCGACTGATTGGCCTCGGAGCCGCTCGAAGTTAAATTATTCGCGACTTGTTAATCCGTCGAGTCGTCCGAGGATTCTGAATAATTTATTGCCATTCGTTGCGGAGATTGGACGATAGTGATAATCTTTCATTTAAAGATTCTTCGTTTCCTCTTTTCTATATTTGGTAAAGGTTCATTTGTCTTTAAATTTTGAAAAGCATCCAGTCGAAGGACAATTTTCTGGAAAACAAATTCTGAATAATTTGTTGTAATTAAACTCGTTGTTCAGAATCCATATGTAACAAGCAATAATTCCTATGTAGAGACTTTTTGTTTTTTTTTCTGTTTTATTTAATTAAAATTGAAGAACAACTTGATATCAGCAAGACACATTTTGTGATCCTTTCAAAGTTTTCGTAACTGTAAAGTTTTCTAATTCTAAAAAGACGACTCGGTTTTGACGAGATAACGACAAGGGCATACCTTCCGTTTATCTTTTTCTTTTTTTTTTTACGCTTCTTCAAAATTAACGTTTGTCGCGTAGTTGACAACACTGTCGAGGAGATACGCGTGTGTTTCGCGCGCACCAGCGTTCAGTCTTCGAGCGTGTGTACGGCTCGCGAGGAACGAAACGAACGAAACGGCAACTTCGTTTTTGGAAAAATGAATGAAATTTTTTGTAGCTGGGGCGAAAGGTCCTCATGATGATATCCTTCAGCGTGATGTGCGTCTGTCTGATTACTCTGAGCATCTTCTTCGTACTGAGGGACAAGCATCCCGCTGTTGCCGACTGTCTATTTTGGTTACCGCTCATTTCTGCTTCCCTCTACATTCTGGCTTTCTGCCTGGGTGCCGGTCAGTAACAAAGTAGCGCGAATTTCCTCGAGCGCGCATCATCGCCGCGAAACAATTTTCAACTTTTCGGAGAGTTGCTTTCTCTGTCGAACCAAGTTGTTTTCTATAATAATTTGCGTACGTCGTAAATTGGCGGCGTGTTGTCACGTTAAATTGGACGATACACGGTTTCGAATGGGTTAGCATTCCTACGAGCAACCAAAATTTTGAGTTGAAAAGTTTGAAACGTCAGCGTTTGGAACTGGCACGGACTTTTCGAAACTCAAAATTTTTTCGTGTACTCGGAAACTCTGGAAACTTGTTTCGCCAAATTGTGAAAAATATTATTTTACTACTCAGGGGAGTACGACTGCAACTTGGCAAAGTTACTCGTATTTTACGAATGACAATTTGACGGTTGCAGGTATTTCCGGAGTATTTCACAGTTTCGAGAGTTTCACTTCATCTTTGTTTCAGAGGGTATTCTACTGTGACGAGTGCTTTTTCTTTATCTCAGTATCTCTTCGCAAAATTCGGTAAATGATATTAACGTGAATTTGTTTCTTTGACAAATGATCGTGAATATTTTTGTTGAAAAATAATCGAAATTGGCCGCAAAGGAGTTTCGGTATGAAAGAGAATTACGTTGATGGTTGCCATAGTTTCAATCATAAACCAGAAATAAAAAAAAAAATCTAGTCAAATCTCAACTAGTATATAAATGTAACTGCAGTCAAAAAAAAAAAAAAAAAAAAAAGAAAGAAAGAAAGGGAGGGAGGGAGAAACATATTAAAAATTGAAGAAATAGAAAAAAGAAGAACGCTTTTTAAAATATCGCGGCAAACTATTTCGAAAAACGTGCATCAAAGTTTCATTCATTTGTACTTTTTGATATATGCAAGAAACAAAAAGAAATTTCTTTCTTTCTCTTTCTTTTTTCATCCCGTTACATTAGAATACCACTTGAAAAAAAAAAAAAAAAACGGTCTGACATGAATTTCAACATGCACGAACGTACAAAGAACATCCAGCTTTCGCAATATATCTTCATTGACACTAGGTTTACGGGCATTTCTTTTGTACCCATTTCCCCGGATACCTGATTGGCGCATCATCTCAAAAAATCGATTTGATCACGTTAGAAACGAATTATATCATCGACTCATAAATTTAGTTATATATTATATTAGTTATGAAATGTTTATTGTACAACATACGCAGTTGAAGTAGGACAAATATCGAAAACCATACGGTCCATTTTGGAGTGCATTGTTTTTAAAATAGTAAATATATCTCTGTCGCGTTATGATTTCTATCTCTGCGTATTTATCATTGTAGTAATAATTTCACGAATGGAATTATTTACAAAATTAATCGATTCGACGATTTG
This sequence comes from Melipona beecheii, assembly GCA_032399605.1. Taxonomy (NCBI): domain Eukaryota; kingdom Metazoa; phylum Arthropoda; class Insecta; order Hymenoptera; family Apidae; genus Melipona; species Melipona beecheii. The sequence continues at coordinate 8,055,594 of JAUCMO010000291.1, read as the reverse complement.
ATTCGTAAAGATAGGTGTGTCACGTGCAAAACTTCAAAATTATAGAATTATCCTATATAGAAAATAACAACCTTGAATATACACATTTGTTGCAGGAGATTTTTGTCGGCAAACTTTTGTCTGAAAGTCAGGAAAAAGATTGTAATTTCCTCGCGAAATTGTCGACGAGCGCCGTAAACCTAGCGTCAATCAGACGTTATGTGCCAGCGATCTTTACGTTTGATTTTGGGGTGGGGGGGGAACAGGTCCGATACCGTGGGCCTACATGGGCGAGATCTTCCCAACGAAACTAAAGGGAACGGCGTCGTCCTCCGCGGCGTCTTTCTGCTGGCTGTTGGCGTTCGTGGTGACCGTGTCGTTCTCCACGGTGGCCAGGGCGGTCGGGAACGCAGCCGTGTTCTTTTTCTTCGCGATATTCTGCGCGTTGAGCATGCTGTTCGTGGTGTTCTGCATGGTGGAGACCAAGGGCAAGACGTTCGCCGAGATCCTGAGGGAGTTTGGCACCTACGACATCGACTAACGAGATCCGAACAGTCGCGAGACCCGATCGCGATAGAAAATGACCCCGAGATTTTTCTTTTAGATACCCTATCGCTCTGGGAACGGCAGCGGTAGAAGCGTGACACTTGTCATCGTACGATGGCGCGCATACTTAACCTTTAGCGAACAGAGTTCGCGGAGCGTTGGACGCTTTGTAAGCAAATTCTACTGGAAAATAAATGTTACTCGAGTTGAATTTCTAGCGGTATTTCTAGTGGAATACCAAGTGCAGTGTTTTTTTGCAATTTATTTAATTCCCAATTTTGTTGATTCGCGATGAAGAATTTGTGACTGTTGTGCAGATTTTCTTTTTTTTTCTAAATATTTCCAGCAGTCTAGAAAGCACTTTTGAAACTACAATACTTGAATACGTTATCCCAGTACTTTGATGAAATTAATTTTGAAAGACAGTATGTAATTTGATATTGGATTGCTCATCATCGTCTGACATTTTGACCGTGAAATTCTCGCTTTTGTTTCTACAGTCAATAAGATCGTATATGTTATTTGAGTCCTTAAAAACACACAGTTCTATGCCTGTAAAATTATAAATCGACCACTTTGGTGATTCATTACATTAGCAAAGATAAAAATTCCACAGGGTGAAAGATTCCTGCAAACAGACATCCCCTTTCTCGCCTGTTAAATTCGTCTTGCATTTCTCGAAAGACTCAAATTCTGCGATAGGATCCCCTGCCGATACGATCTTTCGCGATAAAATAGATTCTTCTAAAATAGAAAAAGAATTCTTTAAATAAAATAGAATAAAGAAGAAGAAGAGGAGAATTTCACTCGACTTGTTTCAGCAGTCTGAACGCGGGCTAAACTTGAACTCTCGAGGACTCGTTGGCGGTTGAAGCGCGATGCGTGTATGCAGCGGCACGCACAATGCGTAGAGCCTCTCGTTGCGGCTTGCCCGTGGGATCTCCTCCGGTTGTAACAACGATGCGCCCGATGGGCTCGCTCCGCCCATCTAAAAATGAAAAATCGCCGAGATTAGCGCGCGACGAGGGTTATTTATACGGCAGAGGAGGAGAGGAGAAAAGTTTCAGCGAAAAATCCTTTCAACTGAACGCGTTCTTTCATGGACAATGACCTGTCGGATTAATCGGGGAGCATCGATCGATCATCGAGCAACGAACGGAGTCTGATTGGTAGTCGCCTTTCTTTAATGGAAAACGTTTCGGGAAAGGTTTCGTCGCATTCACGAAACGGATCGCGATCTGTTTGATTAAGTTTGGTTCGTCGATTTTATTTTATCGTTGTTCGCGTGGTTTAGGATTTGCTGTCTTTTGTATTCAGTTTATTTTCCTTTACTGCGAAAACCGACAGTGATATTTGTAGTCGTTGAAAATGGAAAATCTGCGATTTCTTTTTTTTTTTTTTTTTATTGTTTTTCTTTGGCAGTCGTTCAATAACAGTAATTCATAAAAAATAGACACGTGTTCGGTTCTGTTCAAAAGATTCCCAAATCCCCAATTGCGATTAATTGTATTCCCAAATTAGTTACATTCGGTGTGTAAATGTCCCAGAATAGTTGTCACGCGCGTAAAAGTATAAAATATGTACCTGAACGAAATTGGTGAAAACCAACAATATAACCATTTTACGAAAAATTATCTGAATCTTGAGTAATATAGTGTTTTTTACGTTTCCAACAAAACATGGCAGCCTACTATCCGTGCCAAATATTCAACTACCTAGGACCAAAGTATAAAAGTTGAGTCAAAGATATTAGGATGCAACAGGGGAAAGTTTGTAATACGATAATGGACACGAACTTTTCGTGCGTTTAACAAAAATCATTCGACTCTGAGAAACGCAACGTACGAAAAATGATGAATTGGTCAGTTCTAGTGTTGAACGTTAAGTGAAATAAACCGTATCGTTACGAGACAACACACTGCTCACAAAAATTAGGGGATATTTCAAAATGAATATGATACGAGATCAGAAAAGCAAAACGACGTAATCTTTCCTCTCTTCATGTTCTTGTTTAATGAAAAAGAAAAAGAAAAAAAAATCAAACGCTTCTCTTTTCAATCGCTTTTCATATTCATTTTGAAATATCCTCCAATTTTTTGTGAGCAGCGTATTTGCAATATTCTACAGTTGTAGGAGTAATCAGTTGACAAATCACACGCTTGATCGAGTCACGTTATCGCGGATACAATCGCGATAACAGCTCATTCTTCGGCACGATCGTACGCGACATTCTCACATCCATCTTTCTGTTCCCTCCCGGGGGGCGGCGTTTCCTCTCCTTTCTTTCTGTCCCTGGCGGGAATCGTGACGCGCGTAAACATCCGGCCACGTGAAGAAACAAAACGTTAAACGCTGTTTCGCCGACGGAGGTTCCGCAAAACGTGTAGGACAGCGTCTGAGCAGCGGAAAGTCTGTCCGAGGCTGAGACAACGCGCGCAAGCTACAAAAGGCAGAGGAGGTTAGGCGCGTACGTGTGTGGCGGTAGTACAGTGCGACCCTGACGAGAGGTTTATAGGCAGCATCCATTATTAGAACGCCGATCGAGAGAGAGAGAAGCCACACTGCGCTTCATAAATATAAATCTGAATGTATAATCGATGAAAGCGGACGCCTACTGAGCGAGGGCAACTGCGTGACAAATGCATCGAACGACCAAGGGAGAGGAAGAAGGCTGGAGGGGGAGGGAGATGCAGAGCAGATATCACATCCTCGGCGTTCGTGTGTGTATTTATTAAGACGAACCGCTGGTACGGTTACGGTTCAATCGAATCACCTCTCCGAATAAGATTGCACGAGGGAGGCTTTCGAGTACTTTGTTGCAAAAGTGTTTTGCAAGGGTCGTTGACGAGGTTGCACGAGAGAGGACAGGGGAGAGGATGATGTTTATTTCAACTGAAAGTCGGGGGCTGGCACATCTTACGAGAGGTCGAACAGTGAGTAAGCTTTAGAAATGGTAATTAAAAAATTTGTTCTTTAATTAAAGATTTCTGCTAATTTGAAATATTGAAGAAAAGAAAATCCCTCAATTGTTTTGGCAAGTTTCTTACGTGAACCTTCATCAACTATGTATACTGCATTTGACAAATTTCAACTTTAAAACAAAAAAAAATATATTTTTATCTACATATTATATATTAGTGTCTTTCGAGTAAGCACAGTAATTTATCATTTATTCAAAAAAAAAAGAAAACCAATACTTTTTGTACTAACGTTAATATTTTTGCACGTTATCTCAACATCTTTGCATTTCCCATAAGTGCATGAAAATTCGAATAATTTGCCCGCTCGAGCAGCTCTGCTCAAACGACAATTTTCACACGGAATAAATATATATATATATATATTAAATTATTAAATATTTTATTAAATATAATACATTTTGTATTAGAGGTACCCATGTCGTTTTCTCAAATTTAACAGACGTTGCCGTCTAGTGACAATAATTTAAATAAAATAAAATTTTATAGTGTCAAAAATCGATCGGCGGAAATTCTGAACTGACCGAGTCGAGTCGAGTGGTCCGCTCGAGAGTTTCGGTCGCCCCTCGTCGCCGAATAAATTTGCCGGCGAAACCGAGAGTATCGAAGGAGAAAGGCAGGCAGGCAGGCAGGCAGGCAAGCTCGTGCAAGAAACAGCCCCGACGGGAGGTCAGAAGAGACCAGACGAGTTTTTCGCGCGCTCCGCCAAGAATCGCTCGTAGGTTCTTTCTTCGTGGGAAGAAGCTGACTTCTGGCAGAAAAATCGCTCGGTGTTATTGCGGTCAGGATGTTTGCCAGACTCTGTCGTCCGTTTTCTACTTCCCATCTGGCGCGTTGCTTCTCGCTAGACGAGCTTTCGAGACGAGAACAACAGGGGAAAAAGGGAACGTCGTTGAATAAACTCATTCATCGTGTGTATTTCGCCGTATATTTTTGCTTTCGATTATGTATTGTAATTTTCGCGTGCGTCATTTATGATTTTGTGAGGTTGAGTCGGTAGTTTGATTTCAATTCTTCAACTGTTAATTCAATAACAAGTTTGAGTAATTAAATGAGTAATTTTTCAATTACTAAGCTATATCGATCAACTTTGTGCGCTGAATGACACAGATAAACACTGTTACTTACTTTGACGAATCACTTATTGAAGAACGAGTTTCCCCGCAAAATATGGGAGGATTTCGCAACGATACGATTCTCGATCGTCAATGACCGGTTTCGTCGAACGCAAATACGCCTAATTAGATACTACTTGCGAAGTTACAATAACGTGCAATAACCTATGAAACCACGATGTTGCAACGTCAAGCGTGAAAGGGTTAAAAAAGTGACGAAGGAGCGTGCACCAATCGAACGTCTTTCTCTCTCGACACGTCGGACCAACACGCCGAGAAAGAGAGAGAGAGAGAGAGAGAGAGAGAGAGAGAGTCAGTTGGAAGTCGTCGGTTCGAGGCGATCTGTTGTATATTTCATGAACGGTGAGTTTCCATCCTCGTCGGTGCACCGACAGAAGAAGGTTGCAAGCCGCTGACGTGGTACGAACCACGCACGATCTCATCGCTGGACCGTTTTATTATACGTACGTGAGTCTCGCGTCTGCGGAAAATTGCGTTTTTCCTTTTTTTTTTTTTCACGGAGCGCCCGGGAACTTTACGCCCTGCGATAGGGGTGATTACGTCGCACCCCTTTTGCTACTTTTACGATCCTTTCTCTTTCTGCCTCGGCATCGTTTCCGTTTCCTTTCCGATGCCTCTTCGAGAGAACTCGTGTCTGCCAACTTCTCTGCATTCGGTGGTGTCTGGATAAAATGATCATTTCAGAAGTTGGTTAATAATTTTAATAACTAGTTCGACTTTGGCTTATTTTGCGTATTGCGGCGGTATATTATTTCGGAATTATTGACGATGGAATATTTAATAATTCCTGGTGTTAATATCCGTTCTCGTAATTTTTTCTTTTCTTAAATTTTGTATTTTGTTCGGTATACTTTATAATCAGAATCCATTGGCGTTAAAAAAGTTGCGAAACGTAATTTTCATACGCAGAGTTAACGATCGGTTTTTTAAATAATCGGATTTCCTACAATCCTCAATTTGCAGAAGAAACAAAATAAAATTTTGTTGATATGCAGACGTTTGAATCGATAGAAAACAAATTACAGGCGCGATCCTACTGGAGGTCTACCCCTCGCGAATCACGTGACCCAAATCAACCAATCGCTAATTTTCGTTGCATCAGCGTTGCATTAGTGTTTCAGTAATAAAAATACTAAATATTTATATGGATTATAGATTCTACAATCCCGAGTTTGTAGAAGAGCACAGAGTATTAATTATTTATATAGAAACGAATGCAATCGAGGACTTATCACAATACACCGTTAGAGGTCACGTGACGCTACAAGAGCCATGTCACCGAGTTGTGTTGCATTAAAATTAAAATTTCCTCAAATTTTCAATCACTTCGAACATGCCACCACTATTGTGATTATTCGTCCAAAAACACTCGAGACTTTGATTCGAGGCTTCGTTCGTATTCCAGTGGCAACGTTACCGAAAGCCAGGTTTTTCCAGCACAAAGGAACTCTCGAAGCGACCCAACTTGCAACTTTTCTCTCCATTTACCTCTCTCTCTTTCTCTCTCTGGGTGTCACCCTATCGTTCTCGAAGCTTGTTTACCTGTCTCCTCTTCGGCTGGCTGCGTCGACCCACACGCGATCCGCGCTTCAAGGTTCCACTCGCGGATCACTTGGCAGACGGCGCGAACACGCTCTTTCGCGCGCGCGCGCGCGCGCGTGTGTGTGTGTGTTGCGTGTGTCCCCTCTTTGCTCTCTTCTTTTCTCGTTTGCTCCACGTCGACTCGCACCGCCTCTCTCTTTCTCCGTTGCACCCCGTGGCTCTCGATTGCACACTGCACCATTGCACCGCGCGCGGGGCCATTGGCCTCTCTCCGCTCGGTATCGTCGCCCGCTCGCTCGTTTCTCGGCGACACCACACCAGCTCCAGCCGAAAAGCAACGTACTGCCTGAGCATTTCTTTCTTTCTTTCTTTCTCTCTCTCTCGCGCGTCTCCCTCCTCCGCGAGGATTTATCGCGAGGTCACGCTCGTGCCTCGAACCGACTCCGCGCGAAACGAGGACGGGTCACCGTGTCGCGAGCCGATTTTTCTCAACTGCATCGGGTCGCAGTTGTGACTTTCGAGCGAGAATGGCTGGAGTTAGTTGGCAATCGATCTTTGATCGGGATTCATCTTAGCTGATGCAGGTTTTAATGTAACGTAATCTTAATACTCTTTAAAATGCATTACGCTTTCTATGCGAAAAATTAGGGAAATATGTTCTCGTTTTGAAATGAATTTAGTCATCAAAATATGATGCTGCTCAGAATTTAGTAGAATAATTATCATGAACGATAAAAATCGGCAACGAGCTTTTTCTAGCTACCTGATAGTGTAGAATAATCAACAGCCAACCGAGTTCAACAGAGTTCAATTTTCTTCGGCTTCTTAGAAATGCGACGCGAAATAACCGACAGACTCATGTTTTTTTAAATTCTTGACTTAGACACCAATTACTTTGTAATTACCGGCACAATTAAGAACCGTGGGTGCACGATTTCAAAGGCTTGAAGTCTGTGTTTCCAGTGTGTTGTTTAGCTCTTGAACGGATTAATTAAACGCAGTGCTATCGAAACGTTGGTGTAATGTTTCGATTAGTTGTGGCTTGGACAGCGGCCAGTGTGTTTCTTTTGATAGCATTGTCGTTCGACGGTGGTAATAATTACGGTGGAAGTAGCATTTGCCCCTTGCGTTGCTTTCTAAAATCATTCGCACTGCAAATTTACGAAAGTGTATCTTGTCTCCTCGTTGGCAGACTTTTCCACGTGAAAAATTCAAATATCACGTCTCTTCGCGTAGCTTTTGCGCGAAATTTACTAAAATTTACCGAGGTACGCGAATCTCCGTTAAAAATACAAATATTATGTCCCCCCCCTAACGTATATAAACCATTATTTTTCCGACTGCAATATTCTCCCTCGAATTTGCCGAAATAAAATAATTGCAAATTCGCACAGTATTTTCGCGCAACGCAAAAAAAAAAAAGAAAAAAAAAGGAAAAGAAAATTAAAAATGCAAATGCTCTCTCTCCCCTGTCGCGTGGCTTCCGTGATTCTGATTCAGAATCGAGCGCAGCCGATTTAATTGCCCGTAGTTTAATCAACCTTCCGTCGCGTAACCTCGTGCGACATTGTGTCCCCGAAATGAAGCCACTAATGGAGTCGAAAACTCTCTCTCCCCAGGCTCTCTCTCGAGCCTCCAAATTTAGCAGACGCAAGGAGGCAGGCAGGCAGGCACACAGGGTGTCGCGTCCCGTAGGCGATTAATTAATTTCTATCTACGCGGATCGCGAGATTCTCGTTTCCTGTGCGCGCTATCGGCCCGCCATATAAATAACGCGACTGCAGAAATAAACGCGGTATCGGGCCAGTCTCGCCTCGTTTCTCGATTATGCATCGGCGCTTACACGTACGTAAACTTCTCTCGCTCCTCTCCCTCTTTCTCTCTCGCTGCGGCTCTATCTCCGCCACGTCCGACTAGTAACGTTCCCCTATCCACTATCTACTGCGAGTTGTTTCTGGACACGAGCTGCGCGGACAGAGTTCTTCGTAGGAATGGACGTCAATGAAGATCGCTGTTTCGAATCGTATGCACGGAATCCTTTTATCGTTCGGGCCGCGTGTCCTGTTTTGAAAGAAGCTACTGTGCACGCGCGTCAATGGTCATGTTTTATCGGCGATAGCCGCTATCGGTCTCTTGCTCGTTTCTTTTTAGCCGTTTCTTCTCCGGGCTTTCAGCGTAATAAGTTTGTTAATTTTCCAATCTTCATTTCTCAAGCTTCTCGCGAGCCTTTAAGCGGTTCTTTCTCTTTTGAACTTTTACTACAGCTGAATGACATCAATAAAGATCCTTCGATAGGCGATGATCAGTCGTTTGTTAGTCTTTCTTTTCCTCCCTTTTTCTCTGGTTTTTTAATAACAAACGTTTTAATTTTTGAAGTTTGATTTGAAATTTTCGTGCAAGTTTAATTCTTCTCTCTTGGAATTATTCGGAATTTATTTTTAACTTTTTAGATTTTTTTCTTTCTTTTAAACTTTTGCTAGGAAACATTGAATTTCATTTCTATTTTCATCGAGTTTAAAAATAATCTTCTATTTAAGAATATGAGAATATTAGGGTTAACGTTCTTAAAATTTTAAGAACCAACCTTCCTCTATCGACTGCTCGTTTCTTAATCGTCGTGTCGCGAGTAAGAAGTTTTTATTTTTTACATTTCGGTTTTAAGTCACCGATCTTTAACATTCGCTGTTCGCAGTAACTACAAGTTTCCTGTTTTCCAACGTTTCGTGTGTGTCGCAACGTGTCGCAACAGCGACACGTTTCCTGCTCGATGTCTCTCGGACGTAGAAAAAAAAAATATATATATATCGCGAAAGCACGTTCGATTCCTTCGACGTTTCTCACCTTGCTTCCTAGGTCTCGCGTGCGTTCGCGGAAATCGCCGTTACATAATTAATCCTCCCGAAGGAGTCGGAGAATTAGAATTTCCTCGCCCAACGGATCAATACATTACGCGCGTTAATCCGTGACGGCGGTGATCCTTAATTCAAGGTGTAGCCAGCAGCGTGTCCAAAGGCAGAGCGCGACGCGAAGGACGAGGCGTGAAATCGCCTCGTTTCCCGGTCAATCGTGCGTCGTTAAAGGAGATCGGCTAACGTCACGGCGCGTATATTTCCGAGCGACCCAGTTGCATAGCGAATGCAGCAGCAGCAGCAGCCCGTGGGTCGTTGTTAGCTTTGGGACGAATAATTCTTCGACTTGTCGATGCTTTCTTTTTTTATTGTGCAACGTACGAAGGACATTGTGGAACATCGTGAGTTATATTTTTTCTTTTTGTCACTGAAAGTGATTTTACCGGGGGGGGATCCAGAAAATCGGGCCTCTTCAGGTGCAACGCTGATGCAACGAAAATTAGCGATTGGTTGATTTCGGTCACGTGATTCGCGAGGGGGCGTGAGGTAGACCTCGAGTGGGAGTGGCGTTGTCCGGATCGCGCCTAAATAAAATTTTAGAGCAAAAAAGTCGCCTTTATTTCCTTAAGTCGGAACAGTTGCTTTCAGTGAGACGAATCGTAATACTGGGGTACAAGTCGCGCAGTTTTTCTTACTGTTGGGGCAATTTTAGAAGGAAGAAGGGAGTGTTAAACTCGCAAGAAGTTGATATGCATTAAAGACCGATTGTTCCAATGTTAAGCATCAAATTGTTCGAACATTGTGCTAGATGCGACACATGCCACTGAATCTGTTTTCCTTATCTCTGCCGGTTTGACGGATCACGGAGAGCAGCCTGGAAACGAAGACATTTTTGCCTCGATAACGAGACGATCGTTAACGGTGTCCCGCTACTTGCACGTCGCGTTTTAAATTGCTCAGACGTTTTATAGACGAACGACCTGTTTGCTAACCGGGGGACCGGTTCTCTAAGTCAATAGAGCGCGGCAGAAAGATAGGATTAATGGCGGATTGCCGGCGTATCGATGGCATTCGATCCTCCCGTTGTGCTCTGACCTCGATTACACAGAACTCCTCGACGGTGGCCGTCGTTCACTCAGTCGTTCGCGAAATAATCGACTCGAAACGCGAAACAGTTACTCCTGTCCCGCGTAAAATTAGTAGAGTATACGTGAAATTTGCTTCGAGCAAGACTTTCCGATTCAATTCTTTGACGGATAATATTCGAGAGCAGTAACTTTACCATCCGTAAACCAGAATTTTATTTATTTACTGAATTAGTAAATATCCAGAATTTCATTTATTTGCTAATTACTGACCTAAAATCTCTGACAATGTGACTTTTCGATACGTTACAGACGATCTACCAATAGAATGCAATAACGAAGCACTATCAAAATGTCGCTAAATGAACGTCCAACTGTCGAGTCACGATTAGCGATATTTCCAAATTCTCAACAAGAAATTACGAGCCGATGATTCATCAACAGTCGCGAGGTCTCTCGTATTCGGGGAAATTAATTCCGGAGATGGAGTAAAATATTTCCGTCGAAGGACCCGGGGAACTTTTAATTACGCGGTGTTGCTCGCGAGGGGTAAAAGAGAGAGAGAGAGAGAGGGAAAGCCTACTGTAAACTCGCTGTCAGTCGAAGGGAAGAGAGAGAGAGAGAGAGAGAAAAAATACAGGATCATAAAGCATCCGCGCAATAAAGCTGCCTGCAACAACGGGCAGGCTACACATTTTAAGAAATTAATTTGTCGAAGAACAAATTGCCTGGTTTCTCGCCGAAGGACGCGACGCGCGATACTCTCAGAGACGCGAGGGAGAGAAAGAGAGAGCGTTTTTAACCTCGGTCGATCTCACTCTTTTTGTTCTCGTCTCTGGTTGGCTCGGCCCGCGAAAGGGTAGAAATCTCGCGGGTCCTGTAGAAAGGGGGGAGGCCACGCGGAAACTTCGTTTCGGCTAATTTACGCGCTCGTAAATCTCGCGGCGCGGCGCGTAGCTGCCCCGGGAAAATAATAACGGGACGCGATTTGTAAAAATGAGTACCACGCTTGATCGACGCGAAGAGGGGACGGAACTTTCTCCGTGCCTTGGGACGAGGAACTTTTGACAAAATTCGTTCAAATCGTAGATCTGCGAAACTGTTTTTAAATTAAACAATTATAATAAATCAGTCGTTTTGATCGTCTTGGCGCAACACGTTCACTGATCGAGAGAAACAGTGATTGAATAACGAAATAATTTAAACATTGTTTCACGCGCAATTTATTATCTAACAAATACGCGTATTGCGTATTTTTACTCTGACCGATGAAACGATCATCTTCGACGTTTTATCAAAGTGTAAAAATACGATGTATCGAAACAGAGTGAATTTGAAGATAAAGTTTCAAAACTCGGCAAAGTCATCGAGGATGTCGGAAGAAAATATTGTACAATCCGAGATAATTAATTCCACAAGGAAAAGCACGTAACCACGAAGGAGCGTATAAGAATCGTCCCAGCAGAGGATCATCCGCAAAGTCTCTCACATCCTTCCACGATTCTATTAAACTTTGACGAGTCATTGAAACCCTCGCAACAGTTTCCCCCAGAAATGTAATATTTCATATTGACAGGCGAAGGAGAGAGTAAGAGCGAGAGAGGGGGTGTTCGCACCCCGGTCGGTTCTCCCGAGGGTGAAGAATAACAGGCAACCGGTCGTTCCTTTTCCCGCCGTCCCTCGCTCTCTCGCGTTCGTCGCAATTAAAATGTAAATTCTTCGCGTTCGCGGGGAGCCGCGAACAAAACAGCGCGCGGCGTGTCTCATCGACGACGACGACGACGACGACGACGATACACGGGTTGTGTCCCGAGTGGAACAAATATTTGTTCCTCAGACCGCGCTGAAAGGATACCGGTGTCGGCGGAATAATTATTTGCATAATGCCGCGATACAGCGATCATATCCCCCTCCAGTGTTTCTCAGGCGCGATTTTTCCCCGCGAATTTCCCCGGAATCTCGCGCGTACCGACGACGAGCGAGGAAGAAGTTAATCTCGGTTTCTCTCTGCGTGGAAACGAGCTGCAGACGGGGAGGAGGAGACGTGTTGCTGGAGAGAAAAGAAAGAGGGTTGCTCGCGCGAGAGCGTTTAGCCGTCCAGCGATTGATTTATCGTGCCCGGTGCAATTCGAGCGCGTGGAATGAAAACCAGCGACTTCTGAGAGAGGGGGTGGGGGGTTGAACGTTCTTTCCCTTTTGTTTCTACGATATTTATACGCCGCGGCTCTTTGAAACGTTTTCGCTCGAGACATTACTTGGCGCGATCGCGAGAGTCGGACGATTTTGCGTGGGTTTCAGAATCTTTTTCTCTTTTTCTTCTTTTGGTAATTGTTCGCGCGAATTTATAGTTTCACGTAGACTCGAGAAGGGGAGGAATCCTAAGCGAGATCATCGCAAGTTGGGATTTGGCAAGTGATTTCTGCGGGAAATGACGTTGATTTGTGTACTGGGAGAAGATTCACGGTGTTTGAAATAACAGAGGGTATTATTGCTCATAAATAACTGCACAAAATTTTATTTTATTTAAATTGTTGTCACTAGATGACAGTGTTTATTATACTTGAAAAGAAATCCCTTGATATATCACGGAAATACCGTTCTTGCAATCACTTGCGAGATTTCTAGATTCTCTCTTCGGTGTGAATAATCGTACCGTCGCAAACTTGAAATGATCGAGCAAGAAACGAATCGTTCAAGTTATTCGTACAGTCTCGAATAAATTGATGAGATATAATAATACAGACTCTGATGGATCGACAAATTGCTTCCACTTTAGAGCAAATTTACAAGTAAAGTTTTTCTCATTCTTACAACGTAAGAAATGGAGGTGTTGTTGAATTAAAAATTATTCGATCATACGATAGTATACGCGTTTTGTGCATCCTCGCGCTCTCGAGATCTCGCGAAAGACCCGTTAGGGATATTAACAACGTTGGAGACGCGGAGTGTCGGCGGCCTGGCGGAATGAAACAAAGTCGCGCGTTATTTATGCCTTTCTGCCTTTATGGATATGGAACGACAGACCCTCGCCCTTTCGCCCCTTCGTTTTTTCCTTTTCTTCGCCGTCTCCGCTTCTTTAGCTCTCTCTCTCTCTCTCTCTCTCTCTCTCGTAGAGTCGCACGCCCCAGGGAAACACCGTGGCCTCTGCCGCCTCCTTTGCTCCCTGCAAAAGTCTAATCGGCGACTAGGCGTTTCGCGCTCGGCTGGCTTCCTCCGGGGACTCACGGACCCATAGGCTCTCGCGTCACCCTGGATTTTCACGGGAACGAAAATGAGAGGAGAGCGACGGATGCTCCTCCTCCTCCTCCTCCTTTTTTGCTCGCTCGAGCGAATAGCCTTCCTCGCGATTCCGTTTTGTCGCAGACGGGAAAATTTCTTTTCGTACGAGTCCCTCGTCTTCCGACGTGTTGGACTTGTTAATGAAAATGGAGCGAGAGAGGACGGCGAGTAATAATGTAAATTAAGGAACGCGTTTCTTTACATCTTGAAATTAACTCGCGAACTTCTTAATTTAACTGACTTTCTAAAACTACCGACTGATTTATTAAAAATTCACTTCTTTGAAATTAATTCGTGAATTTTTTAAAAGTATTTTTATGTATTATTCGCAGTGCCCAGAAAGGTACGTGAATAGTCGAAAGAGTGCGCTTTCGATTATGTACTGCGTCTTATTTTTTTTAATAATACAGTAAAGTGTCGATACTATATTGTCAGAGAAAAACATGTTTCTTGATAGTCAAAAGTTCTTTTTATACTAGCAGACACTCAGTTTCAACGTTTGTGCAGTGACTGTTAAAACGTATAGTCGAAACAAGGCAAGGTGCTACCGTCTGTGTGAAATAGCACAACGTCACCAAAATTTAAATAAAAATTTCACAGTTAATTCAGTGCCTTCGTAGAATTTCATCGAGCAAGATTTACATTGTCAGCTGGGGAGATTAACATAAATTTTAGAGTATCAAACTTCCAAGTCCTCTCCTCCTACGCCAATGAAAAAATCCTGACTTCTCTGATTAAACATCGTCGCAGTGAGAGAGCTGCCCAAATGGGGGAAAAAAAAGAAACCTGCATAAATCGTGTCCTTCCTTCTGCAGCGCGACGCAAACACGGAGAAGAGAGAAGGCCAATAAAGAATCGTGACTCCTCTTGATTAAACACCGTCAAAGCGAATCTCGAAAGTGCTAAATCAAAGAGGGAGGGGTGGCTCGCTTACCAAATTTAAGAACGCTTGCATAAATCGTCCTTCCTTCGTCCGTGGTGTGTGAAACGCGAAGAAAAAAGGAGAGAGAGAAGCGTGATGGTGGATGCACGGCTCGCCCGTAGTCGACGTGGCTCTTTATGTGGCACAAGGATGCAGCTCGTCTGGGTCATTACTGTATCACGCTTCTTCTCGCCGTCTTCTCTCTCTCTCTCTCTCCCTCCCTCCCTCTTTTCTCCCCCAATTTTTCTCTCTCTCTTTTTCCGTTTGTCTCTCGCGTGCACACGTCCTCCGATCGCTCTTTCAGCCCGGCCAACGCGCGATGCATAACAATCGCGACGACTAAATGGAGAGGGCGGCGCGCGGCGTGCGTGCACGCGCGGGGAGAGCGCGCAATTTCGCCGGAAAGGCTCTCGAGTCGATCGGAGATTTATACCAGAAACGTGTTTCCCATGCGTGGAGCGTTGAAAGGATCATTCGAGCGATTCAAGGCTGAGACTTTGCGCAGCAGTCTCTGCCCCAAACTTCGGCTCGAGTATAGTCTCGAGTGTGTCGAAGTTTGGGACAGTCGATGAACGGGAAGCTGAGAGTAGACAGAGAGAGAGATGCGAAATCTTAATTGGAATTGCATTAATTGGAGATTAACGTCTATCCAAGTAGATTCGGTACTTAATAAGAGAAGAATTTGAGTGGAATTTGGCATTGGAGTTTGTGTGTCCGTGTATCGATCGATGGTTCTACTTTGGTTCTACTCGGAGATAATAATAGATCTCATTCTTTTTTAAGAAATACATCGTGGTTCGATTTTGTTAAGAAATGTTAACGCAGAATATCAGAGATAAATTTCTCAATAGATTCACTAATGTTACTTAATCAAGGCGAATGAAGTAGAAAATTTTCATTGCGTTGACGTTAATTCGTTAATTTATAAATTCAAAAATAGTCGGCCGAATTCTTCGAACCTTTCGAACGAGATTTCGAAAGATCTTTTTGCATCAGTGGAAGCTGATGCTGTTCGTCCACGATCCCTCGGGAATTTTGTAATTTGAACTTTACGGATCTTTCTCGTTCCAATCCTCTTCTCGACGCCGGTCGGACGAACGACTCGCAGAAAAACGCGAGAGGACCGTGTTCGTCGAAACGTTGGTCGAGTGTCGTCTTAACGGGGGGAAGGTGTACGGTCGAGCGAGCGACGACGGTCGAAGCGGAGTCGCGCGATAAAACGGGGCCGGGGCAAGTGGGGCGAGAGAGTGCACGCTCGACGACTGGTAGAAACGAGGTGCACAATGGATTTCATTGTGCTCCCAGCGAGCAAACAAGAGAGAGGCCTTGTGATAGCGCCGCGACGCCGCAACACGCGTCACCGCGAGCATAGTAACGGGGAAGAGAGTCCTCAGGATCGTGAAAGGACCCAGGACGATGTTTCGCGCGAATTTTTCGCCTTGATTTGTTTTTATCGCTGAAAGTGATTTTAGCGGGGGTAATCCAGGAAATCGGGCCTCTTCAGGTGCAACGCTGATGCAACGAAAATTAGCGATTGGTTGATTTGGGTCACGTGATTCGCGAAGGGGCGTGGCGTAGACCTTGACTACATCCCTTTTACATCCCTCCAACGATAGTTTCTCACTATTTTCAACCCCGTGATCCGATGAATCACCCGGGGAGATTCACTTTATCGTTTTGTGCCCGTCATTTATACTTGCAGCGTCTCTCGCAAAGAATATCGACCTGATCGTGGTAAAAACCGGAGGAAACAAAAACTTTCCCAATTTCTCTCTCTCTCCCTCCCTCCCATGTTTTATACAATTCGCTGATCAACGACGTGCGGACTGTCTCTTCTTCTGCACGAATCGTTAACGATTCCTTTGGACGAACGAGGAATCGTCTACGTCGGTTCGAGGAGGAGAAGGAGAAAGCGAACGAGTGGAAAAAAAAGACGAAGGAAAGAAAGAGAGGACAGACTCGAGTCCTCGAAGAAACGCGCGCCCGCTGCCTTTTTCTCTCCTCTCTCTCTCTCTCTCTCTTTTCTGCCGAGCAGACGAAACGAACAGGAGTAATAAATCTTGCAATAATCGCGACTCGTGTTCGTCGTGTCGCTCGTTCTTCTCCCTCTCTCTCCCTCTCTCCCTCTCTCCCTCTCCTGGTCGCCGCAGCCGTTGTCTCGTCCGCCAACTAGGCTGACTCTTCTCTCGTTGCGGCAATGAACCGAGTCAACTGCTCGAAACACCCCCGCAATTGCGCGCCTGACGACCGCGTTAATTCGCCGCGCCAACTCGCCTCGTGACGACCTTTGAGAGCGAAGGAAGAAAAAGAAAAACGACGGATGAAAGATGTCCAGTTGTTTAAACGCGGTCTTTGGATGTCCGAGCGATTCGCGGAGCTTCCTTGCTCTTTTGGAGGCGAAATACAGTATGCAAAAATGTAAGAATATTTGTCACGTTTCACAGTGGAATCAAATTTTTTGCTTAAGCTACGCGTTTCTTTTAAAATTTTCGAAATTTTAAGGAGATCTGACTTTCAGAAAGGTGGCTAGGTAACTAACGTTATTGAGAATTAAATTAAAATGTATAATTGAAATATTTATATTTATTTTATGTAGTTAATTATAAAATTGAAAGATATTTTAGAAATTATAATTAAAATGTGTTTTAGAAATTGTAGATAGAAAGTTGCAAGTAGATTGCATCTGCAATGGATTACAGTTAGTATCACGTTTATTTGGATATCCGGTAGTAGAATCAGTCATCCAGTTTCAGACCTGGTTTCGCAGTTGTTAAGTACGTGAGAATTTAATTTTACCTGACTGTAGAGGTTTAATAAATAGCAAATTTACACATAAATTTGTTTGCACCAGATAGTAAATAGGAGGGTGTGCTGTTTACTTTGTATAATTTCGAACATTGTATGCATTCTGCATCTTTGAAATTCAAAAATGATTATCTGCTTGTTTATTTTGATTTGAAATCTAATTAACAATATACACAAATAAACATTGACAATCAGTTATTGTGTCGAAAATTCTCACCATCTTAATTATTGTCAAATAATATTAATTATTATCAAATGACAGTGATAAATGTATTGTAACATGAATAGTATTCGAATGTAGAATACAAGAAAGGGCAAAGCATGTAGTGAAAAAGGAAAAAACAATTTTTACGATTTTGTTAGTATCATTACTCTTCTGTCAAATATAATATAATATATTTTCTGCTTGGTCTCATTTTAAAACTAAAGTGAAGCTTCAATTTTGACCGAATTCGTTTCTTTTGCCATTTTTTCTGATATTTTAACATTATGCAGCAAATGGAAAAGCGTCCTTCTCTTTAAAAAAAGAAAAGAAAGATTGCAAAAGTTTACATATACGTCAAAAATTTTATTTGCGACGTAAATTTCTGACGGTTTTGAAGATTCTTGACATTTTGTCATTTCAAAGTTCAATAAAATGGTCCGATCAGGTTACGTTTTTATGGGTATTTGAATTTCAACAATCTTCGACAAAGAAAAAGTATATCCTCACTTTTTCACTCGTCGTTGCGTCGTTGTTGAAAATCACGTTTGAAAAAACAAATTTAGAAGTTTTACGCTTGAAAACGAGACCAAATAGAGTATAGTTGTATAATTGTTTTTTAAACGAAATTCAAAATACGAGCAATTCTTTCTCTCGCCGTGCGTTCAGTTGTACGTGCCAAGGGAGGGGGAACCACTTTCCTGTCCGACCACGGACGGTCCCGTTCCCCTTGCGTTGACCGAATCAACACGCGTCATTCAACGACATTGAAAAAAATCGTCCTTCGCCGAACACTTGACCCTGCCGCGTCTGCTCGACCGTCTTCGACCGTGCGGTACATGTGTATACATACGTACACATTCCTGGCGAAAAAAATATTCTTTGGACACACAACGTGCAAATGGTCTCTCTCTCGAGAGAGAAAGAGCGAAGGAACTTGGAATTCACGCACGAATGAAGTGCTAAGCGTAATACACTCGAAACTCCGTGGTTTTAATTTATGGAAGTCTTCATTCATTCTGCGTAATTGCGATCGATCGGCACGATCTTCTCTCTTTTCTTTGTATTTTGATCAGGTTGGCGAGAAAAAGAAAGAGAGAGAAAGAGAGAAGATGAACGAGAGAGGTTCTCGAGAGTGTACTCGAGAAAACGCGTGAAGTGCATATTCTCTGTCGTGTCCGGCTGTCCGTGGCCGTCGATCGTTAAACCTGCCGTTTCTCACCTAGCCGGCTGACTTCTCGATTTATCTATACACGCACCGAAACTGTTTGCGCAGAGCGCAGCGCGCAAACCAAAGACGAGAGACTTTTTTGAAAAATCAGAACTTGAGAGGGGCACGTTACACTTTGAAGTAATTTGAAATTTGCGAAGCAAAGTTTGGAAGCTTTTTCTTTTCTAGAGAAAATCTAATTTTAGAACGAAACGTTCCGATATTTTGGCGCGACGTCGGACGCACTTTTGCGCAAAATTTTGTCAGATCTAAATCAAACCAAACGGGACTTGCCCAAATTCTTTCGATGGCTACTTTAAATTCTTCTTTTCCAAGAACGTTAGCAAACATATAAATAAATTTTTTAAGAAAATTCGCAAATTCTTCGTGATTCGTGAATTTAAATTTACCGTATAAGATTGTTGCGTTAGTCGAAGGAAATGAAATGACAGTGTTCAACGTATTAACGCGCATACACGTTGTACGATTTAATTCGTGACAGTTGGACGTTAATACACAAACGGGGATGTTCAACAGCTACAATTACCGTCGTATAAATGTTCGAGCTTGAGCCACTCTTTGCTTGCGTTTAACGTTGCTTAAAGCGTCTCGTAGGAGAGAGGAAGGCTCGGCTCGGAACAGGCTGAGAGAGATTACACGAGTCGTTTGACGGAACGTGGAATTTGACGCGTTGCAACCTGCAATCTCGGCCAATTAAAATTCCCGCCCTCCAGGATGCCAGGAATGATTAAATAAACGAGAGGATACCTCGCGTGTTCCCTTCTTCCACTTTGCTATCTGTATCTTGCTCGATCATCGCCGAGGATTTAATCAATCGATCGACCAACTTTCCTTCTTCTCTTCTTCTTTCAATTTCAATCCATTAAGGATCGAGCAGTGATTATCGTAATTTTTATGAACTTTGTAAGACTGTAGAAGCAGCGATAAGATGTATTAATAGATCGAATTAAGTTGCGATATTACCGCGGAAGGTAAATAAAGATCGCACGAAGCGTGATCGCGTTACTTCACCTTTGTCGATTTTCTAACGTTTGACGATGATTAAAAAAAGTGATTTTAACATCGAACGGAAAAAATTTGTAAAATGAAGTTACATTATACTTGTGTCAAAATTTTAAAATTCCATTCCAAAGTTGCACTGGCAGCGGTGGAACCTAGACGGAAAGAAGTCGGGTTCTGAATAAGAAGTTATTTTGTCTACCAAACATCGTGATAAATATTCCAGTGATTTCCCAGCGTCTTTAAATTTCCCAAAACTGCGCAAACACACACTCCCCCGCGATACGGGATGTTTATCGCGGATTTCACTTGGAACTGCGACCTTAAACGTCGCGTCGTCTCAGCCCGTTGGCTCTTTAACGAGCTAACTAGTTCTCACTTGGTCGCAAAATTCAATTTCCCTCCTTCAGGCCGTGTGCCTCTTCTTCCGGCAGAGAATCCCGAGAAAAAGGAACATTTGATCTCGCGCGGCGGATGCGCGTTTTCTGCCGGTTGAAAATTCGCGCGGGGCCCCTGTTCGTGTCGCTGATTACGGCCATTCAGACGGGCGAAAAGGGAAGAAGAGAGGAACCGAGCCCCCTTCTCTCTCTCTCTCTCTCTCTCTCTCTATCTGTCTATCTATCTCGTCGCACGTTTGTGTCGCGGTCGACAGAGACGAGCGAGAGACGGGCAACTGGATCCCCTCGTTGCCCGTTATTGCCTAGTGAATTTAGCATCGTGCCTTGGCACCATGGCTATTTTTGCCCGCTTGGCACTTAGTCAGATCCGCTTTTCCCCTTTCCCTTGCTAGAACCCTGCTCTCTCTCTCTCTCTCTCCGTTTCGATGTTCCACTGGTCTTGTCGCCGTTTTCCGCTCGTGGAAACACGCTCGAATTCCGCGAGAAACTGCCGCCTTCGTACGCTCGAGTGTGAACGACGCGTGTGGCCCGACTATATCACCGGCGAAGATTCGCTCTTTTTTTTCGGCGTTGTCGCGTAATTTGTTCGAACGATTGAAGTTGGTTCTACTACGTATGGAACTATGTATGCTAGGTGCGTGTACGAAATGTCAGGAATGGAGAACGACATTCCGTTCGCGTGTCAGATATTGAACATTCGTGTGAATTTCTCGTAAGAATTAAAGTACTTTTTGTGTTGAAATTTATTTATGTTGTTTCTGTTAACGATAGATACGCGAGAAGATACTGTAGCATATAGTTCACAAGTATTTGACTTGCGTCGAGTTGGAGGAATGCTTTTATTCGCAGCAATTGCTGTTTAACATTATTTCTCTCTTCAGTAAAAATTATTTTTGAAAAAAGCACAAAGAAATCCTGATGGGAAAGGAAAAACGGGGAATGCGAGGAAAAAATAGTTAACGATGGAAAGACAGAGCGTGGAAAACGAGGTTTCTGTAGTTGGCGATTCGCCGTTTGCCTTGACACTCGAAACGATAATCCCCGACACTTGCGAAACGGTCGAGCAATAAACATTTTCTCGTCACGCTAATCGGACGATAAGGGGGCCAATAAAGCTCTCCCCAACTGGTGTGCTCGTAAAACGAACGGCAATGACCTGGTCCGCGCTCGCCGGTAGCTTCTCCGGTGTGTGTCCCCTTTTTCGTTCGACGCGAAATGAATCACGAAACACATATTATTCTTCTTTATTAGACACGCTGGCGAGAAGAACAAAAAGCAGTTCCATATTATTACGTTCATTTCTGCTTAAATTTTCTTCATTTTCTTCCAATGAAAAAGGGAAAGAAATAGAGCAGATTGTAAAGAGAAAATTTCAATCTTTGAGATTGATCATGGTGGAGCCATATCTTATGCGCGGTTCTTTTTGCACGACGATTTTATCACGAAAGTGATTTTAGCGAGCCTCTTCGGGTGCAACGCTGATGCAACGAAAATTAGCGATTGGTTGATTTGGGTCACGTGATTCGTGAGTGGGCGTGGCGTTGTCCTCTACTGAGCGATCGCGCCTCTAATTTGTTTTGCATATCAATAAAATTTTACGGCAAAAAAATCGTCTTCATTTCCTAGTCGGAACAGTTGCTTCTGGACCTTTCCTGTATATCAAATGGTCTCTTTTTCTCTCAGTTAATTGAATAAGACGATCCTATAACCTGATGTATTCACGACTTGCTGGAAAGACACAAAACACCGCGAAGAACCACGCCCAAGATTAACGAGCATCAACGCGATTCTTTGTAACGTCTCGAGCCTCTCGCGGTGGGTCGATCGACGACGCTCTTAAGGAATTTTTCCTTTCCTTTCCTTTCCGCGTGCGGCATCAGGTCCATTTTCTCTCTAATTTCTGACAAAGCGACGGCTGGACGGACGCTCTTCTTCCCTCTCGGCCCTCGAGATTCTCAGGATTTAGCGGTATCATCCGTCCAATTAACGGTGGCTCTCTTCTCTCGTGCCTTGCGGTCCGAGGGATACATCGAGGGTGATTCGATCCAAGATGGAGGACCATATGGGGAATGTCCCTCTTTTCTTCGTTCCATTTTCGACGGCTTACGCGAGATACGCGACTAATCACGCAGTCCAAACTCGCCCGAATCCTCCGGACGCGGATCTTTCACTGACCCTTTCGGTATCGGTTTAGCCAGGGATGGAAATTTCGAGACAGGTAGCTTTCGCTGGATTTTCCCTTGTTATTCGTTGATCCTCTGTGATCCAGCTGGAGGAAGTATTCGGTTCGTGGACACTTGTCGTCCACAGGAAATTTTAACGAACGTGTCGTGCAGTGACGGATGAAAATGTACACTCTGACAACCTAAAATTATTACATCACGTTGTATTATGATATTAATTATTATGTTTTGTCGTATTATTAAATTCGAAATTATCGAATATTATAATCTGTTTCTTTAATTATTTCTTAAAAATGTGTGACTACCTTTCTTATTATTTATTTCTGGAACTTTATTTCGCTACGATCTTCCTCTTTGACTGTGATAATTTTATTGGTTAATTTGGGATTAATTTGAAACTCCCCCGCGTATAATTTTCCTTGTATACGGTGTTGTACAAAATTACCGCGAAAAATGGATCAATTTGTTAATACAATATCGATGAATCTTTACACTTAATTTTTCACACGCTCGTTTCGAAAATATTCCGAATAAAACGAAACGCCAGTTCCCCGCTGTACCTGCGAAATTACCATCTGGCCAGCGCAAATAGTTTTACATTCGTGATTGGCAATTCGAACAGCAAAGAAATTGGAAATCTAAAGGGTTCTCCGAGCGGAGATGGGTGATTAATTGGATCACAGGGCGGGGGGGTGGTTCGAGGGGAAGAAGAGGGTACGAACGCGGTCGCGAGAATAAATATCTGGCAAGAAAGAGCCGCAAGACAAATACGAGAATAGAATGGTGGATGATGGCGAGTGGTTTCAGTCGCTCCCTCGCCGGCTTAGCGGATTTAATTAACAATCGCCATTTTTTTACGCGTCTGGATCCTCTTTCGCCCTGTTCCCTTTTCCTCACTTTGTAACGCGCTCAGACCGCACATTCTCTCTCTCTCTCTCTCTCTCTCTCTCTCTCTCTCTGCGTCTTGTTCTATTCCTTTTTTCTATCTTCTTTCGCAGGATTCTGCGAGGGGTGGAATTTTATTGCACCCATAAAACGATGAGTTTTAATGCGCGAATGCCGGATGTTTTATTTCCAATGTCGGAGTGGAAGAGAATTATCTTTTTGTTTTTTTTTTTTGCCAGTTACTTTCGATTTTGCAGTTAATTTCTGATGCGAATCTTTCTTCCTTTCTCGTTTGGAATTGTACTTTACTTTTGTATTTTTCAAGTATACTTGTACTCGTTGTTTAAATATTATTAACTTGTTACTTATTGTAAATATAAACTTGTTATTTCAATTTATCATATTTAGATATTACCATTAGACGTGAAATTGGAAACCTTGATATTTAACTTGATACCTAATACCCTTGAAATTACAATTAATAATCCTCGCGTTGTATTTTACCGAGTTGCTTCTGTGGTTTTTTTTTCATTTTGGATTTGGAATTGAAATTGAGACTCTCTCAGCTTCGAGGAGAAATAAACACATTTTTGGGGGGGGAGCTACTTTCGAACAGTTTCAAGTTCCGCGCGTCTCAGTGCTGAAAATGGATCTCGTTGGAACGATCAAGCATCAAAGAAACGATTCTCGTCGCGAGTCGAGTGGAGTGGAAGCCCTTGGAAACGGCTGCTCGAAAACTGCTTTAATTAAGCCACGGCTGGCGAGCTTTTCAGAAGCTACCGTTTACGAATGCTTTATGTAGCCTAAAGGACACCGCGTATATATACTCTTCAACGAGTATCGCAATAAATTCTGCAACATTTCCCTTTCACCTTGGGATATTTAATGGTGACTACTTGGACCAAAACTTTATGAAGAGAATCACGTTGCTAGAATCTGTATATCATAATTTTTGCACATTATACGTCATGTAACGTGTAATATTACGTTATATTACATATTAGGAACATAATCGTACCAGCAATGAAAAATCGACGATCGTTAAACCGATATTAAATACTTTAAAAGGGATCGTGTAATGTTTTCCTTTTTTCTCGAAAATTGTAAAATTGAAATCTCGCTCTGAAACTCGTTGCACAATTGTTTTTTCACTATTTTGTTGAACGTTGAATATTTAAGAAAACATTTCGAAAACATTCAACTGTAACTCGAGTTTTAAAAAAAAACGATGGAAGAAGAATCGTGTAGCAAATTTTGAAGACTCCGTTGTAAAGTGAAGAGGAATTTTTTACGCACGTTCGAATTTTCGTAAAGTAATCTTAAAAGAAAAACTCGACAATTTTACATCGTCATTGGTATATATTTTTACTTTCAAAATTATCATCATTATTAATATATCTTGTTTTATTCTCAGTTTCAAAGTTCGATGCCTCCCTCTTTCTCTCCCCTTCGTCGTTCCTTCACGTCCAAATATCATTTTTCAGCAAACGGGAGATAGTTTGTCCCATCGTTTTGTGTTCCACAAAGGACGCGATGCGTCTGAAATATCTGAATATAAAGCGCCGCGTCTCCAACAACTGGAACCGATTCTTCCGTCTTTCGTGACGGTGGCCTCCGATGCAGGGGGGTATCCCTTGGCCGGACAAAAGCCAGGGGAAACAAAAACTATTGTACGAAACGAAAGATGGAAACACGCACATCCGCACGCACGCACGCACGCACGCACGCACGCACGTTAAATGGGGAGATGCGCCGTCGACAGAAGCGAGGAGGAGGAGGAGGAGGAGAGGCTCTCGAGAAAACGGGGCCAAGCGGACGAAATGCAACGCGTTTTCGGGCGCCCGTGTCACGGTGTCTGCGCTCGAAACCGCAGTGTTCCGTCTCACGAAACGACCACCGCGAGCTGGACGCGAGATGTTTCTTCGTGCATTGCGGTGCGCTTTCGGGTGTTGGCAAAGATCTCGCCAAGTTCGACAGGAAACGCGCGTCCGGTTTCGTACTTCCGAGTACTCGCTCGCTGATACCTTCCGATAAAGAAAAAACACTCCTGCTTTGTGCGCTTACGATTTAAATTGGAAACGATCTGACCGCAGAGATTGTCGCTACACCGTAATCTGAATTTGGTCGTTGCTTTTTAAATTCTTTAATTCTTCAATAATCTGTACAGATTTGCACAGATGCGTTTAATTTTAATGTTCATTTTGTTCGACGATTTTTACAAAAAATGGTTTATTTGAATTATATTCGTTCGTCGTTGATTTTTAATAATATGAAAAAGTACGTGAAATGTTTTTTATAACGTCTTATGTCATACGAGAAACAACTCTCGTAGCCAGGTTTGAGTTCCTATTGTATTGTATGATTTCCCACGAAAATCTGCAGTGTAACGATGATGTCAATTCATTTTCGTTTAATACTGAAGCGAGGTTCTTCGATCGTCAAGAAAATAATTAAATTCACGACCAAGTTCGTTTACTTTCGTTCGATCGTTGGAAAAATTCGCTTATCCGATCACGCGCGTCGATCAGTCTTTACAATCAGTTCCACCGTGTATTGCTTTCTCGTACCAATTTTTCCAATTTCGTACCATCATCTTACTACCAACGATAATGCTCGTCTTGCCGCAATCGCAGCTTGTTCCAAGTATCCAGTCAGAGAAATGAACGAGGAAAGAAAGGACCTCTTTCCCTCCAGGGAAAGTTCATTCTTTTCTGCCATTCTGCTCGTTCGTCGCGTTATCGGCCGTGTCGGAGGAAGTTTAGCGAGACGACGCCGTCTCGTATCGGCCTCGGCCTCCTAGGCTTCGCGCGCTTACAATACGCGAGTTCAGTCTCTCTCTCTCTCTCTCTTTGACTGTGTACATTCGCCAAGGAAACGACCGGCGTCGTCGTCTGGAGATACTGTCACGTTCAGTCGTTGACGTTGGCGACGACCAGCGGTTCTCCTTTCGATTCCATGCAGTTCCATCTCTCTCTCTCTCTCTATCTGTCTGTCTGTCTGTGTCCTGTCCAAGCGCAAACGGAATTGTTCCCGCGGCGGAACTCGGTTCCGCCGTCAGGAAATTGAATATCAACCGGCGACAGCTTTGTTTCGATAAAATTGTAACGAGACGTCGACACTGGCACGGGTGGTCCGCGCGACGGATAAACGCGTCAATTTCGTTTGCCTCGTCTCTTCCCCATCTCTCGTCCTTCGTTCGTCTTCTCTCCCCCCTCCCCTTTTTTTTTGTTTTTCTCTCTCCTCTCTGTCCCAACTGTCTGTTCGCGATGAAATTGTTCCATCATTTCCGAACTTTGTCCTTTGTCGTTTCATTGCGCGTCCTCCCTCCCCCCCTGTACGAAATAACGAAGCACTATACTTATCCGTGGACCCGCTAAGGAAGTTGCTCGGACCAGTTTGTCATTTTCCTCCACTTTGCACTCTGGTACAGTTTACGAAAGAAAAGAAAAAAGTGAAAAATGTCGTTCAATTCTTTTTGAAAAGACCTCCCTCCCCATCCGTGATCATCCGTTGGATCGCTCAGTCGGTAGACCAGGAATTAATTGGAAACACACAGTTTCAAACACAAACAATCAACAGCCGCGTTCTTAACTGTAACGGTTTAACAAAAAGAGAGAGAAGAGGAGAGCAGAGCAGAGAGAGAGTCTAGGCTTGTGCTTTCTCGCGGTTGTGCCACCCACCCATCATCTCTTTCGCTTTATGTTCCGGAGCTCGCGCACGCATCATTGTGCGTTGCATTAATGCGTCGGCTCGGAACAGCTCATTGTGCATTATACACGTGACATTGTGCGCTCGTTAACAATAGCGGGGTGTGGCGCTGCCTTTCGTGCACTCTCTCTCTCTCTCTCTCTCTCTTCCTGCTCTCTCGATTTGGCGGACGAAAAATTTTTGTCGAAGCTTCCGACCAGACGCGTCTGACCACCTCCTTTCCCCATTCTACTGACGGCACATTCCACGCCGCGCTTCGAATTCAACGCAACGTGGCCGCGTTTGCGGTTGGCAATTTCCTCCTCTTCTCTCTCTCCCTGCCTAACGAAGCTTCGACGCGCGGACGTTGTCGCGCCCCCGTGAACGTTCCTGCGGAATATATTAATGTCGCGATTAATTCGCGGCTGTCTCGTTTCCAGCCAACCAGATACGATTGTTCCCAGTTCTGTTTCCCGGTTTCGCGTCTCTCTCGAATTAATTGCAGAAACCGAGACTTTGTCGAGAGTTAAGTTCGAGAAGTGACAGTGACCAACTCTCGGGCCACTCAAAATTTTCAACACGTGAAATCGAATTGGATGTCGATGAAATTCAAACGCGAGCTTCTACAAACTATCAGAGTGTTATGAATGAATGCGCACGTGATATACACAGTCTTCGAGCGTTTATCGCGAAAGTGATGGAATCATCGCACAAGCAGATTTCGGAAAAATTCGCTTCGATCTCGAACACCAGGTATATTTAATACAAATTGAATTTAATATTTAACAAACGTGCACTAAAATTTAAATCTTCTGCGTTTCAATTTTCCTTCAAAATCGGATGTAACTTTAATCTCCAATTAAATCTCCATCGTTCGCAGAGCGTTCGCACGCTCGAGTTTTGCTCGTTCGTTCCTCAAAGAGCGCGAGACCTCCCCGAACGCTCGTTCCACCAACCCTTTCTCAACCCTTCCCTCTCCCTTCTTCGATATTTATATTCGCAACGCAGCGTCGGCGTTTCCTTCGCGCGAAATTTAAAATGCAGATGGCTGCCTCGTTTAAGGAGCACGCGCCACCGTCCCTCTCGGCCTACGTTCCAATTAATTTCACTAGTCCCTGGTCCACCGACCGGCGAACTCTTGGAAGAGTAAACGCGCGCCTCAGTTTCGTTCGAACGTGACGCGCGGACTTGAAATTCTCGGAATGCAGAAATTCTTATTCGTTATTCGTCGTTGCATTTGCGTGCGTTGATCACTCGACGTTGCAATTGTACTATAACGTTTCAGAATAGACGGGAATACTTTTGTATCTTGTCGTTAATTTTTTCGTCATCGCGCTCTTCCGTGATCGAGAAAGTATCTCCAGACTCGAGAAATCTCTAAAGAATATTTCCATGTGTTATATGTGTCGCGTAACCAAAACGCATTGAACCGAAGACTTTCGTCTTATTCAACTCGAAATGAATGATTTTAAAGTCCTTTTCAGTGACTGCTTGCACGAGAAAGGATTAAACAGATTTGAGAGTGGATAACTGTTCGTTAACAGCCACGAGCTTTGCAATTTTAGATTGAAAATAACGCGTATTATCATTGTATGTTCATTACAAATTCAATTCTTGATTAAGCGTCCCGTTTCACACGATTATCATATTATTATGTAATTTGTGTAATGTTGTTATATTATTACGTAATTCAACGGAGGCACATCCAAGTTTCTCTCGAAATTTTGAACCGGCCCAATCTTTCGTTACGTTTCGCCATGCACTTTACGGCGCAAAGTTCCAACTCGGAAGTAGCAGTTGCAACAAAGTAGAGTAATCTCCAAACCTCCGAGGTTTCCGAGTAGCATAACCGGTTAACGAGCAAGGGGGAAGGAGGAGAGAGACGTTCATCGACAAAGGACAGCGCGCCACGTTGAATTCGTAATTACCCGTTGCGTCCATGTTGAATTTCCGGTTTCTCGGGAGAGAGAGAGAGAGAGAGAGACAGCGAACTCTCTCGCAAGACGTTTCTCTCCCTTTTAACGAACAAAGTTTCGACAGTTGCCAAGCGCTATTCATACCTTGCCACCCACTCCCCTTTCTCCTACCCCTCGACCCCCCCCGCCTTCTCACTCTCTCCATCCACCTAGCTCGCATAAATTAAGCAAACTACGTGTTCAAATGCAAAGCGAGGCTCGCGAATGAAAGAGGAAAAGGAAGAAATGAAGGAGAGAAGTGAAGTGGCGCCAGTAGGGGGGAGGAGAGGAGGCATGTCCCAGGCACTGTTTGTTCTAAATATGCACGTCTCTGTGCGAGTCGGGGGTGAAAATCAGTCCCGATCCTCCCGTAAAATTGAGTCACGTACGCCAATTCCAAAGGATGCGGAGGAGTGTCGACTACACACACTCTCTCTCTCTCTCTCTACTTTTGATAGAAATCGATACAACACCGTTCCACGACGACGGTTAATTGCGTTTCGGATACGTCGTTCGCTCGCTCGCCAGTCTAACCGAGGGTGGCGCTGTTTGACATAATTTGACGCGACGCGGATGAAGAGCGCTGGAGAAATCGAGCGAATCTGTGTTTGCAAAATGTCGAGATATGGGCATTCTGAGGTA
Source organism: Melipona beecheii (assembly GCA_032399605.1). NCBI lineage: Eukaryota > Metazoa > Arthropoda > Insecta > Hymenoptera > Apidae > Melipona > Melipona beecheii. The sequence goes on along the minus strand of JAUCMO010000291.1, from coordinate 8,026,291 downwards.
TTCGCACGATCGATGAAAGCGTTTGAAAGTTCGAAAAATGGTTTTTCGCATCGTTCAGCAAGAGTTTTGCTCCAAAATTGTACCGAAAAATTCTACTTACAACTACTAGATCTGCCACAACCTCGAAGATCGAAGACTTTTCTTTGCGTCGATCCCTCGAAACTTGCTGTACAATTTTCTTTCTTCGTTGCGTCTTGAACGTTAACGAAAATTCAAGAAATTTTTAACATTGTGGCAGATTTAGTCACGGAAAATAATTATTTCTTTGAAGCTATTTGAATTTTTACAACGGAAGTATCTCTGCTACGAGGAACACGTTTGCGCGCGAAAAACATTTTTGAAAGAAACCAACGCAGGATTGTTCCACGACGTGATTTCTACAAAGTTACAACAAAGTTTCAAAATGTCGAGCGGAAATTCGACGGTTTCTCCAATTAAGAGGAAGAACCCGTCACGTTGCACGCCATCGAAACGAAAATACTTGGCCGTCGGCGACGCTCGCGTAACATTTTCGCGATTTCTCGAACGGAGGCTGTGCGTTTGTGAAGAAAGTGCGAACAGAGTGACCGGCGGCTGGGAAGACGAAGCGACGAGAGAAAGAGAAGAAAGAGAAGAGGAGAAGAGACAAAGGGAGGGGTGGCTCTCGTTTAAATTATGAAATTACCAAGTTCGTGTAAAAGCCTCGTCGCGTAAGCTTCTTGTAGGAGTTAACTAACCTCATAAAATTAGCAGGTAGGTGTAAACTTCCTTCCATCCCCGGGAAGAACCCTCTCCCTCCATTTCCACCCCCTTCCGCTACCTTTTCGAGTCTCTCTCTCTCTCTCTCTCTCTCTCTCTTCTGTTTCCCTTTCCACGTCTCATCCCCGTCACCTCGTAAAATCCAGCGGAGACAATACCGAAACCCGGGGCTCGAACCAACCTTCTCGTGGTTTACCTTCTCGTTCTGAAATTGCGAAATTCCGCGAAACGTTCGCTTGCGATCGCGTGTCCCCTTGGATAAGCAACGTCGCAGTTGCGGAAGGACGTGCGCGGGGAATTGAAAGAGGAGATCCATAGTTCGACGTCTTCGTTCGCCGGTGGTTTACAAATGGATGGCTGCCTCTCCGTAGAGAAACGGGTTTTTGGGTATCCACTGGGAGATTGCCTGTATATTGCGGAAGGATTTTCTGCACTCGGGGAACCGATGCAAATGGAGATGGAGAAACGTTGGAGGATTAGGGCATCGAGGCTCGGGTGAATACGCGTTATGATCATCCTGGGTTTAGGTTACCGCGACAGCGAGGGAATATTAGTTTCTCTAGGTAGTAGGGTTTCGATCGTTGCAACAGAACGACGTGTGCCATTTGTCGGAGTTTGTGTAATAAAAGTTGACCATTTTTCATTTTTCATCACATCTACAATAATATGATGATATTATAATATAAATTCGTCGGCAAGAACTCTCGAACAGCAAGAAGCCAGAGCGGATCGATGGAACCGACGAGTGTCATCTTTTCGGAGGCGCAAGTCGCTCGCTTCTCAGCTCATTAGACGTGTAACCGAGTTAATTCTCGCGACGCGTACGTCTCGAGCTGGCTGCGAATTTCCATGCAAATTCGTTGGGCGGGCATTTGGCAGTAAAATTTTAGTGGTCTCTCCTCCACCCCCCTCCCTCGCTCTTTTCGTCGAGGAAACTTTACAGACTCTCGCCTGTATATTCCCTCTCCTGTGAAACGCGTTGCGTCCAAACTCCGATAATTTACCGATATTTATCCTTCGCCCTGTACCTGCGCGATTATCGTGTAAATTCCTCGGCAAGAAAACAGGAGGGTAAAAAGTCGAGTTGGGGAGGGAGAGAGGGCGATGGAAAAAAGAAAGTCGATCGTCAGAGAATCGTACTTTCGACGGGATCCCCTCCGGGTTGGCCAGAGCCAAGCAGGATAGCTCGCGAGAGACGGGGAGGGAGAGTGAGTAATTTGCAAGGTGGTTTACAACTCTTAATCCTAGTTCTTTCACGGGACCATTAGCGATTAACGGAGGCATTGTCGAAGCGATTCCCCTCCTCCGTGAAACGGGATCGCCAAACTTTCCGAGACGTTAGGGACACGAACGGACGATAAACCCGGCGAATTATGTGGCGATTATGCAAAATGCTGGAACCGGGACGACACGTCTCTATCGCCAAAATTCTCGTCGATCGACCTGTTTTGCCCTGTTTATTAAGTTATCCAGACCGGTCTCCTAATTTCGTGGAATCGCGACCAGTTTCGGTCTAATTTATATTTGCAAGTAATTACAAATCAGAAAACTACAAAGGACAGATTCGCAAGATGTCAGTTTGACATTGAAGTAATTATTGTTCGACTGAAGTTTCAAGTAAGTCGAACAGTTTTTATTTCAAAGTAGGTTCTTAATTTTTTCTCTTTTTTTTGCAGATCGATAAGTAAAACAATTCGATACTCGAGCAACGAATTAGTAAATGAATATATGCGTAAGTCATACAGTGATTCAACAAAAACGATAGAACAACCTCAACGAATGTGGAAATAGAAATTCCAATAAAACGCGAAGAATTACACAGAGATTCCTGCAAAGCCGGGAATATAAAAATATTCAAGGAGTATTCCTCGATCAGCTGCTGCCACTTTACAACCTGCTCACGATCCACGCTCCCTTTCGGGCATCTGCATCGTCCATAAACAGTTTTTATTTACGAGAAACCGTCAGTTTCGCGAGGCTTCTCTCGAAGCAGAAGCCCATTCGCATGTAAATCGCTTCTTCCTTCGCCGCTACGGCTCGAAACAGTGTCTCGCTGCCGGAGATATGCAAATATCGCTAATTACTGGTAGCGACGGGATTACACGGTTCCTCGGTGCGGTGGCCCCTCTAATTTCCTCCTCGATTCTCTCTTCCCTGTTCCGTAGCCCCCCTTCCACCCCGTTTCGAATCACCCCTTTTGGCAGAGTAGAGAGCACGGGCTTTTAGCTTCGTTGACACGTCTTTCGAGTGGCCATGTTTCCTTCGCTGCTGAGTTTCTTTTTTGCAAGGAAGATTCACCGTCTTTCACGATTCAAATAATTCCGCATAATAATTTATTACATTCGAATCCAAGATCTACCTTCTTCAAGCGGACAAACGAAGAAATTCACCGACAAAATTAATAAGCTGCCAGAAATGGGGAATTGCAGTTCGAAAATGAAGGTTTATTTTTATCAATACATTACCGTCCAAATTTATTGTAAAAGATGTTAGTTCAAAATGATTAATTCGCTTTTAGTTCAGTTAAATGGTGCATTATTTGCCTCTTCAGGCGCAACGCTGATGCAACGAAAATTGGCGATTGGTTGATTTGGGTCACGTGATTCGCGAGGGGGCGTGGGGTAAATCCCGAGTAGGAGTGGCGTTGTCTGGTACTGTGTCTTGAGCGATCGCGCCTGTAATTTGTTTTGTATCGATTCGATAAAATTTTATGGCAAAAAAGTCGTCTTCATTTCGTCTTCAATCGAAACTTGTGCTGGGGTACAAGTCGTGCAGTTTTTCATTTATATTTATATTAGACGAAATATATTTCACTATTCATTCAAATTAACTTATAACTACTGCACTTTTAGGATATGTTTTGCCACGAGATCAAGTGTCATTTTGTAGTAATTACTAATTTATCATCGGCATTACCTAATATTGGTTAAATAACTGAATGAATTTGAGCAGGACTTTCAATTAGTAACTTTTCATTTCATTTCATTTTACCATTAATAATTAAAATTACAAAAGTTATAAAATAATTGTAATATTAATATTTAACATTATTATCGTAAAATCCTTCGTCCCACCGAAGTAGGAAGAGTACTCGTTAACACTTGCAAGGAAACGAAGTCTCGCTATCTCGCGCCGAAACGGTGCAAACTAGGTGTTAACACTCGCTGAAATGTCGCGTTGCTTCCTTCGTTCCTTCGTTCTCCACCGCCTGTGCGAAGATAACGGGAATGTTAGACTCCATCTGGGGAGCAAGGCAGTGTTCATCCAGGGGAATAGCCACGGTTCACCCTCGAGGTCGGAGGTTGGCGACTGATAAGAGTCTGCGGAATTAAGCCTCGCCGTCAAACAGGCAAACGAGTCATTCGCGCGCGCGTTCGCAACGTGTCGATCTTTCTCTCTGGCGCGTGATTCACGCGGCCCCGGGTAAGACGCGATGCAAGGATGGAGAGAGAGAGAGAGAGAGAGACGAGGTGGTTAACGGTCGTAAAGGAAAATTAGGGAGTCGGCTAGGATTAGCGATACGAGACAAAGCTACGTTCGGGTGAGCAGCATTCGGGAAATGGAGTCTATTCATTCCGGTAGCGAGCCGAATCCCTCTCTCTCTCTCTCTCTCTCTCTCAGTCTCTACGTTCCACGCTGTGTGGATCACCCGGCGCTGGTGATAAAGGACCAAGGATTTGCCCGGATTGCGCTGTTTCGGGGCTTTATGGACTTGGTTGTTCGCGTTGCCTGTTACGTACTGTCTGGCTTACTATGGATTCGCCCCTCTCTCTCTCTCTCTCTCTCTCTCTCCCGATTGGAATTGATCGTCCGATCGCTGCGAGCTTTTAATCATTGATTACACGAGCTGTTACGTGGTTTCAGGTCGAATTATTAATTAAAGAGTCAGAATTATACCCGACTTTTGCCAAGCTACTCGAATGCAGAAACACGGTGGTTAAAGAAAAGTTTCGCTGGACGTTGGAGAGCCGCGCGCGTGGACTCTTAATTCCCCGTACGCGATGGTATCGGTGGTCGCGGCGGAGGCGTGTGTATCCACGACCATTGTTCCACGTGATCCTGGCCATGGGACGAGATTCGCGATAAACGACACGAGAAACGACGGACGTACGCCGTCGCTGCCGCCAAGGTGGTGCCCCCTTCCGCCTCCTTTACTCCCTTTCGCCCTTCGTTTTCTCGGTTCGCGCACGTTTCTCCGGCGAACCGCAGGCACATCCTATCTGCCGGCAGGATCTTCGGGACACGTACACACACACACACACACACACACACGCGTGTCCGTGGCCTGCTGGCCGAGGCATCGATGCTGCTGCTGCTGCTGCTGCTGCTGCTGCTGCTGCCACGTCGCTTATTACCAAGCCAGGTAATGAAAGGTTCCAAGTACCCGCCGACGGAATTATTCCTCGACTACAACGTACTTACATTACGTTACGTCACACCGGGTTAATTCGTTCGTGCAGCGTTTTATTCAGTACACTCTACTACGGCGAAGATCGGTTGAGTAATTTTCAGCGCGTTAAGAACGCCGCACGTTCTTGGGAGCATTTATTAGACGAGAAATTATCTCTTACTCCTTTTTTGTGGTGGGGGGCGTTCTTTTAGGTAAGAGATTTATTTTAGGTAATTTAAATTTTCTTAGCGTTTCTATAAACACACTTGGTCCAGTCGAAAAATTTTTGACACCTCATTCCAACAGTCTGAAAGGACTTTCAGGACCGCGAGAATGGAGAATAGATCCCAGCCGACAAACCTATACCCCCGTGCACCCAGCAACGAAACAATCAAACAGTCGAAAGTAATTCCTTCCTAGGCCTAGCCGGTCCTAGCTTCCCTTTGTTCTCCAACCGGATCAGCCCCCTTTTCGAGCCGTCGAAATAGCCGGTGCTGAGACATTTGTCCGTTCGAACCTAAGGGATATATATATATATATATCCTGTTTGCCCGAGAGAAAGCTCGGAGTAGGTAGAAAGGAGGGAGGCGTAATGAAAACGGCCCCTCTGTCCGTGTCTCTCGTAATTCGAGGCAACCCCTGAGCCTCGCAAGCGAGCGAAACGGAGAGAGAGAAAGCTTCGTCTTATCTAAAAATGGCTCCCGATGCGCGCACGCTCGTCCACCCTCTCATTATAGCTCGGTAATAACCGTCGTACCTCGCGTCACCCCCAGAGAGCTCGATACATCCCACACGATCGTCATGTGGCGCTTTATCAGATGGATATTATCCCTTTGTCCACGGAGCAGGGAAAACCGGTCCGTTTATTGCGCGCGACGCTGGATTATTGGCCTGTTTGGCTGCACGTCTCGGAATCGCGAATAATTCTGACCATCTCGATGGTATTTCTCTCTTCTCTCTCTCTCTCTCTCTCTCTCTCTGTTGGTTATCTTGGAGGATTCCTGGCGAGAGTCCACCACGTGGGACCAAGATGATGGATATTCGCCTTATCTTTACGATAATAAGAGGAATTCCTTTGTGAATATGAACGTGGCGTGGCGTTTGTAAGGGAGAGAGGAGCTTGAAAATTAGATTATCGAGGAGATTCCAGGGGGGGGGAGAACTGTCATATATCTCGACGTGCTTTTGTTTTCTCGATATAATATGGGAAGATGGAAATGGATTCTTAATTTGTCGATGTAGGAGCTGAACTCGTGCCGCAACTGAAACTGACGACTGACATTGATGAGGACAATGTTGAAAAATAGTTCGATTTAACATCTTCCGGCACGAAGAATTCGCGAATGTTACATTTTATATTTTATTTATACTCGGTACAAATATGCTTGACATTTCTGTCCTTCAGCAGTCCGACGTCTCTTCTTTTAGCAATCGTCAGTTTTACATTTGTATGGTTACATAGCGTATTGTTATTTCAACATCAAAATTCAGTAGAAATGTTTCCAACTTTATCATTCTCTTTGTTTCAGGTAAGCATTCTTCAACGAGAGGACTGCACAATTCGTTCAAGTCGCGATAAACTGCGTGGCTAACTATAACACGTAAGTCTCGTTCACAAATATTAGCAGTAGCTCGTGAAAAATGAATTTGTAGAATCTGTAAAAAATTGCTCACTTATTAATTATTGAATCGTTTTAAATTCCGGTGCCTACTACAAAGAACTCGTTCGTATTCAATATCGCGGTAAACTCGTTAGTCTCGTTCTCCCAACAGTCGAAACCATTGTCAAAAATCCGTTCCATCGTCTTTCGAGCCGTTTTGAATTTATCGGGTCGTCCGATGCGAATTCGCCGCTCTTCTCAAGCGCGAAATGTCTTCGCGAATTAGCCAGCGATCGTAATTTTATCCAGAAATTTATGTACCTCCCTAATATAGGAACGAAGTATGCGACACGCGAACGCGCGATTTGACGCCGAGAGTGGTACAACAACCGTGTTTCTCGCGATTGCTCGTCGATTCGATTCGTCGTCGTCGAGAGCCGCTAAATCGGGACACGCCGACGTTTATTAGCCTCGCAGTCGCTTCGCGGGTATCAACGCACCGCGTCGTTGCGAGTAAATCATCCACGGATAGTCCGAGAGATCCTTTGTGCTGTCAGAAAACGCTCCGGCCAACCCACGTGCGCGACTCTCCTCGTTGTTTATCCGATTAGGGGACGCGGCACGCGTTGCTTGGTCGGATATTATTTTTGGGTAATTCTTGGGATAACGCCGCGATGATGGTGCCTGGTATTTGGATAAGTAGATCCGACGTTCGCGAGTCGGACAGAGTTGTCCTTTATGCGTGCTGTGTTATTCGGATCGAGGAGCCACGTGGTAGCTTTCGATTTGCGACGAATTTTTGGCTTTAACCTCTTAACTGTATTATTATTATATTATAATGTTAAATTGTATATTGTTATTGTTATCACTGAAAATGATTTTAGCGGGGGTAACCCAGAAAATCGGGCCTCTTCGAGTGCAACGCTGATGCAACGAAAATTAGCGATTGGTTGATTTGGGTCACGTGATTCGTGAGGGGGCGTGGTACTGAGCGATCGCGCCTGTAATTTGTTTTCTATCGACTCAAGTGTTTGCGTGTCACTATAATATTATTAGTAAGAACAGTCTCTATCTGTTATGCAATTATTTGTTCGCATAAAGCTCGCAAATTGTGAATTTCGTGATTCTGACGCCAAGAGAAAATACCTACCTAGTGTTAATGATACTTCAAGAGATTTCACGCGCTGGAAGCGAGAAAGATCGTTGGTGGATATTTCGATGATTTTCGTCTCGAGTCCTCTTCTCACGCATGTGCGACTGGCGAGAGAGGGAGACGCATTCTCGCGAAATCAGGACCGGTTATTGCTTGTGCAATATGAACGCGCAAGGACTGCAAAAGAGTGGGGGGAAAAGGCGCAGCAGGAGAAAGAACGGAGATGAACGCAGAGTCTGGCCGAGTCCCAGGGGGTGGTTGTCGTCCTTGTACCATATTACGACTGCGAACCTCTCTCATGGTCTTCTCGGCTGTGATTGCAGTGCCGAAACTCGCAACACCCTTTGAAACTTCTTTCAATTTTAATTACCTCCCACGCAGACTATCTGCGAATATTGCAGATTCGCTTGAAAATTGCAACCTTAAATTTAAAGAAGGAAATGTTGGTTTAAAAATCTCAGTAGAAATAGCATATTTTCAAGTAGTATACAAAATTCAGTAAAAAAGTATTTTTCTACTGAAAAATGAAATTCATCGAATGAAACATTTCTTGATGTAAAAAATGAAAACATTTACTTAAAAAAAAAATAGTGTTTTTAAAATTTCTAAATATTTCGACAGCTTCCTCGTTCAACATCAACAAGCTTCTTCCGTTTCTGATCACTTCATATAGTTACAGAATTATACTTTAAGATTTACTGGGATCTGTACTTCAGTTTTGTACGGACGTTGAATTTTATTCACGAGTAGTTTGAAAAGCCTTCTCCGTGGAGAGTCGCCGATCGATCTCGATCAGCGATGCAAGTAGATTTAAAGATTCTGGCGGGGAATTACGAGGAAAAATGGGAAGTGTCGTGCAAGGGCAGACGACATTGTGCCCCTAAGGAGATACAAGGGCGGGGGCGCGCCTCCGTGTATCGCGTTCCGCCAGTGGGTGTTGCAAGACGATCCTCCTCTTAATCGAGCGGTGATTTACGGGTCGCGTCGCGAGATTCGCCGCGATGATTGCTCGGCGATTTCGCGCAGCTGCGACCCAACTTCGGCCTAGGATTTATGCAATTATGCGTTACGTCACGCTCGCCGAACCGGGCTTGTTGTTGCTGCACGCACCTGCAATCAGTCACGACCAGGGGAGTCCGCGAGGATTCGCACAGCCATCCTCTCAAGTTCCCACTTTTTTTTCTTTCTTTTTTTTCATTAAATTCTACGACATAGAAAATATTCTAGTTTACAAAGGGACGATGATAGTGGTCGGAGAGTTACGTTTTTAATTTTCTTTTCTTTTTTCTTTTTACGTTTCATTAAATTTTCAAACGTAAAATTTATGTGCGAATGGAAGAGATAACGATGGGTTGGAGAATCACATTTTCCAGTTTTTAAATTCATTAGAAAAACGTGAAAAAGTGTCAATTATCTTCGTGTTACTAAAAATGTACTCTCCCTTCGTTAAATTCTACGAATACATACGAATCGTATCTTTTATTTTTTACACAGAAAGAGTTTTCAAGCATTCGCCAATCGCCTTTACGTCACTAAAATTATTCCTTTCTTCGAACGTACGTATTTCTGATGCTCGTTAATAACTGTAATTCCCAACAATTGTCATTCTGTTCGTTAAATACTTTCCAATCCTATTTGCAACTCTGAGAACCTCCCGTGTCACGATATTAAGAAAATATTGCCTCTCGAGCGAACGAATGGAAACGCTGGCGTTTATTAACAGTTATATGCCTTTGGCTTTCGCGAAACCTCTTCAACCACGAGGATTCTTTTCCATTTTCAATCAAGTTACGTGCAACCGACGGCTCCTTATTTTTCCCACTTGTCGTATTTGCGGCGCATCGAAAAGATGGGCGAGAAATTTTTATCATCTACTCGTCCGACGTCAGTTACTACCGCGTCGACCCGGATGCTTTTTATTCGCCGCACAGCCGTGATCGAGCGTACCAAATCGCCGATAAAGAACACAATTCCAGCGGCAGTGGTGTGCCTCCGTGTCCTCCTGGCAGCTCTTCAACGCTGTCGCGTATCTCGTTTCTAGTCAACGTGGGCGCCGGCTACGTGACTAATCAGTCCACGACCCTTCGTCATCCGAGGTCGTTAACCTCTCGCAGAGTATCGAGACTCTGCGTATTTTCTCCGCGTATTTCCCTATATCCCTCTCTTGCCCTACTTCCTTTGCCCCCCAAAATCCCTTCGACCTCTCTTCTTTCCTCTTCCTCCCGTCGAGCGAGCTAACCTACTTTCTCCGCGAAATTCGCCCGAATTCCCTTTCCTGGGCGCCTCTTCTCTTCACGGTTTCGTGGATCCACCGAGCCACCAAGTCGCGGAAACAAGGACACGCAGAGACAGATGGGGGAGAGAGAGAGAGAGGATCGGTGACCAAGTGTAATTCGAGATACGCATCGGGAACACCGATCGCTTTGGAGAAAATAAAGGAGAGGCAGTCGATCGAGGTGATCGCGCGGGGGCAGGGGGGCGGTTTTCTCGAGGTGGACTCCGTCTCGAGGTCTCGCCCTCGTTTCGCTTGCACGGGAGGTTGTGCGCGTACCTCCTCTCGAGGTCTCTGACCTTAAAAGTTACTACTCTCGCGGTCCGCAACCGCGTCGCCGGTTCTCTACAGTGTGTCACGAAAGAAGCGTTGTTGCATCCTTGCTCTTGTCGTCGTTGTTTCTTCTCCCCTCCCCCCCGATGTGGCGGTGTTCTGACAACTTTATAGCAGCAGCAGCTGCTGCACCGTCGGACGCATCCACGGCAATTTGAAGGCAACCCGGCAACGTGTAATTATACAGTGCAAAAAGTTCTTCGCGTCGAAGACGACGGTATTGATTGGGGGCTCCTCGTTTGTCCGATGATTCAGTGGATTCTTCGAATTTTGCTTTTTCTTTTCTTTTCTTTTTTCCTTTGGAAGTGGTTCGTGAAAGCCCACCTATCTATGGAAGCTGACCACTGTTGAGTTGTACGACACACCGACAACGTGTCATCATAGTAAACATTTATTATCGAAATTGGTCGTTTGAGTAATTTGTGTCTTTCTTCGGTACTAGTTTGGAATTTTGAATACTATCGTATTGACTATGAATGATGCAGGAAACACGTGAAAATATTGCGAGGAACGTGCTATTGAAGGAACAAATTATCTTCCTACATGATTGGAACGATACCAATATCTGTTCGTATTTTATACTTGATTTAATTTAATATTTGTTGACCATATTGTACATTTCTTACAGCAAATGAGCAATAAAAAATATTCGCTATTGACGCCAGAGAAATTACTATCGATGTCAAAGGTATGTACCTGATATTGGAAGATCCGTGTATCTCGCAAACAGAACGTACACCTAAATTTTTGATCAGTCAGAAGTCTCTCAGGGTGCTTCCATTTTCACATCAATGACAGAAAATAACATTTTTTAATCGCGCGTATTTTAACTTTAGAAGTACTTAATTTTTTTTTCTTTTTTTTACTTTTGGAGCAAATTAAAATTAAAAAAGGGTTAAAAGCTATTCAAAAAGCAATGCCTTGAAACTCCTTTTATGACACCCTGTACCTGCAGGAGGGGGGGAACAGATCGGTCAGGTGAGCAAGAGGCAATAGGTGAGACCGAACAGAGAGGAGAGAAGAGAGAGAAGAGAGAGAATGAGAGAGGGAGGGAGGGAGGGGAAAAAAGAGCGAGACGAGACAAGCTCGTTTATTTTATCGTACGCGGCGGGCAGACGCACACGAGCAACCGCGAGTACCGGAGTAACCACACCTAGCCGAGCACAGCCGCCTCGTACAGATACGAATCCGATCTGTCAGGTAGTCCGTGATACATGGGCATGTGCACATAATAATATCGTGTGACAGGCCGCAAGATAGCTGGCGTGGGTCGACAGACAAGGAGTGCCACTTCAAACCGCGTGTCTCGCCTCCTCGCGCCTCTCTCTCTCTCTCTCTCTCTCTCTCTGTACTCTTGCTGGTCTGCTTCTTCTTTCCGCGTCTCCTCTCTCTTGCTTATCGTCTTTGACGTTCATTCTCTCTTCGTCGTCTCCTCTTTCTAATGCAATTTAATGGGAGGCTTGCGCGAAAAAGTACACTTCAGGTTCTAGGTCGATAACTTTTTGATCCGTGCGATTAAAATTGCTACAGACTCGTGAAATAAGCGACGTAGCTTATTAGAGATGTTCGAATGAAATTTCTTTCCTTCTTTTTTTTTTTTGTACCACCGAAAATTGACAAATTCTCCAAGTGATACGTCCAAGTTTTAATTACACAAGTTGTAGATTGTACATATTTTTTATTCAGACACTTAGCAGCCACTGATTGACAAAAAAAACTACAATATGTTTTTGAGAATCATCGGAGTACCCGATACCAGACAACGCCACTCCTACTCGAGGTCTACGCCACGCCTCCTCGTGAATCACGTGACCCAGATCAACCAATCGCTAATTTTCGTTGCATCAGCGTTGCACCTGAAGAAGCCCGATTTTCTGGGTTACCTCGCTAAAATCACTTTCAGTGATAAAATGCAAGAAACTTTATAATTCGTTGCAGATTCGTTGTACATCGATGTGCATTTTAATATGATGAAACGCAGTCGCCGAGTAGAATCGACAATTTTTAAAATTAACCAAAGACGAACGCGACGCATTATTTCGCTTCGAAACGATTTTGTACAGTTTTTTTTTTTTTTCACTGATCACAATCCCTGAATAACATTTCCGTTTGTCTTGTCACAATTGGAATTATCATGTTTGACAATTCTATTAAACTTTGCGTTCGTTATGAATCAAAGGTGCAGAAGGATTATCTCGAGTGTGCAAAAATTCATTGAAAATAGAATCCTTGGAGGCTTTCTCACCGAGTGTGTTGCACGAGCAGGATCTCCCGTGATGTGTCGATCGTAAAACGGCATGTAGAATTAGAGGGGAACACGGCGAGAATCGCTTCATTTAAGAGCGATCTTTTAGCCTACAGCTAATAAACGTCAGCCTGTTAATTCGCCAAATTAACGACGATCGCGCGTTACAGCTTTACGATCGCTTCGTAGCAGGCCGCCGGGGCCGATCTGTCCGTGGAAACTCGTGGCAGCAAACGAGCGCGGACCGTCGATATGTATCGTGCCTCGTGAAATAGCTTTTGCAAATGTGATAATTCCGTTTTTGTAGACTCACAGGTAGCTGCGATGATAGATTCATCGTGGTCATTGACGATCGTGTCCTCCATTGACGCTATGTTTAATTAACCTCTCCCGAATCATTACCACGACGCGTTGATCACTTCATTCCGCTTGATGATCAGATGAATTCTCGTTTTGCGTTTATGGGCGATTCAACGTGCGAGAGTACCTGTTTCAACTTGTTTCTTCGCAATATCCAGACGACGAAAGGCCACCTGTATGTAAATTTTATTTTTCTCGTCGTCTTAACTGATCGAATCTACCGATAACTAACCATGTCTGTGGTTTTATGATCCGCACGGTCAGAATTATAATTCGAGAGAGAGTTAATCGGATATCAGATTCGAATTCTGGGTGTAGAATAACACAGTACGTTAATTATTAAATCGGCGAGAAAATTTGAGGTTGTTGCAAAGTGGACTTGAATCTTCAAATCCATCGTAGGTAGATTCAATCTTTCGATATCTCTACATACTATAATAACTTATATAGCATTTTTGAGAAAGAGTCTTCACTTTGTCATCTGCTGCATAGTGTAAAGATATCTTACGATAAAATGAACGATTTATTTTGAAAATAGAGTTTTCAAAACGAGCCCAAGATTGTTACAAAATTATAGCAGCTACATTTAGTGCTCGAATATTAATAGGAGTCACTATAAGAGATATAAATACTAAGAATAAAGACATGTATATTAACAGTGTTATGCAACATTAACAGTACCGGTAATAACAGCTACAGTAACGCTTACGGAACAAATCTAACAAATTGCTGGAATGTTATCAAGCGAATCGTTTTGAAGATTTTACAAATAAAAATCGCCCTTTTTCACGGTTGTAATCCAAAAATTTTACGAAAATTACCATATTTTTCGTGACGCTCGTTACGCGCCAATTACATTTCGCTGTTTGAAATTCTGCATCGGCCAACAACACGGTGCCACACCACCTGCGCGGTCGAAAACGGATCTGGGATCCGAATCTTGGCCCTCGACCGCATTTATTATCCGCAGCCGCGAGATTTCTTCGTCACGCGATCATCCTACAGGGAGTATCTAACTCCCGGTCTGGAACACGGTTTAAGCTCAAGTATAATTTACGGACTACAACCTCTCGAGCCTTTGCAACTGAGGATTGTCAGATAAATCTGCAGCCAGTTCTCTCTCTCTCTTTCTGTGTGTGTGTGTGTGTGTGTGTGTACCAGCACGTGACCGTAGATCGCTGATACGCGCAACTATCGGCCAAATTAGTCAATATTCTATTTGCCAGTAGTTGTGGCTCGTAGCTGATCAGACCGAGCAGTGGCAATTTTCTCCGGGCGCACGATATATCGCTTCCGATTCGCGTATCATGGGCCAGTGTGCTTCTGTATCGATGGCTACGGGCAAGAAAGTTACTATGTAATTTCATTATATGCCCGGTTGTCCAGGTTGAAAAATGACAGTGGAAAGTGGATACGGTTAAGTTACGTTCGCTACGTTCGCGCGTAGTTTTATTAACGTTAGTAGTTCGAAACAAGGAAGCGAGGAAGCGTGTTGCTATTTTCGTGTTACGCGCGCGATTGAAAAATGTATGGGTATATAACCGCGCGGAGTTTCTCTCTCCCTTTGCATTCGCGAGTTGTTTTAATATTAGATATCGATGTCAAACTTATTTGCGAGAAAACATTTCTCTCGAGAGATTGTTTCATTTATGTTTCTTGTATATTGTATTCGTCGCAGATGAATGAAAATTTTCCGAAATTTTATCACTGAAAATTTGATTTTAGCGGGGGTAATCCAGAAAATCCAGGCCTCTTGGGGTGCAACGCTGATGCAACGAAAATTAGCAATTGGTCGATTTGGGTCACGTGCTTCGCGAGGGGGCGTGGCGTAGACCTCGAGCGGGAGTAGCGTTGTCTGGTACTGAACGATCGCGCCTGTAATTTGTTTTCTGTCAAATTTCAAATGTTTGCGTGTCGATAAACGTTTTAACGTTTGTGTTAAAACTTCAAAATAGGGGGCTGTACATCAGTCGTAATTGAAAAATATTTATTCTTACTTTGTTTACAGATCAATGAATTCATTTGCATTCCGTTAAATCCATCTCTCTCGAATCGAGTCAGATTTTCTTCTGGACTGAGGTGTGCCTGTAACGTTGTTATTGTAAATTGAACGAAAGTATTTTCGAATATAGAAACCAGATGCGCGGGTAATTTGCAAAAACTACGTTCGTGAGAGGTGTGTATGCATGTGGCAATTAGCAGAAACAGGCCTGAGAAAGTTGAAAATTCATTCGATAATGAAGTTGAAGAATGTAGTCCCATTAACAGCGCCCCGCGACAGAGAAAGTGGCTATTTTCGTTCTGCATATTGTCCAGTTCAAAGATCGAGGCCTGATACCATAAGCTGGATAAAGTTCCAGTTATCTTTGCTACATTTTTGCATTCCTGCTAATTGGGTGGAGTACATTCCTATTGAACTTACGTTCGCGTGTTTGCACGGCCGTCAGGAACGCGTATCGAACAGGAAATGGAAATTACAAAGTTACACACATCGCCCACGCCACCGCTCGACCGTGCATTTTATCGAACTATTGAACGCTGTGGTCGCTTTTCAAGTGTCGTAGAAAACGTTTCTGAAATGTCGTTGGTGGTTACTTCTGTGTTGAATATCTTTTGGGAATCAAATTCGCTACCTTCGTTTTTTAATTTCCAATTCTAGTAGTATAAGTAGTATAAGATGACACAGGGTGGACCGAAAGTTTCTTCCCACCTATTTTTTTTTTTTTTTTTTTTTTAATAAAACATCAAAATGTAGGAAACGACTAACTTTATTAATTTTAAATTAAATTTACTCAAATCTGAAAATTTTTTTGGCGAAAGAAATATATACGGATTTCTTTTCCAGTAGAAAGTGAGCTTTATAATAATAATAATAATAATAATAAAAAATAATAAAAAAATTTCAAGGTAAATACTATCACTAGATTTTGGATATTATTTACTAAATTCTGCAATAAACATTCTACTTTGGATATTCTATTTATTTCTTTATTTTTATCGCCACGCGAGAGAAGTAGAATTTAAATAGAAAATTCATTTCGTTTACTTTGCAATGAATTTGTTTTACCTTGGACATTTATACATATCCGTTTCTGCATTTTCGCACCTTCAGATTTTCCACAGTAATAATTCTGATCTTAATTAGAACTTTCTAATCTTAATTAGATCTCTGAACTTTCCAACTTCACAGCCAGAATCGCATATTCCTAGAAATTATCCGTCGTAAAAATGGCAAACAAAATAAAAATTCCGTGTTACCAGCGAGAGAGAGTCATTTTCGACCCAGTAATATTTCTTTCGACAAACCTGAATGTTATCTCCTCGCCGAACGGAAACACGTGCGAAATAAATCTCATCGATACGCCACTCCTTTATCTCTCGCGTTCACACTTTTCTCCAAACTTCCTTTTTATTAGCTCAAATGAAAGCGTGATTCAGATACTGCACTGAAATTCCGCGAAGCAGCGTGTCCTTAGATACTCGTTGGATTATCTCTTATGCCAATTAGCATAGAGGAACGGTCTTTCGTGGCTAGTAGTCAGTACGAGGACAACCGATTTTTCCCCGATCTCGAACCAGGGTAACGAGAGATGGTCTCGCGAGAACTGGATCGCGATCTGGTTCCGCGGTGGATCTCCGAGGGGGAGGAGAAAAAAAGGAGATCACGAAGACCGAAGCAGCAAAGGGGAATGGGAAGGAAGAGGAGGACCAGGTCTGGTCCGCAGCCGCTGCCACGCAGTCTCTCCTTCCCTCCGCGTCGCCACGATCTCGATCTCCGATCGATCCTTCCTTTTCGCTGGTTCTTCAGGTTTCTAGTTCTCCGACGACGTCGGGCGAAAAAGCTGACTGGTCGTGTTTCTTTTTTCGCCCCCCTCCCCCCCGTACTCGTACCACGGACGCTCGTTGCTTTAAACCCCCTTGCGTTCTCGACAGGATATCTGCTTCCACTTCTTTCTCGAAAATTTTTGTTATTTCCGTAGCTGAAGTGCGCTCGGGATTGTCATTCTTTTCTTTTGGATTTACGTTTCTGAGTGGAACCGCGTTCTTTGGGTTTTTCAAGTTTCTAACTTTCTTTTCCTCGGAATTATATGATACACATCCTTTAGCTAAATTCGAAATTACATCAGTTTCTACTTGCGTATCGCTCTTGTACTAGTACGAGGCAAACAGCGAAAGATGTTTGAAAAATCAAAGTAAATTTGAATGACTCAAGGTGAAGAGACCAGAGTTTTTAAATTACGAAGAATTACCAAAAATAAAACTTCTTCTTTGTAAAAAGTCAGAGAGACTTTCAATTTCGTCTGTTAATTAAATGATTTTTCGTCGCCGACAGAGTCGAGGGAAAGCACTCGGGCAAAACACTGTCGATTCAGTGATCGATGTCGGTTTTTCCGTTGTTCCATTGGAGGATGTTGAAAATTTCCCGCGACACGAGGAGCACGACGCCCGCATACGAAAACGTCCGCGTCTACGAAAATTGAATTTTAAATTAGATTCTCGATACACACTGGCATCGAAACGCATCGAATTCTGCCAACTACGTGTACATGCAGTCTCATTTTAATTCATCCGCGCAACAACCGTTCATTCGGAAAAATGAAACTTTTGAAACAAAATTTAAAAAATTTGTAGAAAATTCATCTTGAAATTCCCTGTAGTTTGTTGTGTCGTTGTTTCCCTACCTATAAAGAATAATCAATTAATTTGTCGTTTAATAAATTTTGACAA
The DNA here is from genome assembly GCA_032399605.1 of Melipona beecheii. NCBI lineage: Eukaryota > Metazoa > Arthropoda > Insecta > Hymenoptera > Apidae > Melipona > Melipona beecheii. The sequence continues at coordinate 8,008,471 of JAUCMO010000291.1, read as the reverse complement.
TTGAACGCAGACTTGAGAAGCTGACCAACGTTGGAGTTGCTCATTTTGGTTTCGTATATTTTTCTTCGAAAAGAAGAACTTGTCGATAATTTTTTTTCATGATAATTTTCTGGTCTATAAACAATTCTTTCAGTTTCTCTTAATTTGCATAATGTGAAAGAGCTCCGTGTACCACCGCAGCCCAGAGATATGTATCAGCAACGAATGCAACGATCTCGCGATCTTCCGAAAACTCGTCTTCTTCCGCATTATCCCATTACTTCCGAGACTTTACGACGGTGCCTCCTTTCGTTTAGGGCAGTTTTACCACCAATGCCTGGCGCCACAACGTCTCCCGACAAACTGTCCGAATGAAATACAAGCGACACACGATCCCGCGGTGCTTATCCGGACTTTATCGCGCTCTCGACGCGTTTACAGGAATCATCTTCCATCGCGTCTCGGCGAATGTACGTTCAGCGAGAAGAAGCTGAAACGGAGCCGAACACACTTTCGTCCGCGTGTTTTCTCGTTTTTTCCAGCGGAAGCGAACACGACACTCGCGGATGCTTGTTTCGCCATCGGGGAACACGCCGGGCAACGATCGTGTGTCTCGATCGGCATTGATTTCTCCAGATCGTTTACACGCTCGGCGCAAACCATTTTTGTGCAACGGGCTTATTTAGAAAACCGAAATTGGATAGTGCCACGCGACGCGACGGCGTTTCTCCTCGATGTAACTGAAAAATGCCACAATGAGTGAGTTCTAACAGCGACTTTATCGTTCTGAAATTCGTGGATGTGATGTTTATATTTCGAACAGTGTCAACAGTCGGTTTTGTTATTTGATTGCTGATGCTACTAAATATTGGTGAAAATTAATGTGAAAATTGCACGTCCACGCGTCCAGAATTATAAAGTCGCTGTTAGGACGCACGCAGTGTTTTTTTTGCCATTTTTCAAGAGAACTATTAGCTTGCGACCTGTGGTGAGTAAAATACGATTTAAAAAAAAAGAAAACGCATTTGCATCAATCGTAGAATTCATCTCTGGCGACAGCCACGGACAAACTTTTCTTTCCTCTCCCTCCACGTACATTGAACATCACACGCTGTGACACTGAAACGGTTAATTGAACTTAACCTAACCTACAAGAGTAGGAGGACGACACGTTCACGAAAGAGAGAAAGAAAGGAGAAAAGAGGGAGAGAGAGAGGGAGAAACAGGCAGACATTGGCGATGAGTTACCGGTTTTCTGCGGCCACATAAGCCCGTTTTAATTTATTACCCGGCCCCGATCTCTCGGCTAATGGAACGCCCGGCATTTCTGTCCACCTCCGTAGCCGACTTCCAGTTTTTCGTGCATTTTGTACAACGCTGCTTCGTTCACTCGCGACGATCGCACGAAATCGTAAAACATCGTTAAAAAAATGGGCTGAAATGAGGTGTGGACGATGCTGTTTTCGTTTCTGAAATTATTCGAAACAATATCTTTTGGATTTTGGAATACCACACTGTTTCGATACTTTCGTCTTATTCGCGGTGTTTTAAAGACGCTAATAGCCAAATATTTGCGGTCGTGTCGAACATTCAGAGTTGGGGAACGTTCGCGAGATTTGTTCGGTCGCCGGGCGCGATTCGAAGCCATCGCTAGCGATCGAGCCGCGTAGGAGGTACGAGGATAATGGCGTATCGTCGGTTCGCGGCTCGTAAATCGCAACGCCGCGGTGCTTTTCGGGGGGATTACGACGTCGTGCGAGGACAGGGTTACGACGACTCGGGGACACGCGAGAGCCGGACGCGTGTAAAAACCGCTGGAAACGATTATTTCGCGACCGGTATCTGCGGGCGGAAGCGAAGGTGCAATCTTCGTGCAGCTGCCCCCGATAAACGGAGCGCCGCGCGTGTGACGAGCGTGGAAAAGGTGACGTGTTTCTATGCGGAAGTGCGCGATCGAACGCGACAGAGGAGAGATTGGCTTCGGTCTACGACCAGTTTTTTCAACCATGTCGTCGCTGCAACTGTCCGCCCGGAGCGACGCAAGACTGGTTCTTTGCCGAAGGAAAAAGTTGCCCGTCCGTTTTTTTGATGGATGAGGTAAAAGAGAAACGCGACCGAGACGGACACGTATAAATTCGGCGTTCACGAGACGGGATTAACATATTGAACGTCCCGCGATATATCTCGCGGACGTAATGTCGAAAGAGAGATCGACTTTTGTTTGCAGTATCAATTTCCGTTGAGTGCCGATGATAATTATGGATATTGGAGGAAAGTGTTTGTATTTTCGGAAAAGAATCGTTGCTGCAATTACTGAAATACAGAGTAATTATATGCACAACGTATAAAAATATTTATTGTCTCCATGTATTTACCAACGTTTTCAAAATATTCAGATATATGAATGTGTAGTCGGTATTTCAAACTGTAGGTTATGTTAATAATTTGTGAAAATTTTTTTTTTCTTTTTTTTTTAACGGAGCTCTTGGACGATTGGTATATGAAATCTAACGATGTTTTGTATTACGGCCCTTGGTGTCATTTTCTTACGAACGGCAACTGATACCTCAAATGCAAAATTCGCAAAATTTTTCGTTTCACATCAGTTCAGAAATAATACTCCATCTAGAAGTCAATTTTCAACAGAGAAATTTATTTATGCGTAAAGCTAATGTAATGTCGAGCGTAATCGAGCATCGATATACATTCGTACCTTTTCGTTTACAAAGAACTGTCACGCGACCAGAAATTGCTCGTTTCAACAGAATATAAAATATATATGTTACAATTTCCATTTTATCGTCGATAAATCTCCATTAAAATCCGCAAGACTCGATCGCAGTTCCGAAGAATGATGACGAGATGCGTCGCTACTCCCAAGGGTAGCCATCTTCCCCCCCTGCCCGAAACTTTAATAAACTAGTTTAACTACCGCTAACTCTCGGTGTTATACGGGGATACTTTGTCGCCAGCCGGTGGAGATGGTAGGACGGGATGGCAGCGGCGTGGCGAAGCGACATTTCGAAGGGGTGCAATACATAAAGGCGGGACAATCGTTAAAGGCGTGCGGGCTGGCCGCCGCGCAGACTTTACGACGTTCCCGCGTCATAACTCACCGGGGGCCAATTATTGCGAGAACAATGGCTTTTTCTGCCTGTTCGACTATTACAGGACACCAGCGCGGCTCTTTCGTGGCGTGGCTTCTTTGTCCGTACGCCACACCGCTGCGCGTGTACGCGATGTGTTGTGCGTTTCGCGGTTGGTTCCTGTCGCGCGCGCGCGCGTTATATCCGCCTCGTTCAGCTTTCATTCAGTCGCCACGTTCCCCTCGTTTGCATGGTAAATGCACGCGCGGATAGATAATTGACAACCGGCGGCTGTCGCGAATTTCCTTCGCGTCTGAAAAAGGGAAAAACGTCTCGGCGATGCGTGCCGAGACGCGGCGGTGGACGATGAATAATCGCGCGCGGTGCGATCGATCAGAAACAGCGAGCGTATATCCGTCTCTCGATGGATCATGTTTCCGTACTACGAAACGTAGTTCTCAAATTTCGTTTAATTGTAATTGTTTGTAATTTGATGTAGAATAATCTACAGTCTAGCAATGTTACAGTTGATGTATGGTACCTACTTAATAATTCACGCATTGATCGGTTATTTGGCAAGATAACAACAATTATTGATTCAAACTTTCGCCCGGGATTCGATGAAATAACGACACTTTTATTCAACATCGACGTCAGCCAAAATGAACTCGAACCTTCGTTCAGGGTTCTGCGAGTTGAAAAATTTTAATTGCGAGATCTAGAAAATTTCAAAGCCGGAAATGAAGAACGTTCGGAGATAAAGTTTCAAAGGGCAAACAACTGGTTGTTCATTGGGACATGGTGGCAGTTCAAAAACAGTGTTCGGAGTAAAAGTAGTCGGTGATTAGGCGAGGGGTCGAAAAGCAAGCGCGACGATTCCGTGAAATTTTTAATGGACGACGATTCCTCTAGACTCTAAACGAACCGGGGGCGTGTTCCAATTGCATCGGACGAGTCTCACTTTTCACGTCGGGTTCAAAAATAACCCGACAACCCCGCGACGTTTGTCGACACCTTTATAACCGCCTTCTGATGGTAGAAATTCCTCGCGAGGAACGAGTTCGGGGAACTCGTGTCAAGCGAGTACTAACACAGACCTCTGACGAAAACGGATCGTGGCTTCTGAGACGTTTATGAAACGGCGAGGAACACGATCCACATCCGTAAAAACTGTCAACAGGGGGACAACGTTGCTCGGAGATAAAAGAAAAGATTCGCTTGGTACTGCATTTTTTTTTCATTTTTCAAACTACCGTGGAAATTGTGCAAGGTAATTTGATGTAAATTCGTATACAATGAGAATTAAGAAAGATCGAAGAGCTTGCAAAGTTTTACGAGATTCGCATATAAATTTTGAAAAGTAGTTAACCTTCTTGTTAAATAAAACGAGAGAAAGATTTGCTTTTAAGATTTTACATTCTGTGTCTTCTTATTTATTATCACTAAAAGTGATTTTAGGGTAACCCAGAAGATCGGGCCTCTTCAGGTGCAACGCTGATGCAACGAAAATTAGCGATTGGTTGATTTGGGTCACGTGATTCGCGAGGGAGCGTGTGGTAGACCTCGAGTAGGAGTGGCGTTGTCCGATACTGAACAATCGCGCCTGTAATTTGTTTTCCATCGATTCAAATGTTTGCATATCATTAAAATTTTCTTCATTTCCTAGTTAGAACAGTTGCTTCTGGGCAACGCGCGAAATTCTGCCGAAGGAGATCCGTCGAATTGGCCGACGGCGATTTCGATCCGTTCAGTTGGCGAAGGATCCCCATAAAGAGGAAGGTTTCATTAGCCGAGAGGAACCGGTGAAATCACGTTCCTTTTCTGGCCTCTGGTGGTGTTCCTCGGATCGAGGGAAAGCAGCAGCAGCAGCAGCGGCGGACAGAGGCGGAATGTGGCCAGGCGCCATTGAAGGGAAGAAACTTTAAACAGCGATCGTGGCTCGCGCAAGAATCGCGTCGGTTGCTGTCGAAAGACGCCGAGAAAAGAAGAGACGAGAGAGGAGGACTTTTGCGCGGAGAAGTGCCTCGAAAACTGGCTCGGTGAACGAATCTTGCTCGGCTGTTTGAAAGTGAAACAATCGAAACTTCCCCGATCCGCTCGGCTTCCGTCAAGTTTTAATTAATATCGAGGTTCCCGACTTACATTAGAGAGAAGAACGTCAGTGTTGCGAGCAATTTCGAAGGAATTTGAGTTCGCTCGCCTCCGCTTCCGGTGCACGCCGCGCGCCTCTGGCAAATTGGCTCGAGGCTCGCCACCTCGCTGTGTGTTCTCACCTCGATATGTTTCGGTTTTGTTACCATCAATTCTAACGAGAGCAGAAATTATTCATTGATACTTTTGCAATCAGTCCTTGCAATCAGTGATGGTTTGGTTATTGGATAAATAAATGCATTCTTCAAATTTTTAAGCTCTTGATAACTGTGCAAGTCTTTTCTTGGTTTATCAATAAAAGTGTATTATAGAATTTCATGTGAAAAATCTAGACCCATTTATACATCGCACAATTATCGTAGAAATCGTAAGCATAGAGGATTGATTAAGGTTAGGTTTAGGTTAGGTACACCATCCTGAAAAGTTTAAAAGATAAGTAAATAACAAATGGAAACTTTCGGCTTTATATTTGAAAAATAAGGAAATGTTTTAACATTAAAGTTATTTCGTGTATATTTGTATAAAATTTTTTTGTCACATTTTGCTCGTGTATTGATATCAGCCTACAATTCATCAGAAACGAGTTTTGTATCAGCTATTTACAGACAACATTCCTTAGTTTGCTTAAAAAGAAAAGGAAATTTCAAAGAAACTTAATAAATTAATTGCCATCTAGTGACAATAATTTAACTTATTAAAACATAACCTATATTCTGGTTAAATATATTAACATTTACTGTGTCCACTGTCAAACAATAGATTAAAACTGTACCAAATCTTAAATAAAATCAAAAGTTCGTACAGTATCAAAAAACGACAGCGTAAGTAATATTTTGAAATCGTTAAGTGGCGCACTTCGTTAGAAAATAAAATGTATGAAATTACGGTCCAACGCAACAATGGCGGCCACTGTGTTTCCCTCGACTCAATCATCACCTGCATTTAAAAATTCTTCCTCCGTAACCGCGCCACTTTAGTATCGTACATAAATTTCAATTTGCAGTGAACGTCGTTGCTTATAACAATCTGCGCAATCGCTTTTACGCGAAAGGTGATCCTTTCCGGTCGTAAATTTCCTTTGAACGATAACTATGGTTCGCATGCGGCTTCCAATAAACCTCGTCGGTCGAACAGCATATCGGCTCCGGCAACGATAAAAACGGCCCGCGTCTCTTTCTCGTTCAGTGAATTTATACACCATATGTGTGTGTATTTATATATATATATATATCGCGAGGACGCAGTTCTCGTAGTCTCTGTTGCGAGACCTCGATTTAGGAGCGTTATAAACAATCTTCAACGATGAACGCGCGGCGCCGTAAAGCGTGAACAATCCCGTAAACGCGGCTTAAATTCGCCAAAGGGGGTCCTCCCATCACGCGAATTATTCTTGTTATTTAAGCGGCTGTCACGCTCTTTCTCGAACAGATTTCGTAATTCCACGTTTTACGGGATATACCGGTTGCGAATCTGCGATTGGAAAGGATGGAAAGCGGAATTTTTTAATGGTTTTAAAAAAAATTTTTTCACGCGACAATTTTTATAATTTTCAACGCGGGTATTTTCGTCCGCTTGCATCAAGTTTGAGTTTGAGACGGACTACTTGTTGTTTGAAATTTCAGTGGAAATTTTTATCGTGATTGTAGAAAAAGTGATTGGACTTTGGTTTTACAGTTTCCCTTTAATTACCTAAAAATAGTATTTTTGGAATTTTTAAAACTTCGATATGTTTGTATAAATTTTATGAAATCATTTTTTATTAAAACACGGGACTTGATATTTTCATTTCGTAGTGTTTCATACTCAGTACATTCGCATTCAAGGCGTCCAATTATTTATGCAAATAAAAACTTGTGTTGTTTGTTGTATTGTAAACTCTTTAGCCCTCGCGATATAAGACTAAGAACAGATATGTCTTTTTTTTCACAATTGCTCGAAAGATACCAATATTTTTGACGCATATTTTTATTAATTATGCGAACTGACAGAAACGTAATTGTATAAATTTACCTGTTTGAATTATGATTGTGATAATGATGAACATAGTATTTTGATATCGAAGGTCAGTGTCAGAGGGTCGAAAAGAAATATGAAAACTAGCAGACTATTTCTGGCGATGCGCTCGACAGGGACAGAACTTTGTGCATAAGTTATCCGAGTGACGAGGGGTGCTGTTCGTACCCGAGACGCGTGTCCGGGAGAGATCGGCGTGTAACCACAACCCAAGAGCAAGAACAAGAGCGGCGAGGCGGTGGATGCCTATCTTTAGAACGACTGGACGTAAAAATATTTTCAAGGATCTCCGAAGGCTCTCTCCCCCGGGAAAGAAACGCGGCCGGCAAGGTTGAACCGCGTGACTTTTTACCCCGTGGCGTCGTTCTAAACGGCGCTCTTAACTGCGCACACGTTCGACAAAAGTGAAAAATCCACCTGAAATAAGATTACGACCTCTGGGTGGGGGAGCGCTGCGCCGACGGGGCGTAATTTCACGTGGTCCACGCGTCTGCCTTTTTGCCCCTTTTTTCGAGAAAATAAACGTCGAGACGCGATGTGCTTCGAGTATAATTTTAACCCCCCGCCTCGGAGTGTATTCGTGTCACGCTCGTGATACGAATCGTCGTTTTCTCTGGAATTATGAAGTTTCAGTTCGTTAAGTCGAGGATAAATTACATCCGACACGGTGGCGATAAATTGTTCATTCGAAAAGCATCGAAGAGCGATGGTCGTTTTGTGCTTCGAACTAGTAGGCAAAGAGAGTCGATTCGAGTTGATCATGGAGAGGATGATTACGCCTTTGAGGATCGGTCTATATGAAATTATACGTAGAAATTGTGAGATTGTTGGCATCAAGATATAGGAAATGAAATAAATTTGAAGTTTCACAACATATCAAACGTACGTCAGAATTGGTCTGGGAAAGATCTTCATCGAACGAAACGTTAGATTCACGCTGGATCTACTTACGCAGTTATTAAAAAAAACTGCACGACTGGTACCCCAGTACGATTCGTCTCACCGAAAGACCCGTTTGATACGCAAACATTTAAATCGATAGAAAACAAATTACAGGCGCGATCGCTCAGTACCAGACAACGCCACGCCCCCTCACGAGTCACATGACCGAAATCAACCAATCGCTAATTTTCGTTGCATCAGCCGTTGCACCTAAAACCACTTTCAGCGATAAAATTGTAAATTATAATCTCTTCGCGTCCAAGTCCGTGGTTCAAATTGCACGTATATCAGTCGATACGCCTGTCGCGTGGCACGTTCGTTCGACTTATCTATCGACGTTTTCTAGTTGGAGCAGTGAGCAATTATACCGGTACCAACCTTTTTAAAACTCTTCACGCGTGTTTTGAAGAGAGTCAACGATCCAATCCGGAGTAATTCCACGTTGGTTATCGCGAGAAAACCGAAAGATAAAACCAGTTCTCGGCTAAAGACCGACCTACTAATCGTCGCCAGGTTCTAGCCACGTCCTGTGGCGTGATTTACACGGCGTGTCGGGCAAGGTGGGTTCCGATTGAAAACACGATCCGGGAAAGCGATAATTCAGCGAGTTTCAGCGGAAAGAAAATTACCGCTATTACACGCACTCCGTCGCACTTCGTCAGATTTCGACCGGCCTGGATTATCACACAGTTGCGGGCTAAATTCAGCCAGCATCGCAACGCGAGATTGCGGATCCTCGCGTTCGCGGGACCGTGACGCTGGCGAACGCACGCTCGGCTCGGGACGCCACGGGATCTATTATCCTTCGCTTCGACTAGAGGCTAAAGGGGAACGAGGCAGCCATTATGGTAATATGCCCGAAGGAGCCTCCTGTGTTTCTGCCGCGCGATATTTATGCGCGTCGCCTCGCTTTACGTGGAAGGAGAGGAGAGGAGAGGAGAGGAGAGGAGAGGAGAGAGAGCCTTCTGTCGCTAGAAGGGAAAGGGAAACTCCCACTCGTGAGTCACGAAAGGGGAGAAGGAGTCATTCGAAGGTTTCGTGGTTGATCGACGACGCTAAATTGTACTGGACGAGATTTATATCGTGTAATAAAGAATGTTAATTCCATTCCGGGGGAAGGAAAGGCAGCGTGTGCTAGTCTTGGGACGAGTCGTTGTTTTGAGTGCATGTCGGAGAGTCGAAAATGAAAGCGGGAGGGGGGTCTCGTTTTAAAATTACTTTGTTTCAGCTAAAGCTCAATCGTATTTAATAGTGTTGTAATGTGATACTGTTATATAATACAATATGTATATCATAATAATGGTATAATGTTTTAATTTATGTAATTTACTGTCACTGTTAACAATTGTGACTGTTGAGTGATCTACATTCTTGTAACTCGTAACTTGTGATTTGACTTGTGACTTTGGGTGCTTGAAATTAAAAAATTTAAAATCCCAATGTACATATAACGGGGGAGCATGCAACAGATTAAGAATTCCAATTCTTTATCTTTAAACGTTTGACATATTTATATATTGCTGCTTGACGTATATTGTATTATCCTCTAATTACACCTTAGACACGTCAGATTATCCAGAAGATATTCTAGCACGAGCTAAACACACGAAAGATTCTAATCCGCAATTGAGAAACGAATAATTGATTCTTCTGTACTTCTGGATGTCGAATTCCTCGTTTAATTCTCCGTTCGAGAAAAGAAGTTATTTCCTCCTGTATTTTCACCACGTTTTGCCACGTTCGCCACGTTCGCAGGCAGACGAGACGATAAAACCGGCGGATATACGATTTCTCGTCGAGATTTCTTTTCCTCCCGGTTGCAATTCGCCGATGCTTGCAAACGACAGGCGCAGACAGCGTGTCTAGTCGCTGGCATTCGAATTTCAGCCGCAGTATTTTTCCCCGAGTCGCGTTTTCTCTTTTTTCTTTCTTCTTTTTCTGAAAGCCAAAGAGAGAATTGGTCGGTCGGTGGTGCGGAGGGGTGTGTGAGCAGCTGAGAAAACACGAACAAGAGAAGAAGGTGAAGGCGGAGGGGGTGGTGATCGCGTGCCAGGGCTGGTGCGGGGATGATAAAGAAGGTACAAACGACGACTGGGGCGCCATTTCGTAAGGAAACGTACGACATTGGCTTTTATGCGCGCAATAATGCGAGAGCACCGGCTGTCAGGAGCGTGTTGCAGGAAACGCGAACGTTCTCTCGTCCCTCCGAAGGTCGTTATTTTTCTCAATTTCGCGAGAAGAAAAGTGGAAAGAGCGAGAGAGAGAGAGAGAGAGAGAGGAGGATCCTGCAAGCTCGTTCGGTTCGCTTTTATATCGCTCTGCTCCGACGCCGTTTTTATTTCTCTCTCTCTCTCTCTCTCTCTTTCATTTTTCTTTCAACTCGACGAAAAGATATGAAAGGCTATTACGCAACGTCGAATTATCGGGGTCGTTTGTTTCTCGCGGCGTAATTCCGTATCTCGCGGCCGGATCGCGATCGATTCTCCGAGATGTTCGGCAAACGCTTTACGAGCACGACGCTTCTCTTTCGCTTATTTGCCGCGTGTTCGTCGCTTCTTTTACTTTGTGAAATTCGCAGAAACAAGATCCGCGTGGATTTTTTAGCGCAGAGAAAGAAATCTTCGTGCGAACGTAATTTGTAAACTATATTTATATTTTATCGGGACTTTTTACCACAAAAAATGTAGAGAATTTAGAGCAAAAGGACATTTTAAAAATTCACGTACGGAGAAAATGAGACAAATAAATTAATCGTTGGTTAGATAGATTTAACAGTGCGAAAATGTTGCAATGACACGCTTGATTGATAAACTATGTTATATAATAACCGGTGTACATAATTAAAGGGAAATTTACGATGTTCGTAAATATCAGCGTGCATCGTCCGCTAGACAACTGTCAAACAGAGTGTGAACCGTTATCGCAACTCTATGAATCTGATACCGTTATCGCAAATACTCGACAATTTGCTCGACAAAGATAAAAATTCGATCGATCCGTTGCGATACGCGTTTTATCAAAATCGCATTTCGACGCTTCATTCTTGGGGATTCAGATGAAAACGTTTTCTTGCAAAAGTTGTGCAAGTTATCGTTACCACAGGAAAAAACTCTTCCATTTTTTCGCCTTAACGTCCCCGAGTTTGGGGAGTTTCGTGCTTATTTTAATTTCCGTGGTAATTCTGACATTGAGAAACTCTCGGTCCTCGCGCGAGAAACGAATTTGCAATCAACGCGAAATCTGACTTACCGAGCTGGCTAAAAGAAGAGGAAGCACGGGCGCAGATGTCGTCTACGGGGATTACTATTAAGAAACATCCTCCTCGCGGGCTTATTTATTCGCGCTTACGCCGTTCTCCGTTCGGATAAGTAAGAATTAAATATTCATCCGAGTGAGCGCTGCCAAGCAGAAGAAGAGAGATTAAGAGGGTGGAAGAAGAAAAAAGAAAAAATGGGATGAAACGGGCAGAGATCAGAGAGAAAGGAGGAAAGAACGCGTAAATAAAATGGAAGGAAGAGGAAGAAGAAGTCTGCGGGGAGAAAGCGAGAATGGAAGACGACAGAAGGCCAAAGGGAGAAGAAAGGACGGAAAGATTTGTCGCACTCAACCGGATTAAACGAAAGGTACTCGGCCAGGGAAAGGAGAAAGGATCTCTCTCTCTTCTCTTCGATGCTGTCTTCGTCTGTTTTCCACCCGCAAATAAGACGCGAGGCAGTTTCTCAGCAGCGGTGTGTCGTCGTGCATTATTCACGACTAATCTGCACGCGAGAGCTTTTCTCGCGTCTTTTTCAGCAATAATCTCGTCAGCGGTGAGAAAGGATCTCTTAAACGTGGAAATTTTCGTGTTAACCTCAGCTCGGAGAGGTGAAAAAGGCGCATCTCGCGCGGGTGTAAAACAAAATCTTTCCTCCACGCTGTCGTATATCGTTTATTTAACTGAACGAGTTGTCAAAGAACGACAAGGTGTTCAAAAGTCGTTGATAACATTTGACAATTACGGTGGAACTGCATTTGTATGAATTTCTTCTCGGACAAATGTGTACGATTGGAATTTATATGATAGAACTTTCCCCTGTACGTCGGACACGGACAAAAATAAATCGCGTCAGCCAGCAGAAGGAATTCATTTGATCTGGCACTGACTGTGATATGTGTAAAATATCTGTTCGTAACAGCGTTTTTGTTACCGTTCTTATTTCTGTGGTTTAACACTGAAACGAATGACACAGAAATTTGCACACAACTTATTTTATTTTTCATCTGAAAACGAGCAAGACCAACTCCATGTATAATACGATGTGTTAAAGAGCTGAAAATTTGATAACTATGTAACCATTCGTCCTACTTGTTTTGCTAGTACCTGTCGGCCCCCTCCTCTCCTCTCCTCCGTCTCATATTCGCCAACGAAATCTCTCGTCTCATCTCGCGAAAAAAAAAAAAAAAAAAAAAGACACGAAGAAAAATACGACACGCACCGCGTCTCGAGCGAATAACTTCTCGGATTCGTCGGCGACGGAGGTCTACGATCGCGCGAGAATTGCTCCGCGGCCCCTCTGTGCGCAGCCGGTGCACGCGTAGTACGTGCAGTGAATGGCATTGAGAGGTCTCTATCTATAGAGTCTAGATTAGAGTGCATTAGCCTCGCCGCCAGCCCGATGGAGATATCTCTCGCTCCGTTTTGCGTACACGCACCGTCACGCACCGGCTATATTTGTAACCCGTCGTTCGCGCGCGTTCTCGCGTTCTCGCGCGTTTTTGCGCGCTCCCCCCCGCTCTCCCTCCTCGGCTGATAACCCGCGCAAATACCTCGCGGCGTTTTTTTTTTTTTTTTTCCCTCTATCGAGCTTAGATCCGCATTGAATCAGTTCGGTGTCTCGTCGTGATCGTTGCTTTTTCCACGAGCTCTCTCTCCATCTCGGCGATTCTGGTATCCTTGGAATTTTCGAGCGTTACACTGCCTGCGTTACGCAGAGTTTGTCGTGCGTAGGATAGTTGCGGGTTTCGCGAGATTATTTGTATTTATACGAAGGAGAAATTCGTATGGGTGGTGATGATAAGTGCCGGAGTTCGTGCTAGACTCTAGCAGCTAGAGAATATTGCCGAGCGTTCGAGGAATGCGAATGAAGCACACTCTCTCGGGACGCGCGCGCAGTGTGTGGCTCGATCGAGAAGCGGAAGAGTTCTCTGTGAATCATTGAAGGATCCAGAGAATCGTTTGATGGTCGAAGGAGAGAGTTATTTTAAGAGAGTTCTTCTTACTTGTTACGATACTTTATTTCATCTTTGAAACAGTTTGAAACAGTTTGAAGAGGTTGGTACAGTGTTTTCAAAGATCGGAATAAAAATATTTAAATTTATGCGTATTGTTATCGCTGACACGTTACTTGGATATACAGCTTTGGGAAAAGTCTGTATTTTTCAAACTTGCTCAAACAGGGAAGAATTCTCTGGTTCATGGAGAGAGTAAGGGTTAAGTTTGCTGTGAATTATCGAAGAATCTGAATTTTCATTTCGTCGTTAACTCTTGTGTCGTAAACTACAAGCGAGGAATGTTTCTCGCCCGACGCGAAAACAGTTTGAAACAGTTTGAAAATGTTTGTACAGTGTTTTCGAACCTTCCAAGATGAGATTGGAACGATAATTTGTTCATGTACATCATCATCGTTGACATTATTCTCAGCTTCGTTATTATCAGTTACATCTATATTTGCTCGGAGAAGAGAACTCTCAGGTTCGTAGAACAAGGGACAATTTCTAAAACTGCTAAAAGGAAAGAGGGGGGACACGAGCGTTTCTCGCACGTGTTGCGAAACAATTGTTCAAACCCTACTTTCGCAAATGTAGAAAATTCTAGTTGTCAAACCAGGAGGAATTTGTTTCGTAGTTTCTTCGAACAAAGGTGGGGGGGAGTGGGGAGGGACGTTGTTGCGCAACGAGAGAGTCGAAGCCGTTCGTAATCGATCATAAAGACGGATTCGCGCCGCATGAACTGCACGCAGAAGAGGAGATAATAATTGCGCATTCTCTCCTTTCCTTGTCCAAATCGCCGCGTCGATGTTGTGCGGCACAAAGAAGCATAGATTCAGGATTTGCGACAGTGAAAACGGCAACGTTTAAATGTCAACGTTGATTTCGATCTCTGTGACACTGCCGTTGATTTAACACCTCGTGAACGAGAAATCTCGTCGTTCGTTGTAATCCAGACACGCGCGCGTGAGAAGTTCAAATGCTTCCTCTGTCCCATAAAGATCGTCCTGCGAAGAAAATCTTTCAGGAACAATGCACAATACAGAGAGAGAGAGAGAGAGAGAGAGAGAGAGGAACGTGTCGTATTTTTCATTCTCTCGTCGCATTCTCCACAGAACGAAAAGGGCTCCGCTCTCTGCGATTACGATCTCTCTCTCTCTCGTATCTGAATGCAAAATCGCGGGGGGAGGGGGGAGAAGGGAGAAGGGTCGTTTTCAGGCAGACCCGCGGGACACGCCCAGCAATCAGGAACCGATCTCTGGAGGAAATTATTGTGTCTTGGGCCACCTGAACGCGAATCTCGTTACCCTACATTCCCTTGTATATAACGCGCGAGGCAAAAGGGGTTGGGATCCTTTCATTGGAATTCTGTTCCCGGGCTCGTGAAAAGGGTCTCGCCCTTCTCGAAGGGCTCTCTTCTCCCGTGTACGTGTTACGTTTTACCCTCGTTTAAAAATGCACCGTGCATTCAGAAACGAGTTCCCCGATACGTGTGCCGAATAGATGGAAATTCTTCCCAGACCCGGTTTTGTGTGATTTTGCCGTACGGTTGATTGGCTACGGATACACGAACCAGTGTTCGCCGACGAAATCGCACGAGCAGATCTAGGGTCTGGAAATTCGAGTTGCATCCGAAAGTCGCGGTGTACATATTTACGCTTCATTTTACTAATTCGTTAATACCAATGAGGTTAGGCTTTTGGTTAATACCGATAAAACTCGTAGAAATCGTCGATCGTTTAATTAGAATTTGAAATTTACTCTCTTCCCTTGGCGAGCATTTCCATGCATTGTAATACGACAATACGTTTGGGAATGCGCGGAGGGGGATCGGTAGGCAATTGCAGAAAGTTTCATCCATCCATCCATCCATCCATCCGTATATATAATACATGTAACCTACGTTAAGAAGTTTGAAGGAAAACACAAAGTCGCCGCGGCTGATACCTGAGGGTCTTATTAAGTATTAAAACATACTCGCTGTCGGGTTCTCTCTTGTTTTCTGGTAAGACAAGTCGAGATTAAGTTCCCCTGTTCGGTAAAAGTTTCCTCGACCGGCGCAGCTGCGCCCCCGCCGTTTTCTTCTGCACCACGATGGAATTTACATCCCCGTCAAGGGTAAACCGTTCCTCCTCGCGCCGTTTAATCGCCGCCAACAGACCGATATTTCACGAGAAATGTAAAAAGTAATTTCGTTCCTCTTTCACCGTCTGTCGGGAAGGAACGACGAGCACACCGGGATCATATAAATTGAAGCATTAAATTAAACGAACGTAATTCGATCGATTTACCTTTTTAGATGTTTCCTCCAACTTTCCACTTGTTTTCAGTTTCTCAAATTTTCGGTCGTGGTTTTCGAATCTCTTACAACTGTTTTGCATTTGTGAAATTTTGCGTTGATCGATGATGGTGACCCTCGCGCGAGTTTCAGCAGTTCGTAACTGTAGTATCATGTTTGACAGTGAATTCCTCAAGGAAACGTGCAAACTCCCGACGAAAGTTACTTATCGAAGCTCGTCGATCCGTTGTGCCATTAAATATTTTATCGAAAATCCTCCAAACTTCGATTTCTCATTGTCACAGTGTCGACTCTTACGTCGTTCATGAAGTGAAACGGCTGCTCTAACAAAGAGCTCTTTGCCACTTTTGAATAGTTTTGACAAATCAACAAGAACTCGATAAAAAATTGAGCACTGTTTCACATTTCCCTGGAATTAATTTCTTTCCGATTTCCTTTGACTTAATTGCTAAAAGATCCAAAAATTAACGAATTAAAAATGTATTCATTTTCAGGCACGCATCCTTCGATTTGTTTATTCGGTGTGATCGTGGTATGCGTCACTTCCTTTGGACTTTCAGTAAATGAACTGTCATCTCGGATCATCTGTTACGACACTTTGTAACGAAACAGGATTGTAACAAAAACCGCGTAAAAAGTGTAGCTGCCTGGTTCTTTAATTAACAATCAGCTCTCGCCGCTTTCTTTTTCACCGAAACGGGGAAGCGGGGAGAGGTACTCGTAGACGAAAAGCAATTAATAAAATATCGAGTGGAAGTGCTGGCAAAGCTTCTTACAGCGGGAGTGGCGCTCTTAAACTCGTCGCAAAGGCGGGATCTGCGCGTAAATCCGGTCGTTTTCGCGTCATTACCGGATTTTCCGGTGGCTGAAACCGATGCAGAGAGAGAGCAGCCACCCTTCCCCGGGCGTCCACCGAATAATTCCGCGTCTGGCTTTAAGGAGATGAACTCGCGACTTTAACGGGCCTTCTTAAGCAGATCTATTCGCGTAGCCCCCCCCCCCCGTGTGTTTTCTCCCTTTGAAGAAGTGTAAATTCCTCTCTGTCTGGCCCACGCTCGTTGCCCCGGATGGGGTGTTGCGGAGATTCGCGCCGGATTACGAACGCGTCGGTGTTCCACGCGCTTCTGACCACTTGCGTGGCTTAGTCCAAATTAATTTTCTCTGGCTCCCCTTCCACTTTTTCTCGCGTTCTCGACGTGTTGCACGTGTGATGTAAAAAATCAAACTTTAAGTACTTCTTGCAACTTTTTATGGATTTTTACGACAATGGATCACGTTTCTAAACAGCGTTCGGAAATATGTGAAAAATGCACGGTAATAAATTGGAAATAATCACGGAGATACATTTCACCTATTCGGATGAATCTATATACTTTTCGAAACATTTTTATAAATGTATCCCGTTCGAATCTAAAATAATCGATTACATTTGGAAAAGCATTCTTTTAATTACACAAGTACATCTTCGTTGCTTTCTTCTACTGATCGTCACGTTTCCCCATTGCGTATTTGATAATTACCGAAGGAAGGTTGACGATCGCGGTACGCGAAAGCGGTGGGAAATTCCGCGAGCAAGAGGGGAAAGGTGTGGGAGGCGGCTGGTAGCTCGTCTCGGCGCTTAATTTATTTATTCAGCCGCCGGGGGTTCGTTCGCGATTTTTGACAGACAGGAAGGTAACAACCCCTCGGTGCGTCGCGGATTTGTTTCTCCTGCACTCTCCCTCCCGGCACTCTCCCGTAGGAAATAAACGGCCGGAGAGCAATAACTGGTTTACGCGGGAAAACCGGGCCACCGACAATTCGTCGGCGTGCATTATTAATAACCTTGAATTTGGATTTATCGCCGTTTTCGCGTACCGAGGGTTAGGTCGCCTCTCTCTCTCCCCCCCTCTCTCTCTCCTTGTCTCTTTCGTCTCGTCTCTTCTCGATCTCTGGTAATTAATTGCCGCGAAATTAGGAAATTTATCATGAAACCGAGGAGATCCCGACTGCCCGTGGAAATTGATTCTTCCCGCGGGGGAAGATTTCCTGCCTCGATGCAAACGCGGGCTTGTCCGAGCGAACGGCGAGATATCGATTCGTTCGGTGGCGATGGCCGGTCGTTTAATGGACGAAGGTTGTTCGATGAAAATCTTATCTTAAACGGGTAATTAGACGGCCCTCGTGGCTCTCTGGGCTTGAACAGCTTTTCCACGCCCCCTCCCTTGTATCATCGAGACGACGACACGCGATATTTTAAAGCCACGTACCCACCGAAAGGATACCCACGGATTTCTCGCTGCCTGCCCTAAAATCGTTAATGTCAATATGGAAAAAGAGAGAAAGAGAGGAACAAGAGAAACGAATTCTATTTTAGGCACAATGTGCTGAAGCTTTTATTTACAATTTTTTAAAAATTTCTGGCTTTAACGCTGCTTTTGATACTTGAGAAGCAGAATTCCAATGATTTATTTAATACCTCTTTTGTCAATTATCTACAGCTTTCTGATTATTACACGAATAATTCTCTGCTCTTTTTAAAAATCAACCAAGCCAATTTCGCAAATTATAGCTCTGTATTCTTACATCAAAATAAATTATTAAGGACTAACTCGCTTACTTTTCGATAGATTAAATATCTACGAATTTCTACCAATTACTACGCTGCATGAAATAATTGGACAGTTGAATCATTATTTGACGACTCATGCTAGGACCAACTAACGTAATTCTTAACCTTTCAAGTGGAAATGACGAGTCTCGTACATTTTCCGTGCCAAACTCGACTCTGACGAGCGATATCCGCCGCATATTCAAACGTTTAAATATATTCAATAGAAACTCGAATATTGTAGTTCTGTTTTGTGGTAAAAATTGCAAGGCAAGAGGTTAACTGCTGCATTTCTTCCTCGAGAAACTTGCCCGTTGTCCCCCGTCGGTGAGAATGCAACTTTACTCGCTCACAGTCGTCATTTTCTCGTGTGATATCCCCACGTAATTAACGTCCCCACGTTAATCAAACCTGCCGAATGGTAATTTGTCTCGTCGAACGTTGTTGCGACCGCCTTCTAATTTCCAGGCTCTCCTAATCGAGGGGTCGGTTCGCGTTCATTTGTTCGCCAGAAGGGGGAGGGGTTCGCGTGATTAGCAAAAAGTCCAAGCCGAGTGGAATCGGAGACAGCGCACAGCCATCGTGATAATTAAGAGATCGTGTTTATCGTTACGCGTGCAAAGCTGTGTGATTTATCGTGCGCGTCGGATGATTCGCAAGATGGCGGATCTTGGGGATACTCTTTTCGTGAAACCAGTCTCGGTGTTGGACTCTGGGTGCCGCCGCGCTTCATTCGAAGCGACAGCCAGAGAAATTAACACGAAACGAGGAGAGAGCGGGTAATCCCTCTTCGAATTTCTGTCGGACGCTTGTTGGCGTGTGCATGTCGGAAATGATTAACCTCGTTGCACTGGAAGCGCGCGGGGCCCGGCAATTAGGACGATTGCGTCGCGAGGATTTTCTTCAGGCTGGAAGACACCCGTCGTATCGACCGGTCTGCCGTGTTTTCTCTTGGAAGGTTTCTGAAATACGAGGGGCAATTTCTTCGTGAAACATTCTTCTTGCGGGCAAAAACGAATATTTCGTGCGACGTGAACATGAATATTTTGTCGCGTCGAGTGTCAATAATATAGATTTCAAGAAAAAATAAATCTTCAAACGCGCATATGTATGTTGAATGATAAAACGCCGCTCCTACTCGAGGTCTACGCCACGCCCCCTCGCGAACCACGTGACCCAAATCGACCAATCGCTAATTTTCGTTGCATGAAAGAGCCCGAAGAGGTCCGATTTTCTGGGTTACCCCCGCTAAAGTAAGTGATGATATAAAAAATTAGTTCCGATAAAAGTGAACCTACATCGGTATTTCGACCGCAAACGGAGTGGAAAGAAATCGCGCGACCCGTTTCAATATTCAGATCGTACAAACGCGCGATTTCATCGCTCTTGCAAAGTGTCTCGCCATACGCACAGCCCGGAAATGTTCCGCGAGGAATCACCGATGATAGTTTGGCTCGATCCAATCTCGGGGGTGGTAGCGCCACGAGGGGCGGATGCACAGCGTAAGGCCGTGCAAGAAAACGGGACTCCCCGTCGCGAGATGCTGAACATAACTCCGTCGAGGACGTGGCGCGATAAATTTAACGA
Organism: Melipona beecheii; assembly: GCA_032399605.1. Classification (NCBI taxonomy): domain Eukaryota; kingdom Metazoa; phylum Arthropoda; class Insecta; order Hymenoptera; family Apidae; genus Melipona; species Melipona beecheii. Next base: position 7,988,577 of record JAUCMO010000291.1, on the reverse strand, counting down.
GGGGGGGGGGGCCTACTTTCCACGAGCCACCCTTCGCGAAGGATGAGCTTTTCGTGTGTGCGTGCGGTTCGGTGTGTAAGTAGGGGGCGGTGCTGCGCGCATCCCGGCGATCCTGGCATTCCGTGTATTCGACCTTTTCGCAGACGCACCCGGAGCAAGAGAGCGCACGGGCCATCCTTAACCTCTTCGGCGACGCGTGGCTGATTTATAAGGACGAGAGAGAAAGAGAGATAGAGGAGGCTCTCCCCCGAACCGCGTACTCAGCGGGAGGAAGAAAGGACTCCGATGCGTAAAGCCAGCCCGTACGCGTGTACACTCGATGTCCAAAGTGTTCTTCCCGTAAATCCTCTGCTGCTCTCCCTTCCCTTCGAGGCAACGTTGCGTAATTCTCGAGGGTTCGGCCTCTCTCGAGGGTTGCAGCCGCCGAGCCGCGCGCGTACAGGTAACGCTGATGCTGCCGCTGGCTTTTGTTCGACTGGCTCGAAGATGCTCAACGATGTTCCAGCGTGCTGAAGAAGGTTATTAATTGACGGTGCTTGGTGGAATTTGGTTTACATGTATTCTGGGATATATTCGGGATTAGACGACGAGCCGTGGATGTTCAAGAGTCTAACGGGGTCGGGAAAATTAAGCCTTGGTTTTAGGGGTGGTTGGATCGTTCTCTGGTCTGGGGAGTATTTTGTTTCGCATAGGGATGTATTAAAGTATACTACATAACGATGAGGATATTATTATTAAAATTTTCCATTTTACAGTCACAGTGTATGTTCAATGAAACTAGTTAAAAATAAGTGCAACTTAATCAACTTAATCAGACAAATTCAAAGTCTACTCGTAACTACTTGCAACTATAAAAAAAGAAAGAATTGCGCGTAGCTCTTTGGTGAATATTTTTCGCGTAATGGACGATCAGGTTGTTCAAAGAAAGCCGAGTACATGAAAGTTACACGTAGCTGTGTTGTTCGTACAAGATACAGCAGTGTTCGCGGTGCAGCGTGGTTGTAAAATCGGTCAAACATCCAGGTTTACATGTTCCAGGTGTCTGTCGAAACCTGAGAAGTGACCTGAAACCACAATGAAGTGTGTACGGGCTTAGCTGTGGTGTTCCATCTTCTCGGGTATTCGTATAATTTTTCCCGCTCCTCCCCGCTGACACGTACTTCTTGCAACGGTCTTTTTTTCTCTAAATTTATTTATTGGTATCTCATTATTCAAATACTCGCGTCGTCTTTTTTCAATTGATTCTACTTTTGTATTCGCGTCGCCATTTCTTTTTTTTTGGTTTCATCTTGATGTTTGTAATTTTTAGAATCCCTCTCTCGTCTCGTATCATTACGTAATATCATATTTATGAATTAGATAGTAATATCAATGAATTCACAACTTGCAAAAATATCTGAATATTAATTATAATTCCGTGTGATAGAAACCATCTCCTGTTTCAATTATGTTTGTAAACATTTAAAAATCTGCGGTCTCTCCGCAAGTAGTTGCAAATTATAGATCACATGCATTTAATCCTCTTTGTAATTTTTAACATTCTACAGGCAAAGTTGTGCAAAAGAATCGGAGAATTTTTTCTCTTTTTTCCATAGTCCCTCTATTATCCTCGTTTTTTTCTTTTTATATCTAGAGTTTTTTCTCCGTGTGAAATCAGATACTTTTTGTGAATAGAGGCAAAACTCACCCTCTGATCGCCGCTTGTGAACGTTCTAGGAGTGGCAGCAGTATGGGGTGGAAAGTCACACCCTTGGCAAAAAGAAAGAAAGAAAAGGACGGCACTGGCAGCCGGTTTTTAATTTCTACGATACTTTCACCGACCCGCTGGTCTGGTATATATCAATCAACGCTGTCGAGCCAATCGAACGAAACGTTGGCACACGCGCCACTCTCCAAGTGGCCGGTTCGCGCGTTTTTTGTTACAATTTATCGCGACGCGTCCCCCTACCAGCCGCGACAAATGATTCTCATCGTTTGATGGATCGATTGCGATAACCCAGCCGCGAACATCTGCGTTCCGATAGAGAACTCGTGGGACATTCGTTTTTATGCCTCGATTATTTCTATTTTTTCCTCTCTCTCTCTCTTTCTCTGAACGTTTAACTTTTTTTTCGCCTTTTAGGGAAGCTTTGGGGAAGCGATATTTCACAAATGAAACGAGCGTATTCCACGTTTCCCCGTACACATTTTGATTCTAGGATTAATTTCAAGTCTTCGATTGATCTTGTATGGTCGTTGATTTTTTTCTTTAAAGAAAGTTTCTTCAAAGACAAAGAGGGAGGAAATTTGACGTTTTCAAATAGAACTTGACGAGCGTTTATTTCGTATTCTGTTGGTAATCGAAGAGTCCACGATACACGTTGGCTCTTTGGACGTTGGATTAATTTCGATTCTTTAATTAATACACGGGGTTGTGGGACGGGGGTGGTCGTTGGCTTTTCAAAGCGAGCCTCCTCTTTTGTCGTCAAACGAGATCGACCCTCTTTGCCGTTCACGCGGACCAGCGAGCCGGCAATCGAGATAATAAAATCGAAAAAGAGCCGTGCTTATCCCTAATTTTGATTGACTGCTTCGTCTGCTCGTCGAATCCCACAGAATTTTCATCCCCACTGGAAACCGTAACGTTTCGTCGTTTTTTTTCTTTTTTTTGCATTTAACATTGATTCACGAAGGTACTCGAGATTTGGGAACTTTTATCTTATTGACAAAATACGAAACAATTCTAAAGAAATGTATAAATTTGCAAAGATCCTTTAATACTTGTTGCATTCTATATATTATATTATTCCCTTTAATGAATATTTTGTGATTTTGTGGTTTCTTATTGTTTCTCGTTAAAATATTCCGATGACACAAATACTTCTTTGGACCACTGTAAGAACATAAAATACAATGATTTCTACGTACATTTTCAAGTTGGTCTATTAAAAAAAAAAAAAGCATAAAAGATAATTGTTCAAATACTTTCGTAAGCTTCTGTCACGCATCCACGAAATGTATCTACAAATGTTCGAGCCACTCTCGAGTGGATAAAACGCATAAAATGGGGAGATATACCATTCGGATGGACGAGTGCTTCCTTTCTTGGCTCCGGTGATCCTCGACGCGTATCTAGGGGACTGTTTCAATGACGGCAGTCACACGCGCGGCTATCCTGGGCTCGAATCGGGCGAGCCAGGCTGTTACCCAGCCAGTCCCTCTTCTCTTCTTCCCCCTTCGCCTCTTCTTCCTCGCGTGTTTCGCGATCGTCCCGCGATACGCCGGGCCACCCTTTCGCGTGCATGAAAAATGCATTCCTTTATCTGGCGTGTTCACGTGTCGCATCGCTGGAAACGCTCGTAATTAATTCCGCCGACGCCTTCTCGCTCCATACCGGGTGCTCTCCGAAAATTGCACATCTCCGTACGAGACTCGAGTTCAAATAACAAAGGAAGTTTATAGAAAATTTTTTTTTTGGTGACTTCTTTTTTCGCGATATTATTATAATTCGACGAGGTGCGAGTATTAAGAGACATAAATTTTTACCGACACAGTTAAAAATACAAAACCTAATTTCCTTTCCGTTATTTTATCACTGAAAGTGATTTTAGCGGAGGTTACCCAGAAAATCGGGTGCAACGCTGATGCAACGAAAATTAGCGATTGGTTGATTTGGGTCACGTGGTTCACGAGAGGGCGTGGGATCGACCTGTAATTTGTTTTCTATCGATTCAAATGTTTGCGTATCGATAAAACTTTTTATGGCAAAACGTTTGCCATAACGTTTGCCATACGAAAACGTTTATGGCAAACGATTTCCGTAATTGAACGTATTGTAACCGCGGCAAATGCTGGAAGAGCAAATTCCAATTTTTCCTCTCCTTTCCTTTTTCAATCGCAATTACGTGCAGTAGTCGTTCGACGCCGTAGCCGGGAATCGAGAATATAAGCCGCTTAGGCAGGGATTACGGGGGGAGAATTTTGTAAAGCGTCGGAACGCCACCCTCTCTCTAGTCCGCGAATGACTACCTGGTTTCTTTCTTCCTTGCTTTTAATTCACCTTCCCTCTCCTTTGTTCCGCCACGGCGGCGTGGAATGCATTTGACGCGCGATAAACCTCGAAGAGGTTTCTTCGCTTCTTCCGGCGAACTCCTCGGGGTGGGTGGATTTTAATTTGCCCGCGCTTCGCTTGAGGTTCTGTCCTCTCCTCTCCACTCCCTTTGTCTTGTTGATTTATCGAACTTTCTCGACGATCAAGTACCTTGAATTAAATCATCGTATATATATATATTTTTTTATATATATATATATTTAAATATGTACTTAAATTACGAATCACAGCTGCAGAAAGAAAGCGAACGTTTATCTACCTTTTTCTTGGAATGGAGATGAGACTTTTACGAGCATATTTATTTTTAATATTCTACTAAGTTAAATTGTTTATTAAATGAAATTCATTTCAAAAATTGTTTTGCTTAAAACGCTTAGACCACAAAGGATGCATGTATTTGACACAACGATTTTTCTGATGAAATCAATTTTGCTATATCAAGATGACGTAATCGTTATGGATATTGATTATGTGGGTCTTTCAGTATTAATATTGATAATAATGATTTCATCCATTTCTCGAGTCCTTCGCAACGTTTCAGTTGAAATTAATATACAGTCATAACAATCGCGTCCCATGTATAATGTAAAAATCCAAAATGTGCACGCGAACGTAAGATTTCCTACAACGGCTCGCTTTCAGGAATACAAAGTTCCGATTGATCTGCCATTTCCCCGAAAATACTTGACATCAATTTTCGCGTTTCACGCGAGAGCAGCAGTTCTAACATTCGCGAACCGAAACTGCGCGTCTCTCGGACGTCCACGGAATTGAATTTCATCGAGCAACGGAGAACCCTCGTTCGGTTCGTTCAAAATTCCTCCTTGGATCGCACGCATCTTGCGTTATCGTTCGGGAAGAATAGTTTTTCTTCCGGGGCACCCTCGATAAAATTCGAGCAGCCAACAATACCGCGTCGTCTCCTCTATCACTTGTCAATAATGTTATTAGGGGCCGCAATTTCACTCGGAGAAAGTCCCGTCGGCCGTTCTTCGATATCTGTCCCCTTTCTTCTGTTCTCCCTACGACGCGCTCTGTATTAGGGTGAAACGAAATATAAGGGGTGGAGACGGAATTTTTCTCTCCTACTCTCCTATGACTTTTAATAGCGAACAGAAGTTGCTTTCTATAACGATATATTTAAGTAATACCAATGTCTGTATTTAGCCGAGAAATTTCTCGACGTTTCAGTAATTTGGAGGAAGTTGGGATTGAAATATCAATCTTCTCACTTGAGCGTGGATTATTTTATAACTCTAAAATAAATGTACGTCAGTGACAACGTATAGTAATGCTGAATTACGTGCTTGTATTGCATTACATGCTGAAGCAGTTTGAGAAAGTAGAAAACCATGGTTTTCTACTTTGCTCTGAATCTCTGCGTTCGAACTTCATGTTTGAGGGATGAGCGAAGACTTGGCAAACAGGAAGAGAAGAAGGAGCGGCGTCGATTATTTTCACGCAAGCAGGAGCACCGTAAAGAGGGTTTCTTTGTTCGATTGGTCGTCACGGAGCAGACAGTGGGTCACTCGCATCGACGTCATGTCGTCTGGATTCCCCTAAGTGAGTGGGGAACCATTCTAGGGAGAGGGGACGTCTTATTGTCTGAGTTTGAGACTAGCGAGCGAATATCGGGGATAATACGGTGTTAATTAATACCTCGGCTGGAAGATCGAGAGAACTTTGGGGGCTGGCTTTGTTTCGATGGAATAGAGTCGAACTTGGGGATTGCGTGTAAAACTTTGCTCGTCTCCGAACGCATCTACGTACATTGTCTGCCTGCCATCTTTAATTTTCAATCTCATATTTTATGAGATACACACATATATCTGTAATTAGATAGCGTTGATTGTAAATATTTTCACTGAAGGCTCGTGAGAGATCTTTACGAGTTTATTTAGGAATTTATAGTAAGGATACTTTTAGAAACGATCCCAAGATTTCCTCTCAGAACAAAAAATATTCAATTTCGTGTAGCTTAATTCCAACACTGAAATACCTAAATGATCTGATATATAAAATCACTGAATATAATGTAACAAACGGCAGTCTAAAATACGCAGGGAAACATAACCTCTTAGAGAAACACAATAGCGTAGTAAGATACTACCGAGCGAAGATTGTTCCAAATACTTCTTGTTAACGACATTTACCCGCGAAATGTGTACATAAAATTACTGAAATTTAATAATTTAGTTTAACGTGTATATAAAATTATTGAATATAATGTAACAAACGGCAGTCTAAAATACGCAGGGAAACATAACCTCTCAGCGTAGTAAGATACTACCGAGTGAAGATTGTTCCAAATACTTCTTGTTAACGACATTAACCCGCGAAATACGAAATTACTTTCTACTCAACCCAATAGCTTTGATATTTATTTCGATCGTACTTTCAGCAGTATACAACAAGTTGACGCGAAATTGTCAGAAATCCTTCCTCGTCGTTTCAATCAAATGCGACCATTTTCGATTAGCATTTTCGACGCACGCTCGACTAGTTCGCGGCGTGTCCCCCCTTTCGAAAAGTTACAAGTGGCACGAAACGCGCGACAGCTCGTCGCCCATTGAAAAGGCTAAATCTACAATCTGTCGCGAAGAAATCCCGGGTAGTCTCCGCTGGGTCGTGAACGGGCGCGTTAAGCTCTGTCGCGAGAAGGGAGTGGGAGGGAACGTCTTTAGGCTCTCTCTCGGTCGGTGGAGGATCGGCATCGATTATTTTCACGCGCGAACGAGCACGACAGGGAGTGAAAAGAGCTTTCTTCCTTTGCTGCGCCCGATAGTAGGTCAGTCAGACTGATACACGGTCGAGCAACGAGAGGAGGCTCCCCTCGATCAGGAGGGAGGAAAGAAACGAAAAAGTTTTCCAGCTAGGCAAAGAAGGAGTGGGAGGGGTAGGGGGTGGATGAAAGAAGTTGCTTATCGCGTCTCTTCGCTCGACTCTTCCTGTTCCTTTTTTCCAGTCGAGAAGACACGCGCCCGACGACGCTCGTAAATCCCTCGAGCCGGTCGCTGCACAAGACGCCTTGCGAACCCTCGCCACACGCGTTAACTGCTCGCGCAGCCATCCACCCACATGTTCGTTTCTGTATTTACGAGCACAAGAGACTGAGTGAGGAGGCTGAGTGAGATTTTTGCGTCGACCGGGAGAGAGTTTTCTTAACAACTTTTCTTCGTACCTTTGTGTTTTGCTCGTAACAGTGTTTCGTAGCTTGTTGCATGAAAGGCTCGCGAGTTATTCAGGGGGGCTGTCTTCGCGCCGTCGCGAGGATGAGTTATCGACTGGTGTCGCGGTGGAAGGTTGATGACTGTTTGCGGACCAAACGAGTCGCTTTGCAGATTTATGAAGGAACTTTCGCGACGAAAGTAGCCTCGGCTGAGTTGTTTGTGAAGAATTATTGGAGAAATGCCGGAGAGCCGTGCAGAGAGTAGCTCGATGCTTCGATGATTTGACAAGTGTGTTTGTTTTTGGCGAGGTTGCGTATCGAAATCAGTTCATTAAACAATTTACTATTTATTATCACTGAAAGTGATTTTAGCGGGGGTAACCCAGAAAATCGAGCCTCTTCAGGGTGCAACGTTAACGCAACGAAAATTAGCGATTGGTTGATGTGGGTCACGTGATTCGCGAATAGGAGTGACGTTGTCTGGTACTGAGCGATCGCGCCTGTAATTTGTTTTTTTTATCGAGTCAATAAAATTTTATGTCAAAAAAAAGTCATGCAGTTTTTTTCTTCTTCGTAGAATTCAAATTCAGATCTTAGAACTTGTACTTTCGAATGATTCTTTGCAATGAATTTAATATGTGATATCTCTTCGTTCAATAAAGTAAATGCAACATTAGATGATTTAATCTCTCGACGAGATGGTCAAAAAATTTAGACTCATCCTTTCCACAGACAAATAATTCGTTAGTATGATACTTTTTATTCGTTATACAGCAAATGATTTGCGTTAATTTCTTCCTGATATATTATTTCCAACGCTTAGATAAATACATAGCGAGTCACAATAAAAAATTCTCCGTTTCAAAAAAATTCGCGTAAAAAGAAACGCGCGTACAAATTGCTCGTACGCTAAATGTGACGTACCACGATCGGCGAAATAAATCCACCGGCCATTGTGAAGGAGGATTAGGGTCGAAGAATCCTCGAAAATCCTATAGAGCTCTGAATAGCTGGTAGCAGCGGACCGATAAACGTAAGGCTTCCGGCTACTAGCAGTTTTGCTCCACTGAACTTGTATGCTCCGGCCATTGTACATTCCCGTTCATTGAACGTTTTCAGTTTCGTAGCAGGGCTGTGAATGTGGTGGAGAGGTTAGACCCAAACGATTTACAGTGTCAAATAGTTGCGCACGTCACGCGGTGTGTAGAGAAAAGAAAAAAATTCCAGGCAAGGAAACGAAAGATTAAGATGGCCGCGTACTGCTTGTCGACGGGGCAAAAGCGGAAGCAAACCCGAGGCCGATCGTAACGAGTTTTATGCTCGTCTATATAACCGAGCTTTATCGTCGCGGGACCTATGGCCGCTCGGCTACGCCGCTAAGGTCTAAATAAGAACGTCCTTGCAACGCGCGGATCTTGACAAATCCCTCGGTAGTAGTACGTTTTTACTTTCCATCGTTTTCCTCTCTCTCTCTCTGTATCTCGTTTCCCCGTTTTACGCTCGTTGTCCCTTTCCGCTTCGTTTTAAAATTATCTCGGTCGATCCACGAGAGTAAAGAAACCGTCCTTTCTGCTGTTTTCAATAACGCTTGTTTTTGGTCGAGCCATGGTGAAACGAGAAAGAGGATGAACTTTGGGTTTTGTTCAAGTATACATGGAATTTTAATCTAGTAACTCGTTCGGTGTTAAAGACAGAGACCAGTTAATTGTGCTAGAATCAAGTTCAAAATCCGAAAGAAGGGCTCATTTTGTGACAAAGATTGTCACTGTGAAACCTAACCTAAACCAATATATGTATATATAAAGATTGCATTCGGTATGTTCATCATTCAGTCACGATTTGTTACATCGGCTGACGTTCATAGTCTTATGAAAAATATGTAATTGTATTTAACGTCATAGTCCCGACACGTTCTAAGAATGTGCAAGGCAAAAATTCATTGTCGCTGCGGCAATTAAGTACACCCGATATGTTGCTTCTTCAATGGTTACTCACTTTAGTGAATAACACGCGCTTTTCTTCTGGACCAGCCATTCACGTACTGGCCTACTATTGAATTTATCATCGGTCTGCCACGTTTCTCATCCGATTGAAAAGAATTTTATTTGTGACACCACCATGGTACCATAAACATCATTATTTTTCCCAGAGACGTTCTCCTATTGTTAGTGAGATCAAGTTCGCTTACGGTTCAAAATGCATCTAGCATCGACGAATCTCTCGGACCGTGAAGGATGCGCACCGTATTTGTCGTTGTTCTCGGCTTACAACGCCGTAAAATTGACAGAAAAGCTCGGAGGCCTTCCGTCGATCGTTCGCGAGTTCGTCGACCTTTTTTCCCTAGCCGCCATTATTATTTTGGGTATTTGGCTCTCGCGCGTGTACCCCCCGGCTGACTTTTATATTTATTTGTACCGGGCCGGTATTATTGAATTCCAATAATCCGCGACGCCGGCATCGTAATCCTCCTTCACGGTGACGATACGCCCTCTCCACGCTTCTCTTCTCACCCTACCTTCTCCTCTCTCTCTTTTTTTTCTCTTCACTTTCACCCTTAGCCTTTTAGCCGCGGCGACGAAATTATCCGCAGGGGCGGCGACCTTCGACTTGGCTCTTCCGGACTCGTCGTCGACCTCCAATTCCGGGGGTGAGAAATCGCTTTCAATCGTCGTCAGCTTTTTTCCCGCTCGTGTCCGGTATTTACTTAACTACGCTATCAAAATAGTTGACTTTTCTCGTCTTCTTCTCGCCGAATTAGGATCATTTTTCAACAAAATCGAAGGGAATGAGCGAAAAATTGTTGCTAATAATTTGTCTTGTGTGTGTTACAATTTTTTCAATTTCATCTTTAGACATTCTAAATTTTTATCTTCAAAGCAGATGATGTGGTAATCGACAGTGAGTACACAGGCTGTAGATGGATGTTTTCGATGGTATTCGATAGTCGGACAAGTACTTTTAACCCTTCGAGATACAAATCGTGATAGGAATTATAGTTTCGAAGGAACAAATTGCGAGATATGAATCTGAATTTTCAATTTTACTTCTTTCATCTGACACGATGTAATTGAAGAAGAGAATCGTAAAGGTAATAAATTAAATAAATGAAACAATATTTACACGTGTTTTTAGATTTGATTTACCACGATAGCTGCTGGACTGATCTGAACAAAAATTTTTAAATACTTTTACGAATCTGTATAAAATAGAAAAATGTAACGAATTTGTTTCATCTGTTAAGTATTGTACCTTTGAATTTCTCAAAAAATCCACAATGTGAATTAAATTTGGGAATGTTTCGCGTAGTGACGAAAGCTTAATTTACGAACGTTCAAATGCCTGTCTAAAAAATCAAACACTGTGTCGGAGACTTTTTTTCTCACTCTGGGTAGCTGTAATTTTGTCAATCCCTTTTGCCTCGAAATCATAGAATGCTGAGGCGGCTCCGATTAAAACCCGGTCCTAGGGACCTAGGGACATTAATTACGTATCTCAGGAAATTGTCTCTCGGCAAACAACCGAACGTTTTTCGTCGGAGGGTAGTAAAAGAGAATCACGTCGACGAAGCACAATGCCTGTTCCACCAATCTCTCTCTCTCTCTCTGTCTTTATTTTTCTTTCTTTCTTCAGTTCTTCAGCCTCTAATCGAACTCGGAAAAACTTGAAGTGCTTCTCCTACGGATCGATCCACGCGTGATCGGTTTCCAGTTGCACCGGTTGGAAAAGTTACCAGACCAATCCAATTTATTTATTCGACCCGTTGAAACACGCGGCATCTCTCTCTCTCTCTCTCTCTCTTTCTGTGGTTTTCTACGGTCAGCTGGATAGATGGATGTGGATGGATGGATGAATGCTTGGTGCGTAGTGCATTCTGTTCAACCTCGATGGATAGGATAAAGCGAGAGGCTCTTCTTTCTTTACCTCATCGAGTACGAAGCTTCGTGGATGAACGAGTTACTTTTTCAACTGCTTCTTCGAGGTTGTTCCTCGCGTTCATCCTGTCCTTCGAATCATCCGGTATTCGACGAAATAGTGGTGGTAATAAAAATCAAAGTAAAGATAGACTTTTTATTCGCTTTAACATTTTTGACTTTTCACTGTTTGTTTGTTAAATGCGCGTAGAAACGTACGGTCGAGTGTAAATAAATTATCAGCGTCAATGTTTCGTTTAATTTTTTACTAGCGTTACTAATTGTAGGAAACCAATAATCGAATGATAACAGGTTTCAGATTATTCTATTATCGTCGCTGTTCGACTCGATTAGTTTTCAAATCTCAATAATGTAATATATGATACAACAATATAATAAAAGTGAAATGGGAAAAAGACTTAAATCTCGAGTTAGGTATTACGAAGCTCAAAGAGATTTTGCAGACAATAAAATTACTATCTCGGAGTAAAACACACGTGTACGTGTTTATAATCGATAGCACTTTCTCTTAATGCTAAAGGCACGATAAAACGATACACGCGATGGCTCGCAGGCGTGCAAATAGATTTTTAATCGGGAGTGGATCGCGAGGGCAGCGACGCGAGGCTAAGCTCCACTTTGCTGGAATTTCTAAGGAGCTGTAACGGGGGGGAATCAAGTTTTCGGAGATAAGGATCATCACAGCACGGTGTAATAAGGGATCGGACGAAGGACGTGGTGATCCCAAACCGTCCGATATTCCAGGGTTAACTTCTACAGGGATGGGGCAGAGGATCTAAAGGCTCTAATAGGTAGAACTTCGTAGACGGAATTCTTCGAGCTATCGGCTTCGATCTCAATTTGGGAATAATCTACTCAGAATGGACGGAGCACTGACGCGCGTGGGCTTATCTCCTCGATAATCTCCAATCGTTTCCATCCGTGTACCTGAACGAGAGACGAACTCCTCTAACGATGTCCAAAGAATGTATGATTAACTGGTTCGACGACGTCCAAAGGGTTTTTACTTGGGTATAAAAACAACGGTAATTTTATTCTTCGACATTTTTCTGTTCTGCCATCGTAAGAACTGAAGATTTCTAGAATTGATATGCAACCTGCACGACGTATAAAGAACACATTTCGAACGTACAAGGCGTGCAAGTTACCTCGTTATTTCGTTCGCTATTGCGATAATTGTTCGTTAACAGATTTGGATCACGACTAACGAGCTGATCGTTCCCGTAATAAATTGCCACGTGCATATGTATTTTAACTACATTGTCACACATGCTGTATTTTAACACTGAACTGTTTTGGAAGTAACAAATGAAATGTATAAAATATATTTATAGAAGTAACAAACTCTGCAAATAAAAGAAAAAGCGTTACTTCAAAAAGTATCGGAGGAGAAAGCTTCGAAAAGAAAATCCTCTTTCTCTATCTCGACCTTAATCTCTCTGGCCACTCGTTATTCAGTCACCCGACGCGTTACACTTTACCGATCCTTTTCTTCTCATTTCCAGTCTGCGTCACGGTTCTTCTCTTCTTTCTCCTCCTTTCGTCATTAAGGACGTGACATTTTCGCAACCTTCTTTTTCCTATATCTTCGCGTATTCCCCCTCTGTTTCTCGACCCCTGCAATATTCTGGCTCGTAATTTCATTTTATGTCGAACATTTGCTCTTTGTTTCGCCGTTTGAACGTTATCGCGGGGTTCGCACGACTCGCGAAATGGGCGTCCTCCCGCGGTTTGAAATTATCGATCGTCGGTAACGATGCGCCCCTGTCGAGCGAACCGGAAACGAGATTGCGCACGAAAACGCTTTTCATCCGGTTCATTGAGACACAGCCTTCGGGTTTTTATGCCTTCATTCCTCCTCCCTCGCGTTCACGTGATGAAACGGATTTAATCGACTGTACCGCTCTTTCGCGGTGCTCTTCTCTCTCGAGTGCGCGCTGTCGAAACTCGCGGGGACGACGACTCGCTGTGACGATTCATTCCTCGGTTTGTTACAGATGGAAGACGAGGGCAATCACGGCAACGACGACACCAGATGCTTCATCCTGTCGACGCTGGCCGCGTTGCAGTGGTCCAGGGTGTCCTGCGTCCTCTGCCGAGCGCCAATGCTCGTCTTTGACAGGTACCCGTTGGTCGACGGCACCTTTTTCCTGTCACCCAGACAGCACTCGACCGCCTGCGCCGAGGTAATTCGAAATTTCAATTTTAACGTCGACGACAATTTTCTATCTTAATCACATTTCACTGCACGAAATGAAATGAAAAGAGTGTGAAAAGTCACAAATATTTATATTCTGACCTGTGAATGTTGCAGTGACACTGGAATATTGTTTTTCACTTTTTCTACTTGTGCTGTTCCCTCTCCGCATTTTTTATCTTTTGCCGAAATATTTAAAATCGTTATTTCAATATCAGTTTACGACGTGATTTTCAAATAAATTTCCGAGAATCGTAACAACGTCACAATATCGAATATTGATGGTTTTTTACTTTTTCTGCTTAAGCTAGTCTCCCCGTATTTCTTTCACCTTTCCCGAAATATTTAAGATCGTTATTTCTTTATGGTTCAATGTCAGTTTATGATGTGATTTTCAAATAAATTGAACAACGTTACAACATCGAATATCGATCGTTTTCCACTCTTTCTAAAATCGTTATGTCTTTGTGATTCGATAGTCAGTTTACGATGTGATTTTCAAATAAATTTCCGAGAATTGCGATAACGTTAGAATAATCGAATATCGATCGTTTTTTATGTATCTTTTTCGAAACATCATCGCTGAACTTGGAATAAATTCCGGCGAGCGAGAACTTTAACGATAACTCTAGATCGATGCCCTGGTGGGGATTATTGTTGCAGGTTAAGGTGGAAGGTCGCACGCAATTCTTGTCAGCAGTGTGCATGAGTTGCCTGGAAGGCAGCGGTGGCCAGCCGGTGCGTTGTCGTTACTGTACTCAACCGTGGGACGGCTCTAGCCTAGTCCTTGGAACAATGTACAGCTACGATATCTTTGCTGCCATGCCTTGTTGCACCGAGCGACTTAAGGTAAGTCGTGCTCATTTTGTCACGGAAAATTGAGGAAATTTAAAAATGGCAAATCTCACAGAAAACACTAAAACCCTAACGTTTTTCCACATTAGGCGTACATTCTGTACATTTTGCATTTTAAAATCTCCGATTTGACATACGTGTAATTTAACAATAACCATGGTCGATAGTTTGAAACCAAGATTTACAGCTGGAATTTCAACAATTGCTAACGTTTCAAGTATTTGTAAATATTAAGTCAATTCGTACAGATTCGCAGCAGTAATCGTTACACGTAAGATATTCGAAAAAAATTTGAACTATAACACACATTAGCGATGTGACTTTATCGATGCATAGAAATACCAATATCGCAATTCCAAAAATCACGAGCAGGAGAGTTATTAAATTAAAAAAGGAAAAACAAAAAAAGAAATCCCCGTGTGTCTGTTACAGTGCAACAGCTGCCAGAAACCGCTGATCTATCCGCACCAGCGGCTCAACTTCTACTCGGACTACAGCCGCGTATTCGCGTGCCCTCATTGCCGAGCGGTGGACGCCCATTTCGTAAAACCGCTCTCAGTCTGCTTCACCCGCGAGCAGTTTCAGCTTTATAGCCAGTGGCCGTAACCATTAGGGAACTTAGCTACCCGGCGTCTAGGCACCGCGACTGATCCGTGTCCCCTCTTCTTCGACCCACTGATCTCCCTGCTCCGGGCCACCTTGCTCTAGATCCTCCAAACACACGTCACATCTTTCTTTGCAAACGATCGTCATTTACGTCAAGAAGATGACGACGACGACGACGACGACGACGACGACGACGATGATGATGAAGAAGAAGGAGAAGAAAAATGAAAAACGGAAGGAGAAGAAATATATATAAAAAAAAAAAAAAAAAAAATATGATGGGAGAGAGCGTAAAAAACATGAGAAATATCAGGCTCGACACTTTACTCTTACACACTCCTTTATATTGGTTCGATACTCGAGATCAACTAAGTTTTGTGTTTTGTGTTTTGCCTTTTTCTTTTTCTTTTTCTTTTTATTTTCTTTTATGAACGATCGATTTTTCTTAGTTTTTTGTCGTTCGAGCGCGTTCCGATTTTTGGAGACTTTGTTTTTATAATTCTCTTGCAGTCTGTTGCACCGACGTGAGACGTGAGTAATTTAGTTCGTTAATCTTCGCAAGGATTTGTCAACCCTTACTCGTCCCTGGTTCTTTCCACTTTAATTCGTTCTTTGATGGCGGTTGGATAAGTGGTTATATTCGAAAGTTTCGTACCAAGTTTCATACTTTTGTATATCACCTATACTTATACAAATCACTTATTTTAGAGTAGAACGATATAATTCTTCGTTAAAGAAAAAAAAGAAGAAATGTAAAATTGACAGAAGGAACGAACGAGGGTCGAGCTTTTCAGTCTAAAGAAACATTTATCAATCTTCAATTTTCTTCAAGAGTCAAAATTCCATTCCCTTTGCAATTTGTTGATTTTCTCGAGAAATATCGAGACGCCTCTCCAATGTCGGAAACACTCGATCGACGGTGTTTCTCCGTGTTAAAGGAGCGAATCAAGAACCGAGAATTCTCTTGTGTTACAAACATGTCATATATATATATATCGAGAGTGTGAAGCGCGCGAGTGTCGGGTCTCCAGCGAGCTCCCGTAGCAGCGATAACGTTTAAGATTTTCTTTTTTTTTCTTTCTCAGTGTCGAGATAGTAGGACCTGTCTTTGTTAATTCGACGCGAGGGACGAGAGAAAAGCGGAAAGACGGAATTTGTGTCCGATCGATCGGCACGAGGCGCGCTCGACGTGTATCGACGACGTATCGATCGATTCGACGGGGCTGAAAAACACTTGGCGAGAGTTCGAGCCCCAAGGATTATCTTCAGTATTATCGTCAAAGGCCAAACTATCGCGCGAATTTCTTTGGTTTTTCTTCTTTTCTTTTCCTCTCTTCTCTTCTCTCGTCTTTTTTTTTTTTATCGTTCGCCCTCGCGCGATAAAACTCTCCGAGTTGGCAAGAGGGAGTTAGTCAAATTGAACTTCAGTTCGCGCGTTTACGAAAGGAAGTTGATTGTTCGAGGTTTAGGAAATTCCGGTTCGAGTCAAATTAGGTTTAAAAAGAAAAGAAAAGAGATCGAACGAGGTCGATACGTCGTCTACGAGTCGCGGAGGCTCGTCCCTCGCGTTCCATAGTCGAATTGCGTTAACTGGAGGGACAAGAGGAAGATAGAGCGACAAATTCTTGCAGAAATAGGCGTAGAGATCGAGATTTACCAGCAGAATAATGGTAAAAATAAAAAAAAAAAAAAAAAAGAACAAAAGCAAAAAAAAAAATGGTCAGACTTCCCTGCATGTTACGTGTAGGCACGTGTAAGGAACAAACGCGAGATGATTAAAGATTAGAAAAGGAACAAAAAAAAAAAAAAAAAGGAAAAAAGGATAACGAAATATGGTCACTTGGAAAACGAAAAGGGGGGAGAGATATGAAACTATCGTTTGTTACTTAGATGATCGAGAACGTTGTTTTTTTTACATTTTATTAGTTTATACGTTTACGGCGGCCATGTTGATTTTGTTTAAGGATCTACGACTCATTCGATGGGTTTCACGTTGATCGGCCGGGCGCCCAGCGATCTTCCACCCTCGAGACGATTTCGATCCTCCGATTCCTTCTTTCTCTGTAATTCGGAACAGAGACACGCCTGGGTAAGGGGTTTGAAACGGAGTTTGAAATCGAAATATCTTTCAGTTTCATTTACAATAACAATGGCAATTTTTTTTGTATCGTCGCCATTTTGCTTGAGCCATTTTTGGGACGGAATCGAGATATACTTTTCGGTTCGATGGACAGACTGAAGTAAAGTTTGTCTTGTTGAGAAAGAAGATTTTTTTACGGTGACATTTTTTACTTGTTTCTACTCCTTGCTCTTCGAGTCCCTGATACCCCTCCCTCCCTCCCTCGTGTCACTTTCATAGCGTCAGAAATACTCTCGAAGGGTGGAAAGCCACGGGCGTTCGAAATAGCCAGTGTAAATACGTAATTAAGTGGGAGAGCACGAAAGGAAGGAAGGAAGGAAGGAAGGAAGGAAGGAAGGAAGGAAGGAAGGAAAAATGAGAGAGAAGAACCTTGCACCACAGCACGCAGGGTTCTTCGTGAAAGATTGTGAAAGAGAGAGAGAGAGAGAGAGAGCGAGAACGTGAGGATGGGAACGTGATGAAAGAGTGAGAAAAGAAGAAGAAGGAGAAGAAGAAGAAGAAGGAAATGAAAGAAATCTTCGTTTTTTTTTTCTGGCGATGCTGGTCGTTGCTGTCCATCAATAGCGGCCGTCCCACAAACAGAAGACCGCCCACCGTTTTCCCCAAGGTAGTAGTTAATAGTCGATCGTGTACCTTCTTTACGTTACTTCGATTTAAAGGAAAAATAACAAAAAAAGAAAAAAAGTATACTTAATCCATTTGTACGCCGGGAAGTATATTTAGGAGAGTTCTTATATATAGATATAAATATATATATATATATACACACATGTGTATATATATATATATATATATATATACACGTCCCTTGGAAGTTTTTAGCGAGGACCCGTGATGAACCCCGTTGCCCTGGCACACCTCTCTCGACGAATCATTTGTTTCTTTTCTTTTTCACTTCTCGCCTTCGTGGCATTTCACCACTTCTCCGAGCGGCGTAGCAGTCATACGGCGTATGGAAAAGAAAGAGGATTGTTTCGTCTGTTGCGTGGTGTTTTCCTTTCCCTTTCCCTTTCCTTTTCCTTTTCCTTTTTCCTTTCGTTCGTTTCGAGAAACGTTCCCGAGGCTGTCACGGTGGCGGGCTTCATTCGAACCGAGCACACGCTGTAACGACGGTTTAATGTCTAAGGAGGACACTAGCGGGAGTGAGAGTGCTGAATGAGAGAGAGAGTGAGTGAAAGGGTGGGGTGTGTAGGTTGCTGGAGACATTTTCTGCGTGCACGAGTGAGAAAGAACATGAGCGAGAGAGACATGGAGGAATTAAAAAGGGAAAAAAAGTAAAGAATATCCGTACAAGCGGGCGCGCTAGTTCTCTGAACGCGCGTACACGCGCGTTCGGGGGTGAAATAAGTGTATATTATGTCCGCGTGGAACCGTTCTTCTTTTTTCTTTTGGGTTCGCCAAAATACGACGAGCCGAGGAGAAGAGTGTATTTTCATCAACCGTCATCCGACGAAACCGCGTTTCTCGTTTCAGTTTCTTCTTTATCGTTCGCTTTTGTCGCGTCGAAAGCGTACCCTTTTGCGTCCAAGTAGCTGAGAGACTCGGAACATACGCATACACGTACACACATACACACACACACACACACACATGCACGGATAGACAGGACAAACAAGCAGAGAAGAAGACGGAGTTTTTGGAGGATCGTCTCTCGTTTACGGTTTTCTCAGAGTGCCAAACAGAGGAGAGAGAGAGAGAGGGAGAGAATGGAAGAGAAACTTGGAGTCTGCAAGACTTTTTTTTTTCTCCAAGTATTTATCGCGATTCCTTGCTTTTCATCCGGCTTTCAAGGATATGTACGCTCTCACTTACGAGAGAGTCACGGGATAGTTGCTGAATTGTCGAACAAAATCCTCTTGAATCAAAGAATAACGAAAAGTGTGTTTGATTTTAATCGGAGGATCCAAGTATTGATCAATGCTTCCTTGAAACAAATTCTTGAATCGGGCGATTTGAAATATCTGCTCAATCGTGCTTTTTTCTCAAGTGCTATTTGCTTTTAGAATTTTGCATAAAACTCCTCCGTTTGTTCCAAGTGCGCCAAGTGTTCCGTGAACTTTACAGACCCTAGTGTACACACACGCGCACACACACACACACACACACACACTAATCGAAACGTTAACCCCCAGCCACATGCATGCATGCAGAAGTTTCGTGCTCGGGTTTAGGAGTTAGGAATAATCTCGGAAGTTGCGTGGTGGTTGATGTAAAGTTCGTTTTTTGTTATCTTCTTCGTTCGTGCCCGGTGATTCTAGAGACGTACGTGTTACGTGTAACTAAATAACAAAACGCTATAGGCGTGCGTGCGATTCGTTCCTCGGTTCAGTGTTTCGAGCGTTGGAAAGGGACAAAGAAGAAGAAGAAGAAGAAGAAGAAGAAGAAGAAGAAGAAGGAACTTGTCTTTCGCCGCGCCGCGAAGCGCGCGAGCGCGCCTACTTTTTGTACTCCCTACCGTTTTCAATTTTCGCCATGTGGTTCGCGTCGTTGAACGCCTATGATAAAAGGTGCCGCCGCGATACGTGTATTCGGGACATTCATCGGCTCACTTTTAGTTCCTATCGCGACTCGATCGGTGGAGGAACGATCGCGGAATGTTGTTCCTCCTTGCGAGATGTCGATCGCAACGCGCCGTCCATCTCGATCCGTTCGTCGCCTTTGAGATTTCTTCTGGGAGCACAAATTGCACTTACAGTCGAGCAATCGTGTGGATTAAATCGCGCTTGCGTTTGCGTAGATCAAAATTGAGTCTCCAGGATATAAAAGTTCGCGAAAAGGGATAATTATTTTCACTCGAGGAGGATTCACGTGTTCTTCGTACTATGATCGAACAATTGGAAGAAGTAATAGAAACAATTTCTTCACCGAAGAAACCCCCGAGTCGACGAGCGATCGCGAATGGAGCGCGACTTTCGAAGGCACCTGGCTCGATTTGTAAAAAAAAAAAAAAAAGGAAAGAAAGAGAAAAAGAAAGAAATTAGTCTCGACGCGTCGGCGTGCCTATATCTAGAGTCGTTGAGGGGAAAAGCTCGAAGAAAGGAAGAAAGCGCAAAGAAGGAAACCGAGTCCTTCGGCTTCCAAACGAGAGTGATTATTAAAAGGGGGTGGTGGGCGAAGGAACGATAGTAAGAGCGCGGCGATTAGTTTCCGTACCGGTGCGTCGACGCATAACGACGCGCTCGCTCTGTAGTTGCTTAAGGCTAAACGTTAAAGGCTAGGCTAATCCTTTTCTTTTCTTTTTTGTTTTTCATTCTCCGAGTAAAAGTCTCGCTGTGTTGTAAGGATTTTCCACTTTCGCTGACGCTCGACGAGACGCGCTTTGGTCGGCGAACGGAGGGCGGTTTCAGGTAGGGAGGAAACGACAGGCACACGAGCATCGCGAGACGATCACCGCCGTCACCCCGCCCCTCGTTGACGAATCTACCTCGATCCCTACGCGACGACCCCGGGAGGAGAGAGAATTTTCTTTTTCTTTTCTCTTTTTTTTTCTTTCATTCATTCATTCATTCATTCATTCGATCGCGAAGGCAACGATCCTTTTCTTTTCTCTCGCGACCGACCGCGGGATGTAACAATTCACGAAAGGAACACAACCCCGTTTGCCTCCTCGCGAAGCGTCGTTTCTCGCTCGCGATTGGTCGAATCCTCCCCCGTGATCCGTTCGCGCTGCCACGTCCGTCGAGCCTGACGATTCTCTATGTCAGTGTTTTTATATATATATAAAAAAAGAATACGAAAGAGACGGAGAAGCTCCGTGAGACGCGCTCTCCTTAAAAAAGAAAAAAAGAAAGAAAGAAAATCGAGAAAAGAGTGCGAGAGACGAACGGCGTCGTCTCTGTCCGTGATCGTCCTCACGGCGGTTTCTCTGGATCGTGTATCGTCGTGTATCGTGTCCGTGGATTGATAATTAACGATAATTAATCGAATAGCACATCTATATGGCACGTTGAGGGGAGATGGGATTCTATGTGAGGGGGTTGTACGCGACAAAGGGGGGGGGGGGTTCTGTATAAACGGAAAAAGAGGAAAAATTTTTCCGCGGGTTAGGGAGGGACGGGTCTCTCGAGGACGGGAATTTAAAGGAGGAGAGAGGTTATGAATGGTTGAACTATGAATAGAGTTTAGCATATAGTAGTCATTATGGCGGGTAAAGAGGAGGTGGAGAAAGGAAGAAGAGAGAGATGACGAGGCGTAATTGAATGAAGAGAGGTTTTGAAATCATCGATATAAATATTGTAAGTTTATCGGAAAACGACGGTTTTTCAGATTCTAGTTAAGGGAAATTTCCTTCGTTTTTCGCCCGACGCCCAAAGAGAAGATATCCTTGAATTTCGTTGAATATTTTAGAGACCTCGGCTCTAACTCGGTTATCGCTCTCGACGCTCGTCGCCGCGAGTTCCTCTTCCCTTCGTCTGATCCACGGGCGAGCGTTGCTGCTCCGGTCCATCGACTAACGTTCTTTTTCGTTAGGTTGTTTCTTCGTCGATCGGAGAAAGAGAGAAAGAGAGAGAGAGAGGGGGTGTGTGTGGAAAGTGAAACGAACGGCGAAGAAGAATCGTATCGTCGAGCGATCGAGAATCGTTCTAGTGATAGGCTATCGTGTCGTATTTGCGGATGCTCGACAGAGGGATGGGATGGAAGACGCGGAGGGAGTGGTGTAAGGAAGAAGAGGAGAAAAAACAAATTTTATCCTGCAATTGATATATCGGTTGTTCTTCGAGGCGTTCTTTTTCACGCGGACATTTCACGCGGTTTAAAATAATCTAACGAGAAGATAAAGTATATGTATGTATATATAAATATATACATATATGCATAAATATTATATATGAAAATAAATATTGAAATATTATTATATATATGACTCTACGAGTTTAAGGATCTACGGTTTTTTTGTCTCTTAGTGTGTAAGGTTCTCTTTTCACAGCTGTGCTAGACAACTATAGGTATACATAAACGACGACATATTATATATACGTAACGACAAAATTCAACGCATATTAAATGTACGAAGAAACGAAAGAAAAGAAAAAAGAAAAAAAAAACAAAATACGCGGCACGAGAGGGTCGCGCGTACGAAACTCGGTGCCGCTCTCCGTAGGAATATAAAGAACAGAAAAAGAAAAATGAAAAAAAAAAAAAAAAAAAATAAAATACGTCTTGTATCTATTTAGTGATTAATTACGTACAACGTTTTATTACGTGGAAACGAGAGGTGGACGCGTGGAACGATCAAGTGGCGATTTGCGACGGGGTGGTGGCAGGCCCTCGCGATATCCTGTCTCTGCGTACTTCTATATAACGGAATGACGGATGAAGTACGAAGTACGAGAGACAATAAGCACGTATATCGGTCACTGGAAATTCTAAAAATTCTAGGAACGACGAACCGAGAGGAATGTTTTTGGAAATCCACGAGAAAGACGAAAGGAGAAAAATCGCCACGCGATCTTCTTCCACTGTAGTGTCGCGTCTTTTTTCTTTTTTACGTCTGCGACACACACGTGCAAACACGGATGTAGATTTTACACACTGACACACTGGAACGAATACGCGCGTTCACGAACATGCACGATGACAACAGGCGTGCGTGACGTACGAGGACAGCAGGTATATACCGACTGCGTGTGCATACTCGTTTCACACACACACACATACACGGGTCGATGTTCTTTCTCGCAATTATAAAATTGTCGAGTCGTGCGGAGCCTTTCTTACGGCGCCTCCTCGTTAACGTTTCATCGAGCACAACACCGGCTCGCTTCTCTTTTTCTGTCAGCGACAGAAAAGCGACTGTCCTTCCGTGCGACTGTCCAGATATTTTTCTTCTTTTTTTCTTTTTTTTTTTTTTTTGTTCGACCCTTTATCTTCGAAGATTTCGATCTTCTTCAATAATTTTGCCAACAACTCGACCTCGAATTTCATTTATACTCTTTGTCGATAAACACTCTTGCAAAGTTATGTCCCAACGAGTCGCACGGAAGGTGATTGAATAAATAAAACGCTCGGATCTATACACGCGTGCTACGATCCGGAAGGGGAAACACGCAAGTTGTCCGATCTCGAACGTAATCGTGTAACCGCAACGAGAGGTGTAGTAGCGCTCGTTTGATTTATATTCCTCGACTCGTGCGTTTCCGACGACGCGACGACCTAGGTTTCTTTCTCTCGTTTTGGATGGGGGCGATTTTTTCCTTTCGTTTCTCTGGATCCTGTTGTCCATCGAGTCGATCGCGATTGTTCGTGATACACGTGTGTGTGTGTGTATATATATATATATGCATCATTTAATGATATACGTACGTACATACACAACATCGTTTAAACAACGTTTCTAGGCTACGTTCAAATCACTCGTCTGGCGTCTAGTTTTTAGTCGCGGGTACGTTTTCCGGTGGATTGTATCCTCGAAATTGACGGATGACGAGATTCTTGGGGAAAAAAAAAAAAAAAAAAAAAAACTACGGATACCTTGATTACCTCAGAGTTATGAATTAAATTATTAGAAACGCGCGTCGTGTATCGTCCACCGGGTTGTGATAGAAGAGAGAAAGAGAGAGAGAGAGAGTGGTTGGTCGTGCCCGCGCGTTTTTCTCGGTTTCCAGCCCGGGGAAGGTTACTTTCAGGCGCAGAGACGTGGAAGGAGCTCGAGGAAAAGGGTATGAATGGGCGCAGAACGAACGAGAGCGAACGAGAGGGTTGAACGTTGTTGTACGGCGAGGAGAATGAAGTTTAACCGAGTCGCGCGCCGTTTGTCCGTCGACAGAAGGCGATTTTATCGAAAGACGTACAAAGTGTGAGAAAGAAGGGAACGAAAGTAAGAGACAGAGAGAGTGTGTGTGTGTGTGTGTTTGTGTGTGTTTGTGTGTGTTTGAGACAGATGGAATGAAAGAGAATTGCAAACAGATAGAAGAGGAGGATGCTATTAACACGAACGTGGAACCGGAAGGACGTCGTTCCAAAAATCCGGGGAAATCGAAACAACGGAGACGAGAGAGACGGAGAGGAACGAGGAAGGAAGATTGGAGGATGAGAGATGATTGGTCGTACGTAGTGTCCCTCCCGCCCCTGTTGGAAAAGGATCCTTTCGGTTTCGCGGTGTGTCAATGTCCCGATTAAGTTTGACAGATTATAAATCTCACTCCCTCCCTTTTTGCAAACGCTGATTCAGAGGCCACTGTTTTTTCCACGCCCGACACGACGACGACGACGACGACGACGATGATGATGATGATGATGATGAGAGGGATGAATGATGAGTGAAAGAAAGAAAGAAAGAGAGAGAGAAAGCATTAGGGAAAATGAAAAGGAAGAAGAGTGAAGAGATTGATTATTCCATGGAGAATCTCCTGTAATTGATGATGCGTGTAATTTAAAGAAGAAAAAAAAAAAAAATGTACATTGCCCAAAAATATGGTGTTGTTATAATACTGTGACGTGTTACGAAACGACGATGAAATTTTATCGAGTGCGCTACTGGCGAGCGATTTTGTTTTTTCTCGCGGACGGCGTTTACGTTGACTCTGTTTTTCCGCGCCTTGTCTCTCGACGCGATTATAATCCTATCGTTGATCTTTACAAAAAAACAAAACGAAAAAAAGAGAAAGAGGGAAGGGGAAAAGTTTATTATCGAGAGAAACAAAGTCTTGGGAAAAAGGACGGGAGGAGAAGGAGGGGAGAAAAATTAAAAGAAAAAGGTAAAGAGAGGTTGCTTTTCTTTTTGATATTACACGACGCGTGTATCGAAACGAAAACAACCCTCCTTTCGCTCAGTCACGGACCGGTCCCGGTGAAAAAGAATTCTTTGGCGCGTTTTTTAGAGAAAGATTTTTATATCTAGAGAGAGAGAGAGAGAGAGAGAGAAAGAGAGAGAGAGAGATTGATCGGGAGGCAAGGCCGATGATCGCCGACCATGCAAATAGTACACACACCGGCTGTCTTTCACACTCTAAGAAGGAACCGGGCTCCCAGCGAATCGAGCGGGATCTACGATTTTTCACGGTGAACTGTGACGCGTCACGTCGCAAGTGCAGAGGGGGACGGAAAAGCATTGTGTATCGGTGCCAAATCACGTTGAACGAGTTGCTGTTGGTAATATGTATCGCGTTTTTAAAGCTTTTACGAACAACTTCTTGAACTTGAACAGTCCAAATTTGCTCAACTTGTAACAAGAAAAAAAAAAAAAAAAGGGAAAGATATATATATATATATATATCTGTGCGTGTGCGTGTGTATATCGAGCATCTTCATCTTTGGCCCTGTGACGGATGTACGTTGTAAAGGTAATTCTCTCAAGAAGCTGATTCCTCTCCCCCTCTTCTTTTTTTTTTGTCTCAGAAAAGCTCGAGAAGACGCGGAAAGAGTTCACGAGTCCTGGGAGCCCGGGCCAATATCGAGTCGATTGGAGATAGGTTGGCTAAGGTACAAATGTACATAGGAACATAATGTTGTTATTTAACCTGTAATAACACCTGCTTCTCGTTTGCTTCCTCCCCGTCGTCTCAAAATAATAATGACAAAGAAAGAAAAGAAAGAGAGTAAATACTATAAAAAAAAAAAAAAAAAAGAAAGAAATTATCAAAATTATCAGAGCGTTGTACGATATATTTCACGCAGAAAAAAAGAGAAGAGACAAAGATGAAAGTGAATAAAGAGAAATATACTCAGAGGACAAATGTTTCGACGTTTTCGACGAACGGGATGGAGCAAACGAACGAGAATGGTAATCGCAAGACAGAGAAGGGATAGAGGGAAAGGTGGATGTGCAAGTCGATATCACAGAGGAAGGATCGATAATTTAATCGACGTGTAACTGCGTGGATAATTGGCTCACGGCTCTTCGCCCACTTCACCTGCGTGTTCCGTTCGTTCGTCCGAGTCGATTAGTTTCGATTTCTTCTTTTACGGAGTTTTCTCCCCCCCCCCCCACGTTTCGTTTCACGCTCGGGAATCGAAAAATTTCCCGATTTTTCAACGAGAGGAGCCGTGATCCAATTGTGATCGCGAGGCGAGAGCAAGAGAGAGCAAGAGAGCAAGAGAGCAAGAGAGCAAGAGCGAGAGAGAGAGAGTGAATGAATGTGTCTCGTTATGATCGGAATGAAAGGAAGAGAAAAAGTGAGAGAGTGAGGAAAGAAGCGAGGAATACATATATATATACACGTAGCACAGGTACATAAAAACTCGTACACACGGCTTCTATTACTCGTCGCGCACGATGCATCAATTTTCCGTTTCCGTTTCCGTTTTCGTTTTCGTTCTCCATTCTCTGCGTTACACGGCGTCTTCATCTAGATTCGCTCAGGACTGGCGTTCGATTTTTACCCTCCAGTGCCAGTGCTCCTGCGCTTCAACGTGCCCCCCTCCCCGCCGCCTCTCGAGTGTCTCTCTGGAACCTCAGGGGCGTTTCGAAAAGGAAAGAAAATCTTTGCAATTTGTGACGATTTTCTCTCGTTTTCGAGATTCGCCGCTTCTCGACGGACACTCGAGAGAGAGAGAGAGAGAGAGAGAGAGAGAGAGAGAGAGAGAGAAGAAAGAACGGGAATAACGGGCGGGAAGAGGCACGAGTTGGAAATAGGCAAAGAGACGATTTGGATGAAGGAAGATAAGCGGAGATACGCGCGTGCAACGATCGTAATTAAGCTTTCAACCGCGGAGACGCGTAATTAATCGTTAGTCGGTAGGCCGCCCCCCAAAGTATCGAAACCCGTTTACAGGCAATTTCCTCAAGGGGTAAACCAATGTGTCTGAATGGCGTGTGGATGTGCTATAATCACCTACTACTCCCCCTCCCCCACGTACATTTAATCGCGTTTTACACTCTATGTGTGTGTGTATACATATATACATATATAAGTCTCACGTATATACGCGTCGTATATGTAACCGTGTGTATCGCTAACCCATTCCCTTACGTTAGTAGCGTATTTTCTTCTGCCGTGTCTCTAATTATATATACATATATATATACATATATATATATATATATAATCTTCACGGCAGAGTTCTTTACACGGATTAGATAGAGAGACGTTTCTGAAAATTCTCTCTCTGCGCGTCTGTGTCTCCACGCCCACGATACAATTTTCTTTCCATTTCCTTTTTTCTCAATCGTAGCTTTAGAATCGCAGCTTTAAAATCGAGCAGGCGGGAAGGTTCGAAACGAGACGCAGCCGCGCGGGGAGCGTGATTTTCAGAGCGATGCTACGAAAACGTAAAAGCGTATGCTTGTACGCGCTGTATTTGTAATACGGTTTTTCCAGCGTATACGTCACGACACCTTGCGTCTTACTAAGACTGCGACATTACATTTTGCACTCGGTTGCGAGGAAGAGGAAGGAGGAAGGAGAAGAGGCGGAAAGAGCCTCGAGAAAGAGTGCCACCAAGAGTGGAGAATATCGACACACCGATTCAGCGACGTCTATACGCGTGTTCTTTTCCGTTTCAGTGTTGTTCGGTCGGTTCCGTTTTATTACGCGCGCGCCGGATGGTCGCGCGGATCCGAAGAGCGAGCTCGTTTCACAGGATACTCGGCGTTTTTCTATTCCAGTCGATTCATGATTCAAGAGATTCGAGATTCAAAAAAAAAAAAAAAAAAAAAAGAAGCAGAGAAATAAAAGAGAAGGCAAAACGATGGAGGGAAGAAGAAAGAGGAGGACAGAGGAGGAGAGTCGAAAATGATAAGCAATCTCCATTTTTTTTACATCGGCGCGAAAAATTTGTAACAATTGTCTATTCTAACTCTAACTCTGCGTGTCGTATCTTAGGGTAGTCTTTTTTATACGTATTTCGAAAACGAAGAAGAAGAAGAAGAAGAAGAAAAAAAGGAAAAGAGAAATCGAATCGAGCGAATCGCGACTCGAAATCGGGGCATTTTCATTCGGCTGTGTTTTATTAGGCTCGGGGGGGGTTCGAGAAAAAAAGGAAATCTCGCGAGAAAAAAGAGAGAGAGAGAGAGAGAGAGAGAGACAAGCAAAAAATTAGAAACAGAAAAAAAAGGAAAAGAATCGAAAAACTCGCGTAGTATTCGGATAAGACTTTCCAAATTTAGATGAATAATTTTTGTACCCTATTTTTTTAAGCGATCGCCGAGGCGATCAGGAAACGAGATCGGGCAAAAAGGGTCGCACGTTCGTTTGAAACGCGCTAGGATTTTTATGGCTCGTGTTAAGTTTAGTTTAAGCTTTTAGCGTGTAAACCGCGTCGCGTTAACCGTAAGTTTTTTGGTAGCTGTTGACGAGAGGAGAGACCGAAAGATACGAATGCGAGAAATGAAAAAAAAAAAGAGAAAAGAAAAGAACAAGAGGAAACAGACAAGGAAATAAAAATACGCGCCACAGAGGGGAGAAAGAGACGAAGAAGTCATTCTTTCGAGGAAAAGCTTCGAACGGATCGATTCCAATTCGCACGTTTCGAGAAATTGTCAAACAGTTGACATTCGCGCGACATCCTCGAGTGTCCGATACCGTGATCGCGAAGGATAATGCGAAAAGAGTAACACAGAGCATTTCGTGGCGAGAAAGATTTCGAGGGAGAGAAAAAAAAAAAAGTATAAAGAAAAGAAAAAAACGAGTACTGTTCGCGAAGCCTGCGTTTTCTTCTAGTTGTATAGTTCTTCTAACGCTAATAACGTTTAGCTTGTACTAATTAATTCGTTAATTAACGTCGATTGTAAAGTAACGCGAAGGCCGTGAGTAGTAGGAGAGACCGATCGGAGGGCACATTCTGTGGAAGGAAATGTAAAATCCGGAGAGAGGAAGAGAGAAAGAGATGAGAATGGCAAAGGTGGAAAAAAATGTTTAAAAAAAAAAACAAAGTAATAAGGAATCATAGTAAAAACACAAGCATTCGTGTGCATTGCGAAAGCAACAAAATAATCAATGCTGGTAGTGCGGACCAAACGGGACAACTGACAGAGGGTGCTTTCTAAGGCAAGGATAACAGAGCGAAGAGGGAAGAAAATGGCGACGAGGATAAGAGAAGAGGATAAAGTGGAACGTGAAGGACGAAGACTTGTCGAGGCATGGAGGAAAAATCGAGGAGATCGAGAAAAGAGAGTGAGAGAGAAGGAGGAAAGAAAGAAAGAAAGAGAGCTGTGAGACTCGCAAAAATTGCCGCTCCATCGGAAATTCAACGTCTACAAGACTCGTTCGTAGTGGTTAAAGAATAAAAAAAAAAAAAAAAAAAAAAAAAAAAAAAAAAAAAAAAAAAAAAAGAACACTTTTCTCCGCGAAGCGTTTGATTCTCTGTCGAACGATCTTCGCCTCTCGAATAACAATATTCCCACCGGTAAGTTCAGTTTGTTCTTTCATTCCCATTTTTCAATTCGCTTTTGTCTCGAAATCGCTCGAGTTCTTTTTTTTTCCTTTTCTTTCCGACGCACCGAATGTTTCAAATGTTCAAAGATTCGAATTTTTCAACGAAAGCGAGGTCGCTCGAGAGAGCAGAGGACGCTCCGGAGGTTCCATGATTGGCTACGTGGTATTCAAAAGCGATACACCATTCTTAACGTTTAAGGCTTGTACGAAATTCTTAAATCGGACTCGGTGCGTTTGTCTGTCAGGGTAAGCTTACTGTCTCGTTGACGGGAATATTTCTGTATCGACGTGCGCGGAATCCGCGAGGGGAAACACGGCCGTGCGTCGTTCAGAAGGAGGGGGGAGGGTTCGATCGTTCGTTTTGTCGTCGTTTGGTTGATTTTCCAGGTTTTTTCAAACTTTCGTCATTCGTGCAAGTTAAAATTTACGACAAACGTATTCAACGTACAACGCATTTTCTTTAGTTTCTTTTTAGAAGAAGAAAAGGAAAAAGGAAATTTAATCGAGTCTCAGTGGCTCGAACGATGAAAAGTCAGACGCGCAAGAACGACGCATCGGCCGATTTCTCTTCCGGCTAACGCGCATCCGATACAATGTATAATGCAATATATACGCGCAATTAATCGTATTAAAACGTAACTGTAATCGCTATTCGCTGTTTCGATCGTAGAGGTACGACGAGACCCGCCTCCTCGATCGCACGAGAGGAGAGGAGAAGAGGAGAGGAAGAAGAAGCGGCGTCGTCCAAGGAGGCGAGACTCGCGCGTACGTAGCTCGTAGTAGGTTACCCTTTGCTCGTAGGAATTAAATACTCGATCGGATGCTATCTCCCATTTCTTCGTGTAGCTTGCGAATAACTGGAGAACCTCGGCGCGTTCGCGTCGCGACAAATCGACAAGAGAAATGGAAGAACGAATCGACGAATTTTATTCTTGAAACGCGCAAGAAGCGAACGACCTGAACGCGCCGCGGCGGATTAGCGATCTCTCGAATGAATGGAGAATAATGAGTGCGAGAAACGAAAGAATCTCTTACCTATCACTGAATCCCGGCAGCCCGCCGGGAATAAGGAGGAGAAAGACCTTGCGTACGCGCTGGCTCGCCAGAGTATTCCCACGCTTTGCTCACGCGGGGTGGTTACGTCTTGGTCGAATTTGAAACTGAATTGGCGTAGTAACGCGATGAGAATGTAAACTGTACATTTTACACCGGTGCAAACTTTCAAATTTGCGTCGGTGAGAGTGGCAATCGTCGTCGACGAGAATTTCGAAATTTTTTTTTTTTTTGAACGAGAAGCAGGAATATTTTTATGGTTCGCAAAATTAGTACGCAACACGATGGACATTTCCAGCGTGTAATATCGAATAATGAATATTCTCTGATTGGAATATTCTCGCGAGCCCGTGTATCATGTACGTTTATTAGCAAGCTTCGTCGACGAAATCCGGAAGCCCTTGTCCGGCAGGCCACGCTATAGCTTTCTTTTCCGTTCCACCGCGTTGTACACCATTTTTTTCGACACGGGAGAACAAAAAGAGAGAGAGAGAGAGAGAGAGAGAGAGAGAAAGGCGAGCGAAACGAAAGAGCGAAGGGAAACGAGCAGCAGCCCCCCCGTTGTCCGCGTTGGTCGTCGACCGCGAGAGAGAAGAAAAAGATCGACTCGAGCCACTTTGCGCAAAACGGGCTCCCCCTCTGTTTCACGAGTGACGATCATTGCATTACAAATGAAGAGAACAGCCGGGACAAAGGGACACGAGGACAAGAGAAAGAAAAGAACGAACGAACCGGAAGCCCACGGAGCCGGAAAACAGAGGAGAGATACGTCGTCCCTTTTATTTTGAATCGTTGCTTCGCCAGGAGGATTCATCGATCCTTCCTCGACACTATTTAATTTAATTGGCAGACGTCTCGAGTGCTGTGTAAATGAAGAAAAAAAAAAAAAAAAGAGAAGGAAAAGAAAAAAGAAGAAGAAGCCTACTCTCGCGAAGCGAACGAGAGAACGGAGAATAGCTGTTTTCCCTTTTATCGCGTAGAACGGAAGGAGCGAAGAGGATTCGCCCGTTTATACACGGGCGGGACAATGAATAAAAGAAAAGATCCGCCGGGTCGGCGATTGTGCGCTTTTAATTGAACGGCAGAGGGCACGTTCTCTTTCGCGACGATGGCCAATCCTCTCGTCGTTCCTCGTGGTGGTCGGTCGGCGGGCAACGGCGGAGCCGCGTTTCGTTTGGGGTCGACCTTTGGCTGTCTTCCGCTCGATGAATTCGCGGCTATTTCACCGATGTATATTCGAGTGGTTCGATGGAAATCGACGAGCCGAAAAGGAAAGAAAGAAAGTTGCGTTTCGTCCTCGGACGAGGAGGGAAGTTCGACGGGTGGCTCGAGGTCGTCGTCTTCTCTATACCCCTCTCCTACAAGAGTACAAATTTTTCTAACAAAGGTAATAATTATATTCGCGAGCGACGAATGGGATAATCGACACGAGGAGGCAGCAACAGGGGAGAAAACGACGAAAGAGGGGAAGAGAAGAGACGTCTTGCGCGCGTCTGTTTTAGGAGGAAGGAGAATTTCGCTCGAGCGAGTCGTTGTGTAACACACTGGTGTGCGAGAGTGCGGTATGCGTGAGAACGTGAGAACGAGAAAAGAGAAAGAAAAAATGGTAATATTAAGAGGAAGAGAGTAAACGTTTAACGATGTTTTCCCTTGGTGGTAGGAATTATATTGCGATCTAACGATATGAAAATTAACAAATGATTATATATATATATATATATATATATATATATGGTACGTACTGTACACTCATCTAGAGTTAGTTAGGACTCTATCTAATTTTCAACGTGTTGCGTATTAAACGAGGTACGATACGTATAACATTATATATTATTGTGTACACTTAACGAGCATACGCATACCTTGTACGTTAACGATCTAGACTGCCATTAGCACTTAAGGCGCGGCTTCGCCCCGATTTATCTCGATTTAGCCCGAATTCTCTCAGGTATCGCGTCCCGGGGATCGCTCGTTACGTTCGCCATGGGAACCAAATTTCCTCGAGCTCGCGATGACGACCTCTGGTTGGTTCGAGGTGTAGCAAGACTCGAGTCTTTCCGAAAGTTTTGACTGTAACTCGGAGAATCGTCCAAACAAAGTTCGTACAACACGGACGAAGTAAAAGTCGTTCGATTCGGAGATCCTTTGTTAAAGTTGACGTATCGTTTCACAATCGTGCAAAATTTAGTATCGCTGTAGCAACGACTACTATTCTTCAGAGGATAATGTTCTTCGGGCTATTCAAAGAACATCGTTGTTGAGGCAAAAGTGAGAGAAAAGTGTGACAGAAACTCAAACGGAGGAGAGGTGATCAAGCTGTGGCTGGAAAACTCGAGAAAGGTTTCCCAGAGCCGGGGAACGTAACTCTCGGTCCCTGCGACGCGCCAAGCAGATTCGCACGGTTGCGAAACGACGGAGAAAGCGAAGAAGAAGAAGAAGAAGAAGAAGAAACGAGAGGCAAAGGGGGGAGACAGATGTGTGGTAGCCGGTTTCGCGAAATTCTCTCGAAACGATCTGTCAAGCTGGTGTCTTAAGTGAGATTGGTACGGTAATGTCTGTACGCGAGTAAAGAGTACGGGATGAGGAGAACCATGCGTGCAGAAGCTCTATGATCGTGTGTGTGTGGAGAGGATGAGACGGACTCTCGGTAATCAGTAGTTAGAATTCGGTGTATCTAATCTGCATGCCAGCCCCGCTCCGTAGGGTTTATTAAAAAAACCACCAACGTTCCCGATTTTTAATCTTGTATCTGTCTATCTATCTATCTATCTATCTTGAGAAAGGAGAACAACGCGTTCTCTGTGCGCGTTTATAGGTGAACGTTTTTTCTAATTAGGTGTGTGTGTCTCCTTTTCGCCGTGAGAGAGAGAGAGAGAGAGAGAGAGCAAATCTTTAAACAAATAAATCTTCTCAGCTGTACACGCGTAATCGTACGAAACGATGAGAAACGATATAATACGAGTAATTAACAAGCAAGAACACACGTACACACACACACACACACATTTACGCATCGGTCGTTCACACGAATGCATCAGTCAACGTCTACTTCGCTGACCGACGATTTTTCTTTTTTTTTACTAGCTGCGATTCCCTTTCCATCGGTGTAGTTGCAAAATCACGATTAATCCCGCGCGACTTGCTCGGTCGTGTACTACAGTGAAACGAATGCGAGTAATTAAAAGAAAACGAAAAAAAAAAAAAAAAAACAAATAAGAAACGTGGACACGTAATTTGTCTCTCGAGCACAGTATCCGGAGGAACACGGAGCAGAGCGAAAGCCCGTCGAGAGGTGTCCGATCGAGCTCCAAAAACGCAAAATTATATTCCGAGTGTGAACGCTCGTCGCTGGAGCAGCAAGATGATTGACGATGTTAAACGTGTACTCTTGCTGCGTGTCGTCCCGACGAAATCGCGGCTCTTGGCCAAGTCGAAATGAGAGACAAACGAGAAAGGGCGGCTTCGATCGGAGCTGGGCGGCGGGTGGAAACTCTGCTCCGCAAAACGGGGAAGGCTCGGGGGACAGGTTCCGAAGGTCGTTCACCAGCCGAACTGCCGACCAATAAGACTCGAGGAAACATAAAACTGTTCCAGCCTTCGACTTTTTTCCGACGTGTTTTTCCGACGCCTTTTACAACCCCCGGTTCTCATCAGACTGATCTCTTAGCTTCGTAGGCGAGCTAATTGATAATCGTAGAAAGGAAAATATGGCGAGAACGCGGCGGTGGTCGTTTTCGGATCAAGAGTCGCGGCAAAAGTGAAATTGAACAAGTGGACTCGACAGGCGACGGATCGTCTACTAAACGTAATCGATTAATAATTAACGCGAGGCGAAATTGCGACGAGGAGAATCGACGAATCTCGCGGCGGACAACGTCGGCTCGGCGACGACTCCATATCCGAACGTTCAAGAATTCCTTGATAGTTCGAATATCCGTAAGAATTTACTCGAGGGCCGGGCAGACGATCGACGCCGCGCGCAGAGAGACTACGTGTACACTCGTGTATGCGAAATATATTTTTGATAAAAATCTACTCGAAAGTACTCGAAAAAACAACCAAAAAAAAAGAAAAACAAGAAGAAGAGGAAAAAATTGAAGGACAGGAAGAGAAAGAACTAGGGAAGAGAAGCAAGTAACGAGAGAGGAGGGAGAATTTCGAGATGGTAGAGAATACAGAAACGATAGAAGTAGAGGAAAATAAGTAGTGGTAGAAATTTATTAACGGTAGATGTAGAAGTAAAATTAGTATTAGGTGTCGTCTGTCGAGCGTGACTCGTGTTTCGAGTCTTTCGAAACTTTTTCGAAAGAAAAAGTGAAATTGGTATTTTAATTGGAACGTTCCGCGTTGAACGCGTTCTTGATCGACGGCCACTTTGTTGCGCGAATCCAGTTCGATATATTATATATTTATATATATTCTGTCTAAAAAAAAAAAAAGTCGACTGAGCTTTCGATAAGGGAATATTCAGGTATCAAACTCTCTATTAACACGTGGTATCCACGTTGGCCGATTTTTTTTTTTTTTTTTTTTTTTTTTGAAAAAGATACACAACACGAAATGCAACAGAATAGGAGAAAAGCCTTTTCAGGCTCGAGAAATGACGAGCGTGTTTTCTTCTTTTTTTTTTTTTTTTTTTACTGCCACTGGAATTGGTCTCTCGTTTCGAGAATTTCAGGCTGCAGCGCTAAATGGAATTTCCACTTTGCATCCTATTCAGATATTTTCTAAGTAAACACTTAAGGTAGACAAACTTCCACGGAAAGTGGAATTCGCAACGAATCCTATTTAGCTACGTTCAGCGATATTTACCCTTCGATATTTACAGTCCAATTATCCAGTTTTTTACCTCGCTATCGGAGGTAACTTGCAACAATCTTAACAAAAAGGTTCTTTGAAACCGATATACTTGATATACTGATAATCGTAAATTTTAAACTTATTAAGAATTGAAAGTGTTTGGCGAGCAAACTGATTTTAATTCTTTCGTCAAGTTTAATTCAAAGAAACTGAAAAAAAAAAAAAAACAGCGGAACTAATTTCGCTGATTTTAATCACCCAAGGTTGAATAAATTCCAAGATGATTTTTTTTTTTTTTTTTTTTTTTTCAAGAAAGATAATCTGTTGGGTGTAGAAATTAATTCGACATTTTGCATTGAGAATTTGCATCGGAACGATCCAAGATGAAAGAGACGTCGAATGAATTTCTACGCCTGATTGAATGAAAATTCGTTTTGAAAAGTTGGTCAGAGTCGGATCAACGAAACTTCCACTTAAAGTAATTAGCGATTAAAGCACGCGCCGATCAAAGGCGCGACGATTTGTCCTAAAAATCATCATTTACCGTCAATTGTTTCGATCGATGATTCATTGTCGACGACTGCGAGGACGCCTGGTTCTCGTTCACAGCGAAACTATTCGACGATTACCGCGTCAACATCGCCGTTTGTGTAACAGCAGAAATCGTTGCCTCGTCCCGTGAGGCAAGCGCGTCACCAATTTGCTTTCACGGCGTGCGAGCGTTTCGTCGATCGCGATCAAGATGAATGAATAAATAAGTAAATAAGAAAAAAAAATAAATAAAAAGAGAGAGAGA
Source organism: Melipona beecheii (assembly GCA_032399605.1). NCBI lineage: Eukaryota > Metazoa > Arthropoda > Insecta > Hymenoptera > Apidae > Melipona > Melipona beecheii. The sequence continues at coordinate 7,952,625 of JAUCMO010000291.1, read as the reverse complement.
AAAACGAGGTGACGAAAGGAAAATGGAAGAGAGAAGGCGTGATGAAACGTATAAAGGAGAAAAAGAGAGAAAAAGAGGGTAGTATATGTTGGAAAGATGAGAAAGCTGAATAATAATTATCTGGCGTACACGGTGAAAAAAGAAAGAAAAGAAAAATAAAATAAAATAAAATAAAATAAAAAGAAACGTACACACACGCATAACCGGCGACGGTTCTTTTCCCCGGGGGGGGCGTTCCGCGAGCCTCGGGGCGGTTTTCTCTCAGCCGAGACACAACCCTATTATTATTATCATTCTATCGTTAGAGTATAAGAGTTGATATTTAAGAATTCGTATTGTAATAATCGTATGCGAACTATATTTGTTTGGTTGGCTTGAGGGCGAGAGTCTAACTCGGGTGTTATTAGATACTACGCTGTACCTTTAGCTGGCGGGCGATCGGTGACCGGTTATACACTAGGATATTTGGAACTTTTTTCTTTTCCTTTCTCTTTTTTTTTTTTTTTTTTTTTTTTGGAAAAGCAATTCCGACTAGACTTTTCCTTCTCTGGTGTGAAGAAGAACCGTTCTTTTCGATAAATTATAAATCCACCGCTCTGTTTTTTTTACCAACGAGAGAGAATTGCTTTCTTTCACCGATTCCGCGAGCGATGAAAAGTCTCTCGCGGAGAGAGTGGATTTGGATTCAGTTCGAGCGACGAACGACTTTTCCGTTACGTTTTGCGATCGAGTTCGACTCGTTTAGTTTTTTCTGCGAAAGAACCGTTCTTTTCTATGGATTTTGTTAGCGAAGCTTTACGAAAAGAAGAAGACATTCGAATTCCTGCGTTACTTTGCACACGGGATGCGATTAAGAAATTCTTTCAACACTTGCATATATATATGTATATGTATATATATATATCGATGTATCGACGTATGTTTATATTTCACGATACTTTCAAGTGCGATATCTTCCGAAGGTATTATTGCCTCTGACGATTTGCTGGATCTTTTCGAGGAATAAGGCATACCAAAAATAGAAAACAAAAAAAAAAAAAAAAAAAAAAAAAAAAATGAAAAAAAAACAAAAAAAAAGTATCATCGAATAAGAGAGAGACTCGTGCTTAACAATTGTATACGCTAGATACGTTCGTAAGTTTCGTATGTTAAGACAACCGAGACGAAAATTTGTTGTTCCGAGTGCAAACGATGAGAAACGATGAAATAAAGAAATTTGATGAAAACCCCACACACGGAGAGAGACATTGTCCTGACAAAACCATCAAACGAACACACCTTGCTCGATTCGATCTCGGTCGATGTTGTGTCGTGTTGCGCGGATCGACGGGGACGAGCAAGATCATCATCCTCTCGTCTGTGCGTGTAAAAAGCGTGTAAAGATCGGCGCGATGGCGTTAACGGGGAACGAGCGTGAAATATCGATGACAGGTATCGAATCGTGTAGCGTGGGGAGACGAGAGAGAGACAGAGAGAGAGGGAGAGAGAGCGCGTGTGCAAAGGGGACGGAACGTACTCTCGACGCGGAAGAAAGGAAAGAAAGAAAGGAGGGAGGGGGTTCTCTCGAGTGGAATTGCTTCGTCGACGCTGGGCGTTGGAGTCGTTCCGCGAAGAATTTGCTCGCGATTAAAGAAAAGAGGGGGAGGAGGGCGTAGGAGGCGAAGGGTCGTGTAAAACCCGGCGGGTGAGGGGAAGATTTTGAGAAAGCAGTCAGTCACAGTCGAACACGATTGAAATTGCTGGAAACGGTCGAGGATACGTTCGCTCTCTTTGTTGGAAGAAAGAGAGCAAGATAGGAGGGGGGAGGGAGGGTTGAAGCACGGGGGTTGTTTGCGCGCGAAGCGAAGAGAGGGGAATGAAAAGGCGGTGTGAAGAGGAGGGAGGGGGAGAGAAAAAGAAAGGAAAACGAGCGAATGAAAAACCGGTGTGCCCGCCAGCGACTTCGAGGGGGAAGATAGACGCACGAAGAAGCGGAAAGTAACGAAGGATGATTTACGGTTGAAAAAAAGAATATATTATCGATAAGCTGTGTCGAGAGAGTGACAGTGAGAGTGAGAGTGAGAGAGAGAGAGTTAGTGCTTGATACGTGTTAGGGTCGTTTCTTCGAGGAAAAGCGAGAGCGAGTCGTTTGCAGTAAACGAAACACGAAAGAAAAGAAAAAAAAGAAAAAAAAAGTAGGGTAAAGAGGAGAGAAGGCGAGACGTGTGAGAAACGGGAGACGACTGAAAAACTCGTCTGAGAACAAAAATGGAGAAAAAGTATCGTGAGAAACGCAAGCGTATCGGGAACGTACAAAATAAAATATAAGCGAAGGCCTATCGGACGTGCGAAAATGGTTGGGACGTGTGTAGCTGGGGACTGTCGAGGGGGAGAGAGAGAGAGAGAGAGAGAGAGAGAGAGTGATTTCTCGAAGGAACGACTCGCCTTTTAGTCTTTTAATATTTTACTCGAGGACGTTGCCGACGGTTGGACCCCGGCCGTTGACCCGAATTTTTCAGGGACAGATCTCGAGGGTCAAGGTCGCCAGAGATGGAGGCGAAAGGAGGAGAATAATTCCATTTCCCTTCCTTTTGAACACGCCGTCGCCATCGTCGCGCTGAAACGCAAGTTCGCGTCGATTAATCGATGCTCTTGGACAGAGAGCGGAGGACACGGTCGATATGGTCCTGGCAGTTTTAATTTCGGGCCCACCGCGTTGTCCCTCTCGCGCTTCACCCCCCTTCTCTGCGTCTCCTGACGTCGAGCATTAATACTTTGGATATTACTTCTCCTTCTCCGATCGTTTCCTCCGTTCTTTCCTCTTCTCCTCTTCTCCTCTTCTCCTCTCTCCCTGTGCTGTTATTATTTTTCCCGCTCTCGTTACGTCTACGTAGCTCTGCACATTGTGTTTCCCGATCGATCGAGGGGCGAAAGGGCGGCGACCCAGCGAGAGGGACGTCGGCGAAGAAGTACACTTTAAAGAAGTACGCCCGGTAAGCATTAAGACGAAACGTATCGTGGAATTACGCTGCGCGCGCGCCTAGGTTTAAAGGAAATAAATAAACGCAAAAGAAGAAAAAAAAAAAAAAGCAACGGGAATATAGAGAGGGAACGAGAGAGAGTGAGAGTGAGAGAGAGAGAGAATTATGACGCGCGAGATGAAATTAACGGGTTATGCGGAACGCGAACAGAGCTGAGAGAAAAAGAAAACGAAAGAAATTTTCGCGAAGCTGCAATTTATCGAGAGGAGGAAAATTTTTTAAAAGTCGCGAGAAAGAACGCAGAAAATAGCACACATAGTAGAGGAAAAGGAAGCAAAAATCGTTTGGCGTGACGCGACAATTTGTAATTATCAATTGGAATTCGGGCGAGAACGGACAGCAAACAAAGGTGAAAAGAAAATGATGGAGAAAAAAAAAAGAAATCGACGGAAACAGAAAAAGAAAAAAAAAGGAAAAAGAGGAAATATTAATTAGCGTGTGTGGATCGAGCTTTATACCGCTTTTTATATGTTTAGTAATGGAATACCTTACATTAAAGAGTAAATGAACAAAAAAATAAATAAATAATAATAATAATAATAATAATGATAATGATAACGATAATGGTAATACAACAGGAAAAAAAAAACACCTATGCAAACCTACTATGTAATTGACTATTCTCTATATGCGAAATACATATACATAATATATATATATAAATAAATATAGATATATATATATATTATTATTATTATAATGATTATATATATATTATTATAATTATTACGCTATGAGAATACGAGTACGGATGATTTTAAGGAAAGTATACATATTATATTAATAAACATTTTTTAATGCCATTGTCCTAAAGATGATGGTGAAATGAAATGAAATGAAACAAAAAAAAAAAAAAAAAAAAAAGGAAAAAAAATTCACTGAAATCCCGTGTGTGTTGCGTTTTATTTTTCTCCACCTTGAGTGTCCAAATCTTCGTTCCAACTTTTCCAACCTCCGCGTTCCTCCTATCCAACGCGTCGTCGTCGTCGTCATCGTCGTCGTCGTCCTGTCCGTTAACGTTCCATCCCGAAGATGCATTTTTCACTCTTCGAGTCTCACGTTGCGATGTTATCGACATTCTCGACGGGCGTGAACTCGATCAAGCTTATACTCCGCTCTCTTAATGTTGGCGGCAGCGCGGCTGGTGAAACGAGACAGTGCGAGGGGGATGAAGAGGTGGAGAACAGGAGGACGACGCGAGGAACCGGCGGCCGTCACGAGAGAATCACGGTTAAAAAACCGCGGTGCCTGGTGTCTGTGTGTGTGTGTGTGTGTGTCTATAATTGGCCGCCAGTTAATTACACGCCACGTCGCGCGTCATATAAACGAAAATCCATCCGTCACTCGGCCTGCCAGCCAACGGGGGTTGATAATAATTAAACGGTGGAGAATGACGTCGCAGAGACTGCTGTGGGAGGGGGCGCGGAGTGTTTTCGCTTGGCAGATAGAGAGACGAGCCAGGAAGAGAGGAGACGGATGTGGAGATAGGGTAAATTGGATTAGGAGAGATTATACATTTATCTCGGGGCGACTGCCTTCTCAAAGGAAATTGCAAGGAAACGAATCGGGGTAATCGTTGGAATCGATAATTCGCTAATAAAATATTCAGCGGTGCTGTTTGGAAAGAGAGATATTAAATTAGAGAGAAGAACGTTGAACTGCGAGGATGGTAATTCAGCTCGAATTTTCGTTGCCTCGCAAAGTATTATTATATTATTCGGTTGTAATTGTTGCTCAAGTTTCGAAATACTTCTCGTGGTAAGCTTGTGCAGCGTGCGAGTTGTGTCATTTGCTCGAGGCAAATCTAAGATCGTTTATCTTCGTTGTCTTTCAATGCAAAATTGTTTCGCTTCGAGTCAATAACTTTCTCGTCAGTCGATCATTCGTACGATACAATTAGCGTGGATGATTGAAGAAAACGATCTAACGAGAGTACAGTGCTGCTATCATATCCAGCGATGATATAACTTGATATAATCTTATCTTTCGACATTTTATGTCATTGTCAGTTCTTACGTGCAGTTCGTCGAACTTGAATTATTTAAATTACGATTCATCCCCTCCTGAAGTCGTAGAACTGTCAGAAGAATGAATCCAATATTCATTCATTTTTCTTCTCCATTTATTAAATTTGATTATAAAATCTTTTGTTGAAAAGTAGTTAACGAATCCAATATCCTCTTCTTCGTTCATTTTATATCATTTGCTGGTATAAAATTCTGTTGAAAAATATGATTACGAAATTCTCTTGGAAAATATTTAATCGCCCTTTATTTTTGACCCTCTGGAGAAATATAATTTTCATATTTTATTTCATTGGAACGGATCGTCTCCTCCTTTCGTCTATTATTTTATCGCACAATATGAACTCGTTGTTTTCTCCTTTTAACTATTGACTACATCGACCAGAAAAATCATGCTCGTGCATAATCCGAGTCGAGAGAAGCTGTTCGTCGATCATCCCCCGAGGAAAACAGTTTTCGTTACACTTGGCTGGCCCATTCGCAACACCTGCTCAATTATACGGCAGCGTCGTGCGTCGTGATCAGAGATCCATCGATCGTTGACGTGGAACCTTCGTACCATCTCCCCTTTCCACCCTTGGGAATTTCGCAGCTCGTTCTAATCCTTGATGGGGCACCAAAGCTGTTTGGGTCGTGAGGGGACGGAAACTTTGGATCCTCTTTAGGTGTCGACTTTCTTTCCCAGAGGAGGTGACAAATTCTTGAAAAACGTCCAACCGAAATTGAATCTGCCTTCGATCGGTATTTCCTTCAATGCGTATTGATGGTGATTTAACGGAAAACGAATGGCTCTTCCTTTACTGGAGAAAGAATGGAGGAGTAGTCACGTCTCCCAATTTTCGAGAGAGGTTTGACAATTTCGATTCTGAAGCGACATTTATATTTAAAGTGTAATTTTAAAATTGTTAAAATATCGATTGGCCATCCCCAATTTTTTAAACATCTCGTTTCGTTTCAACTTGCAAAATTTAAATTCGTCGACTTGCTTTTGTTTAAACTTTAATTTTGTCAGTGTGCAAACTTCTCGTCGACACATTTGGCTTTTATGAAATTTTTTATAATTACACTTTTTAGATGTTTTGTATTAAAATATTTCTTCTTTTTTTTTCAGTTGCAAATTGATATTGAAGCCGGAAAGTCGTTAAAACACGAAGGATGCATTTGTCGCGTTTCTTACTCGTGATCTAGAAGTGAGGTGCTCTGGAGCACGTTACTATCCATCGCCCCCATGAACGACGAGCTTGTATTTCACCGAAACGGCCGGCCGCTAATTGCCAGTCGGTTGCCGAGCTTTCGCGTGCGATAAATTTTTTGATCCATCGTCCATTAAGGGTGGGCCATTACGCTCGTAAAACGTTCGCTGGCGAATAGCCTCTTTCGATCGATCCTTGATGCATGGGCTTTCTTAGTCCTCGTGCTGCTCGAACTGCGTCTTCCATCCTCGAACCCTCGTGGTGCTTACAGCGAGCCGATTAATTTCGCAGCATTCTTCCTTCGAACGTCTTCGACAATCTCCTTTGGTTTCTTGCAGTCTTTGAAATTTCTTCGAAATCGGCGAGAATTTTTGGTTTGAACTTTTATACGTATTATTCTGCAAAAAATTATTCAAATCTGTGAAAATTAGTCCGAAACAAATTATAGATTGGTCATTTTGATTAGTTTGGTAAATAAGTATAGAAAAAGTGGAAATTTGAGGTATTCGAACGCGATTGAAATTGCTATTTATGCTGACTATGAATTGGCAAATCTTAGGCTCGACATAAACAAAAAAAAGCACTCTTTGGTATCATTTCATACTCGTTAGCGTCAATTACTCGAAGAAAGATGAAGATACTTGAACGTAACTGGGATTGCAATTTTCTGAGAAATTGACAAATCCAAAACCTACTAAGATACGTTCATTTCATACGAAGAAAGACTGAGAAAAATGTCGACGTTTAAAAATCGGGTCACTGTGGAACCATCGTTAAAAACGTTAGCGAATCTTCAAATATGAGAACAACGGTTCCAAAGATCGACGATCGAACTTTCTAACCATGTTCTTACGCCTACCAACGTCGATAAGGAGAAAAATTGGCAAAGCCAACTTCCAAGCTAGCGGCCAAACAAATCGGTGGAAGTAAGCGGAAAGAGTTCGATCGTAGCTCGATCAAAAGTTAATGGACAAATTTAATTTCTCGGGCCATTGCTCGCGAGTCGTGGCCGTCGTTATCGGCGCGCGCTGCGCCGTCTGCTCGCTCGGTCGAAACGCGCGGCGCGGCGTGCACCGAGGAAGCAGAAATGGGGAGAGGGGGCAGGTACGTTGATAAAAGTATCCAGCCAGTCGGGGAGAAGGGGCAGGGGATTATAAATTGGCTACTTTGTGTCGCGGTTATTGGGGAGGCCAAATTGCGAACGACCATCCATCCATTTCCTGGAGCTGGCCGTCTCTCGTCTCGTCTGGCCCTCGCCTCGGTCCTCTCTCCTCTCGTTTTTCAGATCGTTTTCAGTTTTTGCCTTCGCCGCCTCCTCCTCCTCCTCCCGTCCCTGTTTTCCTCGTGGAAAATGTTGCCAACGGGCCGGAAACTTTGTTAGGAACTGCGACTTTCAGCCCGAGAGGAGACACACCCCCCTAAACCGCCCAACAATCTCGCCGGATAATACTTTTAAATCGTTCCACCTTAGGATTCACCGGCTATTCAGAAACTTTGGCACTTTCGCGATTTATCGTCTTTCAATGGTTGTTGACAGGATTTCTATTTTTTTTTTTTTTTTTTTTTTTGATGGGACTAAAGGATGTAAGGGCGAGCGAGCGAACGTTATTGGATCCTGTTCACTACCCTTATTGCCAACATTCGCGCCGCAGTCGGCGGTAAATGTGTCAGGAACGGTCTCCTTAGGTTATCGGTCGCAGGTGGCAAACGATCTCGCTCGGTTTCCTGGTCCCCTTGAATATTTATGGCGGCGCAAGGTCAGACTCCGCTTGGACCGCAGCCATCCGGCCGACTGTCCCCTAAATTCTACCCCGAATGGGGTGTCGCGAACGTATCTGGGTTAGGGTGCTGTTGTTCTACATCGACCGCGGTCATTTTCGCTCGATGGGCGATGGTCTCTAGACGATGGTCGTAATTTTGCGAGATTAATTCTTGCCGAGGGTTGATTATCCATTCGTGCCAAACATATTGGTACGTTTCAATCAATTTAATCGAATCACTTCCACGTATTACGCACAACACTGGCTTTGACGATCCTTTAGTTTAGACAGTATCTTGTCTCTCGAAAGATGTACTCGACGAATCGAAGAGACTTTTTCCGCTCGAAGATGTTAAATATTTATTACAAAGCAACGTTCGAGTTCCTTCTTTTCCAGCAAAACGTTTCTTCTTCTTTTTTAATTGGATTCCACGTTTTATTTCGTAATATCGAATTTTTGTAATCCAAATTACTGTAGAAGTACTAGTTGAGTGATGCGAAATTTCATGCAGTTCGATCTAATCAACCAGCACGAGTATGAAAACATTGGGTTGTTTGAGAAGCAATTTTGTTTCTTCCCACGATTGTCGTCAACTAATCAATTTCATATTGTCATTATACGTTTTAAGGTTCATTTTTGAACAAAATTTTTTCGATTCTGTGTCGTTTACTCTGTAAACGACTTTCGCTATCGTTCTTTTCTGTACCCAATATTAAGATCTTCCTGCAGAGAGTCGACGTGTCTCCTTGGCGATTTTTTCACGTGGGTAGCTGATGCGTTGGCATTTCGAAGCAGCGAAGCGTGTCTAGGCGCGAAGGATGATCGACGGGCCGCGGAGGATACAGGGCGAGGGAAGAAACGTCGCAGGGAGGGTGGATTCTCCTCGGCGGCACCCCAGGGTCCATTGACAAATTTGCCAGCGGGCAAAAAGCCTGCTTGGCATGCATCCCTCGTTCGGTCCATCGGCCATGCAACACTGAGCCAACGTTTGCGCGCGCGCGCGCGTGTGTGTGTGTGTGTGTGTGTGACGTGTGTCGTGCGTCAGCTTCTCCTCTCCGCCGCGTCCGCGCGAAACATTTCGCGCTCCTCCTCCTCCGATCCATCGTCGAGACACATCGTCGAGCTTTTTTCTCTTTTTCAACGAGTCTGCTCTTTTTTCCCTCTGAAATCGCGCAGTCTTCGACTTTTTTTTCCTGTTTTCTTAAATCGGTTCAATCCTGCCGTGATCTTTGCATTTTTGTACTTCAATCTTGGCAAATAAAGACGAGGTTTTAAGAGAAATTGAGAGTATAATAACCCCAAAATTGATTTTCACGAGTTGTTGAATTTCAAGGTCAAAAAAAAATTTCTCTTTTCGCGTTGTATTTGATTTTACTCGTCGCGAAGGTAAAACTTTTTCAAAGAATCTATGATTCTGGATTAGCTTTCATTAACATTTGATTTACAGTTGCGGCATCAGTGTGAGCCTAAATAGTCAAATAATAAAACTAATATTATTGTTACACATTATTCGAAATACAAATGTTACATCCACGCGTCCAGAACCATAAAGTCGCTGTCAGAACGCACTGATTGACGAGTAATAATTTTCGTTTGATTTTTAAGTTTGTTTTTTTCAAATCAGATTTCGTATTTTATTTTTGTGTTTGCTAAAGATATTGCTAAACAATACGATTATACTGGAGACTTTTATGTTTTTTTTTTGGGAGAGAATTTAGAAACACAGAATGAACGAAACTAATTTCTATTCGAAATTCTTTAGTAATGTTTCTGAAAAGTTTCTCAAAATGCATAAACATTCGCAATCTAGTCGTAACTAACAACTGAAATATTTTTGCAACGCCTTGTACACACCTACCGACGTAAATCCACTGTTCGATCCTTGCTAATTAAGGAAGGTTGACAAACCCTTGCCTCTGTCAGCGATCTATCGGCAATTACCGATCAACCGTTCGAAAGACGCACTCGATTCCGTTTTCTGCGCGACGTATTTTGAATAAACATCGTAACGAGACTCGTCGAGGGACCTCGCAGAAAGCTACTCCCCTCCCTCCTTTGTGCTCGTTCCTTTTAATGGGGCACTCGAGGAATTTTTATTAGCCGAGCGACGAGTCGCAGACTGTGACTAATAAGCCGATCCCCGTGCCGATCGAATCTCGTTTCCCTTCCCCGGGAAATGCACTCGTTAATCTGCCAAGCGAACTAGACGGATTAAACTGTGGGCGAGAGAGACACGAGGGGTTGGAAAATTTAAGATGGTCGTCACGCTGCCCTGGAAACTCGTTGCCCTAGCTACCTTGTCCGCGCTGTTTACGCGCTATTCCGACCCTTGTCTCGGGGATCGCTAATTGGTTATCGACCCCTGGCACAGCTAGACGCAGCCGTAGGCTACGATCGTCTCCTCGAACGAATTCGTTCTGCCAGTCACCGCGACCGACGCACGCCTAGCGATCAGACTGATACCGAATCGATGTTATTGATATCAATCTGCAAATTGCAGTACCGTGTCGAATGTTAACTTGAGATCGGAAGATGTCGATATCTACAGCTTTGAAAGTAGGAGCTTGAATATTGGTAGCAACTTGTCACGCGTCGTACAAAGTACTTTGAAATTGACACTGTAACACATAATATGTTTGTGTAATAAGATTACTCTGTTTGAAATAAATTGAAATTTTATTGACGCTGTAACTGTGGTTCAAACAACAGAATTACATTGGTCACTTAGTATTCAGTGGGGCCAAATAAATTTCTATATTTTAACTATATTTTATTTTAACAGTTCCAAATTTTGCTAAATAATTGTCTCTCTCATTGCATTTAATGAAATTTTTAAATGTTCTGTACGTTACTGTTTCTGTGTTAATAGCTTGAACACTTTCGTGAGCCACTATAATACACTATATAAATAATCTCTTTGGATCATTTCGTTCGATCAATATATAACGTTCAGTCAAACGAGCATCCAGAATTTCAAAAATTTAATATCCACGTCTAATAGTTTAAAGTATTAAATAAAATATTAAATAAATACCGAAATATCTAGCAATAAATAAATATCCAAAACTTTGTTATTAACTAGTAATATCAATAACTTTGTTACTTGTTATTAAAAAATTATTACCAAATACTCTTCGTAACGAGGCTAGTTCGATCGATACTGTCGAATTCCTGTTCCAGTAGTTAGAGCTGGAAAGTAATAATTTCTGTGGTCAACGCTCGTGTCTGAAGTGACGAGAAAAAAAAAAAGGAACTGGTATTTCCAGAAGAGAGTGTTTCGAGAAAAAGTTGAATCGTTTCGTCGCGAAAGATGGTTCACTGGTCGAGGTGGATGCTACTTCTGGCTATCAATTACAGTTTTACAGACTGTCAACGTGACGGAACTTCCATCTGGTAAACTCGGATTTCCCTTCCGGCTGAAATCCGCCAGACTCGTGAAAACTTTCGGGATAAAACTTCCACAATCCTTGGGAAACACGGTGCTTGGACTTTTGTTTGTTTTCGTTACGGACGTGCTGCATCTCGGGATGATCCAGACATTAGGATTTAATGTACGAATGTCCGTCGCAACGACTCTCCAAATTCTTCTTTTTCGATATATATATATATACTGTCATCTTTTCAAATATAATACCCTTATACTTTGCGACCCAAACAGACACCCTTATATTTTAAATTTATGAAAATATTTAAAATTTTAACAATCCAGTCTCGTTAATTACATCTTGCACATACTTCCTAGAATTTAACGAGTTATTCGAAAATCCGAGAGTTTTTGAAAAATCTTTCATCGCATCAGTTTTCCAAATCTTCCTCTTCCGATAAATATTTCCGTGTTTCTTAAATGCAACATCGTCATCCTTCGCGAAATGTTTCAAATCTCCTTGAAATTTTAACAATCCCCACTCTCCTTCTGAAAGTCTCTGAAAAAGAATCTTCCATGGCGAGAGCTCCCCGAGAATCCAAGGGAAATAGAATTTCCTGCGACGATCGACTCTCCTCGATTTTAATTCCACTTGCACTTTCCCCTGCTTGCTTCCCCCTCTGCAGCTCTCTCTCTCTCTCCCTCCGTTCGACTTCTCTCCTCTCGTTAGCCGCGTGTATCGAGTTTGCGCTCGACATTTTCCATCGAACGCTCGAAACAACCCCCCATGTCGCGGGGGTTGTCAGTCGAGTGCCACCGTGGCGTGGAACACGCGAGCTCCCACTCGAAACTCGGACACAATGCCTGCTTCGATTTTGCCTCGAGCCTTCTCCTCTCGCTCTTCGTATCCTCCTTGTTACTTTCGCTTTTGCGAAAAAAGGGAAAAGACGTCCGCTTGGCTCGTGAGCCAAGGGAGCGGCTGTATTATTTATCGAGGAAAAGTGGGTCTTCGCGAACGATTCGCTGGGAATCGTGGCCCGATTCAATGATTCAACGAGGCCTCTTCTCCGCTCCGTGCAGTTGGGGCTTGAGAGGGGATGTTTGTAGAATCGTATTTATCAAGGCACGACAAGATAGGATGGATGGAAATCGACGGAGGGATTGCTTGGCCTGCCGCTTGGATTTTGAATCGGGGATTTTCTGTATCTGACGGCTCTTTGTAAACGGTGCATCAACTTGTAAAAGTGTTTCGTTACTTTTTACGTACTTTGTGTATCTGAAATATTATCAATCCTCTGTCACCCATTGATTCGTTGTTTCATTTCATCAACAACGATGGTTCCTCATACGATGCAACGAGAGTATTTGTTACTTTATATATTTGAAATTTTATTAATCCTTTGTAACGTAATTTGAAAGTTATCTACATGTATCCAAATTTTGGAAATTCTACTTTATAATTCTACTTATTGATTTGTCATTGTACATTGACAGACAAATGAACTATATTTATATAACAATTTGCTGAAAGAAACGAAATTTTAGGGGTCAACCTATGAAATATGAAATCATCTGACTTCAAGAGATTGTTTCAAGGTCATTATTATCATTATAAATAAACGCACCGTTAGCCGTGAAAAGATAATTTCTTCCATCTGGTTCATCTCTTGGAGCTGTTCAAATTGCATCGAAAACGATTCTGGTGTTGCAAAAGATATATATTGCACAACATATATATTTAATAAAAAAAATAATATACATATACACGAACAACATACTGCATTAATTGCATTGTACAGTGAATAATTGATTCTTTAAATATTTTTATGCAAAGCATGAATTTTCACTACAACCTTGTAACATTTACAGATTTGTTCCAAACAAATGTTAATATAATTACGGCCTGCTCTCACAATAAAATGTCCAAATGTCCCGTCCAGTTCACGGTAACGTAATAATATTCGCAAAATATTTCTGTTGAAACTTTGCGAACCATCCCTCAGATGATACATTCTGCCGTTTCTTTTCAGGGCACAGCGTCTTATTCGGCGAAAGTTGTGTAGTTAGTTTCTAAGCGATTTAAATCCGAGCCACCCGCCGATGAAGTGCGAAGTTTCGACAACGAAAGGGAGAGTTTCTCTCGGAAAGTGGCTTTAGACTGCAAAGGCGGAGGAAGGGGGGAGAGAGAGAGAGAGGTTGGAGAGTAGAGGTCGAAATTAGATTTGGCACGGGGCGGCGTTTCGTTCGGGGCAACCCCAACGAACGCGCGGGGGAACATCTTCAAAGCCGGTTCGAATTTCATCGTTTCGGCAAAGAGCTCTCCTCTCACCTTGAATAACCTTCGCCGGCCGGAGACCCATTGTGTAACTGGTAATTGTAGTTTGTCCAAGCAATCCATTTTGCCTTCTATCTTCACCCTCGATCATCGACTATCTATCGCTTGGACACTTTCGTTTCGTCCCTCATCTGACTTCCCTCCCTTCCACTTTTGCAGACGACCATTTTGAAATGCACAGTTGAAAAGAAAACTGCACGACTTGTACCCCAGCAGTACGATTTGAATCGATAGAAAACGAATTACAGGCGCGATCGTTCGCCTCCTCGCGAATCACGTGACCCAAATCGACCAATCGCTAATTTTCGTTGCATCAGCGTTGCATCACCTGAAGAGACCCGATTTTCGAAGACGATATCGACGAGTAAATTACAGAATTGTAGGGATTTCTGTAATTGTTTGAAACTGACGGAAGTCTCCTTTATTTTACGTTACTAAAAAACTCTAATACACTGAAAAACGTTTGTAATGAGGTTTCATTCGTGATAGAAACGAAAGAACTGAAATAGAACATTTCTATATAAAAAGCTACGTATCAATCGTTTTAACTCGCTCTGATAATTCTTCAAGTTTCAAACCGCGTTTATCTATTTCGTCTTATCGAAAGGAAAGGATTATAATTGATCGATAAAGATTTCAACTATGTACTGCAAAAAAAGACTTGTCCGTTTCATCTTGTTTGATGAACAAAACAGAATTTTTACAGAATGTAGAGAAGACTTTCGAACGACCGTATGTCCGATAAAATTAACCCGCACTAAATCGCCCGAGATAGATCAAAATCACACAGCTTCCTTCCCCCGGACGAGGGGAGAAAAAGGACCAGGAATTAAGAACGGACACGGTTTGCCGAAAAAAGGGCGGAAGCCAGTGCCACGCGTTGGAAATTGATTAAAAAAGCTGGTCGATCGGCGATCGGTCGGTTCCCGCGGGACGTCTCTTTTGTAGTAGCAAACCGAAAATTCGATTGAACGTCGCCGTTCGTTTGGATAGACGCGGTCCCTTGTCCCCTTTCTCGGTCTCGCCAGCATCAAAGACAGAAAACCCGGAGCCTCCGGTTCGCCTTGCCGTCGCTGACCGTGTCCCCCCCTTCAATGTTCGAACGTTCGTCTATTTGATCTTTCTTCCTTGCCCCGAGTCGAGTGCTGCTTTTACGATCGGACGGCACCTATCGAAACATGTAAATGCGACTTAGAATCCCTTTAGCCCCGTTTCCACGCCCCACTCCCTTCTTTCTTTTCGCCTCCTTTATTCGCGCAACCCTCGTTTCCGTTCGTGCCGTGCACACGCTTTTTCCACGCCGATCTAACTCGCTCGTTATAGCGGGATTACGCCGATAGCGTATTCAGCGCTGGAGAATAAACGCGCGGATGATCGACGGACCAACATACGTATAAACCGTCACGGTTGTCTCTCTGCTAGCATCCCGTCGATATAGGTACTTTACTTTTTTTTTTTTCTTTTCACCGTGAGGATCACTGAGACATCGTGTGCTGAAGATGATCCAATGATGTTTTCTTTTTGGGACCATTCTCGGGAGATACACGGTGAGTACGTATATTGCAACCAATGACAGTGAAAAATCGTCGGTAATTTAAATCTTAAATTGACTTTGTGTGACTTTGCAAAAAAAGATCCACTGGGTTTCGTTTTAGAGCATGAAGATTCTTTGACGATTCAAAAATTTTTTTCGCGAGTAAATTTACCATGGTCCTGAAGACTGAAAGTTTCTTTTCAGAACGACTCCTTCAAATTCGCTGTGTGATTTTTGCTCGTCACTTTATTAGACTTTGGACAGATTTGTCAGGATTTTTTGAACTTTTGTTCGTTTAATCTTGGCGTTCAAGGTTCGACAAAATGCCGAGGGAAAATCGTTCAAGATGATGGTGGATCTTGTCGCGAAAAAATTTTTTCAACATTTCTAGAGATGTTTGAACTTTTACAGTTTTATAAATGCGAATACAGTGCGTAAATTTCTGCCGCAAACTGATCAAAGCAAATTCTGACGAACGCTTCTATGTATGTCGCATCCGAGACGCTTTAAAAGAAAAATTCCTCTTGTACTTTCTCGAAGAAACAGAAACGTCGATGAAATATTAAAAGAAAAAGAAAAAAACAAAGAAAATACACAAACTGCGATACATATCGTCTGTAGCACAGTTTGAAAGCGCCTTAACAAATTCCTCGTGTTTGGCCCGCGTTCCCGAAGGCCTCGTTCCTTCCGCGAGAATGATTCACCCTTATAAATTTCGCAACGTTTTATTCTCTCCTCGACCTTGCACCGTTCCAACGTTCCACTGCGGATTTTTATGATGCTTCCCCTTCCCCGTTCACCGACCGATTCTAAAAAAAAAACATGTAAATACTTATGACGAACGCCGTGTATAGACGATTTTGTTTGACGACGCGTCGTTTCGCGACACACTGCGCTCTTTTCTAACACCCCGCCGCCCCTTTACAGCGCAAGGGCGCAAAGATACGAGTTTCATGGCGGCCAGTTTTACGACGTCTCTTTAGAGATATTTCACTCGTTCCCTTCCTCCTTCCGATCCTCCCTTTATTCACCGAGATAAACGGTTCGGTTTCCACCATCGTTTGAAGCAACCATTCTATTTCGTTTATATTTTCCTTGCCTCTTCTCTCTCGAGAACTATTCGAATTAACTCTTTGCGTACAACGTCCGGCTCGATTTTATTCGAATTATTTAATAAAATTCCATTTTCGTTAAACGTCTTTGTTTCTAAATTCTCTTTTATCAAATCTTTCAGTTTTTAACTTGTTTCATAAAAGTGACATAAAAATTGAAGAGAAAAGCATATTCGCAAATATTGTTATATTTCCACTAAGAATATATATATATTTTTTTCACTAAAATAAATATATTTTTGCCAAGAACAAATATATTTACACGCATCATCAGAAAGTTGACAATTATCTCTGCGTCTCGTACAACATTCAGTTTGATCATTTTTGGAAAAGTCAGACCTGACGTCTGATTCAACGAGAAGAAAAGTCAGATCTGCTGTCAGAAACGAGCGAAGAAGTAACGAAAACTTTGAGAAATCGTGGGAACCGTAGGAAAACAGGGAAAGGGCGTCGATCGTTCTAGTTTTATCACCCATTCGAACACTCAGGATTCATCGAACGTGCCATTCCGGCTCGTTAAAGTTTCCCAACAGTCATAATTTCGAGCGTTACGCGAATTGGAAAGTTTTCGTGGATGCTGAGCGTGATTCGAAGCGTCTGGAGGCCATCGCTGGCCCTCGGCTTCCGGCGAGGATGGGCCACAAATTTTTATGTCGGCTCCCTTACACGCGATACCATCGTATCCGCTCGCGCGGCTGCTCAATTGTTTTTCATCGTTAAACGTTCGAACGTCTTCGTTCGCTCGTAAAACTCGCTCGTTCTTGCAAAGTTTCGTCGAAGAATTTAAGCGATCACACCGTGGCACACCGTCAATAATGTTGCTCAATATTGTCAGCGTTGACAATATTACCGAGTCGTATCACTGCGGTCGACACGTTCAAGGTTTATTCTAATTTCAACTTTCAACTTTTAATTTCGATTTGAATTTGAATTTTTCATTTAATACCGATTGAAACAATATTCGCATGTTGTCTTTCTCATCGTTTGAATAAAAAGTCGCTGAATTATTTCTTAGAATGCCCCAGAATTATTCTAACCCTTTCAACTTTTAATTTCGATTTGAATTTAGTTTCGATGTGAAAGGAAAAACAGACTGTGAAACTTGACGCCGGTTTTTAAGTTTCGATTCTCTAAATTGAAGATTAATAAATAATTGAAAATTAGTAAATGCCAATGCTTACTTAAAAAAATTGAAAAGAAACGTTAGAACGTCGCATCAACTAACAGACAGTTCCTAGAGATCAACATTTAAATTTCACATTTAATAATTCTAGCTCATTAATTTTCAATATATAGCTAGTGTCGTTTCTTTTTAATTTCACACGATATTTCTCTGTTCATTTTCTTCGCACGACGTATACGTCTCGATCATGCGAATATCGTTAGTTTCGAATAGATCAAGTCCAAACTTACGAACGAATAAATTAAAGTCGAGTTCCTTAAATTGCTGTCCCTATCTGCTCTCTAGATTTATCGACACCGCGACGTTACTCCAAAATGGAATAACTTAAATTCCACCGCCGCAACTTACTTCCAGATGCAACGAAAACTTTTATCTTCGTTCTTTCAAACAGATTCTCGCCAAGGACAGATTACTGAAATACGAAGAAGAAGAAGAAGAAGAAGAAGAAGAAGAAGAAGAAGAAGAAGAAGAAGATTCTCGGGCAAGTTTTATCGCGTTCCATAAAGCGGAGACTGTTCTCGGGGAGATGTGAAAGAGGCGAGCGGGCCTCCGCGATTCGTCTCCGAAAATGGCCCCCGTGAAATCCACGATCTTCCCATTGATATTCTTACCGTTTCTTCGTTCTTCGTGCGGGATCAGCGAAATCTCGCTGGATCGTTTATCGCGCGTAACGTCATCGTGACTTTGACGAAAACGAAAAACTCGAATCTTCGACTTCGAGAAAGGTACGATCGACCCGAGGGTCGTCGCTTAACGGTCCCGAGTTAAGTTAACGGTCGAAGAAAAATGAAGGAGAAGCGGATGGGCCATTTTTGGTTTGTCGGTAATATCTTTCCTTTTCGCAGACACTTTATGATTCCTCGCGGTTTTTCAAAATTATGACGCCATTTTGCTTGAGTATCGTAAATTTGACTCCTATGGTTGGCTCCTGTTCTTTCTACATTTCATATTTCTGTGAAACTTAAAACAGCATATTTAAAAATGGTATTTGGTTTAATGGTTACTGTCACACTACACGTTAATAACAATTACACCTCCCGTTCCATTCTAGAAAATTATAAATCATCCCCAAACTTTCTTCTATCCGTTGCATCGGCGTATATTAATATTAACGTAGAATATTAAAGAATATTATTAAATTTATCCTACTTTCAGTATTTAATATATTTTTTCGTATTACTGTCTCCGCGTATTCGTGTCTCTGAATTTCCCTCAAATCCCTGAAACTCACAAATCGCGATCAAACGTTCGAAATTCTCAAACTTCTTCCAAAATTCCACGTTTCGAAGAGCAATAGTAAAATCTCACGCAATTGTGATGATCTGCCGGTAGCGAGTGAAACTCCCTCCTCGCCGCGTGATGCAGGGTTGCTGCAGGGTTGGTGGATGAATAATGCAGAATAAAATATGTAACATCGCCAGAGGGCGAGTGGGTGAATAACGGCTGCTCGAAATACAGGCTCAGCGACCGGTCTGAGTGGTCAAAGGGAGGTGAAGCTCGATCGACTCGCCTCGAGACGTTTGTATCGGTTGTTTCTAGACGCGAGAGGATCCTCTTTATAAGAGGAACACCCAGGAATTCGGAAGATCGCATTGGATTCAAAGGATTTTTTTACGAGCGCCACGCGATCGTTTCTCGTTTCTCGTTTTATAAAAGTTGCATGAGAGAGGAAGAGAAGAGAAGAGACAGACGCGGGGTGGAAGAGCGGAATTTCAAATTCTGTGATTATGCAGCCTGCGGCGGATGTAAGGGTGGCGACTCGCCCTCGGGGCAAAAATACATTTTCAAATCGATTACTATTCCGGGGATATCGGCTCGGGAGTTGGCCGTGATTAATAGGCTACTCGTAATTTCACGCTGCTTCGGCAGTGGCCGTTAATTGCCGCGGGCGATTTGAATCTTCGATTGTTCGGGCATTTTTCTTGCGAAAGTAGATTTCAGATCATTATGATTGAGAATGCAAGATGCAAGGAAAGACAGAGAAATGAATTACGAATGGATTAAAATGATTTGTTACGTCATTGAATTGACGTTCTTTTTTCGAGCTCAAAAGTTGATTCAACTAGCTCTTTCCTCTTTGTCACTGAATTTAAAATGTACAATATTTTCTTATTTTTGTAGAAGAATTCTTATGTTATACGTACAGTACGTAAGTTCGATTACTCTGTACAACGTTGAGATCTTACAGTTTAGTCGAGTTAAATAATTCGATTTTATCCCAACTGATAATATCGCTATTTTGTTTTTTTATTCATTAAAAATGTAACTGCCGCATGCTCTAAAGTCAACAGTAATTAGACTGGGAGTTTTTGGAGCACTCGTACGAAATTTAAAAGCACAAAAACGCATGCAACGCACGCAGCATATGGAAACATACATCTACACACGAAGCAAAATCTCCGTCTAGATTCTACTTTTCGAATCATCCGATCGCAAAGCTACAAAGTTGCGTGAAAATCCACGGTCTGGTAACGATTCTCGAGTTTCGATCAGCTCATAATTATTCACATTTACTGGAGCCTCCTCGAGCGTCCTAATACTTCTGAAGAGGGTTGTAGCCGAGCAACGGTGGCCGAGGGCCAGTGGCCAGTTCGAGGGTCCAGGATCGATTATTATTCATGCTCGTTGATTAATGGTCGACGCCTCTCACTCGAAACAGTTGAAGCAGATTCAGAGTAAGTGGAGAATGAGCGCGCGTCAAAGAGAGAGAGAGAGAGAGAAGGTGGATCTTCCGATCCGTCCCAAACGGAAGTCCGGAGAGCTGTCGCGTTGCGAGAGACAGCCTCGTGCCGCCAAGACATTGAATTAATCGTCATTAGGATTCCCGCGTCGACTGACTACGATGTCAGTCCGTGGAACAGGGCTGCTGTCACCCCTCTCGTCATTAATAACGTCGCCCTCCCGCGAGGGATTGCCCGGCCTGAAAATCTACCGACCTTTGAAGACTCTTAATTCGTCGTCGTTTGATTTTCATTTGCTCTTTCCGACGGAATCTCGGCCGGGGGGAGAGGGCTCGAGGGTTGGGCCAAAGTCAAGGTCGTGATTGGTTTCGACTCTCCGATCGACGGATGAAAATTGCCGCCGGTGAAAGTTGGTCTCCGAGGGCCGCTGCCTTTTTTTTCTCTTTCCTTTTCCCGTTTGACTCGCCTCCTCTGTTTTACTTAAGAAGTTCCCGTGATCTTTCCGGAGCTTTCGAATCGAATTTCACAATTCTCGAGTTTTCTACGTCGGTAGAAAATTTGAAAATACGGAAATACGCAGATTGCGGACCACTCTGCTAACGCTGAAATTACAAAAAATGTGTACGAGAAAGAGAGAAGAGATACACAAATTCGTAATTGTACAAAATGTCCAAAGAATCTGTTGTGTATCAGCTCGTTTGTTCTGAAACCACACGTAGCCATAACGTAGATTCTAAAATCTACGATTGAATTTCAAATCCTAGAGCCCCCAGCTCGCTGTTGGGTTGTTGAAATTCATCGTCAAAAATTGTTGACGAAATTACCGTCGAAAAATTTTAATTCGTCCGAGGGTGATACACATTTATGGTTCCTACGAGCGTAGTCGAGAGCTATCTGGATGACGGACGGGACGTGCACGTCAGTGACGCGCGCAACTCCGACGATTATTAATATTCGCGTAATTATTATTACAATCGTTAGCTTTTCTCTGCGCCAATTTCGCAGGAGGAGGGTGAGCCCTCGCCGGGATCCGAGTATTTAATGAAGCAACCCTTACACGGGTCGCTCCCAAGGGTGGAAAAGGCCTTGCCGTTTCCGTCGTTATTACGGCGCAGTCTGGCGTCACTGTTTATATAATTATATTTCATTCTCCGGAGATACAAGCCTCCGCTTGTCGTTACGTAAGCCGATCGTGCACGTCGTCTCGGATCAGTTTGTTTCCCGTGTCAGCGTCGATGTGAATTCTCCGACGATTTCAGGAACAAATTACGAGTGGATCGGGTTGTTTTACGACCACTAAGGCTGCAACGTTTCACTCGCAATTTTCTTTTAACTGCGTTATACGTTTGAGTCTATTTCTTGAATCTGTTGTTACAAAGTTCGTCCAATATCTTTTCATTTCATTTCTGCCAGTCAGATTCAATTTTCAATTGTACAAAACTGAAAGAAATCGGGATTGTGACAAACTGTCGTTTGGTATTTGATGGATCAAGTCTTGGCTATTTCTAATTAGTGACTTTTGGTCTTATAAACTGTAAGAACGTTGAATTTTATTTAATCATACAAATTCATATTTTTATAAAAGAGATTTGTATCATTCAAATGATACAAATCGATCATCTCAAACATTATTTCCCTCATTTTCACCTTTAATTCTCTTTTGATCAATCGATCCAATTTAATAATTTCAATTTCAATTTTATATCCTCACTGCTCATCCTCAGAAAATAGTAAACGTGAAAGCAAGCAGTCGTGGCCGAGTGGTTAAGGCGTCTGACTAGAAATCAGATTCCCTCTGGGAGCGTAGGTTCGAGTCCTACCGACTGCGTGTTTAATGTGGAATTATTTTTTACGTTTTTTTTTAATTTTTTTTTAATTTTTCTCTTACCCAGAACCAAACATTTGAACAGAACAAAATGAGGATAATTTAGTTTGTTCATTTCTTTCATTTTTTAAAACCATTTCTCGTTTGGCTAATGAAGAAATGCTTGATATTTAACATACAACTGAAACGAAAGATCACGCGTTTTTACACTTTCTTCAAATCGAAAAAGTTTCTCGAAGCACGTAGCAGTTATCTTCTCGGAACAAGTAACTGTTTTTTCATACTTTTGATTTGATATATTTATTTCAGGCAAAGAATGTTTCCCTCGGGGACAGGAGATCTTCTCAATTTAATAACTGACAACGAGTATAGTAGAACTCCGTTTATTCGAACTTGTCGGTGGACAAATAATTTACATAGTTCGAGCCCCTGTAGAAGTCCACCGATTCTACCCTTTCTTTCTCAATTTTTCGTTCACACAATAGAAGTTTCAGAGAAACGGAGTTGGCATCTTCCACATTTTCCAAAATTTTTCCCACGAAAATCGGTGGCGATGGTAAACGCGCTGCTTTCGCCACGCACGCGGGACAAAATCATCGTTGCTCATTAAGAGACGAGCGTGATAAAGTTGGAGAACGCGAAGGACTCGGGACGCGACGTTCCCTCGTCGGTCCTAGCGACCGGCCGTTTGCCTATCTCCGCGTATATCTCCCTTAACGACGCGAAGTCTGGTGAAACTGTGATACAGTGGCAATATTAATAGGGTATACTCTCGCATACCCGCCCCTTCCGGCCGGCCGAACGTAGCCAGATCCAGCCCTAAAGACAAATCCCGAGCTAATGTTGTTAGCCGGTCCTACGGGAGTCGTGGCGTGCTCTCAGACAAACAGACAATGCGTCGAGTGGATTCGTAAAGCCCCGGATAAACACTCTAATATCTGCAAGATCGGACGTTAGACCCCTTCCTCTCGTCTCGAGCCGCCACGTTCGTCGATTAACTCTATCTGGGCTCGATCGATCCGGATGATTTCAGTTTGGGACGAGTTCAGGGGAAGAGTTCAGAAGTTAATTTTTGAACAGCGGTGATCGATCAATCCTCGGATAGATTGGATAAATTGACACTTGGTGTCACATGCAAGGTGTTGGATTCGACTTGATGTATATTTTTTTCTCTATGTACTTAAATTTTTTTTTTTTTTTTTTATAGAATATCGTAACTTTCCATCGATTAATTCTTGGACACCAGGTGGTTTTATACTTACACGCAAGATGGTAGGGTCGTCAGAGTTAATTTTTATCGAATTTTCTAGCCTTTCGAGTGCAATTGTGCAATTAGTCTCCTTCCACGTGTTGCAATTATTCGGAGAAAGAAGAATCGTCGAAAGTGAACTGTTTCGCGACGTGAAACGAATGTAACGTTGTATCGATCACACTGTCCAAGAATTAATAATCGAATCATTGATCGTCGAACAGCGTCGCAAACATGGCATTTTTTCCCAGTCATCGTTGAGAGTTGAATTCTCGAAACAACTGAAACAACGCGTACTCCAAGTACTTTGGTATCAACTTGATCGACGAGTAGAAACCTATCGATGACGAAACCAAGAGGAAACAAAGTTCAGGTTGGCGGTGCGGACCGACGGACGGGGGTCAATTAAACACCATTAGTGCCGCTGGATTTTGGCCAATCCCCGTAACGAGACCAACGCACGGAAGATATCGAAACGGATAATACTCGCGTAAACCCCGAGGCTGTTCTGGATCCCTGGACATCGTGGACCGTAATCGGATTGCCGGCTGTGTGCGTAGCCCGAGACGCGACCACGTTATCGTGGAACATTAATTTTTATAAGCTTTCGACATGACCCACGCGGAACGTGCAACCCCGCCGAGACGTGGCAATCCTCTTTCAGGTACTCTCGGAGCAAAGATCCTCCTTGGCAAAGAAAATAGAATACGAGGGTCGAAGGTTTGATCGAGTCGTATTTGGAACGGTTGCTTTGACGAAGGGCGAAAGTCCTTCAACTAACTGGACGACGTACATTAACGACACTCGTGTATTCTGGGTTTTCGCTGTACAATTTACGCATACGAAGTGAAATTTATACCGATTGTTAATTAATTCCGTCGATACTCATTGATTTGTAGTACTGCAGAAAGGTATTTATATTGGCAGATGATCTCTAAAATGTTTTTTAAATTTGTCTTGGAATTTATTTTTACTCACGTTCTGTCTTTTTTTCGACGAACAAAGTTACAAAAGTCAGTCATTCCTTTTTGAAAAAATTTGATGCTGACTGAAAGAAGACTTTAAATGGACTTTCAAACTAAATCCCAATTTTAGATTTATGACGATGGATTTTTTTTAAAAGTTTAAACTATTTTCTTTTTTTCTTTTAATAAAACATCAAAATATAAGAAAAGAACTAATCTTATTAATTTCGAATTGAATTTAAATTCAAGCAAGATTTTTTCATTGTACTTCAAAAATTATCCGTTTAAGAATTATTTATTACAGCAGGAAGTGATTTTATGTAAAAACTCGTATTTCAATTTTTCTGTTTAATCTTGCATTTGTATAATCGATAAATTGATCAACGAAAACGCTACAATTTCTCCTTACGTAAAGGATACTAAATTTTACTCTTGACGAAAGAAGACGAATGTTTTTTCTTTTTTAAGAAAGCACGCGATCACTGTGATTTCCAGCGAGAGCAACTTCTTTAACGGAGAGCAACTCCCCACGGGGGACGGAAGCGTCGTTCCCGCGGAAGGCAACTGCAGTTACGATTATGGGAGTTGCGTTCCCAGGTCGGCGGTCCTACTTACGACGTATTAGAGACTCCTGAGACGGCCATTAGCCGGGCTGTTACAAGATAGACCGTAACGTTAGTTGACGCGACGATTGCCGACCTCTGGCTCCGGCTCTCTCCAATTCTCCTCTCGCGAGGAAAAGGCTTCTCGCGATAACCGCCACTCGTTTAGATAGCGTTCGATCCTCGAACGGCTGAATTGCCTCGCGTGTTCGCAGGAGACGACGCCGTTTAATTGCTATTAATCAGCTCCGATCAACTAATTGTGGAAACACGAAGGTGGAGTTCATTGTGCTTAACTAACTGTTGCACTGCGATCGTTGCGAATTTTCTTTTTTTCCTCTCTCTTTCTTGTCGGTCGATGAGTAAGGGTCGTTGTCCATATAATGGCGCGTTGCGCGAACGACGTTGAATTAGTATCGATTTATTTGTGTTGCTGTTTGTTTGATGGAAGCACCGTTTCGATTAAATGGACACCACGTTACGCGGCTTAATGAAATATCGTACGAGTATGATTTTTGTCAGAGTAGAGCTTGGAAACTGGTAACAATTTTATATATAAAAAGAAATTGTACAGCCTTCATTTTAGAGCTTTTGAGCCTTTAATGTTGATTGTCATAACAACTGTGATATCGCAGATACAGAAAAAAAATAGTACATGCGCTTCGTTCGATCAAAAATATTAATTGTAAGAAATTTCTTCATTTCTTCATACCATCAATTGCTTCCATCTTCCTCTTTTTATTTCATTTAATTGCGATACGAAGCGATATTAAATTTGGAAGGGACGGAGCGTTATCTTTCTCTTATCATTACATCAAACTTACGTGATCCTCGGAATTGAAATTACACAGTTCTTTCGATCGGTCGATCGTCAGACGAAAATTTAGTCAAGTGAACGTAAACGAATGAAATCAATAAACGTTCTTTGACAATTGTATCACTTCGTTCAAACTTCATCAAATACGTAAAGTATTTCTTTTCTACCACGGAGCGTCCCACTAGTCCATACATGTGCATGTAAGTTCAACCCGTGTGTACACGTGACAGCTTACCACGTACTCCAAAAAGGAGTCACGTCGTTAAATAAATAAATAAATAAAACAGCGGCGAGAGAATATCAAGTCTCGAAGAGACGCAGACAGGGGAGAATAGGGGGGTGGAAAAATTTAAAGTCGCCTCCAAACGAATTCATAAACGCATCGGGGTAGCTGGCGTATTCGAAACGAGCGGAGAGCTCGGCGTTTCGAGGCACGCAACGTCGGTCGCATCGATCAAACGCTCTCGAGAGCCGAATAATCGCGGCACCGGCAGGGCGAATGCATCGATGCAGCCGCCCTCCTTTCGCCTCCCTTCCCGTCTCCTCTCCCCCGAATACACAAAGCGAAATGGCCGTTGGGAAAGCAGCTCACGTTGTTCTCTCCTGCCCCCCCTGCCCCCCACCTCCCCTCCTCCCGTCTCGGGCTGGTATCGGCCACCGCGATATTTCACCGTTATGTTTAATAATTCGCAGACAGTCCGACGGGAGAGAGCCGCTTTCGACTTGCACTCCCTTCTTCACCCCTTCGATCTTTTTCGTCGACTTATTTCTTGCCTCGACGAGGACGTCGTAGTTGCCATAAGTTTCGCCAGCCGTGGCGCGTGAGCTACTTCAAGTATGAAATGAACTACGTGCCCCTCTTACGGGATCTGGCTTGCAAAGTCGGGGAATGTGTCTCGCAGACGAATTTCGAATATCCGCCTCTCGTGACTTTCCTTCTTGCTGAAAAAGAAGTCGAGATGAATTGTTTTCTTTCTGAATTCATTTCTTGATGCTGAAATGAAGGAGCATCGAGCTTGTGGTAAATTTTGTCGTAAAAAGGACTTTTGTTGTAATTGCGAAATTAGTAAATTCTGTTGGTAGAGGTCAATAAGAGTATATTGTATAATTTATAACGCAGATTTATACTCGTTTAATTTTCCATGTATCCGATCGAATGAAATTTTGTTGTATAACAGCAAGACGAGAGAAATATTTTTATTGCAACATCCACTGTACTCTTCGTATACTTGAGATGTATTATAATAATCTTCGCCTGTCGTGACTTAAAATTTCGAACGAAATGAGAATTCTTAACTCTTGTTTGTATCTATTCGTGCGATTAAAATCGAATTAAATGTACTCGTCAAATACCGTTAAGAGTTCAAAGCATTCCCTAATAATAGTAATAATAATCTCTATCTTTCATTTTTTCTTTAAACGATCCAAATTCTCTCTCTCGTTAAAAAAGAAAACATCGTATCGACCAGATTGATCTACGTAATAGGCAATTTCGTGGAGAAACGAGTCAACTGTCCTGGACTCGCAAAAACCATGAACATTTCCCAGGTGTTTCCGTCTACACGCTCAGCATTCCGGACGTATCCAGGCTGCTTGTACCCAATTTCTGTGTTGTCGGTTTATCTGTCGCCGCCGCAAGATATTCCGCCGCCCCTGCGGTCGACCCGTATTACCGGGCGCCATAAGAGAGGGGGGGTGGCCGCCTCTGGGAATACAAGTTTCGGATTCTCGTTAACAGTAGTTTTACGATTCGAACTTCAGAGAGAGAGAGAGAGAAAGAGAGAGATCAGCGTCCGACTTCTATGAATATTAACCCCGGACCCTTTAACCGACCTGGCCGATTACTTCACCCCCATGCGTGCAATTATCGTTGACCTTCGGGTTTTCGAGTTTCCTTTACTTCGAGAGTCGTCTGTTTGACCTAATAAAGAACAATGTCTTGAACTTTTGTGTATCTACACTTTTTTTTTTTATTTTTTTTATTAATGAATAAGTTGTAATGTGTAATAAGTATCAAACAGAAATCATCATGTGAATCAATCTTCTAACTGGAGAATTTTAATATATCTGTTAATATGATTCTTCGGTTCAAGGAAACATTTGAATCGATAGAAAACAAATTACAGGACAACGCCACTCCTACTCTAGGTCTACGCCACGCCCCTCACGAATCACGTGACCAATCAACCAATCGCTAATTTTCGTTGCATCAACGTTGCACTTTCAGTGATATAAAAAAAAAAACAAAGGTTGCCTCTAAATCTCGGAAGCACGTCCATCTAGACAAGACTTGTGATCACCAGAAAGAAACAAAGCGAGTTTTACTTGAAACATTTTTTTCTAAAACGAAATTTAGGAGGTGTAACGAGATTTAGGAGACGTTTCAAATGGGACACTCTGTACATGGAATCGATGTCTGATCATTAAACACTGAAAGGTCATTTTCATCCATCTTTTCATCAAATATACAATCATTTGAATTAACAGAATTCAACGTGATCGATGTGTAAATTTTCAAGAGTGTATATTAGTCGATTGAATAAAATTCGTGCGAACGAATGAAATAAATAAACAAACGTGATAGTGAAATAACTCGGAGCTTCGCGACTATCGATCTCGATGCACGCAGCAACGCCGGACCGCGGGATCGATATCAAGGCGTGTTGATTCGCCGTGCAGCCGAGCGAATATTTGCGAACAGATCGGAGGGTGTACACGCGTGGTCAGCTAGGAACGGTCTGGCCACTCGAGGTTCGTCTGAAACGCGCGCTATCATCGCGGTCGCGCAAAAGGCAAGTCAGTCGATGAAACCGCGCTCTCCATCCGCATCGACAACGATCGATGTCGAGACGACGTCGAGCGGACGCGGCAGCACGAGATTTGGCAAACGTCGTTCCACCTGCGTGGAATTCGCTCTCCAGTCGCTCGGGGAAAAGTGGAAAAAGAGGCCATTACCCCACGCCCGCGTTTGAAACTTGGCACGCAAAGCAACGGCGAGGAGTTTTCGACGCGAAAACGAAAAAAAAAAAAAAAAAAACGAGAAACGAGAACGCTCGTCTTTCAGGTCGCTGAAAGTATCCGTATTCCAGCAACCCCCCTTTGACTCGTCGTGGGAATATTACCAGCTAGACCGGGCTCGTTACCGAAACTTCGACGGCGATTGCTTCGGGAGACTTGTATCGATGGTTAATCGAAGTGGGGTCGCAGCGAGCCGGGGCGAAATGGCTCATTGGGAAAGACATTAGCTACTTTTCCTTGGAACTTGGAGCTCTGATTGCTCGCAATTTCCACGTCGCGGGACGTCGCGAACGCGAGCGTGAAATCATTTGCGGGATATTCTCGGACGATTTGCTCGATTTGCAGAGGTGGTTCTCTTTAATGGGTCAATTTCGACATTAAGTCAAATAAAGGCTCGTTTCGCGGTTAAATATTCGACGAGCATTCTACTCTTTTCGACATTTTTCCAACGCCGGTTCTTGGAGAAGAAATTTCGCAATTTTCAATTTTATTTTCTTCGATTCTTATTCGAAGTTTGAATCTTTCGCGCCAAAAAGGAAAACAGCACAAGATTTGCTAGGAAATGTGCAGACGTTGGAAAACTCAAAATCCGATGTCACGTAAACAGGTCGTCGCGAAAATTTACAATTCAAAAAGTTCGTAACATCGACGTCAGAGGTGATCGACATCGTACGGCACGCGTGGTGGGATACACACAGCAGCAGACGCGATTCGTTTTATTTGTTAATCTGTCGCGGAAGAGACGAGGAGAGGCAGACAACAAAGACGCGTCTGGAGCCGTCTGATTAATTTCGCAACGCGGAGAGGCCGACTGTTGGAATATACTGGGAGATAAATGAGATCGTTCCGAGACAATCGCGCATCAAGTTGATTGCGGGACACGCAACAGCCTCGCTCAGAAGTCCGCCTAAATTTCTATCGATACACGCGAACGAACGACAGCCGACCGACTGTCTTTATCTTAATTAAAACTTAATCGTTGCGATCGATCTGTAGCATCGTAAAACGTGCGCATCTTTCGTAAAAGTTTTAACGCTAGAAACTTTTGAAAGAAATATATTTACATAATTATATTCTCCAAGCGGAGATAAATATTAATTTTGACGAAAATACCCGTATCTTTCGAACAACTGTGAAAGAAAGAAACTCTAAAATCCGTCGCACTGACAATTATTCCAGCGTTAATAAATTTTTGACAATCCTTCGAGACTGAAAATACACGCTTGAAAATACTGTAACAAGAGCGGTCCTTTCCATTTACTACCGACATTCTTCGATTACCCAATTCTCGAGCCAGTATCCCGTACCACGATTGCCAGCCATTACTCGTCACGATAAGAATCCATTTTGCAAGCCATCCAATTTTACACCCTCCGGGCCAGGCGGCGCGGACGAAGGAAAAACAAATTCGCCGGCATTCCCGTCACGTTCCACGAAGACAAGTTCGTACGCGAAATTCGTCGACGAATTCCCATTAAGCACGGCCCTCCCCCGGTTGGTTGGTTGGTTGTCTGCCGATCTAAAAGGCCGATTCGTCCGGCCGACTCGCGAACGTAATTCCGCACCGGACCGCCGCGGCACAATGCGCGCTCGAAGCGAAGCACACGTCGCAGACGAAGCTACGGATCGCGCTTTGCACGATGAATACGGATAGCGTGGTT
This sequence comes from Melipona beecheii, assembly GCA_032399605.1. NCBI lineage: Eukaryota > Metazoa > Arthropoda > Insecta > Hymenoptera > Apidae > Melipona > Melipona beecheii. The sequence continues at coordinate 7,922,282 of JAUCMO010000291.1, read as the reverse complement.
CCGTAACCGAAAGGCTCCGGCCATTGTCCGTGGTAAATTACCCCCGTGAACGCGAGCAACTCGTTTCAGCTCGATCGAGCTCTGTTCGCTTATTTACTCGCAACGTTGGACGATTGGTAAATGGACAGCGATAAATAAATGACAATGAGAACACGTAAGAGCAGAAATCGCTGCATGGATGATGAGGTTTCTTTTGTTCTCGGTTGGTTAGCTTGTCTTGAGTAGGCAGTGGTAATATTTTTGGATTGTTAAAGAGTATTATACTCTCGTGAGAGATTGTTCTAAAATATTCGTGCAGTTTTTCTAAATTCTCCTTGTAATTTCTGCAATTTTTTATCACTGAAAGTGATTTTAGCGGGGGTAACCCATCGGGCCTCTTCAGGTGCAACGAAAATTAGCGATTGGTTGATTTGGGTCACGTGATTCGCGAGGGGGCGTGGCATAGACCTAAAGTAGGAGTGGCGTTGTCCTGTAATTTGTTTTGTATCGATTCAAATGTTTGCGTGTCAATAAAATTTTATGGCAGAAAAGTCGTCTTCGTTTCTTAGTCAGAACAGTTGCTTCTGGGTCTTTTAGTGAGACGAATCGTATTAGGGTACAAGTCGTGCAGCTTCTTTTCTCATTCGTTTGGATGATAGAAGACAGTAGACAAGGATAACAGAAGTTGATCGATTATTTCAATAATCGTTGGTAGAAACGAAATTTCACTGTACCGATCATCGTACTAATTTCTAAATACCTATGAACCTACGTATTTTCTCACGAGAGTGAAGATTTCTTCTTGCAAGCGACGAATAACGTACCAATAGCTGCACTGTGTCCGACGATCTCACGATACCGCGACTGCGAACGGCATTCCCAAGCGGGATGAATTTCTTTTTAAACAACGACAAAGCCAACACCGGGACAGGCGGTAGTTGCCGACGTAGCTGAGTGTGTGTTTCGCATCTGTTTTCGTGCCACCGGCGCCGTGAAATCGTAAAAAATTCGGCGTGGTAGAAGGGCAACCGTGATTTCCGCAAATCGGAGTGGCTCGGCGAAAATTGCAGAAGCAGAAAATGCAAATTTTCGACGGCGTGGCGTCGCGCGCGGAATTTCCTGCTTTATTACTTCACCCGCCGGCGTCGACGAACCGAGACCAACGACGGCATAGGCAGCGCAGGCAAAAGAAAAAGAAGAAAAGAGAAAGAGAGAGAGAGAGAAAAGAAAGAAAAGGAGCGAAAGGATACACGCTCCTGCGGATCTCCTGCGGATCTCTCTCTCATTTTTTTTTTTTTTTTTTTTCATTATTCCCGCGACGTACACTTACTCCCCGGTCTCGTGGACGTCGCGTTTTCGTTCCGACGATTGTACGCCCCGACAATGGACCGACGACTCGCGCTGAAGTTTCGATTCTGTCCCCGTCAATTCCTTCTCTCTCTCTCTCTCTCTCTCTTCCTCTGTAGCAGACCAGTTACTATTTCCTCTTTTACTCTCCCTCTCTCTCTCTCTCTTTCTCTCGTTTTCTGTCTATCATTGACAGCAAAAAGTTTCACGTCGCTCGTGAAACTTTCTCATTGTCTCCGAGTTCTCTTGTTTCACGAGGCTCGGCCACGGGCTGGCTGGTTATCGTTCGAATTACCTGAAAACGCGCCATCCAACGGGACGAAACATATTTTTTTCCCTGCTCCCGCGGTCCTTTCGATCCATTGTCTCGCGGGCTCGGGTGTTTCGCCGCTAGTCGACGTCGCGACGCTCGCGAGAGAGGCTTTCCTCTCGGCGCACGGAGTCAATTTACCGAGGAATTAATTCTCCTGTCAACGAAGAGCAATAGAAAAGAGAGAGAGAGAGGGAAAAAGAGAGTTTCGAAAGGAGCCGGCCTCCGTGGCTCGAGTGGCGTCAAGGGAAAATGGGACGCTTTAATTGCGTCTTCCGGCTTGTTTCCGCATTGTTTTGGACTTCGATAATCGCGTTCCTTCGTCCGAGCAACTTCGTCGAGTGGGTTTATAGAGACATTTTAATCAAAGCGGATGAAGGTTGCCAAGGACTGCAAACCTTCGGAGCACGGACTTTGGGCACAGATTTCTTTCTATCGGTCGAGATTCGAGAAATTGAGTACAGAACATTTTTGATGAAAAATATTAATCTTTTAGCTGTGAATGACGAGAAAATTAATTACAATTTGTTACTCGGATTAAACAATTAAACGAATTTGTAAATTTCAGACGTTTGAGAATATTTTGATTGACTAGATTTGACCAGTTCTCTTTACAGCATTCTTATTTCAAATATTTTCTTGCTATTGCTATTAATTGTTATCAGTATCAACAATAAAATTATTGATCTAAATTATTTCCCTGTAATTTAATTCAACTTCATAATATAATTCAATTTTACAGCAGCTACACGAAAAGTATCAACGATTTGTTACTTAAATTAAATTTCTCGTGGAAAATGAAACGTATTTGCAAATTTGAGAATATTTTGAGACTAGACTTGATCGGTTCTTTTTACAACGTTTCTAAATATTCCCTTGCCATTGATTTTTCAAAGAAGAAAAAAAAGAAAAAAAGAAAAAAACTAGCGTTATGCGTTCTCTGTAGTTAAATTCAATTTTACAGCAACCGCACATTGCTACTCTGTATCGTCATTCTACAACGTGGACACACATTTTTAAAAGTTGAGAGGTTGAAACGTTCGCAAGACAGAACGAGAGTCTACCCTACTCGTCCAATTCGTTTTTCATTGAATTGTCGAGACTCGCAATCTGAGTTAGAAAGTAGTCGCGTGGACTTCTTGACCGAGCTACGCACGCACCTACGTCAAAGAGGAGAAGAGGAGAAAGGAAATCGAATTGCTTCTCGCCGAGAATAACCTAACGAAAATAACATATTCCTCTGCCTCTCGGGACCAGCCATCGCAAACAATGACTTTGTAACTCGTGGAGGATAGCGATGGACACGCCGAGTGCCCAACCCTGGCCTCACCGTTGCCAATACCTCTGGGGCGAAGTTAGAGACCCTCGCCCCTACGCCGATGGACAATGGATCCCCCTAGTCATTATGAAGTGAACTCGCCTCCGTCCTCCACCGATGGCTAAATCTAATTCGACGCTTGTGACGAAAGGGTCCACGGGCACGAAGGGTTAGGTCAGGTTAGAACTATCGCCAGGGGATGCCGAAGGTGGATCTTCACCGCGTTCGCATGAAATTCCTAGCCGGTTGCTCGGGGAAACGGTGCCCGATGATATTCCGAATTGGTTAATTCACGGATGCAGCTGTTTGTCTTCGATGAAATGAAATTAGATGGAGAGAGGAATCGGAACGACGTTCTCGACATCTAATGGAGGAATGACAGAGACGACACAGAAAATGTAGTACCTCGTAAATAGTTTCGGATAACTTTAGTTGTTGGATCGTACAGGATGGAAGGGAACGTTTGTGGCTGTCACAGATGAATTCTTCGATTTGATGGAAACACGCGTGAAGAAACAAATTTTTCTTTTTGTTATTGTAGTTTACTCGTCACGAAGGAACCACGGGTCGCAACTTGACAGTTCTCTCCTGAGAATTGGCAAAAAAGTTTCTTTCTTTCTTCTAGAAAAGAAATTTTCAATAAATTTTTCGAATTTTTCCCGATTAACTGCAATATTCGAAATCCGATAGAATTAAGGGAAGAAATCGTACAGGCAGCTTTAAGGGCTCGTTTTAAAGGGTAGAGTTTAATCTTTAAGATCCGTAAATGGTAAATTTAACTACGAAGGAAATTTCCCTGCTATTTTGGAGATCTTTGAACGAAGGATGTTTCAATGAGATGAAGAGATCAATTTTTCGCGAGTCTCGACCCCGTGAATCCGATATTGCTGCCATAAATGTAATGGAACCGCGTGGATACGACTTCGAGGATCAGTACGCGTAGGTCGCTGGAGGAGAATGTAACGGAGCAGGTTCGCGCGGAGGAAGAAAGACTTTTTGGGGTGTAACGTTACTCTGTGTTATAGGCGGTCCTCCCAATCAGGATTGCATTACACGGTTTTATTGGTTTATATCGAGTGACTTGGGTCAAACAAAAGATACCAGCCTCGTATTTGCGGTAACTGATTTCGTTTCGTGTTACGTGTCAGTTGATTTAATTTCTGTCAGCTACTCCGACGAGGTTCAGCTGACGGGAAGCAATTGCAATTGCAACGACAAATATTTTCGTCCCTTTCGAAGATCTTGACTTAATAATAAGTTAAATTTAGACAAGATTCAGTTAATAATTACGTTACCGATAACAAAATCCAATCATCTCTACATCGCATGTCAAATTTCCTGCTAGTTTCAAAATTGTATAATATTATTAGAGGGTTACAGAGACTTGGTTCTCAAGAAATTTTATTGAGTAAAACACCTATCCGTATAAAAGAATGTGTAACTAATGAAAATATTCAAAAGAATTACTACGTTTTTCAATATCAGAAGAATCATTGCAAAGAACTGCGTGATGCGAGAGAGGGATCGAATCGTTTCATCGAAGGATGGAGAATCGTACGTCTGACAGATGAATCGTCGCAGTGGCACGGTTCGAGGGTAGCGATCTTCCTCTTTCGAACGTCGAGAAGAGTGAACGGCTGGTCCGAACGCGGCGTTCAATCTCCGCTCTCGATCCTGGTTAACCGAATGGCCTCGCGCAGCTACGTTCCCCAGATCGTCTGTACCAATTAACACTGACCGCGCTCACGAGCACACCTAACGGGCAACTCGCGCTACCAATAAACCCATCCTCGCATAAAGTACGAACCGATGTCATTAATCTCAATAGCCAGTCTGAGGCCAGTAATTAACGCGGCCACCAAGGCCGAGGGCTGTACAATCGCGGCCAAAAGTTCGGGGGAACGCGATCGATGACATATACTTTCTTCAAAAAACTGCACGACTTGTACCCCAGTACGATTCGTCTCGCTGAAAGGCCCAGAAGCAACTGTTCCGACTAGGAAATGAAGACGACTCTAGGTCTACGCCACGCCCCCTCGCGAATCACGTGACCCAAATCAACCAATCGCTAATTTTCGTTGCATCAGCGTTGCACCTGGCGAGGCCCGATTTTCTGGGTTACTCCCTGGCTAAAATCACTTTCAGTGATAATAAAATTTCATGTGAGTGTCTTTTGAATGAATTTGAAGGAATTTGACAGTTTAACAGTTGTAGTTTATTTTACGTATAAACAACGAGTGACCTAACAGATGAAAAGATATTTGTAATTTTAGCTGTCAATTGTAAACATCATAATCGAACAGTGGATTTTTCTATATTTATAAAACGCAAAAATATTTAATTTACAAAAGTATATTAATATATTATTATCAAGTTACATATTTAGTATGGTAGCAAATTTGAATTGTACATTTCAGGATTTAGGCTATATTTCATTGAAGTATAAAATTCCACGACGATTCGTTGTCTAATCAATAACTATAGTGCTATACTTTTGATATTTTATACATTTTCGTTTCGTAATCTGTCTAAATTTCCTGCAGCTGCATGAAAATCAGCAGTCTACTAATGGCGAGTTATTCGGAATCGATAACGATAAGATAAATAACTCGAAGGGCAGAGAGAACGTCGTCAGAACGAGCGTAATTCGCGAAACATGAGAGCCATCGAGAAGAAATAGTGCCGGTAAATCAGAAAACTTTCAGCCAGGGAGAGAAAATAGGCAGTAGCCTGGAGGAAATTATATTTACCCCTGGCTGCCTGAGGGATATATTATTATTATTTTGGGGGAGACACTTGCTAGGATTCCATATCCACGGAATCCCTACTTATTCTCTACGACAATGGAAATTTCGTGGCAATTCGATACCGATTTTTCCTATCTTCTCGACTTTCGTCAACTCGTTTTATCGTTACATTCTGCCTGCTCAATTTCATCATAGCACATCGAACATTTAATCTTCTTTTCTTCATTTTTATAATATATGATAACCTTTTGACAAGTAAAATAGCAAAATATTAATTATAAAATATTGAAAATTCGATTTATAGGACGAGAGATTGAGAGATGACAGTTGGGGAATTCAAAAAATTATGAAACTTTGTATAACTTTGTATAATTAACGCACAGACCCATTTTTGTTCGTTTCATAATCTTTCTAAGGGGTTGATCATCCCTCGAAAGAGACGTAAAATTTTGTTCAGGGTGAAACATCTCAAGAACGGGCATAAAAGATGTCGAAGAAAGATTTAAACAAAAATTATACGATTCTCTCGCATTTAGAAAAAAATTCTTTTCTTTTTACGCGCGATTTTCAAACGTTGCACGTGCAATGTTTCTCCACTTGTATCGACGTAAATGCGTCTGATGCTCATGGCAAGCTTCACCTTTGGACGATCACGAATAGAAAGAAACAAATCTCTGGCAATTGCATCGCCGACTATCGGCCCGTTTTCCCTCGAAAATTTATCGAGGGAATCGTCTCGGCTCAAAGAGACTCAGCCATACCGAGGATTCGTCTTAATTCCCGCGAAGGAGGTCGATCCTCGTCGAGTTTCGAGACAGGCTTCAGCCTTGGCAATGGGATTCCACCCCGTGTGGAAAAGCTCCGGCGAATTTATCGTCGAAGACTTCGTTAGCGGGTCGGTGCAAATGAAAACTTATGCCAACGTTGGGAATCCACGGGCCGCTCTATTGCACCGGGGTTACGATGATCGGACTCTGTACCGGTTTAAATTGCTTCTCGCGCTGATTTATCGACGCCGCCGACGCCAGCCCGGATACCGCCGGCTCTAAATCAATTCCGCTGCTCGCTGGACCGTTATCAACCGGTGTCTTACGCGCCGTTCGGACCGGTAATTGTATCCGATTCTTCGCAGATTCCTCCACCTCTTCCGTGTTCTGTCGCGTCTTTGCAAGAATCGCATTATCGATGTCAAAAGACATTTAATAAAATATTACCCAAATATCATCCAAAAAGATATTGTAGGGTGCTCGATTCTTGAGAAAATTGTGTTTGAAAATTCATCGATTATTCAAAGTTTACTTTCTTGAAAATAAAGCTTGAAACGAATTTTTAACTTGTTTTTGCACGTAGGATAACCTCCTGTCAATTATTCTTTTCGAATGGTTTACGAATTAGCTGCAATTCAAGTATACTTGACTAATTTTCAAATTGGATTTTCTCGAACAAACGACTCTTGAATAAAAAAAATTTTATTCTACATCTTGTTCTTATTTTTTCATAAAAAGACACATCTTTTGTATGTCATTGCAGACTATAAAGTTTATTTGGATGTACAGATTTTAGTTTGTAAAATCATCTTCTAGACTCGGCACAATCAGTTCTTTTATGGATCACCAATTTGCTTCTGTTTGATAATTTTTTTATAAAAATATTCATTTTGTGTTTTATATGCGCTTGGAAATCTCACCACTTAAACAAATTGAAACAAATTTCGCATTTATCTACTACGCAATCTTAAAACTTAACAATATAATTGATCAAGTATACTCGAATATATCCAAGTCAATAAACATGTAAAGAACAAGTTTCGGAGTATATTTTGCAGCGAAGCTAAATTCACCAATCACGATGTAACGATTTTCAATTGCACGTCTTCCAATACCACTTCCATTTTATCTACTTTCATTTCCCACAAATGCCGAAGAATCCACTTAGCCTACTGGTGATTCACGGCGGCATTCATAAAAATTTGCCGCAGTAAGCGTTCCGATGCTTTCGTAAATCGCCGTTAGGTGTACAGGGTGTCCCATTTAACAGTGACTCTTTATCACAAGAACGAAAAAAATATTTTGGAATTAAGTGGACCATCCTGCTGTCTTTTTTCCAACTTTTTAAAATCATCCATGTTTTCTTTTTTCTTTTCAAATTTTTAAAGTCGCGTTTTTGTTTCTGCTCATCGCAGAAGAAGAGCTCGTGAAAAAATAAAAAACGTATGTTGTGACATAACCTTCGAACGAAGGTTGAACGTAAAAACCATATTTTCTAGATTTCAAGAAGAACGCAGGCTTTGCGAGATACGCGGAAAATACCCGTAAATGTTTCTCTCATATCACAAAAAGATGACTCAAAATTTGCAAAGCATTTATAAACTCACTCTCGTTCAACACATGTTCTTTTTAAACGTTCAAAATGTCTGTACGCGAACTCCGCGTTCATGTCAATTCATTCGAATGAACGTTTGTTGACGTACACCCTGTACAACAGACGCGACTCTTGTTAAAAGAATCATCGTCGTAATTTCATAATCCCGGCCGATTACGCAAGCCGGCCGCAATGTTCTCCCCTAATAAACGATGGCTATGGCTGGTTGCATTATAGAAGGCGGCCGTGAGCGTCCGGTATTTCGCGATATTGTGCAGAGTCCGACGAGCGGGCTGCATTGTCGTTTACCATAGGGGAAAGGGATCACCATGGATGCGGTCTGGACGTTAATGGCATGTGCTACGGCCCGCCTGTAAACGCGACCAGCCTGCATTGCGGCGGCTGCTGCACCTGCACTCCGCCGCGATTCCAAGCCGCGGGCTCCGACATTGTACGTAGCTGACCGCGTCGAGCGTCGCTCGTCGCTCGTCCTCGCGCTATATCGTGTGCGCGAACACCTTCTGCCGGATGCAGCTGGCTCATCAAGGTGAGAAAACTACAATCGCTGGCCGTGTGTTTAAAGGTCCTTTCCCCTTTTTCGAAACGCCAGTCATCCACGCGCTCGTCGTGCACGTTCGCGTTTCTCTTTCGGATCGTCTGTCAGTTTTCGGCAATGGCTGTCTCTTCGAGCCGTTGATTTCTCGTCAGGGACTGTCAAGAGCGAATTATCCTCGAGTGATAATACGGCTTTTGCAAGTGGTAAGGTTCGTAAAAATAAATTTCGTCGATTATTTTTTTCAATACTCATAGAAAATGAAAAATTGCACGACTTGTACCCCATTGTACGATTCGTCTCGCCGAAAGGCCCAGAAGCAACTGTTCTGATTAGGAAATGAAGGCGACTTTTATTGACACGCAAACATTCGAATCGATAGAAAACAAATTACAGGCGAGATCCGCCCCCTCACGAATCACGTGACCCAAATCAACCAATCGCTAATTTTCGTTGCACTGGCGTTGCACCCGAACAGGCCCGATTTTCTGGGTTACCACCGCTAAAATCACTTTCAATGATAAAATAAATTATCCATGTTGTCTAATAGCTACTGTCAAAATCTACGATTCAAACAACTTTTGGAACTCTTTTTTCAGAGTTGAAAAGTTTCAAGCGAGCAGCGATTTTTTTTCTTTTTTTTTTGAGTGACTCGCAATTAATTCACACTACGCTTGATTCCTCCGCCACGATTACGTCGCCACCGGATGAAGTTCCGCGCGTCCGTCACACTCTGATTCCTCCGAAGCATACCAGCCGAAGCGAACCCGAAAAGGAAGCAGCGTAAAAGGAAAAAAAAAGAAAATTAAAAAAAAGAGGGAAAGGAAGGAGAAAAAGAAGCGAGGAGTGAAGAGGGGAGTATCGGCGAAGAGGCGGTAGGAAGCACGCCGTGTTATTGCACGCGAGTGTAAGCTGCGTGTATAATCGCCAGGCTCCCCGAAATCGTTCGAAAAATGCCGCGACGCCTGGTTCGTTCACCCCTGTGAACGAACTTTCTCCTCTTTGTTGCTCGTCCCGATCGGATCTACGCGCCCGATAACATCTACCTGCGATTTTTTTCCAACGCACCTGCAACGCTTTCACCGTGCTCCAACGCCATAACGTTTTATCGCCAAGTTTTATTCATTTTTTCTCCCCAGGATCCATCGCGATCCATAGTTACCGCCGACGCCCGGTTACGTTATGAATCGTCAGTTCGCGCAGAAAATTAATTCGCAATTCCTTGAGATGTATAGTCGCGTCAATCATACGCAACGCGTGTTATCGACAGGCATTCGTCGTTTTCAAGGAAACAATTTTGTGATGTTTTTTTTGACCATAGACTATTGACAACGGGTTTTACTTGCACATACAGTGCACTTTTGTTTTGGCCAGTTTGAATCGTTTTGCGTGACTTTAATACCGGTTTTACGTACGTTATTCTACGAAAGGAAAATTATGAAATGTGAGAAATTATTTGTACATTTCATCTTTTCGTTTGATGAGCCAGGATCCTTGACTTGATACAGATTATTCTTCCGAAAAAGATAATAATTTTCATTGTATCGTTATATTTTTATTATATCGTGATTATCACTGAAAGTGCTTCTTCAGGTGCAACGCTGATGCAACGAAAATTAGCGATTGGTTGATTTGGGTCACGTGATTCGTGAGGGGGCGTGGGGTAGACCTCGAGTAGGAGTGGCGTTGTCTGGTACCGAGCGATCGCGCCTGTAATTTGTTCTCTATCGATTCAAATGTTTGCGTATCGATAAAAATTTTATGGCAAAAAAGTCGTCTGTACTGGGGTAAAAGTCGTGCAGTTTTTGTATTTATTCTGTTTTTATTGTATTTCTTGTGTTTATTCTATTTTTTTACTGCAAGTTTCCACATAGTTTCTCTTATAAAAGACAACTGTGTGTTCACAGATTTCTTTTCATGCTGCTGTGCACGCCAATGGGTTGAGAGATTGACAATTAAATGTCAGCGATATTTCATCGGAGGACGTAAAATATTACCAACGAATCACTTCGACGGCCAAATTCACCCTCTCACGAGGAAATGGTCCCGGAGGTGGAGCAGGGCTTCGAAAAACTTTCTGCACCGCCTAATGGCACGAGAAGTCGAACGGGGTCTTAGACGTTTCCGTCTCACAGCCCTCCGATTCGTCAGGGAGAACACGCGGAGGGTGTATCCGGATCGCGTTCCCTTAGGACGGCGTCAAGCAGACACCGATTGCCTGCCGACGTCGCGCGCGAACGTTCCCCCGAAACCAGAAGAAATTGAGCGACTCCACGGGGAAGCAAACGACTCCTGTGTTCTTTGATTTTCTCGTTTGTTCGATGAATTATAACTGGTATTGCAAAATGTTGCGTTTCTATTGGAAACTCACTCATGTTCGGACAATATACATATTTTCTACATTTTTCTTGCATATTCTTGGCACATGCGAAGAAATTGGCTGAAACAAAATTGACTCGACCGCGAGCAACGTTGTATTTTGTTAGTCGATCTTCTATTCAACGCTAGAACTATCGACGTTATTAAAGTGAAAAGAAAATTTAGAAATTTATAACGCAACAGAGTACAAATGTATTTATTTGTGCATTTTACGTAGAATCATTCAAATCTGTAAAAATACGCTGTTTTATACGTCTATATGTAATATAGAATTTCTAAGAAAAATCATAAGTTGTGAACGATAGAAGATATTTAAGAAATAATTAAAACGAAGGTTAATACGTAATTAAATAATTTCTTGCGGAATGATAAAAATGATCAATTTATAATTTATAATTTTGCAGAGATCTTTCAAACTTATAATAGTATATTTCTGACAGTCGAGCAATCTTTGTTTTCACGAAACGAATTAACATCTTAATTACTAATAAAACATAAATTTAATTTAAAATTAATAAAATTAGTTTTTTCTTATATTTCGATGTTTCATTAAAAAAAGAATAGGTAAATTTTGACTCATTCCGTATATTATCCAGACAAATTTCTCCAGAATTATCTACCTTTTCACACAACTATCTTATCTGCTTCGATACTAAGAGAAACTATACTATATAGTTACGTTCCAACGTTCGATGATTAAATTATTTGTTCTCGTTACGTCGCAATGCATGTAACGTACGGTACAAAGGCAAGAAGCTACAGAATACGTTTGGAGAAATAGCTCGGCCGAGACCACTTGGCACTGACAATCTTTCCCGTATGACGTACGCTACCCTCCAGGCGCTGGCCGCGCAGATCCAGGCACTCCTCGTCTGCTCTCCATCGGTCCCTTTTAATGGATTGAGTTATTCAGACTGTTGACAGATACCTGGTCCATCGTTGGGTCGCGTGGACTCGCGTATTCATCACGCAGCTCGCCGCTATCGATCACCATCTTTTTCGCAATTATTCACGCGTTTAGCGCGTCACGCGGTCGTCGCGGACTCGGCTTTGATCGATAACTGTCCGTCGATAAGCAGCCATCGATCGTTCCACCTGCGCGCAAACGCGTCGATAGCAAGACGAATGTCCACTTTCTCTGCGGAGGGTTCTTCAAACTTCCAGCGATCTTCGTTCGTTCGTTTTGGAATTACGTTTTCTCGAGGCACGCATTCGTCATTCGAACTGACTGGCGCAGACGATCAACGATCGTCCTCGTTGATCGCTTCGAACGAACCCGTAACTTTTCATACCACCTTCCAGCTCGTTTCTCATCTTCTAATGCATCCTAATCGCTAATGCGTTTCCCTTGAGCGATCGCTGTACGCGAAACCATTCCGAGCAATCATCATTTACCGACGGTTACTCTTCCTTTGCGTAATGCGCCTCTAACTGTGATTGCTTGCGATTGCTTGCGATTGATAGCGAGTTGCATTATCTCGGTTATTTGGAAAAATCAGTTGGAACATTCAGTTCCTTAATTGATCGATGCACGGCGACGATATGATGATTCGAAGACCATCGAAGTTAATCGCTATCGCGCAATTGTTAATGAAAAACAATTCAAACAGCTTTGATTGCAATTGAAGTTTGCTTTGCTATCTTGAGCGATTAAAAGGAATTGTAAACTCCGTAGAAAGTTCTTTCGATTCTTTTTAGGATCTAACTATGGTTTTCAGGAAGAAACTATGATTTCAATGTTAAACATTCTGAGGTTGTGGATGTCAACTTGCATAAAATTATACGTATCAAAAAGTAATTAACATTATATTACAAATCTTTCTTCGATAGGTCAAATTATCTCCAATATCAATTACATCTGTATAAATTGTAACTTGTTAAATTAACTACGCGAACTATAAATATAACTTAATAAATTATATTTATACAATATTCGTCTGTTATTTTATCCTCTATCTTTATCTGCTGCATTTTTACATTTTTCTTGTCAAAGTTTCTGACAAATTGCGATCGATTTCTAGAAGAAGAGCTTTCGTTCTGTCAAAAGTCTTTTCACTGCGTATGACACAACTATTATCGCAATTGCAATTTTACACGTTATTGCTGTAATAAATAAATATCGTTACTACGAGAAGAGAAACGCGGGAATGCTCCACCGGAGAAATCGTGTTCTGCGAGCGGTGACTGTACCGGGAGCCGACAAAAAGGTTGCGGTCGTGCACGAAGGTGGTTGTTTTGTCTGGTGGGAGGCTGACTGCGCCGTCTGGTCCTACTGCTTGTGCTGCTATCCGCGTGCTCCTCGGGATCGAGGTCACGGGCTCTCGGTTACGTAACACGAACAGCAGGAATAAGCTCGCCGTAGTTCGCGAGCCGACTCGATGACGCACAAGCAGGATTGTATCCTGCGGTTGCCAGCTTGTTCCTCCTCCGCCTTGTCCTCTTCTTAGAATCACGCGGTTCGGCGCCAGCGTTCGGTCAGCGTGAAATTCAACGAACGAACGAATTTCATTTCGGACCAACATTGGGGAGGAGAAATTTTTTTACACGAAACTGAGAGTTCTACTTTTAAAACGGAGTGAAAATAAAATCAATATGGCGGTTCGCAAAAGAAAGAGTTGTTTCGTTCTGTTGTTGTTTGTATGAAACTGAATGGAAACGTTCCGTTTTTGAAACAAAGTTCTAGTAAAAGTTCCGGTAAACTTTTAAAACCGAGTGGAAATGGAGAAAGAGTTATTTTTTTCTATCATTGTTCGCAGGTTTAGGACATTGTTTGGTGTGGTGTTAATAAGTTGTTCGGCAGTTCTTTAAACTGATAATAGAATAAATGATTTTAATAATAACTTTTGTCATGTCCACTGGTAGGTTATAAATATTGGTGTAATTCTTTTCCGACATATATATATATATAATTCTTTTTACGTTATATTATCACAACTTATCGCACAATGATAAGTCTTAAAATTTAATTCAAAGTAGGCAATGAACTGCATTTGTAGTTTCGAGGCATTGATCGAATATCTGAAAATTATCGAACCTCTGTCAGAGACACGAATCTTCAAATAAGACTAGTGTGACTAATCCACCAGGGATCAGGATAGTCATTTGCGTGGTTTTTCGAATTTGGTTCCAGGTAATAAGCTATCGCGTAGCAACTTTCTATCTCGCGATTAATAATGTAACAGATAAATGTTCAATTTTGCCTGGTTTCAGCGTGTTTTCTCTCAACGAAGATTAAGAAGAAGTAGTTTCGATCGTTGAATGCTCATCAGAATATCGTTAGTCGTATATACAGGCACCCAAAATTGAATTCCTCGAGACTCGGAATATCGATTTAATCATTTCTAGATTACTGGTAAGTGTATTTACCATTTGTTGCGTTGGTCACATTTGCGTACTATTATTTAAACGAAGTATTTAAACGAAATTTTTAAATTTAATCTTAACACGTACACTTAATAAATGTATAAAATAACTAACGCTACAATAACTTTAAGTACGTCGTTGTTGAAAATTTTGAACTACCAAGCACATTGCAAAAGTTTATACAAATTTTATGAAATATCACCTATTTAGCAATGAATTGAAAATTAATAGTAGTTTGTCAATTGATACAGCAAAAATGTCAAATTTTTAATGGAATTGCTCCAATTATTTATGCACGTAAAACATACATATGTTCAATAAAAGAGTCCCTGTGATCTAAATATTTTTATTATCACTCATAAAACAGTGTGAAACTTCCTGTAATTAAATTTCTTGCAACACAGATCAACGATAAAACTGAAATACCTCATTGGAATATAAATTTTCCGACCGTTTTCATTATCTTTATCCACGTACAATATATTCCGAGCGCTGAAATTTGACGAGCGATTTCTGACAAACACACTCGCACACCATATCTCGTAATAAAAGAACGTGACAGAAATTTTTTAAAAATCGTTATATCAAAAGTCGGGGAAAACAGATTCCCCACGTTTCAATATATATTTTTCTAATTGAAATTCTCACAACAACGGCCTTTTGAGGGGTTAATTCCACGCAGCGCGAGGAAAATCGAGAGAAAATGAATGACCACGGCGGGACGAAAAACCATTATGTTAACGTATTTCCTCGTAATATGGAGAATTATGTAAATGCCGGAGCGTTACGAGCGAGCTGGGGTTGTTGGTTAAAATCGAAGCGTTATTTACGAGCGGACAGCGCCGGAATTCGAAAGCGGACGGGCGCTTCCCCCTCCCCCTTAACTCTCGGCATTATGCGTCGTTAAATCAGCAGCAGCAGGCTTTCTCTCGCAGAGAGTACAGGTAATTTAAAAAAAGTATTATAATTGGCACGTTGCGCGTTCTTTGTCATCTCTCTCTCTCTCTCTCTCTTTCGGTTTCCATTTCGCCGATTTCGGCGATCGATCGTCGTTTGATTTTCAGGCGCAAGTCGTGAGTCAAAAAGGATGAAGAATCGCGTGTTAACGGCAGCCATCAGCCGACGGTAAGTGGAAAGAGGCATAGCAACCCAATTTCACCGCGGAGGAAAGAGCTTCGATTGCCACATACCGGCAGCCGTCACGAGCACTTCCACCGAGAGGGAAAAGTCACCGGGGATGAAAGCTCGACGGCACGTCCTATCTAGATGAAAGTGTGACAAAACCCATGCAATATTCAACATTTGCGAAAACCTCCTCTCCATTTCGTGCCCGTCAAATTAATCCCACATCATCCGTTAGATGATAGTTTGGTTAGGTAGGTGTGAGAAATTTCGATTAAATTTTGTTTTTCATCTCGAGATGACGTACACTACCGCTCGATATTCTCGCGATCCCTCAAAAGTATGCTAAATTTTAAGAATTGTTTCCAACTCTTTTTACTCTGTTATTTTACTATCTTATCATATTACTATAAACTGATATATAATAAGAAAAAAGGCTTCCATTAAAATTACACGAGTAAAATTTTCATAGATTAACATCAACATTTCTGACAGACTTCGTTGCTCTATAAAGTGTTTCTATTCGTCCTAAGACTTTTGAGTGGAGCCATTCATCGCCTCGAACAAACGACGAAAGTAATAAATAATACCATTAATTGTAGAATTCGTTCGAACGACCAGATCGAGCAAATTCCAAAGAACGGAGAATCGATCGGCGAGAATCGATCTCGTGGCGGTGATCGAAGTAGCGGGGGAAAAAAAAAGAAAGAAACACGCCGCTTGTTATTTCAGTTCCCGAGGTAAAACGGTGTTTGCATGGGGAACGGAAAAGGTTCCGTTCTGGCTGTTTCCATCCGTCGTCCACTTGGCGGAGCGTAACGACTAACCAAGCCAGTCAGCCAACCAGCCAGCCAGCCAGTCGGTTGGCCAGACGATGGACTGGGAACCGTCTGGTAGACCTTGAACGGCCCTTTAACTGGTTGCACTCCAGTCAAGGTTGCCTTCTTCCTCTTTCCACGCCGCTGTTGCGCCCGCGGCACAAGGGACCCGCGGTGAATAGGGTCGTGAGTTCGCCGCTTTGTCAAGGTCGTAGCCAGCCGCCGACGCAACGCACTCCACAGACCGGTAAAAATCATACGGCCGGCCTTTTTCAGTTTCGCTTGATCGAACGCGACCAAGTCACTGCGAGCCAACCCGCCGTCGCGATAAAAAGATGAACAGGTTGTCAAACGATGATCGACCTTTCCACGGAATTTTTGGAACAGGAGTACGTTCTTTCGTTTCGAGAAAACGATCGTTACCAGGTTCTGTTTCTACGTGCGTCGAAGAGGCGAAGGAATTGCGAGAAGATATTCAGTCGTGAATATCGCAAAGTGACAGAGAGAGAGAGAGAGAGAGAGAGAGACAGTAATCGATGAGTGGATGTACGCACGATTCGTGCCATTCTTCGCGTCTCACAGAGTACGTCTCCTCTCGAACGTGACGAAACGAGGCTCGAGAGGATGCAGCGAAGTGGTTAGAGGGTAGACCGAGCCGGGACGGCATTCCTTATCATTACGTCCCGTAAACACTATCCTCGGTTCCATCGAGAATGATTCCTCGATCCGGCTACAAGGAGTCGTGCGGAGGTAGCACGTACCCGACCAGTAGGAGGGACGGAGAGCCACGTCGAAGGAGGAACTCTGGAGGAAAGAGGACGGAGAGAGGGACTTGGAAGGCGGCTGTGAACGGTTCCAGTCGAACATAGCAGAAGCGAGGTTGTTTCGTTTCTACTCAATACCTTGCGCGATTTTCATACTTTATTTCGCTCGATGTGTATTGTTTTTTTCTTGTTACTAATTTTGGTCGATACACAGATCGAAAGAGATCTCGTTTTGTATCGTTTTGCGAAATCGTGTTACGTCGTCGTTTCGCAAAAATTCACCTTACGAAACATTTTTGTGAAACAAAGTGTAACGAACAAACATTGACTCGATTCTGCTACGTCTGTTCTTCTAATTTGTTCCAATTATATTTTTGAAAAAAATATACAAATTTACACAAACCAACTTCAGAAAGCGTTTTAAAAATGTCCGTTATCTTCGACCGTCACTGTGATTCGAGGAAACAGAAAAAAAAAAGAGAAAAATTCGAAAGGACTTCTGAGCCAGTAGAACGAGTATCCAATATTCAAAGTGGTCGGTGGGCGCGCGTTTCGGGCACCATCGGCGTAACTCACCGGAATATCGTTGCTCGTGACGGGCTTTCCGAGGGCGCGAGAGAGCCACCGCGTAGCAGAGAGTGTACAGAGCTGATAGGAGCCACCATTACCCACCCTCGTGTACAAGCCCGTACAACCCCTGTGTACAATCTTCGCGTGGCCAACAGACCGGCCGAGAGCCCCGGGGCCGATCGTTGTCTAGCGCAACCGGTCACGTTCGATCTGACTACCCTTCGGAAGCTTCCGTCCGATGCTAATTAACTGCTCCATCCGATCGAACCCGCTCGACTTCACGCCATTCTGTTCGAGGAACCTTGCTTTATCACCTGGCAATTTGGTTAATTGAGATCTCTGCTCTGATAGCGTTTTAAGAGAGGTTGAGGCAAGTGGCGGGGAGGTTGTTTGACGATTAATTAATTGACTCGTTAACGCTGCGTTTACGATTTTTGGTTAGACGATTTTGAGCTGAATCGATCTCGCGTCGTTCAATTGCAAGGTTTTACACCGTACATCTCGTCGAACTTTGTTGTTCAATGCGTATCGTTTAATTGGCAATTGTGCCAATTAAAAGAAATAATTATCGTTCGGGAAAATGTTGGTTAAGTTGCGTTTACAGTGGACAATTTTTCATCGACCGATCGAATTGAATCGAAAAGTTCATAGTGCGATCGTGGCTAGTGCAGTCCGCAAAGAGATTTTACGTACATCGTTGCCAATTGAAACAAGCGATTGTTTAAAAAATGAGAGTTACACCGTGATCGATCCGCCCAAGTAAAATTTCCAACACGCTCCAGTTTGCGACTTCATTAACATATTTCGTTCGGGGAACGAACAGCGATCCTCTTAGAGATTCGAAGGTCCTCTCTCTCTCTCCTCCGCCTGTACGAAGAAAAACAGTCTAACCGGATTATAATTTCCTCTGGCATCGGAAGACTCCCTTCCGACCAATCTCGTTTCATCCGAGACCTTCCATCCCTGGGGTTCCTCGCCGTTCCTCCGCGAATCGATAAACAAAACACGCGATGCGTAAACAACCTAACCCCCCGCGCGTAATATTTCCTCGGTCGCAAACATCAATCCCGGCGAGTAAATTCTCCTCGTCGGATCGTCAAACATTCCGCGGCAGGATCATCGCGGAATCTGGTCTCTTCGTGCGACGAAACCTGCCAGCAACAGGATGCAAATGACGCGAAATTGATATTCCCCGAGTTGGTTTGTTCGTACTTATCGACAGTCGATCAGGAGAAAATCGGAGAACCGAGGAAACAGTGACGTCGCGTCTATTTTTCGTTTGGTTGGCCAAAAATAACTTTCTGCTAAAATATATCCGTAACTTTTTTTTATAGATTTTTAGAACGTAACGAAAAAATCAATTTCCATTATCGTTTGAGTATAAATTTAATTTAAAATTAGTTTAACCCCTTAACCTACAAGCTACGTTTCAACAGTCTGAGCTCGGCAAGTCGGTCCTAAGTTGCACTAAACGCGCACGACTTACAGAATGTAAATACACGCGTAGGATACAATTGGTTTAATTTTGCGGAATATTTGACAATTACAACCTGATGTAATAATTGTTGTAGATACACCGCTAAAGGTTTATCGTCAATCACTAAAATGTAACATAAATCAATAACATTTATCTGCAATTCCTGAATAAATTAGCAGTTCACGTAATTAGCATAAAAAAATCAATAACGAAAAACATCTTGCGGGGATTCTTCTCTAATATTTAAGAAAATATATTTCAACGTGCGAACGTGACCGAGAATAACATGTAACTGATTACGATACAAAGGGATAATAAGAATCTACCACGAGCGCGACCGTCGCACGACCCCTGATATTTACATTTGGCCCGATCATTGTACCGGGAGCCATGCTCGTAGTAATACGTTTTGGTCCGAATACAAGAGTACGAGTCTCACACGTATCCACAGGTTAAGGGGTTAATGTCTCTTATAGTTTAATGTTTTAATTAAAAAACATAAGAAAGAAACTTGAGGACACGTTATAATATATCCACATATATTATAACATATGTAACATATATTATATATTATATTATAACATATAACATATATATATATATATTATAACATAGGAAAGAAACTCAAGGACACATTGTAATATATACATATATATTGTAGAGAAGAGGAACTATGAAAATTTTATTTCACATGCACAGTGACTCACCGAAGTCAAATCTGAATGCTTACGAAGATTCATGGACATGTACGAGCGTTGCATTAAACTTTTTAAAGTTCTATTACATCGTGATAAGCACGACTGTCTTGATTTCATTGATAAACTTTGAAAGTGTATCAATTTAATTGACAAACAAGGGAGGAAATTTGATTGTACAGAAAATCAGTAGTAGAAGTGTGCAACAAATAGAAATGCATTTTACTTTCAGTAACACTGACAGTGTTAACAAAATTAACTAAAAAGTGAAACGTGTTATTAACTGTAAAAGAAAAAGAAATCTGTAACAATTGAGAAAAGGGACTTTATTGCATTCATTAATAATCAAGAAATATAAAATATTGTTATTACAAAATATAAATAATCAATAAATACAAAAAATTATGTTAACGAACCTCGATATTGAGTGGAGCTACTCTCAAACTCTAACCTCAAACATTTTCCACTCGATTGTTTCAATTTCTAGGAAGATTAGATATTCGCAAACGAAGCTTCCTCGCAAATATATAGCTCGGGAAGAAACGTACATTTATCGCGACAATCGCAGCAATCCGATTGGGACTTGTAAATAATAAATAATCACCTACTGCATCGAACCGCCGCGTCGTCTTATCCCGCGATCTCGTTAATTCGTTCGATAAGCGAGGCTCTCGAACGAAGTGATAATTCTCGACGGAACTGTCGGTAGCTCCGACACATTCCACCGTCTCTCTCTCTCGTCCCGTGCATCGATGAATATTTATTCTCCCCTCGATAGTTTGCCGATTAATTCGCTCTTTAATACCGACCGGTTTCTCGGCGTAATTCATCGAGGCTCGAAAGCGTGCCTCCTCGTTCACAGGGGCTGAGATCGATCATGCTCGACCCGACGTCGCGTTAATTTACGCCTGCACGATCGTCGAGCGTCTAATACGCGGTCTTCGAGATGAAATCGACTCGAGCCGGAGCCGTTTCTCGGACGCACGTGCATCGTTAATCACCACCTGTTCTCGTCCGCGCCACTTCGCGGAATTCACGTATCGCCGGATGACTTTTGATGGATCGTGAAACGCCGCGAGCCGGGGATAGATATAGTCAGCAACGCGGACGTTTGACTTCGGACCGTTCGTCGCTGCAACAGACGTGATTTACAACGGGCTCGCTTGTCGTAATTGGCGAATTATTAGGACTTGGAAGGTTAAGTTACTATTGACTTGCGAGTATTTGCAGCTTTCTCGAGAGTAACGCTGGCTCAATGACGGACATTCGTACTTCGTACGCGGTCGCGACTAATGCCTCGTGTACAAAATTCAATATGTTGGGAAATTTAAAATTTTTCCAAACTTCAGTTCCAAGAAAATTCCAAACGTAAGAACACAAATCCATTTTGAAATTTGTGAACACGTGAAAAATTTAGACAGACAACTGTCTGACTGTAATAAATCAACGAGTTGGTTTTTCAGTTGAATTTCAGTAACTTAACAAACAGATACAGTTTCGAATCATCAAATTTCGTACGATTGTGAAATTGGCCATTTTCTACGCAACAGAGAGAGAGAGAGAGAGAGAAACTGTCGCACCAGCGACAGATGAGGAAATCGTCTATCAGAAAAGTATATCTCCTCACTGAAATCTCAATTTCCCAATACCGATATTCCTTATCTCGGTACTCTAACAAATTGATATAATGTACGTGAGAGTCCTACGAGCTATGTAGGTCGACGAAACGACCAAAATTTAGTCAAACGACCAAAGTCTGTTCATCGCGATCGATTGTTAAGAAACGTTCGGAGCGGTTGTTATCTTTGCAGAGAGTGACGTAATTGGCTAAATACAAAATCCGGCAAGTTTCTAGAACAGTTTTGAAAAACATCAGCCGTTATTGTCGTTTCTCGAAGAAGTGTTTGTACCAATCATTTCAATACTAATTGACGTATACAAAATGAGATAACTGATAGATATCGTCAGAGATAATGCCTGTTCTACCGACGATAGCTAGATTCTTTATCCATTCTAAATCGTATCGTGATCAGTCCGTGGCAAGTGGGCGACGGAAGAGGAGCACGATTTAATAACGATACGATAAAAACAACATGGAACACGACGGAAGTGACAAGAAAGGGAAAACGCGGATAATTCCTCTTGCTTTGGCATTCGTGTTTTTCACGAATAATCTAGTCAACGGTAAGCGAGCAATTGAACGAACGAATTTTGATAGCGCGCGATCGCAGCAGTTTGTCCATGATTGTTTTTTATAATTCTATGAAATTTTCTGTCATTTTCGACGTAACTAGTTCGCCCTTAATTTACGAGATTTTAACAGAGAACGATAATTTAAGCTGCGTAATTTTTATTTACCAGGACAAAAGTGGAAAATTGGACAACGACTTATGAAAAACTGTTTGACAGAGAAGAGAATTGATTTTAGAAAGTTTAAAAGATAGCTTGCATATATTATATTATAATTTTACTGCCACCTGCAATTTTGTAGAATATTCCGTATTCGTTTATCCAACGTCGAGAAATTTCCAAAATTGTAAAATACAAACGCGGCAAAGTGCCTGTTTATGATGAAAAAAGCATATACAATTCTACAACGATACGCAATTTTCTATTCATTTTGGTTTATCATGTAATTATTATAGAATTCGCCGTATTAATTCTGGAAAGATTTCGATCAACGAAAGATACGAGCGTATCTCGAATCGATCAAAAAATATATTTATACATATTGTTACATTTATGTGTAATTTCCATAGGTTTCGTTCCACAGTCACCAACTGCTCGAGAGAACGAGACCAACGTGGATCCCAAATTGATGGTAGAATGGACGCCCTACAACTTGCACGGACGTATAGTTAACGGAACAAAGGCGGCGCTGAGACAATTTCCTTATCAGGTACGCGTCGTACGATCTTGTAAGATCGAGTGCTTCCTTCTTCGATACACCAATTTTAATTACACGGTTCGAGGAATAAGTGGATTGAGTCTTCTTGGAAATGATTCGCAGGTATCTCTGAGAGAGACTCACAACTTGGAACATTTTTGCGGAGGATCCTTGATAGCTGAACACACCGTGCTCACGGCGGCGCATTGCATGTTCGACGAGTGAGTTTCCCTCGCAACGCGAACTCTGAATAATTAACAGGCCAAATATTCTCGCAGCGACGCTCAATTCTCGACGCTCGCGCAAATTCGTACTTTTGTAAGGTTACAATTCAAAAAGATTGCAACCCACGCGCGACATTTATTTAACCCTTTAAATATTGCAACGCGGCGCTTCAATTTGGTTAAATCGCGCGCGTTCCGCGCGCTTTTGCATATTTAAATTCCTCGTGAACGCGTAAACGTTGATTACGTCGGTGGACCGTGGACGCTTATGCAGATTCGTGCCTGCGAACGTAACTGACGGTAACCAAGGAACATGGAATTTCGACAAAAATTTGTTTCACTTATTCAGCGTCGCGTCGTGTATTCCAATTTGAATAATTTTCGCATAGTTTTGAATATTACGGCGAATCACGTCGTTGCATATTTAAATCGCCTTACGAATGCATGAACGTTTTATTAGCGATCGTTCTGAACGCGCGTGTCGTTTCCACAGCGCCGGCGACCAGGTGCAGCCGTGGAGAATCACGGTAGTTGCCGGAAACCTCAAAATCAGTCAGTTGAGCGAGACTGGTCAGAAAAGGGGCGTGGAGCATGTTCACGTTCATGCCGAATTCAATTCCAAAACACTGGAGAATGACATAGCTCTTCTCGCTGTACGTTCGCTTTTGTTCAATCGTTTTCACCTCCTTTCACGTGTTAATAACGATAATTCTATCTCGCTGACGTTCACGTT
Organism: Melipona beecheii; assembly: GCA_032399605.1. Taxonomy (NCBI): domain Eukaryota; kingdom Metazoa; phylum Arthropoda; class Insecta; order Hymenoptera; family Apidae; genus Melipona; species Melipona beecheii. The sequence goes on along the minus strand of JAUCMO010000291.1, from coordinate 7,898,635 downwards.
GCAGCTCAAGGTGCCGTTTAAATTAACGCCGGAAGTTAACGCTGTTCCCCTCGCGGATAACAGCCCTGTTCCAGACACCATTTGCCAAGTAGCAGGATGGGGTTATCCAGCGGAAGTAAGTTCGTTTCCTTCTCCCGTCATTGACTATTTTGGAAAACATTTCGTAGGTTTGTTAACCGTGATCAATTAGAAAAATTGGAGATCAACATTAATTTATATGTTAGAGAGGAGAAAATCCTTAATTTGATAAATTGTCATTAATAAACGGTGATAAATAAACACGAGAGTTATTAATTTTTGACATTGAATGGATTAATTTATCAACTTTCAACTTTTATTTCAATATCAATTATTAATTTAATATTGATTCGATGTATTAATTAAAATATATTATTATATTAATTAAAATATCAGCACTGAGATATTATTTTGAATTTTCGATCTTTCGTCCGCTACTGTAATCGATGATTCGAAAAATACCTTGGTTCAATCGGAGATACTTTTGTGTAGGATTATCCAGTGACGAGCGAGAACCTTATGTACGTCGACCTGCCATTACTGAGTCACGCCACGTGCAAAAGACTTCTGGAAAACATAACTGATTTCCCACCAGGGATGCTCTGCGCTGGGTATATGGAGGGCCAGAAGGATGCTTGCCAGGTAACGCGTACGTTCTATTAAAACGTCGAGCAATTCTTGCGAGGAAACAATTTAAACGACGCTAATCGTGTTAAAATACACTTTGTTATCCTGACGACGACGTCTCTGTTATCTGACAGTGACACATTAATCACTTTGCTAAAGGCTCCTTCTCTTTCGTCGCGTTAAAAACAGTTGCAAGCTCATCGTTGATTAATCTGATCCTTTCGTTGCAGCAGTTTGCGACAAATTCTACATGGATCAATTCAGACGAATTTGGACGCAATGTTTCTCGAATGTGAAAGTCAAACTCGCGGGCAAGCTTAACGCAAGTCGAAAAAGTGGACGGAAGCCTAAACTTATCGTAAACTTCTTTTCGTCTTTGAATTTCTTTAACCAAACTTTGCGTCAACGTTTCACTTAAAAAAAAAAAGCTTCTTTCCGTAAATGAAAATTCCAAGGATTCGCTTGACATCTCTTTGATCACTGCTTCTTCCGTTTGGATCCTACAGTAATTGAAGATTGTAAAGAAATTAAAGTGATAAATTATTGCTTGGTCCTTAACGGGTTGAATCTTTCTTCTTCAAGGGTGATTCCGGAGGTGGCATGATCTGCAACGGAATTCTAACCGGTGTGGTTTCCGGCGGGGATGGTTGCGCCCGGCCACGTACTCCCGGTGTGTACACCGACGTCAACTACTACAAACAATGGATCGCGACGCGTTCCAGCGTAAGCACACAGGCGACGGAAATCTCATTTGAGAAACAAGGCTCTGGCTCGGAAAAGGTGATGGCTACAACGTTGTTACCCTCGGTCCTACTTTCGTTACTGCTCAACGTCTGACACGGCGAGGATGTTGATACTTTAGTTTCGCTTTCAAACACTCCAGCAACAGTGGCGTCCACTTAGTTGCCGCAATTTTGAAATCTTATCGCGAGAGCGAGCCGTCAGAATCAAGTAGATTAAAGTGAGTCGTGCAGACGCAGAGAAATCTCGTAGAACGTGACTGTTTTCATTTTTGATTAAATCCTGTAACAACGACTGATAGGAACTGCCACGACCAACTAAGTGGACACTGATGTACTACGTAGTTTTGAGACTGCAATCGCTTACTTGACAGCATAGCACGTAAACGTGGAACCTCAATATTCGAACAGGTTCAGTTTCTCCGTAAGAAATAAAATTGAGTCAATCTGTCTCAGAATCTCAAACTTTGTCCAATATAAAACGCTTCGAGTGCCTATTTACATAAAACGTTTTAAGCACTTGAAGTTAAATAACGATAAAACAAACATGTTTAAACTTGAGAGAAATTCACGTCGAGTTTAACTACAACTTGGTTCTAGTTGGATCTTTGAAGGAGCAACGAACAAACTCTCTTCGACGCATTTTGAATTCTCTGTTCGAGTTTCGAATGTTATGTATTGCATATTATACCGTTACCACGTAATGGCACGAAGGCAATCGATGCTATGTCATCAAACGAGCGACGATTCTCAACCAATGACCTCCAAACAAACGCAACCGAGACAACACCAATTTTCCTCGTAACGTTACTGTTCGCAGATTCGCTAATTTCATTATCCGAATTATCAAATCTCGATGGAATTCGTTCGAAGTGTCACGTCCGCCGCCCTTGAAATCCCACTGTTCGATTATTTCGACGGGTTAGACGACCACGGTGGATGACTTTCACGGTGGTTGGTTGGTTCACGCATCCACGGGCTGGAGGTTAGCTCTCGTGAAACGAAACCGGAGGGACGACGGGGAAAAATACACATCTGGACGGCCGGTGTATCCGGTCGCTTTGATGTTGAGTCAAGAGCTTCGCGCAGACGGGGTAGACGCGGAGAAAGCGCTAGCTCGTAGCTACTTAATACGATGCTCCAGAGAGAACGATAACGAAAACGTATCGGCGGTATCGCCGATGGCGATGGCGTCGAACGATGTCTCTCCGCCGCGTCTGACGATTCCCGGCTGTTTCTACTGAATTTCACACTCCTCAAAGGAGAACGCCCGTCCTCCAGATATTAGAAGAAAATATTTGTCCGTGCTCCACCCTCGCCGGCAGGGGATAGAAAAGTTGATGAACGTACGAATCGAAGCGATTGCTAGATAGAAACGTCGTAGGGTTGGATCTCGATGGAACGGACCGCGGAAATGCGGACGGGGACGTCTGTTTTCGTTCGATTAGTTGCACAGTTTCTGTAGTAAGCGCGGTTGTTTTCACGGTGTACAATGAGTTATTACGTGACACGATCGTTTACGAAGCTCGGATGGAATCTTCAGAGGTTTGATAATCTATGAAAAGAGATATTTGATATTTTCGTTGGCTCGCGTTTATCTTAGATAAGGTTTAACGCGTGATTTGAATCGCGTCTTCCGTTTTTTGTGTAATTCGTATAATGTACATGCGCTATTGTGCGTGAGTATTTGGATAGTTGTAATTTATCACTGACAGGTAAAATATCGCACGAACCTTTTTAATTAACAAGTACAATATCAATATCAATATTAATATCAATAATAATAATATAGTATAACTAAAACTGAACGTGATTGAAGATTAAGTTTGCAGAATCTTAGTCAAGTGACTTTAAATGTGTCACGTTCAATGTAATATTAAAAATATATACATATATATATATATATATATTCTTAGTCGCATTTAAACAGGTTATAATTTTATAAAGTCAGTCGTCAGAGATGAATACGGGATTTGGTAACGTTTGATCTCCGTTATGGTAAAATTAGCTACGGAACAGTAAACATTATCTACGGAAATGAAGTAAAAATACCAATCTTTTGATAGAATTACACTGGGTGTCCAATTATTTATACACGATAGCACTTGCGATCGTTGTTATATTTGTTTTAGTGTAAAATAAATATACATAGCTTGTATTATAACGTAAATGATATATATATATATATATATATTTTGTAGCTTCTGTACACATTTTTGAATTGGTTCCAAATTTTACCGTATTCAGTACAGTATTCGGATCTCATTACAGTGCGTTCACAAAGATACGTAGGTAAGTAACAAACTATAAAATCCGGTGCAAATATAATCTCAACAATCGCAGTCTTTTGAAGAGAGAGCTTACGCCAATAACCAGATTCGACTGCACTGTCTCGGCTCTCTCGTTCGCGTGACAGCAATTTCCCCCGAGGAAGGCTTCCGTTTCCGAAAGTTAATACACGTTGAAACCCGAAAGGTGGTCGGTACTCGGCTGTACGTTGCGACGAGGGGCATCGCGGATCGATCGGAACGCACGATCGTCGAGAGCCGCGCGAGAGAAACGGAGGGTGGCGAGGGAAGCTGTACAAGGGTAAACTTACCCACAGTCTCGAAAACTGCGCGTTTCATACGATAAACGTAACTTCTGATACACGATATCCTCCCTCCCTTCGCCCGCTTTTTCTCCTTACCGCTTCCCTTAGAGCTTACCCAGAGCTTCCAACCGCGAGAGTTTTCCAACCGCGTTCCCTTCTTTCCTTCACCGCCCCTCGCGACCTCTTTAATTTCGGGATCGAATAAGAATTCATTAGCGAGCAGGGCCTCCCCTCCCCTCGCCTCGCCTCGCCTCGCCTCGCCTCGAATATCACGGGGATTTTAAATAAATTAAAAGTTTACTTTTTTTCTCTCTCCCCCTTCATCGTAACTTGGGCCACTGTTCGCGACGGAGTGGTTTCAAGGGAGGAATCGAACTCGCGCCGCTCCTCCCCGCGACTCTTCCCTCTAATTACTCCCTCCAAAGGGAAAGGAGGGGCGCAAACTGGAACTTTCAGAAATCTATTCGCCGACCGGCCGACGTCGTCGTCGTCTTGGAGAATTCAAACTCGACCAGAAGTGGGAAACTCGCCGCAGAGTTTTCAGACTTTGAACAGGCCTGAACTCCTGAAAGAGAGTTCGAGTGATATTTTCATGGTTGAATATCGGTGTTAATATTTCGCAATACTCTCGCGGTGGTGAGGTCGCGGTTGAAACGAAACTTTCGCCGGGATATTAGCTTCGAGGATCCTACGGTTAATATCCTTCTCTCTTCCTTCTTTCTGCTTCTCGAGCGAAATGGGCGGCGAGCCAGGAAATTGGAGACGAACATCTTGTCGTGTGTCAATTGTAGAGCGTAAACTGCTTATTGGTTATCGCTTTGATTACTTTGTAAGAGCTTATTTCGAAGAAATTATTTCCAAACTTTTACACAGTTTAAATCTCACGATTGTCGCGTAACATGTTAGAATCTGAATTAGAAACGAAAATTTGGATGTGTTGAAAATTCTTGAGGAAAATTGTCGAAATGACCTCCACAGGATTTTTTCTTAGTAACGTCAAAGTTTCAAAATCATTTAAATCCTATGTCGGAAGTTAGGAAGGTAAGGATGTTGGAAGGACGAATGGATTTTGGGGTCGTGAGAAAGAGAGAGAGAGAATTACGTTTGTGCGTTTCGCCTAGACTCATCAGTGGGGGCTGATGGCAGCGACGACGCTCCTTATCCCAGACGCTTGTTGCAACTACTCGCTAAGGCTGGGCGGACACCCATCCTAGCGGAGTTCCGAACACACTGCTTGCTTAACGTCGGAGATCGGTAGGACCTCGACGCTAGGCGCACAGCCACTTGCGGCTTGTGCTAGTGTCGAAAGTAAGCATTCCTCGTAGTTGAGGAATCCTAGGCCGCTACACCTACTTGGTTATTTTTTTTCTTCTTAATTCTGTTTCCTTTTAATAACCATCGACTCGACTCCTTTCCTGCGGGAACAGAACTACTCGTTTCTGTCAGAGTGTGGATTCCACGATGTCTGGAGGAGACGCGAAGGGCGAATCTTCCCCCCACGCATCGACGCGATAAGAAATGATCGAGTTTACATGGCACGGAGCTACCCGACGAAGCCTAATTGATAACACGAAGCGTTTACCGGAGAGAGATACTCGTTACACGTGGGCTGAGTGAGGGTCGGTGCTTAAATTGTGGCAAATTGCGAGCCAACAGGAAAACCAACAGGCAGCCGCTCCATCGCGTTATGGAAATTTCGGGGCCGCGCAATTATTTCGATCGATCGTTGCGAGGGCAATCTCTTTGCTCGTTCGCGGTGCTCCTTCGCAACGGAGGGGAGATCAAAGGGGCCGCTTTCTCTCTAATTACGGAAAATTTCGTTCTCAGAGGTATTTAGTCAGACGGGGGGTGGAGAGGGGCGGGACGTTTCCTTTGCGATACAAGGGGGAAATCTTGGCGAGTCGTGCCGAGATACGAACGGAGCGTGAGACACGCGAGGGACGCCGGTGCTTGTTCGACGAAGCATCGAGGATGATATTGAAAGTCAATCTCTTAACTTGGAAACCATACCTTCCGTGACCACGGGAATGAACGCTAATTTCAATCCACGGGGCAGGATTGGGGGAGGATTGAAATTTTGTTTGCCTCCGTAAATAATTTTGAGAAGCCGTCTGCTCGACGATAAATATTTAACATTTCATAAATTTTTGTAACAGTTTCGCACTTTAGCGATAACAAAGACCACGAGAATCCTGTTTCGTTAATGAAATTTCAGAATGTTCCTTCTAATACGAACATTTCTATGATAATTGTTCGAAGAGTGAGCTTTCCCATTTGTGTTTTCCATTTTGATGCAAATTGTTGAAAATGGCTATATACTTACGAGCGACAGCGTACATCGAGAGGGTCTCTCCGCGAGAGGATGAAGTCGATTAATAAAGAGTGGATGTTAGGGAACACGAAGAGGCCTTCGCATTAAAGAAACTTCTTACGAACAAAGTTCGTTAAACCGCGTGAAAAATTAAGCACCGAATTAACAACTCCGATATCCCCCCCGATATGTTCTAATATCAAAGTTGAAAAATTTCTCATTAAGCATTCAATTACGTTTAGCCCCGGAGGGCAGTGATTTCGTAAAGAATCAAATTTGACGGGGTTGAGGGGAATAGCTCAATTAGGGTCAACGATCGATAGAGGAAGAAACTAACGGAGGAGATCCACACGAGATCGCTTTTGTGAGGATCGGTTTTATGGCGCATTTAAAGTAGAAGGAACGTGTCAAGAATGAGTCAAAGAACGAAGTTCGTTTAATGACCGAATTACGCCTTAATGGCCGAGACTGCCTCGAGAAAAAGTCGTTGATCCGCGATGTGACCGGAAATTCGAGCGACAGCGTACTGAAGAAGAAAGTTGCTTAACCTTCCGAGGAATCGTACTCAATCGATCTTTTGTTTATTCACATTGTACGAAAAAAAAAAAAAAATAAAAGAAAAAAACGTTTAAAGTTGATGACGGCGTGTACGAGACTAATAAAAATAACAAATAAAAAAGTTGGGTGAACACAGCTTGGTCCTCGATGAGTTATCGATGGACTAGCAAATATCCGAGATATTCTATAAAACATAACCTCTGTCAGAGGTAAACTCCGACAATGTTCATTTCCAATTCTTCCCCGTTGAAACTGACCCACAAACCGGCCATCAATTCACTAGACCGTATGAAAAAAAGATATACGAAGATTCCAACCCCAAACTCGCTATCCATCGCTTCAAATTCACCCCGAAGGCCTCGGAGGAGTCCGGATTCAAACGACAGACCCTGTTCCCTGTCCTCGGCCCTCGACTTCCGGCATGCAACGCGAACACAAACTCGCGCCTTGAATTATAGCACCATTCATCGTGTTTCACAATTCAGTAGTTGTCTATTCTTGTTTAAACATTTAATTTTAATTTAATTCTATATTTTACAATTTCTATCGCGTGAAACATAAATAAGAATATAAATGAAAGTAAAGAATATGAAAATTTAGTTCAAATTCGTACGGATCAATTACGACTCAACAATATGGAGTTAATTCTAAATTCAAATTAAATCTCAAACAAGTTAAGTTAATTTAAATGTAAATTAAATTTTTCATTCATAGAGCGGAGGATTTGGATGGTCACTACGGGGATGGTTGTTTGCTGTCAGAGATATAAAAACATCGCAAAAACTGCACGACTTGTACCCCAGTACAACTACGTCACGCCCCCTCGCGAATCACGTGACCCAAACCAACCAATCGCTAATTTTCGTTGCATCAGTGTTGCAAAACACTTGTTCGTAGAAGAATTTTTCAATCCTCACGAAAGGTTTGGAATTATAAGCTCGATTTTATTAACGTACAACACTTCCAGAGAAATTGTCTATTTTTAATCAGTTTGGAAGACTATCTTCTGCAAATTAGAGACAATCGACGTACGTTAACACGAAAATTATGTACTGGATCGTCGTTTATTACGATGCGTAACCCTCTCTGTAGAAAATTCGAGAATTCGAGACAGCGGAACGCTGAGTTGAATTTTACAATATCAGGAGGTGCAGCATTGCCTTGTCCTTCGGACTGGCCTCGTTCCAAATCTGGAGAATTGGCTAATAGTCGGCGATGTACGCTTATGATAATGAGCCAGGTGGTTTCGCATTTTGTCGCTAGTTGGCTTAAAACGCCGGCCTGAGGCGCGGCCTAGGCTTGTCCGACTATAACTCGCGATTCACCCCTTTTATGGGATTAAGAGATGCCACTGATGCCCGCGCTTTACGAAGCGGGGACAAAGTCTGGAGGCGCGCCAGAGTAAGTAATTGCCTGCTGCGGGCAGAGATAAAGCGGTCAAGCGATATGTACCTTGAATATGTAATTTTTCGGCTCGAGGGTTCCTCTTCAGCCATTGCCGGATATGAGTTTAGTTTTAGCGAGTTTTAGTAACGTTTTTAAGCGTAGCGAGATAAGGCTGATTCGACTGATCTCTTGAAAGTGGAATTGAAACGAGTCATATTCTTAATTTCTTTGGAATGAATTACAAGTTAAAATTAGCTTCCTGTTTTAGAGGTTGACACATCACATTTACTACTAGGGTGAGCCAAAAGTTTCTTCTCACCTATTTTCTTTTAGCAAAACATCAACATGTAAGAAAAAAGCAATTTTATTAATTTCAATTTAAATTTAAATTCAAATATGAATTTTTCACTGTAAAAAAAATTTTTTTTAAACCTATAATAAAAAAATTACGGATTTATTTTGGTAAGAAGTGATTCTTCTATCTTTTATAGAGACAATCGAGTTGTCAATTTGTTGCATGTTAATAAAACGTTTCATTTGGTTTCAGAAGCACGTGGTTTTTCTTTAGAATTTTAAAAATCTTGCTGCCCAGCAGAATAAGCCTAGACCATATTATGCCTAAATTCAAACTCAGCATTTTCTAATCCTCTCAGAAAATTACAAAATTGTAAAAGTTTCACGACACGTTAAAATATTGCTCGTCTTAACAATCAACCGAATCCCTTATCACGATCTTCATCTCTCGAAAACTGTGTCTGCACAACAGAATCGAAATCTGGAGCCAGCGCGAGCAAAGCATAGTCGACTAATTAGCCGAATCGCGGATCGCGGAACGATCGAGCGGGATGGTCGTCTCAGTCGTCGCTCGCGGAGAAGGAAGGGATGCAACGGAGGCCAATTAACCGTCTGCGTCGGGCGAAGACACGGCCCTTGAGTAAACGCAAATACGTGACACCGGGAATTTCCGAAGCTCGACTCGCCTCGAATCTGAAACGAATCCGAAGGAGGCGAAAGTTGACGAAGCGGGAAGACGGAGCGATGACAGCAGGGAGGGAGAGACGGGGCTAAAGAGGCTGGCAGACGGCGGACCGCCGCTGGATGAGAGAGCAGAAACGGCGAGTTGGGTTTACATTTAATTAATTAGACGGCTGGCGAGCACCGCTGAAAGGAAAAACGAGGAAGCATCGCCAGGGCCCTGACAGTGAAACGCGTGGTTTAAAACGCGCTTCTTTCATCTCCAGCGCGCGCGCGCGTGTATGTGTGGAGAAAGAGAGAGAGAGAGAGAGAGAAACTGACCGCTCGTTCGCGGCTTGGAAACACGCTCGCGCGAGAGAACGCGCGCCGGTAATGAAAGTTGGTAATTTTCGCGGTTCGGTTGGCAACGCAGAGAACGCGTCTTTGACGCTTGTGTACGCGAACCGCGCGCGCACCGTAATTCGGTCTAGCTTTTTCAAGGATCCGTTTGCGCCTGGCGTCGCGAGCCGCGAGTACTCACGGTTAAATAATTATCGCGACATTTCCGCCGCTGGATTGTCCTTCAGTCCGTTCGTCGGAGACCTGGTGTTGTTAAAATTCCACCAGACTTTTGGGGAGAGCTTTGGAGCTTTGAAGCTCCGCACTCGCCGCGAACGTAACGAAAATTCTGCCATTTGGGAAGATCTCTTTTCACGGGTCTCTTTTTATTTCGTTATCGTTCTTTGTACGATACATCGCCGTTCTCCCTGGTTAGGATGTTTCAACGATGAAATTAAACGTGGCGAATTTACGAAACTGGTTGAACTTTGAACTATGGGACTGACTGTAGGGAAAAATTTCGTCGTTTCTTCTTTTAACACTGAACCTACCACCACCAGTCAAACCGAAACGTTTTCAAACTTTTGCGTGCAATTTCCTACATACGACGCTATATTTGTCTTTACGACTTTTCTTAAAACATGTATGTAATAAATTCAGTATTCCCTTCTGCTCTTATTTGTCTTCTCTCCCCAAGAAATACATGTACCTGTTCTATTTACCTACCGCGGTCGGTCAATTTGATCGGTCGAAAAATTTACGATATTTACTTTTCTAAAATTATACAATCGGCTCGTGAGAAAAGTAATGTGCGCAGAAGGCTATCAAACTACGCACGTGAATGGTCTGAAAAATGTTTCATTGCAAGAATATACGCAGGTAGCAGATTTGGAACTTTAACATTATTGTCTCTTCTTTGCATTTCAAGTTATAAGTGCAAATTTGAAGCAATACTTTGACGTAAATTTTGTATTTCGTATTATTTAGTGCATTATTCCGTGGCGAATATTCATCCTAAAAATGTTAAGGCATTCAGAAAAAGGGAGACGAAGAGTGTTGAGTTTTATGAGTATATAAAAGTATTATACTAAATTTATTCGTATTCCATATTGAACTGTTAGTGCACATATTAACAATTTAACAATAATTTTTCAAATTTTTCCAATATAATATCTAACAATCTAGCAAAGTATACTACCATTCGAAACATGGATTAATACATGGTACAATGTTACACCACGTTTCTTGAATTAGAATTCAAAAAACTTCACGTCTGATTCAAGTGAGATTTCCTGCAATTATTGTCGATAATATTACGATGATATTCGTTTAGTTTGACTCGAGCAATGTAAAATGAGCGCCGATAGGCGTCGACAGTATCTCGGAAGCAAATCTTCAAAGCGCCATTAGGCGCCAATTTTAGGTTAGGTTTAGCCAACGGCGTAGAATGTAAAAATGTGAATAAAAGGGACGAATACTGAATGATAAAACCAACTGAGACTGTATCAATATTTTGAAACCGCAAAATAGTCCTTTGTCCCTTCCGGTCGCAGGAACTTCGGGAGAATCCCAAAGTCGGTTCGTTTCACGGCAAAATGAGTTTTCTGTACACCGATATTCCAGTTTGTTTGATAGTCCTCCGCAAGCAGTTTCCAACAATTTGCCGTTTCCAACAAATTCCTTCGCCGCGTTAATGCTTCTTACGAAATTCGCATTACCTTGCGTTTAAACTATCCTTAATTCTCTCTCTCTCTCTCTATTTAGCGGCGCTTCCTTTTCGTAACTCGAACGGCAGAGTCGTTAAGAACTTTCCCACCCAGCTTTGCGGCTATGGAAACCGACGAGATCAATCTGTCGTTATTTTCCCCGTCTCGTGTCTCGATGGTTCCTAATGGATCCAGCACGGCGGGGAGGATCAGTCACGGCCGTGGCCGAAACGTTTTGTCTTCGACGACGTTGACGCGACCAGACCGTCGCACCGTGAGATAACAGTTTCGCGGTGAATCGAACTCGATCGCGGATACCATCGGAGGTAAATCACGCGGAATTATTAGGGATTATTCGCGGCCGACTAGGTACGCTCTTTCCACTAACTGGACCTCCCGGCTCGGCGAGGGAAAGAATTCCAACGAGTTGCGACGAATCTGCAGCTTTGTCGATTTTCTAGATGTCGCTGAACGGGGATTAGAAAATCGTACAACGTATAATTAGGAAATTGTTTATTTCGGATATGTTGATGAATTGTTGAAGCTGCAGTTCGAGATTTTCTTTTTTATTCTGCGTATCTGAATATTGAATATTGTAAAGAAGCTTGTTTCTGAAACTAAAATCTACGATCGAGTGTCTCTCGTGTTTAATATCGCAGATCGTCTTCACTTTCACCCTTGCAAATCTCAGAATCCTTTGTCAACAAACAATCGAATTCGACGCAATAATATTCTTCTGCGAGAAAAACATCCACTCAACGACGAGAAGTGTCATTAAAATCTGTGTGCCTACAACACCTTGCGAGATCCCCTCGTTAGATACGAAATCTAAGGCGGTGTCGGGAGAGAGGAAGAGAGAGTTATGGTAAACGAACAGGCTGTCCCATCATTATTTTCCCCGTGTCTTCCTAATGGCTTCGACGGAGGGGTGCGTCACACCCTGCGGCCAAGAAAGATCACCACCCTTCGTCCACCGAAAACATTTTGCCTTACGTGTCGTTTTCTACGACTCTCGCGACCTGACCGAGCACAACTTCCTCCAACATGTTCTCCCATGTTTCATCCCTTCTCTCTCTCCACTCGGCATTGGTCGAGATCGAACGAGTTCGGAAGGGATGGCCATCAGGAGTTTATACATCGATGGATCTTATCGATAAAGATTTCCACGGTATGTCCAAGTCGTGGGACGTTTGCTTTCGCTGTGCTTTCGAATTCTCCTTGACCTCCCTCCCCCTCCTTCCCCCCTTCGCTCTTTCTTCGCGAAAGACCAATGTCTGCGCGATGCAATTACTTAAAGCAGAGAAACGCTACCCTCCTACCTCCCTCCGTCCGATGAAAAACGCGTTCTCCCCGGTGGTTGCGCCGCTTAAATCCCATCCATTTGTCAGCTCGCCCTTGGCCATCGGTCGGCCTTTTTTGCTTCTGCATCGTCGTGAACGCGCGGAGGTCGCCGACCGTCTACCACCCCCGGATCCTCGAGGATCGCCGGGAACGTCGGTTCGGACGACGAGGAGATTTCCTCACACAGCTGCTGTCCAGAAATGAAAGGTATAAATCACTCGGTAGACGGTAATTATATAGAAAAGGACGTAGATTCAACTTCTCGTTCGTCTTGATGCACGTTGCCGAGGTCAACGTTCTGCCATCGTTCGGATTTACACTCTGAGACACATCGAAATGTATTTTTTCAGAGTTTCGGATTCAGTTTGCTCTTTTCTATTTGATTGTTAGAAATCGAGCACCTCACGAGTGTATTCCGTACCTTTTCAATATCATGTCAGAGATTTTTAAAAAACGGCAACGTACCTTTTCGTTCTATCGTCATAAATATGTATATGACGTAGAAAAAAAACTGCACAACTTGTACCTCAGTACGATTCGTTTCACTGAAAGGAACTGTCGTAACTAGGAAATGAAACGACTAGCAGACAACGCCACTCCTACTCGAGGTCTACCACACGCCCCCTCGCGAATCACGTGACCCAAATTAACCAATTACTAATTTTCGTTGCATCAGCGTTGCACCTGAAGAGGCCCGATTTTCTGAGTTATTCCCACTAAAATCACTAGTTCGTATGAAATTAATACAACTGCGACATTTTTACTTTTCGAAATCTACGAAACGAAAATTTGAACATTTGTGTGAAATATACACATCAAACGTGTAAAACGAATGTATCGCAGCTGTGTTCATTTTCACTCTTGAATATATTCGAAACGAAACTTGATATCGAACTTGACGTATAAAATTCATTAAACTTGATGAAACTTGCACACGTGAAATTCATGCATTGAACTCGACTTGTGAATACATAAAATGAATACATCACACAGTTCGCTTCTACAAGAAGATCGAGAATCAAATGGCAAAGAATTAAATATTCATCCGGTTCGTAGCATCCTCTTTCTGATTAAACGATCAGGTTAGCAGCAGCCGGAATGAAATTGGAACTCGTTGGCAAATCGACGCTATCGGGAAGGCTCCCCAGCTTCTGCCTGCAGCGAGCATATAACAATAATTGACCAAAGGTTAGTTTTGCCCCGGTGACAACGCGAAGGGACTGTCTGACAGACGCGTGTGCGTCGCTGGGAACGCAATTGCCAGCACGACGTTTCTGCCAGGATAACCCAATTTGCCTCCCTTTCGTCGAGGGTTGTCGTAGATCGATGAGTCCAGGTTCCTGGCATCTTGCTGCGTCCCTCTCGGTCCCTCGAACTGCGACGAAACGCAGATCTGCGGGCGCAGCGTGCACAACGTCGAGGGTCACTCCACCGATTCCGTCCCTCGTGGTTCCGATTCGCAGAGAAACCGGGACCGAGAGGGATTTCGCAGTGAAATCACGTCGTTCGTCCGAGGGAGCAGGCGAGCAAAATTTCGCCGGAATTGGGGAGAACTCGTTGAAAATCGAATTTGAGCGAAAAAATACGCACTGTCAGGCGAAAGTAGATTTGCTCGTTGTAGGTCATTTGCTACGTAGTAATATTCGACGTAGCAATCAATATTTGTAGACGCAGAGATACCTACGGCTCCCTTGTTCGTGTTTTCTCATTGAAATTAGAAATATTTATGCAGTACAGGATAGTTGCGTTACAAGTGGAAGTAGAATGGGCTCGTTGCTGGTCAGACAGCGATATTCGACAGTAGTCGTAAAGATATTTGTGATTCCTTTGCTCGTGTTTTTTATAATAATTGAAATTAGAAATATTTACAAGATGGTTGTATCGAAATTGTTGCGAAATTAATGTAAAATGTGCACTGAAATTAGACCGAGTCGTTGTAAAATATTACACTAATGAATATTACACGCACGTAAGTGTAAGTGTTGTCTTACTCACAAGTGTTGGAATATCTTTTTGAATTGATGCTAATAATATATACTTACAAGACGGTCATGTTACGGTGTAATTAGTAAAATTAAAAACCTTACTCTCCAATTAATTTTTTATAACAATACATGGAAAATACTATTTTACGAAATCGTATCTTCACCTGTAACGTGTTGTGATCGTTCCAGTCGTGTCATCCATTTGACTTCCGATACTTTCCGATATATTTCGTAGTGTCATCGCGAAGAATCGAAAGGAACGGAAGTTGAAAAGTGGTGACGATTCATCGACGAACGAATCGACATCGAGTTACGTGTCCAAAGCGTCGTGCGTTGGCGTTCGAGTTGCCATCGCGTCGGCAAACTTTGAAAAATAGTGGCCTCCCTTCTGAAAAGGATATCGTCGTCTCGGAGAAACCCGCAGATAAATCCCGCTGTGCCGTCGCCGCGTTATTTACAGTCAAGTCGGTTTACGATTTGTTCGAATCTCGCGGAAAGTTTCGAATTTGCGAGCCGGTCGTCGCCAAAAGCCGACGGACGGATGATATTTCTCGTCCGACTTCAGCGACCTTTCCCGACGGGTTTAATTGCTGCAAAACTCGCCGCGAGCTCCAAGTTTTTTTCAATCGAAACTTTCTCTTTCTTCTCGTTAGCTTTTTTCTTTAGAAAAGAAACTTCGTCTTCCCTTCGCTAGTCCAGTTTTCGACGCTTGTACGCAGTTTCATTCCTCCGTACCCCTCTTTCAAAGGCGATCGTCCTTTGTAGCTCGATCTTCGATTCTTTCGTTCTCGCAATTCGAATTCCAGATAGCCTATTTTCTCACCGGGGGGACGAAGTTTTCTTTCCGTGTCTCCCTAAGAAACTTTTCGTCGTTTCTTCTTTCGTGTTCGTTTCTCATTGTGACTCGAACTCTCCGGAACAACTGGTTCCACTGTCGTGTAATACGACTTGCGACTAAAATAATCCCCAGATTAACCCTAGCGTTAGCAATCGGACACCCGTTCGCGAATCCCTCCACGAATTTTTAAAACGGAACTACATGCACGAAATTTTAAGCGCCAAATTTAAATGTCAAACGTTTGTTGAATAATCAGGAACTGAAATTTCAGATATTTATAGCAACTTTTGAACCATACGAAAACGTTACGAAAGTTTCGTTTGAAAAATGTAATCATGGAATTATTACAAATAATTTTATTTGACGATAGAAATCGTTCACGCATTCGAATCTGGGCTCTGAATCTCGTCAGAGAAATAAATTCTCCTTTTGCAATTCGTCATTATACACAAGTTCACGTTGTTCTACCACGATTTAACATAAATGTATGTATTACAAGTTTCAAAACACAATTTTTAACACAATTTTAAAACAACGACGGACTTTGAATTTTCTTTTCTTAACAGTCTCGTAAAATATACGAATATTTTTGTCAAAATTAACAGTGATTTCTGTCTGGACAGAAACATAATTGTACGAATCTATTCGTTTTTAAGCGTCGTCGTTCAAATTGTAACGTACGTTGAATATTTCAATAGGTATCGATCGTATTACGCCGATTCTTTTAGCAGAGACAACAATCTAACAATAGGGACGATTTCGCATAAAAGATTGTAAAACAAAAGAAAACAAAAGGAAACAAGAGAAAAATCGAGATAAGAGATGCGTGAAAATCCATTGCGAGTATTTCGATTGTCTACGCGAGGATTTAAATGGGTTCGTGCTCGTCTCGTTGGAAGCAACAAGAATAAAGACACGCGGCATCGTTTCGCCATTTAGTAGCAAACGTCGGGGCAAAATTCAGTGTGAATTGCGAAACGAATGGTCGGATGATTCGAACGAAAACGTGTACGGCCACGCATCGTTGCATGACGCAATCGTGAAATTCGATTATCGGGCACGGGCAGGATCGCGGATCATCGAGCCTGACAATTAGCGTTCGGCGTGGACCGAACCGTGTGCCGGAGCTTTTAAATTTCCGGCTTTGGGGCGCAGGGAGCCGGAAAAATATTTGGAGCACGGCGGTGGGAATCAGGAGGCGAAATTACGCAGCACGCGCCAATCGAAATCAATTCACGATGGCTCTTGGCGAACGATTTCTGGTTGCAGCGAGTTAAGTTTCGTTGTTTCTTGACCGATTCGTTGCGAATTAATCGTCGACTCGCCGTTGTCTTTTCCTTTCCGATCTTTCCTTTGCCGATCGTCGACTTACCAAATGAATTTGTAATTGAGACTGCGGTTGTGACAAATAAACGAGCGTTGGTGTAACAAACGAACGCAAACTTGTCCAAATAAAAACATGTACTGAGGAACATTCGTAATCTTAACTCACTTGCATCACAACTTGGAATTGGATGATTTAAATTGCACGCGTCCACGTGTATCATAATTTGTCAAATATCGATTTAAAGATTTTAACTATTTTTTAATTACAATGAAATATCAGAACAGGAGAGTACAAAGCACATAATGTTAAACGATCTGATCAACGTCAGTTACCTTACTTTTACTTTTGATTAAAAATAATTTGTGTCATGAAAATTTTTTCCTTTTTCCTCGAGTATGACATTATTCTAGAAATTATTCTAAATTGTCATTTAACTATCGATTGATAGTTTTAACGACGAAAAGATACTCGTGTGATGCAAACAGTTTTTAATAAGAAGTCACTCGCATTAATTAATAATAATTTTGAGCTATGTATCAACGTACCTGTGATGCAAATGGGCTAATATAAATATACTACTCCTGTTTTTTTTACAAAACAGGAAATAGTGCGTCTACTTGTAAGAAATTCTACTTTAATCGACATTGAGATTTTTTTGTTTCTTTTCTGCTCTGAAGCCTTGGGACACTTTTTACTCTCAATATTTATTGTCCAACGCGATAAGTCGCATGTTCGTAACACATCATTATTCCATATCATAACACATTTTAATACCATTGTTAATGCATTAACGTATTATTTCACCTCAGTATCATTTAAAATTAAAAATTTAAAAGCTATGTTATTAAAAATTTTCAATTTTGGAACAAATGAATGTACCTGGAGTGTACACGCCTAACCTGCTGGAGATAAAGATAACAAAAAATAACGGAATTAAAGTATAAAGCTTTCTCTCTCTCTCTCTCTCAACGTGAAAAATTCGTAGGAAAATGCAGCAGCAGAGGGACAGTTAAAAATACGATTCTTCGTCGAGTGGAGGTAGCCGCGAGTGGTTTTAGATCTCGCCACGGGAAAAAAGACACTGCGAAATTCCTGTTCGTCCAAAATTGGAACCGCGCGACGGTTCGTCCAAAATTGTCACCGTAAGGAGAAAAAACGTGTCTGGCTGAAATTGATCTGACGTTCTCTTCGTTTCTCTTTTTTCCTTTTTTTTTTTTTTTTTTTTTTTTCGATAAACGAAACCGATTTCCGGGCCAATCAAATAACAATACCGCGGTCGATTCGAAAAATTTCACGCTGCTAATGAAAATCGCGGCCGGATATTAATCGAGGCTGGATGAAACACGACGACCGACGAATCCGTTCCGCGGATACGATTCTCGCTAGTAATGGAATGCGGCGTACGCTGTTATCGATATCTGATTGGCAACGTTGTATTCAACGTTGCACGGCGTGTTTCCTGAAGGAGTGGTTTCAAATTAAAGATTCCATTTCTTTTTTTCGATTCGCCTGCGACGAAATTGTGACGTTTGTCGTTTAACATATCCTCTTTCCATTATATCCTCTTTTTATTTTAGTTTACTCTCGACTCATTTTACTGCTCTTCTGTTTATATTTTTCATTTTTATTTTTGCTTCTCTTTTTCTTCCCTCCTGATTCGTTCTCTCCTCTCAAACACAAACAAATAAATCGCACAACACGGCGCAAACAAAAGTTTACGCTTTTCTGATCAAACTAGCCAGCAGACTCGCGTTTTCCCAAAACACCTTTAAAACCACCTCAATTCGTTCGAGAAAACCACCGAGGACGCGTCGCACCCTGCCCACCTCTTTCGGCCATCCCCCATAAATCCGAGAATTACACGCGACAATGTCACCTCTGTCCCGAGCCGAAAGGACGGCAAATATTTGTCGGTGATCCTTGCAGCTGTAATTCTAAAATACGGTCACTTGTAGCTTAACCGAGAACCGGGAGACGTCGTAGCTGCGTACATCCTCCTTCTGTTTCCACACAAAAAAAAGAAGAACGTTATTTTCTCGATTTTCCAGCCAGCAACACCACCAGCAGATGTTCATCCAAATCGACCCTTGACCGACTTGCTGATAATTAGCGCCAACACGGTCCAATTTTCCATTTTATCTCGCGCGAGAATAGCGTTCTTTCCCTGTTCGTTATTTTCTCTTATTTCACGAGTCCCTCTCGTTGCTCGTATATTCGGTCCGGTGGTCCTCTTTTTTCCCGTGGTAGTTCGCGCCGGTTCGTTCCCCGCGGCGCGTTTTATCGCGATAATTGCTCGATTTATCGCTACCGTAAATTCCTCCGCCGAAAATTACTGGTCGCGAACACCGGTGATTATACTCGCTTCCGGTCCCGTCCCGCGACGGGGGATGCCATGGTCCGACAGTCGGGTTAACCGGCTCTCCAGGGAACCGATTCGATTATCTTTCCACGGAGGCCTCGACATCGGTGAGAAAATCGCGCTCCACTTTCCTT
This sequence comes from Melipona beecheii, assembly GCA_032399605.1. Classification (NCBI taxonomy): domain Eukaryota; kingdom Metazoa; phylum Arthropoda; class Insecta; order Hymenoptera; family Apidae; genus Melipona; species Melipona beecheii. Next base: position 7,879,419 of record JAUCMO010000291.1, on the reverse strand, counting down.
TTCTTTCCTCTCGCGTTGCGTCGTACTACTTGAAATTCCAGAACGTCGTTGCCAGAACTGCGACCAAACAGATTCGCGAAATTTCGAAATTTTTGACTTACAATGACCTGATAATTTTTTCATTCAAATCGCAATACTCTTTTGGGTATTTGAAATTGTCGAAAGTCTAAAAATTTAGTACCGAACGAAGAGAATTCATTTTAAATTATTTTCAACGTGTCGGAACATCTTTATACTCTGCTAAGTACTTTGAACTGATTGTTTTCTTGTTCGTTATAAGTAGACTGCAGATATTCGTGCAAATTGATATTTTCAAAGCTATAATTAAAAGAAGTAGAATCTGGTTAAAAAAATGTATTACATGCTAAATATTACAGAACGCGTGTACTATACTTTTAAAATTTTATACAGCTTCTTTTACTATAATACACGTATCTCGTGCAATTTTGTACTTTTAATTTTTACTACAAACGCAATACTTTAGTAACACTTGAAGGGTTAACCTTCTATGGGCAACTTGAATTGTTTCATTCGTGAATTCCTCAAAGCACATTTTTATTCTTTCAAGTGCTCTATAAAAACTCTATTAATATAAATAATCCGAAATTGTTACATTTTTTTGAAAGTCTAAAGTAGTAAAAAAAAAAAGAGAGAATACAACTCAGTTTCTCTATAGACAACTTGTCGATAATGTGCAATTTTTAGGGTAGTTTTCAAGACAAGCTAGATCTTGCGAATTCTTGTTTTTGAAGAGAATAAAAACCTTTCCCAAAGGTCAGCCCTCGCGAATATTTTTCCCAATGGAAATCATCTAAGAAGAAACACGTAGGAAACATTTCGAGTTATTGGGATAAAGGCCATATATAACATCACCTAAAGGTACTTAAAGTGGCGTTATTGCCTTTCGAGCCCGTTTAAAGATGGAGGAGAATCCTGAGACTCTAAATATACTCTCAAGGTCAGTTAAAGATCACGGGGTCATCGGGGTTATATCATTCGTGCTCGATATGATTTCACGATAAGACGGTAAGACGGTGTCAATGGTTAGTAAAAGGCATTGATTGAAGTTATATCATTGGCAATTGAGATCACTTTAAAAATCACACAAAGTGGCATCACACGTCATTGATACTTTTAAACAAACTGACCTTTACCAAAAATAAAAAAAATAAAATTCTTATAACTTTAATCCTTCAAGGACATTTGTCCAAATAAACTAATTAATTCTCATGAAATTTCTGCCCAAAGTCATCTCGCGTACTAAATTTTACAATAATGATCGCTTGGCTATAAAAATTATTATTAAATTTATCCAAGTATTGCTAAATTATCAGAGAGACTAAGTCATCAATATTAGGGTCAACTAAACGATCGTCCAAAAAATTCGAGTCATTAAAGAACAAAGTTGATCTAGCTGCAATTTTTATCATTTTCGACAGAAGACGATCCGATGTACGATCATCGTAAATGTTCCCTGATCCCATGGATACGGGACTCGAAAAGAAACAAAAAAAGAAAGTATTTGGAATATTCGTCGGTGTAGCAAGACTCATAACATAATCCTTTAATTAACGGCGGCGATATTCCCAGAATTTTTCGGGAAGGGTGACACCGCAAGCGGAGTCAATTCACCGCGTAATCCCATGGTCGAGCGATCGCGCCCCCTGCCCCCTCTGTCAACGAGATACGGGCCACCGTTTATAAGAATCGACTGGCTCGAGAATATATCGCGTAACGAGCACACGGGGACACGAAGCCTGGAGAGGTGGTAGTGGAAGCGTGCTGGCACAATATCTGCCACGATATATTTGGCCACGGGCCGTGGCTGTCTCTTCGCGGCCTGGCCGGCCATTATATTCACCAGACAGCCACCGGGAATGAAGGTAATTGCCGAGACCCAGCCCTTGCTCTTTCCTCCTTCGTAATACCGTTATTTTTATTAAGTTTTTCCACGGTACGGAGTAACTCATATGGCGAGCGTCTGCTCACGAGGGGCGCCAGCGATAAACCAGGTGACAAACAGCTTGCTGCCGGGCAAGCTAAGAAACCCGGACAACGCTAAGAAAGGCAGAAATTGTGAAATTCTTTGGGAGAATGAGTTTCCATTCCGTGGAAGGACTATTACGAGAAAGTGGAAGCGGGATTCCATTTGGAGACTATCAGGAACAGAGTACGGTAAGTCTTCCGCTTTTTCACAGGGAAGAAATTTTTTGGCGCGTCTGGTACCAAAACTGCTGATCTTGCTATTTGACTTTGGAACTGAATTCTTTGAAAATTCTCAAAATGTTAAAGATGTTAAAATGTTGCTTTGCAGCTGTGAAATGAAGCTACGTGTTGAAATGAATTGATGACGTCAGAATGTGTCAATAGCTCCGTGGAACAATTTAATTATGATGTATTATAGCTAATTTATTCTGTTGGCTGATAATTTACGAAAGGGTATTTGTTATTAAATTATTTACGATGACAGATTTCTGAATCTTCCATCGTAGATATAACATTGAAATTTTCTTGTGTGGTCGTGGTCAGAAAGTGAGGTTATGGTCAGAAAATCAGATTGTTTTCATTTGCAACAAACTGCAACAAACTTCAGATATGTACGTTTCCATAAAACAATTTTATAACGCTGAAAGAGTTAAAAGATGAACAAAATGATTCAAAATAATCGTTTATTTTATATTCTAGATTCTAAATAAACGAATACTCTTCTTCGAAGAGTCAATTTCTTGTTCGGTATCGTAGTCGATTGTATGGTGCAATACTTTCGAGACGAGCAGAAAGGAAAGGGAGTCGGCAGCTTGATAAGATAAGCGTAGTAATAAGAGAGAACGTCGTGATATAAAGCGGCGAAATTAAACGGAAGAATTAGTTTTTATGAAAGCCCTCGAGAGCCGAGGTAAGCATTATTGCATGTTTATGATGCCGCCCGACGCATCTCGGCCATTGTTGTCCCCAACTTTCGCGTTAAACGGTGCTCCCATCAGCGCGGATATTTGATTTCACTTCGTATTCAACGTTTTAATATCGTCTGGTGAACATCTGAAATCTTCCACCGTCGCATCAACGAATTAACAAAATAAAAAATAGATCACCTCGAACTTAATTCGTTTGATTGATTAGAAATCTCTCAGGGAACCATTTTCAACAAACTTATTCAACGAGTTGTCCGTTTTTCAAATATCTTGGCTATCAAGCAACGCTGATATTACAATTTATTTCTTTTTTTTTTTCGCACTCTCTTCCTAATAAGCTAAAGGGGAAATTAATGGCGCGTGGCTCGATCAAAGAATTCAGCTCTAGAATCTTCGTCGAGTCACTCGATGCTCCTTCTCAGGCGAGGCCCTGTTTATTCGGTAATTTAATATCCCGACGGTGGGTCGATCTAATTAAAAAGCGAGATTCCTTAAAAAAATTAGCAGAGAGGTCGGAGAGAGGTGGGAGAAGGAAATTTCCGATCTCGCGGCCGAGCGACCGACCCTTCTCTCGCGCGAAAAGCCCCGAATGCACTCGGAACCGACAACGGTATTAATTAAAGGGAAACTTTTTTAATTCGACCGCCGCGTGTATAAGTGGCCCTCGAAAAACCGGTCGACTTTCTCTTCCTCTCTCTCTCTCTCTCTCTCTCTCTCTCTCTCTCTCTTTTCTCCCCTCCATGAATAATAAATAAAGCGTCGGGCGAACTTTATCATAAATGTTACACGCGGACGCACTGAATATTTACTCGTGCCGCGTTTGCCAGGGACAAAAGGGAACGTGGAGGAAGAGGGGGTCGCAAGGAAGAAGAAAAGGGGCAGGGAAAAGAGGGTGAGAACTGGCGGTGATTTATTTTGGAAGAGGCACCGGGACTCCTTCTGATCCCTCTCGAGCCGATCCTCCGAGAGAAGTGCCAGCCGAGAAGGCAGTTTCTACAAGTGTGGCCATTAATTCGGCAAAATTGTGGAAAATACGAGACAAATCATCATCGCTGGGACGTGAGACTGTCTCGCCCCCGTGTTTGTCAGCTTCTCTCCTTCCCTCGTGTCGGGCACGGGAGCCTCTTTGCGATTAATTAATCGGCCTCTTTGAGCGGTAACGTGTGAGATTCGTCTTCCGTCGAGGGTTGAAAAGTATATAGAAAGACGAAAGAACGGACTCGCTAATCTCCTTAATTTATCCCAATCGACCCTTGTCGAGTAATGATTATTAATTAGGATTCAGCCACGAATTCCGGGACTTAAATAAAGGTTTAGATTTAGGGGGAGAATTTTGTAATTAATTTTAAAATGTTGGGACATACATCTCCGTTTATAAATGTGCTAGTCTTGTTGGAAGCATGGTGATGGTTTAAGATTCGCGTAGAAATAATTTGTAAGATTTATGAATTAATAATTTTTTGATTACTTCATTGTGAAAGTTCTGTTCCGTAGATTTGTATATGAAATGCATAGAATAAAAAAAAAGTACAGCAAATTTATTAACTGTATGACACTCCTACACACTTTGGTTGATTGAAATCATCAAAAGTCCAAAAGGACCATGTAACAAATTAAGAATATACTCATCTTTAAAATTTATATTTTTCGATATATTTACAATTAAACGTTCAAAGGAATTTTATATTTATTTTATTTTACACAGAATCTAAACCTGATTCGTGAATTCATTTACGAAACACGTGGAACAAAAGTGCAACAAATGAGTTTCGTCGACAACACGATAATAACTCTTTGCATAAATGTCCTAATATTCACAAACAGAATTACAATAAAAGTTAAACTAAAAATAAACAAACAAATTGAAATTAAAATGAAATTGGAAATAAACTCGCGGTTCGAAGGAAGAACCGCTTTTCATAAGAATACCAAATTCACTCGCCAACTTATCAATTCCAACTTTCTTTAAAAACACTCCTGATTCACCCGAGCCCCGAAGACATTCCAGCGATCGCCACCCTCTCGAAGGAACTTCCATCTCGCTTTGTGAATCCAATACGCGGGCATTCCGTGAGATCCTTAGCGACGACGTCACGATCTATTTGGAAAGAGGAAACGGAGGCGGATGGTATTCCGGTTCGTCATCGAGCCCCTGGGTCAAACGGGGGGGTTGGTCCTGGTCGAATTCCTCGGCCGTTCCTCCAAGGAGGAACTCGTTGCGCGTTTCCAACGCGTTGGCCACGGGTCTGAATTAATCAGCAGCGACAACGTCTCGGAAAAAGCCCGCTACGAGGCCCATAATGAAATTGTCCCGGCGTACAATGCCGACGGCTGCTCTAGAAGAGGCCGTTCATTGTCTCTGGCTGGATTCATTAGGCGATGTTCGCGCGAACAGCAAGATAAAGGCGCCTCGAAGCGACAACGAGAGACATTCTCGCGCCGAACGAGCGAGACAACGAGGAAAACTACTGAATTCTTGGCCTTTTCTCTGCTTGGTTGTCTCTATTGTTTCTGTAACAATTCGATTGTTCCTATTCTGGAGATTAGAGAGGATTTTTCTTTTTTTGAGAGAGAGAGAGAAAAAAAGGAAAGGTGACTGGAAGGTGACAAGCGTGCGTTTTAACACCTTAAAAGAAGGGTGGCCAACAGTGGAGCGTTTCGTGATTTCATGATGGTGGCGCATAGAACACGTTTTGATAATAAATAAAAGGAACAACAGAAGATATAAAGATATTGAAATTAACTCGACTATTTTCAGAATTTAGTCGGTATATTGTCACGATCATATTATCAATTTCCCTTAGTTTTTTACAAGCAAAATTTGATAACCTCCCTTCAGCTCCAAGTGACGTTGACTTGATAAATTTTTAGAAGTTTGCACAAAAACACGTATGCCTATTTCAGAATTTCATTTCGAAAGAAGGTTATCAATTAATTTTAGCAATTTACTCGTGCAAAAGCATGTTTTCCTCAAAAAAAAGAAAAAAACAGAAAATCATTTAACATTAAGGGATTCCAACTAAATACGTGTAATTTGTCAAATACACTCGTGCACGTGTATTACGAACAGGGATTCTTAATTTCCTAATACATACATATTTTACGTACGTTTCGTGTGTTTTAGTTTTACACGATCTCAGAAAAAACGCACGCGCGATGACTGGAGGGGACTGCGTGGCGTTCTCGGTTCAAAGAGGAACAGACAGATAAGAAGACGGTATTGACCCAGTGAGCCAGGAGAGGTCGGACGCAAGAAAGCGAGGCGAAGGAAGAGAGTGGAGGGAATGTGCACGCGGCGTTTCGCATTTTCTTTGACTCTCGCGTGGCGGTATCGAAGGTCACGCGGTTCCCTTCCAAGTTTCTTTTTCCCGCGGTGAATTTGCTTCCATGCCGCGTCTCTTATCGGTTGTATCGCTCGACTCAAAGGGACGCCGATAACAGGGACTCCCATTTCGATTCTTCCGCGTCGCTGGCAACCGCGGCGAAACTGTTTCTGCGATAAGTAGGACCTCTGGGATGATAGGAAACGAGTTCGGAGAAAGTTTCGTTCCTTCCTTCTCTCTCTCTCTCTCTCTCTCTCTCTCTGTCTCGTTTTCAATTTGAACAGGGAGACGAATGCCCCGAAACTTTTAATCTTTCGCGGAATGACGTTTTCATACGGTGAGAAAGAATTACGTCGTTGAATGCAGGAAAGGTTTTAACAGAATGTTTAAGTATGGCCTATGTTTTCCTTTACTCGCGTACTGTGCAATTGTTATTGTTACATTTTCGAAAATTGACGGAGAAATTGCAGAAAATTTTCCAAATCAATGTGTCAATAATGTATTCTTTTAGTGTATTCAAGTCAATGTGATTAGGTCCAATCTAGTTATCCAAAGGTTAATCGTTTTCTTCATTGTTACATTAAATTAGAAGAATAAAACTTTCAGATAAGACGCTGCTCAAATGAGTCAACGAAGATTGATTTCTTTTATTTCTACATTGTTGTCACAGTCCATATTTTTATATATTTCATATCAGTTCAATAAAATAGTAAGGAAATATTGTACAGCAGATTTTAAAAAGTCTTTCTTTTGTAAAGAAAATATATCATTTTTCGAGATCAATTTAGCAGCGAAAAAAATTTTCATTACTTTCCTACCTGCTACGCGATGTAAAGTCATCTTTGAGAAAAACAAACTCAAGAAAAATAATATAAAAGTAGATATCTTCATAAGCTTCAAAATAAGACGAAATTGATTTTTATTTATTCGTAATAATTTAAATTATCGACAATTTCTCGTCATTATTGGTTCCAAAACTTTGCCACCGACTTTTGTCGCTAAGACTCCTCCTTGCGTCCAACAGTGAAATTTCGATATCGATCTCTGCTCCTTCTACATGTATCTCGGTACACGGTTCGCATAAATTTGCATGGTCTCGAGGATAAATTGGAATATTGTTTACGTTCTGACAAATATTTACATCCGTCCTTTATGAACGTAACGTTCCGGCTCGCGGAATCATCCGACGCATCCCCTCCTGGCTTTCGTGTGCTCGACATCAAACGAAGATCTTCGGCGGACCCTTCTGAAGGCGAGGGAGGTTCCAGGGAGCCCGGCTCCTTCACGAGACACCCATCTCGCATGTTCGTCACGCGCCCGTTACCAGACTTCTGTCCTGTTTACGCTGTCATTCGGCCAACGACAACCGATTTGAATTCGCACGGGCGAAAAATCGTGCGAGCTCAATATTCCACCAGAGGCTGTTTCTTTCTCATCCTCTTCCCGGGAGTGATCGGCGCTGAAATTTCCCAAGGAATGAGAGCTGGAAACGAGATGCTTTTAATTCCGGCTGTTTCACTCCTTCCCAAATTAATTCGATCCCCGACGAAATCCATTGAATTTCGCTTCGCTCGAAATCCTCCGCCAGCTGCGAGCCATCCGATGTAACAGTAATTGGCCATTGTGCCTGTCCGCGTGTACGTTTGTATTAAATCGATCGCAGTCGTCGAGAATGCACGAATCTGATCAACTTTAATTTTAACTCCGTTAGAAATTCAAGTAAAAGTACAAGATTAATATTCAATTCCGAAGAGACGACTTATTTTCATGAATTCGTTCGTGGAAACAAGACGATGTAAAAATATAGTTGAAACGCTTGTTTCGTTTCCTTTGTGGCTTCTGAACGATTTACGACGAATATTAATATTAATAGTTTTGTTTGAAAGAAATTTTATACTATTGATAATACAGTAATTCGTTTACATGTATGTAAATGTATATAAAGTAGTAGATCGCTCAGTACCAGACAACGCCACTCCTACTCGAGGTCTACCCCACGCCCCTTCGCGAATCACGCGACTCAAATCAACCAATCGCTAATTTTCGTTGCATCAGCGTTGCACGTGAAAAGGCCCGATTTTCTGATTTACCCCAGCTAAAATCACTTTCAGTGATAATAATTAACGATTGCATCTCGAAATCGTAAGGTTTTTTCAAATTAAAGAGAATAGTTCTTTTAAACGAAATATAATTTGTCAACAGAATCTCGCTGCTTTCGCGAATCGTCGTAGCTGGCAATGGTCCAACGACTCGTTAGCATGTCCAAATTCACCGGAGTTTTCTATTCTTTGGTCCTCGAGTTTCGACTCGAGCTGTCATTCTGGCCGGCTAACTCGGAAAGTCAACTTCCGACCTTTGAAACGAGGCCGCATCTGAATTGAATTTGACGAGTCAGAGGGTGGACATCGTCGAGGACATAACTTTATCATATTATAATCGTTTCCCTTCTTCCTATTTTAATGCGTATAACAGGGTTCCTTTACATGTGCATGATGCAAATTTCGCCGTATCGAACTGTTAGTTAAAATTGCCTGAAATTAAACTGTCTCTTACAGTGCCTTCAAGAGACGAAATTTTATTAGGTTGAAGATTCTATATCGTCGTTGTTTTTGATTTTCGATGGCTCATTCGCAAAAAGTAAATTTGTTTCTCGTGACATTTTACTACTTTTATGTCAAACTCTGATCTTACAATTAGCGTTTAAATGAACGAAATTCTGATTTCTTTTCTCGACTTTTGAAATTTTTTTGCCTGAAAAGATAAAAGCAAATGTAATTTCTCGGTTGAAACACGATCTTTCTCTCGACGAGAGGAGTGTTAACAACACTCTTCCAATCAATATTCACGAGCAGTGTTAATGATCAGTGGTCAAATTTCCACGTGGAATTTCCAATACCACTCTACGTTCGAATCCTAAATATGATTGAAACGATACTGGTTTCGCGAATTTCATTAATTCCACGGACCTGGAGAAATTCAGTTCCGTCTTGTGAAAAAATTACGTTCCACACTTTTCAATTATTTTCCACTATTCCCGTCCAATTGATCAAGTTCAAGCACAATTGATAAATTTTCAAATTTAATTTTCTTAAAGACGAAGCCTTTTACCCTTTTATTTTCGTTTTATATTTTGATGCCCTTCTTCAATACCGGGGGTGTATTTACGTTTTATAAAATACAGGAAGGAAACTCGCTAAAATCCTGTCCTGATAAGATAAGAACATCGTCCCTTCGGTTCGTCAGCCTTTACAAAGTTAGACGCGTTAACAGTAAATTTAACAGCGTTCGTACGATCGCACGGGCAACGACTTTACGATCGGGAATGTGTCTATCGCCGAGTGAAAGTCGAGTGAGGTCTGCGGCACTCGTGAACTCGTTGAGAGGTAAAGGCCACCCCTTGGTGGAGGGTGGGCAGCCTCGTAAAATGAAATCAATTCCAGACGGGAGGAGGGGGGGGAGAGGAAGATCGACGTTAGAAGCCGGATATGGGGGCAGTTAGGAGATCGAGGGAGCGAGTCATTTGCGAAACAAAAGTGAGCCGCTTATATAAACGGCGTTTACGAACCTGCTGGTCGTTTCGTTGTTTAATCTGGCTCGCGATTTCAACCCAACGATACCATCGCGTCGAAATCGTTTCCTGTAGATTATTTTTTATGTGCAATTTTTCTTCTTTTCTTTTTAGAAGTTGCTTGTTACATGAACTGAATTGCAGTTTTGTGATTATTGAAAGATTGTTTTGCCCGCGATATATTTATTATGAGTTCGTATTTGGGTTTTGAAAGAAACTAAAGACTCGAACGTACTTGTGAGATATCTCTGGTCGATGTAAACTGACGAACTTGTGTGTGAAGGAAATCAAGTGAAAAAATAATGATTATATTACTTATTATATATATATATAAAACACAGCAGTCATTTGATTAAATTAACAAATTAAATTAAAGCAAATAATGATACGTCCAATTTATAGAAAAAGGACACACTGTGCAATCATATAATAGAATAATTGCGAAAATAAAATGTATAATAAATGATAGAGGATATAATATAATACGATAGAATAGGACAGAATATATAATAGAACAATGCAATCATAAAAATTAAAATATCATAAACGGAATAAAATATCATAACAAAAATAAAATAATTAATCACAAACTATTTAAGTAATCGTACAAATAAATTCACGCATTGAATGACTTGCGAACGGGAGTGTACACTGCGTCGCATTTGCATATTCTCTCGATTTTTATGAGATACCCTTCGTCCTCGAACACGATTTCGCAATCGAAGCAACGAAACAAGGATTCCCGACGTTACGTTTCTCACCCTCGTCGAGTCGAATGCAGGAGTGAAGGGTGGGCGATATTGTTTCGATATATCGGGTTTCGAGTTCATTATATCCCTTTTCGAAGCGGGGCGCTTCGTTCGAGTCCGATCGTTAACGATGCGCGTCGTTACCGGCACGCAGCCACGCAGCTTCTTCTCTCGGTTCGATGGCACTCGAACTCTCCCGGGCTCTCGGCTCTCGGGGCTCGCTAACGAACGGCAACTTTTCTCGTTTAACGAAGACGGGAACGCCAAAGGGAGAAAGAGAAAGAGATTACTGTAATCTCATCCCCGAAGCGAGCCAGCCCTTGGCTCGCGGATAATTAAGCTTTCGGCTTCGCTCGATGCGTCTTTAATTGTAACGCCGCAGCGTCATGAATATGCAAGCCATCTTTTTTAAATACTGCCTCCATTCTCCCCCTCCCCCCTCGCCGTGCTACCTGGTGCTCCACTTGGCCAACGGAAACGCCATCGTCGCAGGAAGTCGTTGCGCGAACCGGGGCCGGGGATCCCTCGGCAGATAACCGATTCCGTTATCCATTCGTCTCTGTAATCTCCTTTTTACGGTTTTCTTCTTCTTCTTTTTTTTTTAAGGAAACACGCAGTTTGCACAGCGTCAGAAAACGGAGGAAAAAGAATTATTAACCGTTAATATCCAAGTATCGACATAGACAAGACGTACAAAAGTTGGAATGTTTAAAGTTGAAGAAGACGTAAGATGGATCAATTTCAATCGTGAATTGGTACTTCGACGATGTGAGAATATATGTTTCTTAGCTTGCTCCTCGGACTTCTACCGATGGTGAACCAACTCGATTGACTTTTACGAATTTCAGATTTAACTTCCGGTTGAAGTTTTGGACACACGTTCTGTGTGAGATACAACAGTGTGTCAGACATAAAGTTTCGTGTCTCGACAACTGTCAGAAACGAAGAATCGATTAAAGTGACACTGCTTGTGTACGAATACATGCATAGCGGACATGTTTTGTGCCGATACAATGGAGACGTACGTTCCCACCCAGGCGAGCAAAACGAGATTTAAAATTTAAAACTTACGTGCAGAAGAACGGGAATGTATAAGAAATAATACACAACAGAAACACATTTGAGAATTTCTCCGAACTAAAAGACTATACCGAAATATAAATTTATCTGTCAGTCAGGCAAACGCGTTTAAATCGAAATGAAAATTTTGTCCAAACACTACGTGAATAGTTATGATACAAGCATTACGAATATTACAACGCACAATAAATAACATATAATCACATTATACATCAGATGACACATTTACATAACACAGCGTATTTTATTTCTGTTATACAACATTTATACAGCGTATAAAATCTTTTAATATCAATATCAGATGTAAATCACACTTATGTATCAATATGACATGTATTATCGATTAATATATATAATACGAGATGAAATATATTACTATTTTACATGAATTTAAAGAATTGTATCAAAGAATTCCCGAAATATAATCTTAACATTTATTGAAACCTTTCAAAATACGTTGTTTTGTGTCTGCGAAACATCTAACAAAAATTGTAGCAAGTTCATGGTCATTTCGATAATTCTAGGGTTCCTTTTCCTCGAGGGCATAAAAACAGGAAGCGGGATGGACAACAGGAGTATTGTTAAAATAGCGGCGGATCGATGAGCAGAATGGAGACTCGCGTTCGCCGAAAATTGGCACCGTTCGTTTCGAAGAGGGGAGGGGGCGGGGGCGAGACAATGGAGGACTCGTAAAAACGTCGTGGGCAAACCACCGAGGGCGCGAGAGCAAAGACAATCTCCTGCTCTTTTACGGGGCCATAAATTAATCCGCAGAGGCGAAAGGGGGCCACCGAATGTTCTCTGCTCGTAACCCAAGGCGACCTCCTAGGCGGCGGGAAGTTGTACAGAACCGGGAACAAAGGGACTCTGATCACGGAGTCTGGAATGTGCTGATTTCGATAAGTCCGCTGCGACGATTAAACGTTCGTATAAATTTACCATTACTCGGTGATGTACGGCCAGACTCTCGATAGAAGTAGGTATCTCTTTCTTTTGCCATGCAAATGGGAATAAAAAAAGAGGGGAGAGAAAGAAACTCTCTCTGGGATGTCAGACTTCTGGGATCAACTTCAATATTTATGAAGTTTTTCCGTTTTTCATTGTCACAGACGCTTTTGTAAAATATTTCTGCAGATCGAAGAACGTACGAAATGCACACGCTTGAATGAAAGTATTATATATATATATACTTTACTCTCGGAATGTAGTTACGTGTGTTTTTGTGACTTTTGTGCAGCGTCTTTTTCATCCATTGTCCATTATCATTTCATAATAAAATATTACTCGCTTTAATAATAATAGTGGTAATACGAGAGAGTAGACCATCGAGCCTTGAATTTTGCATCGTTTCTCTCTTTCGAGAGTATTCCTCCGGACGCAACCTCGATTCCTCTAAATCCTCTCGTCTCCGAACGCAAATCGTCGCATCGGCGCGGTCAATGCATCTTGGGGTAAAAGAAAAAAAAGAAAAAAGAAAAAGAAGAAAATCGACCTCCGACGAGGTCCGGAAAACGGTAAGATCCGTAAGGGAAACCGGAATGAAAGCGGAATCCTCGAGAGTAAAGGGCAGGGACGATTCACCTTTCCGCGTGTGGCTTTGCGATCGGATGAATCGGGCGAATCGGTGGCCGAGGAGAAAACGGATCTCGAGACTGTCCCGACACGGAATTGAATCGACGCGAGCTCAACAACCGGTGCAAAGAAAGAATTTAGAGGTCCCTGTTTCACGTGCGCGTGACAAGCGAATTCGGATCTTAATCTGCGTATAACTTTTAACAGACGTGTATACGACAAGTTTCGACAACTATCGAAAATAGGAGAATTCTGAGTTAGAGTTTATACTAATATCGATACACGCAGGAAAGGACAAATCTTTCCATTAAAAATGACATATTTTCGTTTTCAAAGAGTTTTCAAACGCAATAGTTTATTTTAGTTACGTAGTATTGTATTGTACGTAATAATTGTAATGATCCAACTCTTTCGTCTGAACTGAAGATTTTCACAATGAGAGAATATTTAGGATAAATTATTCTTAGTGAGAAGTAACTTGTAACTACGCGACTTTTAGATGTTGCATTCGCGTCAGACGATTCTGCAATGATCGTCAAACGAAACAGACATCAACGAGAATACAAAGACGAATTTTACGTTTGAAATTCCAACAAACTCGACGTTGCCTCTTACATACCGTGGTTTCTCATCCACGAAGAATCTAATTTATAACTCTCTCCCTCTCTCTCTCTCTCTCTCTCTCATCGTAAGATAGAAAACCATTTCCAACCTGTTCACGTTTCCTTACACGATCCAAGTTCCTTACCGATCCACGCTACGTTTATTTAGACTCTCGAGATAATGTCTAAAGCTTAAATTCGCCATCTGCGCCTTTCTCCGCCCTCAGAGAATAAGGAAAGAAGAAGAAGAAGAAGAAGAAGAGGTGGTAACGCGATCTTATTCTTCCTGTCGAAAATCTAACCTCGGGGGTAATTCTCGGGGCTGGCGTTCCCGACGGTGAAAATTAAAAAGCCCCAGCGAAAGAACGAGAACCAGGGGTGGAGCGCGCTCGAGAAAGAGAGAGAGAGAGAAAGAGAGAGACAGAGGAATTCAATCTCTGGGGATCAGCGACGCGTACACGCGCGACGTGGTCGTGGGATCAGCTCTTGCGTGTCTTTCGTTGCCAGAAACGAGGGTAAATGCGCGCAACCGCCTCTTTGTTCCAACCGATCTCCTTCGAGAATGTCGGCGCGGCTCCCTCGCAAGCGAGACAGAATCGAGATACGCTCATCCCGCTCGGAGGACCGTTGAGGGTGCCAGTTTGAATTATAGCTTCGTAAATTCAAAGACGTAACGCGAGAACCGCCGGGCACCTCTGTTTTCGGCTTGTCCTTGGACAGGAATAACGCGCGGAGTCTGCTATCGCGACGTACAATGTTTGCAAACGGCTGTCTCGCTGAGAGAAAGTCATAATTTTCGCCGTTTTATATCTCGAAGTTTCTATATTTTGAACATTTTCACGACGGGCGCCGAGCACTATACTTTTGGTTATGGTTGCTCAAAAAAATCGATACAAGTAAAGAAATAGAAAAATATCTGTTAATAACTAGAACAACTGTGTTGAAACATTCTACACATCAATCATTGTAATTTAAGTAAATTACACGTTGTTTCCTACACGCAACTGTAACTTAACGATCCTTTGTAATTGTAATCCTGAGGATTTCTGAAATTTGAATTTTAGAAATTCCGAATCAGTAATCTCCGTTTTCTCGAAGAACGCGAAAATTATAAAAATCTGATTTTTAGATTGGATCGACCAACATCTCGCTGCTATCTCACAGCATAAAAATTAAGCTTTTATTCGATTTAATTTAATTTTGAAATTCTCAAATATCGTCGACCGCTATTTCAACTTGACATCGTACTGCGGATTGTCCATAAAATTGGACGCAACTCCTAAACTGCTCTAAATTATCCATAGACTGTGCAGAATTCTACGTAGAAGAATAAATACAACAATTCGAGTAGTCTGGTTTCCACGCTGACTCGGATAATCGTTTGAACGAACTGTACGATATTCCCTGACGCGACAATAACCCGCACTTAGCCGCGATTTTCTTTCCCAGTCTTCTTTATTTCCCTTTGCAATTTCGGTGAGCGGTATCGAGCTGTTCTAGATCGATACGCGATTAAGGAGAAATCAAGGGCGAGGCTCGGTGAAATGGCCCGGAACTGATAAAAATGTGTCCATTACCTGGCTCCGATATACCGGCGATATACCCTCTTTTTCACCGGTCCATCGAGTTACGGACGAGCCTGCAACTTTTTCGTTAATTGGAGAAAAGTGTCGGCGATGGGGCGTTCTACTTGGTGAGTTTTCAGCAGGGGAATCTCTTTGGCACCGACTCTGTAGATCGAAGAGGTGTTCGCGCGAATGGCGAACAAACCGGAAGATATTTATACGAGCGAACGCAACTCTTTTATCGCAGAAATCAATCATTCCACGTCGCACAAGGCGAATGGTGACACTGACCGTTCCGTTGATGTCACATTGAAATGCGAGACACGAATATGTTATGCAAGAGACTCGCGAAATATCCTGCTCCCGTGGTATGACGCAAATACCAATCGTCCGAGGGACGAGCAGGCCCTTCCTCGTCTCGAAGGAATCGCCGTCGAACATCTACGAAACGTAATAGAAAAGGAACAGCGGTCAGAGATCTCGTCGTTCCGCGTCAGTGCCTCTCCGGACGTCAAGGCAATCCGCTCGATAATCAATCTCGCGACCGATTTATTAATACCGCGTCTCCCCTTCTTCCTTTTTCTCCTAAAACCAAGGGATTCCCGGATAAAACGAAGGACGGTTGCCTAATAAATAACAGAGAGGAAGACTTTGCCCTGTCGGTTGGGTTGGATCCTCCCAATGAAATCACCGTTATCCTTCGAGTTATAATAATCCCTCGCGGTGGATCGCGCGATCTAGAGATACGTACATATATACACATATGTGTCGATCGATACAAGTATCGGCTGGTCAAGCCGTGGCAATAAATTCGGCGAGGGGTGGAGAGTCCAATCGGCTTGTCGTGTAGTCAACGTCGCATTACGACTTTTCCGCGAAGAGAGGCCGGTCGGAAATCACGAGAGGCTGTCCGGCCCTTTCCCACGCCGATATATATATATATATATATATCGCGGATATCTAGCCGGTGAAAGTGGCGTCACCCACTTTCACGGGCCGCTGCCAGGCAACTCCCGACGTTCTTCGACGTATCTTTCAACTTCTGCTCTCGCCTCGGCAACCCCCGCCGAGATATACGCTCTCGTGACAACGGTTTCTCGTTAGACTGACACGCACTTTCTTTTCGACTTCCGCCCTCGCCGGGAGTCTCGCAGGAAGAAGTTCCAGACGGATGCTCGTCGGGGTGGAGAGAATTGGAAGAGGTACGAAGGTTGACGTGTGTGCTCGAATATGGTATTCGAGTTTCTTGCTTCTCGGTTTGTGCCTAATGCAGAGACGTGACGTCAAAGAATGGAATTGATGATCTTTTAGCAATCATACGCAATTAACACTGTCGTAGACAAAACTGTACTGTGATCGCCTTTTCGCTTCAATTGAACATCATTGTACTTTGTTTTTCTAAACACACGTAGAAAAGTTTAAAAATACCTGTACGATAATGCACTAACTATAATCTGAATTGCAATTAATTTCTCGAGTTAGTCGAGTTCGAAAGTATCTAAACGATATTTTCTATATTTAATGGTGCTCGAGTTGGCTTTTATTTTTATTATTATTATTATTTCATGAAGAAGCACATTGTACCACAGAATATATTCAATATATCATGTTGTAATTCTGCAGGCGCACAGCCTGGATTAAAATAAATTTCTCTTTTTCACATTACAACGTCCCATCTTTCGTTACGTTTTTAAGCTTAAATTTCCATGCTGAATGCTTTAAGACAATCAATATCGAGGCGAGTGAATTATAATAACATAATGACTGAATTCTACAACAATAAATTGTCGTGACACATACAACGTTGAATACATCTGTTTCTAATTTAATTCAAATTTTCCTTGCAACTCCAAGGACCACTTGTTACGTTCTCCAAATAAGACAGTTTCTTTCTCCATTAAAACCGCGAGGGGATGGAAAAATGGGTATTGTTATCGCGGATATTGACGAAAAATTGGAAGGACGAACGATTCGCGGAAACGAAATTTATTACTCGCGTGCGGCCGACAGTTGGCGCGATTTGGGGGTTGACAGGCCGAGTAATTAAGGAACTTCCCCTCGAGGGGGAGGAGCGGTTCTTTCGTGGGTGCCGGTGACACGAGGTCAATGAGATATTTTCTTCCCTTTAATTATAATTACGAACAGCTATGGCGCTCGAGAGAGGATGCTCCAAGTTTAATTGAACGAGCACCACGTCCAGAAATCTCGCCGACCGTTTCGTTCAACGTCTGTCCGCACCTCTCCACGCTCCAACAGCAATTAAATCCCATCGGGATTTGGTCGCCGGGAATAAACAAAGGCGTCCGACCAGCCGGTAATTGCGTCAATCACCAACGACAAGTAAAACTGCACCGTGCTGAATAAAATATGTTCGCCGGGCAACGATCGCGACGACTTGTGAAACAGATACGGATGAAACAGATTGGCTGGCGAAACTTTTCCGAAACTTGCCCGTCAATTCTCTTTATAAATCTGTTACGAGCGTGTTATGTGCGAAATATTTTGAAATATTTAATGCAGACGGTGGAGGGTGGATTCTATGAATTCTACCACCTTCAGTTTGACACGTGTACAACCTCGTAGTTCTCCTGAAAAATGGCAAACAAACGCGACGTTGATCTTTGATTGATTTAACGAATAAAAATCAGAAAACAAAATTACGTGTTTAATAAATTAGCCTCGTACTTCGTATCTCGAATTGTCTGCTCACTACGCGCAGACTACGTGTCCTCGACACAGCGTTCAAAAGGGTGGGTATTCCCCGGAGTTGCAACGACAAAGGGAGAACGCGGACTGATTCGTAGAAAATACGAGGTCGAGACAAAGCTAAGTGTATCGTGACAGGAGAATTTATCAGTTGCGTGCGGCCGACAGTCGGCGTGATTCAGGAGCGACCGGGGTAAATAATTAGAAGAGTCCGGGGGTGGTTCTTGCGCGGATGCCGGTGGCACCGGGGTCGAAAAGGCGGACAAAGGTCCAGAAGAACGGCCGCCGAGTCCTCGTCGACCACCGAGACAGTCGGTTTTACGAGCGAATCGCGAACCAGTGGAGTGATATCGGTGGAAAGGGGTGCGTTTCTTTTCGGCTGGGAGGAAAAATCGTTCGCGGGAGAAAGGAGAGGGAAAAATCTCGTCTCGAACCTCGGGCCGGGGGGGCGCGACGCACCGTGGACACGGAGAAACGGCCTTTAAAAGTCAGTCGAGTTGCTTTTAATTAAAAACTTAATTGAAATGTCCCGGCTGTTCTAACTTTGCCGCACTTCGGCGCGCATGTACGTAAGAATACCTTCACGCTTTGACTACAGAACGGCAAAAGTCACCGACGTCTTCCAGCTACGTTTATTAATTAATTTGCGAAAATTATCTTTTGATAAATTCTCTTTTTTTACTTATATTGCGAATTACACCGTGTGATTCCTTGGGAAGTTAACTCAATAGGTTTCAAATATTAAGGATCCAGGAATGGTCTTTAAAGAGTTTCGTACAACTGCTCCCCTGATCTCAAGTGACGTGATCTATCAGTTTTAATCTTCAGACAATAAGGAAATTTTCGAAACGTCTCCGAGCTGCTTGAAAAATTAAAAAAATTAGCACTGGAATCGTTAAAACTCGTCAAAGTGATTTCAAATTTAATAGTCTCATTTGTAGTTTCCTAGGAAATGTGTTCGTCAAAATGATGGACTTTGAATTTATTAGTTTTGATATATTTATCATAGTACCTCGTATATCACTGAGTCTTCAATTCCAAACTGTGAGTGTACTTTGAGGACGATCCTATAAATTCTTGTCCCTGCGAAATCTAGAACCAATCCACGATAGCCTATCTCCACACACGCACAAAACACATCAGTCGCAGTATTCGTAAGCTCGAGAAAAACACTTCGATCTTGCGAAAATAATGGGGATGCTGGGTCACACCCTCTCTCGTCCGAGGAGCGTCTTAACGCGTCGCGATCCGAAAATCTCGCGTCGAAGATCTCGCGTAAATCAGCCCGAAGGAGGCGAGATCTGGCATAAATCTTGACCACCGCCGATATTCCCGCGACCTGCTTTCACCCCCCAACGGTTGGCCGGCGTCGGGATTTATCGGCGTCCGGGTCGCAAGAGTGAATTTTACATATCGATCACGAGCAACCCTCTGCGCTTTGAATACGTTCGAATTCATTCGAGCCTCCGAGGGACGGCAGCAACGAAACGGCGGGGACGCTGAAGGATCAGGAGGAAGGGGTTGTTATCTGCCGTGGAATAGGCCAGGGTTACGTATACACCGGTCAGAATTACTTTCATTCGTCAAGCTGTCGGCCCTTTCCGGGCGAGAGTTAATTCGCGTTTAACGCGGTGACCTTCCAGCCTTCCACGTTTCTCGATCCTCTTTCACTTTAAAATTTAACAACTTCTCTGGAGATTATTCGAGACAATGATACACGTGGCGCCCTATTATCACTGAACAGATAAAAAAAAACTACGTTATGCGTAGTTTTATTGTTGCATTTAACTTTTATTCTTCCAACACTCTTTATCTTACAAAAAAATATCTTCAAACTTTTCCTAAATTTCTCCAGAAATTCTCCAAGGAACCTAATCAAAGTTCATCGACTCTGACTTTACGATAACTTGGCTAAACGACACGTATATACAGTACTCGTAAGAAAATATATAGCACTCGCGCTGTCAGAGCGACAAGAAAATACTCGACACCATCGTGCAGACGTCAGACGGATAGTACAAATACGAGACGAGTTAATCACCTGGTACATCAGCGCAGAAACGAAGCCCCCTTCGGTTCATCGATCATCCGAAATTCACGAAGAGAAGATAGTAGACACTCGTTCGGGATTACTTGGTCGAGAAGTGGTAGTAGGAGGAGGCGAAAGGAAGAGACAGGCGGGATTAGTCGGTTCTATGGTAAAAAGGAGAAAAACCCGAGGGGAGGGGACGAGCAAGCCCGGTTAACTCTAAAGAGCGACGGTCTGGCCCGAGGACATCGATGCGTCGGTGGCCGCCCTTTATTTCCCCTTATTTCCCCTTATTTCCTATAAACTGGGATAAGCATAAAAAATAGTCTAGACGCATTCTGTATAGTTAGCATACAACGACGGACCGGCCCTGTGATCGATACAGGAGAGGAGGAGGCCAGGGCCGTACGCGCGACCCATTCGAAAGAACGTGGGGTGCCTCGCCATTTTTGTCTGGCTCTGGTCGACAAAAGGACGATCAACCCAGCTGGACGACGCTGTCCGCTGCCCGTTCGAACGAAACGCATCGACGCCGACGATGGTTGGGAAGGGTTACATTCGCGTTACGAAAATATCCAAGCCTCGCGTCACCCTCCTCGTTTATTCTGCCCGCTCGTTCCTCCGTTTCGACCAGAGAAAGCAGAGATAGAAGAGAGACGAGGGGATTGGAAAGTTTGCTCTTCTGACGGACGCGTGATTGGTGCGGTTTCATCGGAATGAAAACTGGCAGGCTGGTACGACACACAGGTACAGAGGTGGGGAAATCGTGAAATTTCGAAAGGGCTCGACGTTTCGAGTCTATTTGTTATTTGCGTGATTTCCTGTTGTTGGATAATTTATAGCTGGCCAATAAAGTATTCAACGTTAGCCTTTGACCGGTGTAATTGGATTATTGAGAACCGTAACGATTTCGGATTTCAAACGTTTCGTTTAAACAAATTTTATTACCAATCTGTCTGTCGGAAACGAGAAATGAAAAATACAAAATCTTGAAACATTTTTAATATTTGATATTGTGTATACAGGGTGTCCCATTTTGATCTACCTAGAGACAAAACTTACTCTCAAATTACTAAATTACAATCGAACAAACAAGAAAATTTCTTTTACGTTTCAAAGTTGGCCGATCGTTTCAACGAGAGGAACGACGATCGAAGAACAGGACGTTTAATATTAATTTCCTGAAATTGCAACGAAGAACGTTTCTTCTTAACGCGTTTATCCGGCGGAATTTACGAGATGCGCGGAACGCGCGTAAATCAATTTATAAATCAAACGATCGGTCCGAGTTCGACGGTAGAGAAAAGGAGCCGCGATTTACGGCTGGCTCTCGGGCCGGTATGAAATTTACGTGGCGCTCGACGCGCGTGCCACCGCTCGCAAAAATATTTTACAAATGACAATTGATCTCACGCATCCGGCGCGTTCGTAATTGATTGCGTCGCCGGCGCAAAAATTGCCATCGCCGAGGCTCGATTGCCGGCGTTCAACAGTTCCGCGATCCGTTGCAATTTTTAGCGGCCGTCGCCCTCAATAATTCCGCTCTTCATTCGATTGTTTTAAAAAAATCATGCGTCAAAGGATCCATCCGGAATGAAGAGCGTAACCATGTTTCCCTGTTATGTTTACAGGGAAACATAATTGAAAGTCACAATACTGGCAAATAAAATTTCCTTTCAACTCGATTCTGGCAGCGAGCGTAACATTAATCTGATTGTTCTAGAGAAAAAAAGAGAGAAAAAAGAAATTATGCGTCAAAGGATCCATTACGCGTAAGAAAGCACGTGGGAGAACATTTTCTGTCTTTTGTAGGAAAGCAATTTTAAAATTCAGAATATCAGCAGTCGGTGCTCTCTGGTTAAATAAAATTTTTCTTTCAATTCGATTCTGTGAGCAAACACGAGATTGATTCGATTATTTTTTGAAAAATCATGCGTCAAAGGATCCGTTCTAAATGTAGGGAGGACACGTGAAAGGGAAACGCGAAAAATCACATTTTCTTTCGATTTGATTCCGAGAATATTTCAAAAATATTTCGGTTTCTTGCAAAATCATGACAAAAGATTCGGCAACTTTAAACCAACGAGTTCGTTCGTCGTTCTTTTTAATTCGTACATCGTGTCGAGGTAGATACGTCCCTTAATATCGAAATTATAGCGGCAACGAGTCGTAATTTATCACGTCGTACCCGCGCGAGTCGCGTTGTTAATAATTTAAAAGGTTCTGTCGAAATCAATTCCAGCTCAATCCATAAAAATTCCACGACTCGTGTTTTCCGAGGGCGGCGGCGAAAATTCAACGAGCCGCACGAACGAGCCGAGCAAAAGGGACCGAGGGAACGGGAAAATAAAGCCAGTCAGCGAAGATCAAGGTAGCACGTTATCAACGACGTCTCGGGCGAGGTAAACGCGCAGAAACCATTTAATCGTCGCGCCATCGATCACCGTCGTCGGATTAAAAAGAAAATTGCTTCGAAGGAAAACTCGTAAAAGTTGGAGTATCCCCTCCTGCCAGTACAAAAATTGGTCTTTGCTCTCGCTCGAAAGTTACGTAACATCAGCGAGAGAGAGAGAGAGAGAGAGAGAGAGAATAAAAGCGAGCTAGAAAAAGGAAAGAGGAACGTACTATTTAAAAAAAGAAAAAAAAATCAATGTGTACTCTCTAACCCTGTTAGAGAGATGAAAGTTGTCGCGAAAATGGCCACCAATGGGAGTTCATCGATTTCAAGATTTCGGCTTATTATAGGGGAGTTCGAGTTCAGATTTTCGCTCTTTTTTGCCGCTGTTTGTTCGAAGAGTGTCGTCGAGCCGAGCCAGATCGTAAGGCAAGTTTAACCTGGCAGCCTTCTCTTGCCCGTGTTTGCTCAACGATAATTCAGCCATATTTGCCCAGACGAGGCGAACTTCCCATGGAGCAAGGAGCAGACGAATTATTAGCCAGGAACAAAGCACCTGTTTCCCGCCAACTTTCTCTTTCTCTCTTTATCTCTCCTCATCTTTTTGGTTGAACCAGTCTGCCGGCTTCGTTTCATCCGCTAACTCTTTATTGTACCTCGAGACACAATTACGGCTTCATCATTCTGGAGTCGGTGAGCCGCTCTGTCGCTTAAATGAACGTTGAATGTGCAACTGGTAAGTAATTACGAGAGATCGATTTGTTAAGGATCCGTGATCAAGAACGAGATCAAGTCGAATTCAAGTTGGATAATTAAGTTACTTTTTGTATAATTTTTGAACGTTACTCGAAAATAAAAACTGCACGACCAGTACGAAATTATAGGCGCGATCGCTCAGTCCAGACAACGCCACTCCTACTCGAGGTCTAGCCCACGCCCCCTCGCGAATCACGTGACCCAAATCAACCAATTACTAATTTTCGTTGCATTAGCGTTGCACCTGAAGAGACCCGATTTTCTGACTTACCCCCACTAAAATCACTTTCAGTGATAAAATGAACACACTTGCAATGTGTTATTCCGTTTTACACAAGTCAAATGTGTCAATGTATGCGTTCTATTGTATAATAACCTACAAGTTCAATATATACAATGTATACATTTTATTGAGTTTAATATGCAGACTTTATTGTTAGTTCAATACACAACTTCAATTTATACAATAATGTAGCACAGTACAATTTTATTTATACATACAGAAACAGTGTTCAAAAATTATAAAACAAAATATATATTTTGTTTCGAATACTAGAATATGTATCTACAGATTTCAAAAACGTATTCATAAATAATTTGACTACTTACAATTATAGAACAGGATTCTATTGCGAATGATCCTAACTAAAAAACACGAAAGAAAACACGAAAATATCAGCACATTTATGTCGATGTAATGGAGTGAATGTGTTTCAGTGAATATTATAAATAAATTATATCTTTCAATAAACAACTTCACCGTCAAGTTTCTTAAAATGCTTTCCACTTTAGATTCTTCCAATCACTGCCAGTAGAAAGAAAAATTTCCAGATAACGAAAGAATCGGTGATTTCAGGACCCGATCGCTCGACCCGATGCAAATCTAATTCGATTTCACTCCTTTCCTTTTTCTTCTTTTTCTTCTTTTCTCTCCCACAGAAACTCAACGGAAGCAATTTTAGCGTAATTTCCGCGACTGAATAATTCATGGCGGACATTTTCATGTAAATTGTTTAACGACCTCCAGAATCAGTACTTTTATATATTTTTTCGCGAAAGCGTCGAAAACTCTCTTGAAAACGAAATTGCACCGTCTCTCTCTCTCACACACACACACACTCTTTCAGCGTTCGATTTTGCTGATTCGATAATTAAATTCAGCCACGCGAACCACGACGCGAGCCACGTCGTGCAAATTCAATGAAACTATTTTCGCCAGCCCGCCGGGGTTAACGGTTAACACGTTTACTCGTCACGATGAAACGAGTTTCCATAACGTTGCTGGTTTCGAACAATTGATGTAACGTGTTTGTTCCGTCAAGCGATGAAATTGGGTCAATAATTTAAAAAAAAAAATCTTTTTTTGTAATGTTAATTATTTCAAAAATGTGCCGAAAATTCTGTCATCTGATACATTCATAAGCATTAGATTGTAT
The DNA here is from genome assembly GCA_032399605.1 of Melipona beecheii. Classification (NCBI taxonomy): domain Eukaryota; kingdom Metazoa; phylum Arthropoda; class Insecta; order Hymenoptera; family Apidae; genus Melipona; species Melipona beecheii. The sequence continues at coordinate 7,854,726 of JAUCMO010000291.1, read as the reverse complement.
ACGACTATATGAAATTAATGCTATACTATACCGACTGCTATACTACATGCTAATACGACAAATGTCGTCAATGAAACAAAGATGTCAACTAATTACATCTAATTATGAATACACGTTATTGCGTTACATCGTATTAAGAGTTTCACCAGAAAGAAAGAAACTTAAAGCATGACAAAAAATTAGTGTATCATACAAAAACGATACTACATTACAGAATGATGGAAGACTCTAAAAAAATTGGCCAGCATATCTGAGGAAAAAATCGTTTACAACTTTGAAACTGTTAGTTTTTCTATCCATGTTTCTGACCTTTTTTTCATGTTTCGGCGAGTACTACTGAAAGTGATTTTAGCAGGGGATTTAACCAGGCCTCTTCAGGTGCAACGCTAATGCAACGAAAATTAGCGATTGGTTGATTTGGCTCACGTGATTCGCGAGGGGGCGTGGGGTAGACGTCGAGTAGGAGTGGCGTTGTCTGGTACTGAGCGATCACGTCTGTAATTTGTTTTCTATCGATTCAAATGTTTGCGTATCAATAAAATTTTATGGCAAAAGAGTCGTCTTCATTTCCCAGTCAGAAGAGTTACTTTTGGGCCTTTCAGTGAAACGAATCGTACTGGGGTACAAGTCGTGTAGTTTTTTCTATTCACCCTGTACATATACGTAGAAAAAGGCTTCCATCCTTACTAACAATCAATTATTCCAGATTCAATCTGAGAAACAGCAGTTTCGATTTCCGAGGGACAACTGATTCGGGGGATGTCTTGAAAGGCAAATTCGAGGGAGAGACAGCGATTGTTGCTCGTACATAATCTCCCGATCGCCTGAGTTGTTATGACAGTGGAAAGACCCTGGCGAGAGTAGATTGGCTCGCGTAAGGGTCAAGGTATGTTCGACTAATCACGGATTCCGTTGTTTCGGCGACGTGAGGTAATTAGCAGGCGCAATTAATTCCGAAGCGGTTAGGGATTGGCCGTGGAACTATCCGAAGGGGAGAAGGGGCGAGAATGCGGTTGCGCGCCGTGTCTACAGTTGCACTGCTATCCGCGTTTAACCACCCCTTGGGCGCTTTGATTGTCTGAACCGACCCTCGATTCAGCTGTTCGCTTCTTACCTGTCCGCCTTGCTCGCCCTGTCGCTTAATTATCACGCCAGAGATGGATCGTTCTACCCTTTCGCCGTTGATGTTTCCAACCGTGGCGCTGTTTCATTTGTGAAATGGCACACGCCAACGCGAAGTCTGTACACCGGAGTTCGTGAAAGTGCTAGTTCGAGTAATGAATTCACTCGCACGCACACGCATATTATATCGGGAACAGTGTACCGAAAGTTATCCAATCAAATAGTAAGCCGATTTATTCTATTTTAATTTTTAAACATATGTTTCTTGCGCAAATATGAAGGTTCGATTGCTCGTGTTTTCATATTTGCAGATAACTTTGTGCGTTGTAGAGAGGCGAACGAATTTATCACTCGAATCCAATATTTTGGAAATTCCATCAGCTGTTGTTTAGACGCGTTGCTCGATATTTTGAAATTTTATTAGATATTTATTCAAATGTTCAAAAGTACAAGATGATCCATTTTGTTCTGCAAACGCAATCATAAATAAACCACAAATAAATAACTTAAGTATCGTCTTTCAATTCGTGAATCGTTTTAATTATTCAGCTTGTAGGCTGCAGTTATATGTATTTGGTCGAAGCATACGTTCTATTTATAATTTTGTCAGACTGTCGAGTCAACGCGTGCGCGTGCGTGTACGTGTTTCTACGTTTCAAATAATTCGAGAGTCGCGGAAACGAAATAACTTTCCATCAGCCGTAATTCAGACTCACGCCGCGTGCCGGGAATTGGATTTAGCGCTTTACGCACTCTGCAATCTTGTTCACAAAGAGAAGGAGAAGAAAAAAGGAGAACTATCAGATAAAATATCGAAACCAAATTTTCAACCGAAATTCCCTTAAATAAATTTTCGTTCTCTTCCTCTCAATGTTTTTTAATAGGATCAGATCCATTGGCAATACGATGTATTCATGTAGATCAGAGCGAGCTAACTGGCGGGCTGCGAGTCCTTGTTCCTATTTTTCGATCTCTCCACTTGCTTAGTAGAGAATGTAGTAGGAGAGATGGATGCAATGGAAGGGGTAGCACTAGCGATCAGGAAAGCAGGGATAAGGGCCGCCAGTTGGCCGACTCTGATGTAGATCCTTCGTCGAGTGTGACTCGACATCAGTTTTTATCGCAGCAATTTTTAAATCACAAGAAAAGAAAAATTGAAAAATAATTTGGAGTTCAAAGGGTCAACACATCGATCGCAGGACCAATTAACTGAAATTGATCGACTGACCGAAAATTCGCAACGGAGAGTATAGTTTATATTACGTTGTATCTAGTTATACGAAAACTACGGTTCTACTGACGAAAAGAAAAATAAAAAACTACAACTCCTTAGACCGCAAGATTTCTACGAGACGACGATGATGTGTGCCAAATCATTCGCAATCTCCACTGCATCAGCCTAATGACACGTTACGCGTCGTATGTGTGCAACTTTGCGCGCACATTTTTTTCCTCGCACGTGTTATTCTCTCGGGCTATTTCGAGAGCCTTCCGACGAACGAATCACGATCGAATCGCTTCCAACTGCTTTAAAGCACGTCGGAATCGTGGAAGTATCGATTCGATGGCTGCCGAATGGCGGAACTACGAGGCTACGGGGTTATTAGAACCGTATTAAGACGGAGGACCCTGGTTCGAGGCTGGAGAATTAATGGATTCGAGGATCGGGAGCAAGCAGGTTAATAGACTAATAGATTGGATCGTAAGGATAATCCGCGCAAACGAATTTTCAAATATGTGCGATCTGTCGTGTAACTTTCAATAAGAGATGAAAACATCTGTTGAAATGATAAAAGCGACGCCGTCATTGTGTCATAAGATTTACAGGGTGAATAGAAGAAAGAGTTCGTAATTTCTATTAAGGTGGATAGTACTAAAAAAAATTTTAACAAACATGGGTTGAAAAATTAATAGTTTTGTGAACGTTTCAATTTAAAAAGCTATATACGACGTTTAAGCATTCGTTCGTTATAGCTATATTACAATTATAACTGCAATAATTATAATATATACACAATAATTATACGTCACTGTACAACTCTAGTAAATTCTTCACAAATAAAACGCTTCGAACGATCGCTGTCACTTCACGGATTGTAAAAAGCTGTTTGCTTAAATAGAATAGCGAAATTCCTGAAAATTGTCTGAAAACATTTTGCTGAGAGATTAACGGAGAGATGGATTAAAAAGCTCAACGAAGCGAATCAATCATCGTTATTACTTGAACTTGTACTTTTTTTTTAAGCTCTTAAAACCTCGAGCTCCTCGTTTCACTCCCTACCGCTTGGTTATTTTTCAACGAACTTTCCCCATTCCGGTTGGACAGCCGCGAAATTTATTCGAATAAAGTTGCTCGTTAGAAATAAGCGCTGGAAATTTCACGACGGTTAATTAAGATTTCGTTCGTCCGACGCCGACACGACGCGGATTCATCGGTAAACGGAGACGAAGCTAATATAATCCCGGTGACCTTGCTGGAGGATGCCCGGGTTCCCCGGAGGAACCGGCGCGAAAAAGGGGAAAGGGGCGAACGGCCCTTTTGTTCAAGGACGGCGTTTACGCGCGTCGCGTTGCACTCTTCGTCCTTTATTATTTCCTTTTGTTCCCTCTTGTCCCGCTTGCCTCTTTCCTGCCATCTTGTTTGAATTATCATTCCGAGCGGCCAGCCTCTTTACAATTCCCCCCTGCGCTCCTTCGAACGCTTTCCGTTTTAATTTTTCGCGACTAATTATCTCACGGTTTACAGCTGTTTCGACCAAGTCGTTCAACCAACTCTATACTACCCGTTCAATGATCCGTGCAATTTTCAGTCTCGCACAGTTTCGTGACACGGCGAGACTTGGAAAATAACTCGCAAGTTACCTGCTGCGAGTGAAAAGTTTGTCTCAAACAAAAATTGCCACGAGGATATGAACGTCACCTTTAGTTTTTTTAAACGAAATGATATATATTTCGTTTTATTCGTTAATCGATTACTTTTAATGGGTATTGTAGAATGTAAAAGCCATTGAATTGAAACCAGTTTAAGAGATAGTTTGACTTTAATTTTATAAAATCTAAAGACAAGGGCAGTATCCTTGTATCTTCCCCTCGTTATTTCATAAAACTGAAATTAAAATATAATACTTTTATACACAGAAACTGAAGATGACTTCTTGATTTGAAGAAGAACAAAATAATAACAAAACGACTGCAAATCACATGTGCACTTGGAAGCCATGCAACTTTTGTTTGAAACATCTTTTTGCACAGTGAATAGAAAAATAATTTAAGTCGTCATTTTGTCAAACTCACCCTATCTGTCTACACGTCTATAATGTACTTTAATATAAATTTTAGTATTTTAGTTTTTTAGGAAACTCTCGAATATTATATAGTAGACACATTAGATGCATTTGATATATCAGTATATTGACACATCTGATGAAAAGAATATACTTTAAATTTATTCAACTTTCATAATGTGAATTATATTTTCGTTGCGCACTCGATTTTTAACAAGGCCTTCATTTCAAATCGAAGAACACACGCTTATCTCCTGCACATACAAACAGCGAAAGAGAAAAATTGCCAAATGAACGATCTTCGTGACATCAAAAAAAATGCAAAATTTATCTACCCAATTGCTACAGTGAGAAAGGAATCAAGCAGTTGAAGCAGTTCGGTTATTGCACTTCACCATATCGCGCAATTTAACTGAAACAATGCGTTTGATGCTTACAGGAAATCCGATGCTTTAATTAAGAACCCGAGATTTCTCCTTTCTCCCGGCGGTTGTCGAGAGATGAAATTAGTCAATTGTATTCCGAGGAGCGAGGATCGAGGGAGAAGAAGGGGGAAAAGGAATTGTTAGCAACGCATTAGAGAGGTAAAAGGAAAGCTTTTAAAACGAAGAGTACGGCGGGAGCAGCGACATCGTGGCCGTTGGCGAGGACAGGGGGAGGATGGAGGACGGTAACAGGTAAAATTGACACTGAAACGGTCTTCTTTAATTTGAATTCCTGCGTCGAAGGGGAAAAAAATGAAGACGAGCTGGCAAGTAGCAATCAACCGGCTGGAATTTCGCCGAAGCAGCCCCGACGTCGACGATTTTCCACTTTTCCAGGAGGGGCGGCGGAGGGGGTCGCTTTTACGTCCTCGCTACGTTGGAATAAGGGCGAAAGAGAGGGAGGGTCGCGTTACCAGAAAGTGTATAAAATTCCACGGAGAACTCGGCCGGCACCGAAAGGAGAGAGAACGTTAAAACGACGAGGCGCGGTTTGCTCCTTCCCTCACCTTTCCTTCTCTCCTTTCGTCGTCTTACGGCTGATCGTAAAGAAACGAAGTGGCGAGCGCGGGAGGATTCCCCTTCCGCGCTGGCGGAATCTTTTTCCTCGATAAAACGTGCAACATTAACGAGGCTGTAAATATAAATCCAAAGCTCGACCAAAGCTCGACCAAAGCCAGCTGCTCTGGCCGTGTTTCAACAAGTACTGAAAAAAGCACTCGCTTACTTTCATTGCGAGATGCACAGTGGAACTGTATTTGTACGAGTTCTGGATTGAGATAATCGTGAAACTAACTTCGTACAAGGAAACAATGATCTCGATACTTTGAAGATCAACGAGTTGAAAATACTTCAGAGATTTTTAACGTTAATAATGTTTTATCGAGTGTTTGCGTGTATAGAGGGAAAGCAAGATGTTGTGTTTTATAGAATGTTTTGGCTTTCCAGAAAAAATTTTATGATCTTGCTACCATCACTGTTCTGGCAGATATAAATTTAACATAAACTAGTGATGCTTAAACAGCAAATATATGTGACAGTTTGAAGAATAAAGTTATCGCTATATTTTTCAATAGCAAATTTAGATTTCTAGTTTAGTGATTATATAAAAAAAAATAGCAAGTCTTGCTCTCGTGTATTAATTTGTCACGACAACAACGGCGATCTCTTTTCGATCGAGGAAATTGCAAACCCCCGCGGGGGCGGGAAACATTTAAAACTCACGGAGAGACTGTCGCGTCGTTAAACCGGATAATTCAATTTCCTATCGGCCTAGAAAGTCCGCGGTGCGGGCGCGTCGAGTACTGGGAATAAAATCAACCTTGAAAGCTTTTTTCCCGGCGAAACGCGAAGGAATCAAGAACAGCCCCCCCCCCTCGTTCAAAGCCAAACGACTACTTTCATTTCTCAATTATCTCTGATTGGATTTGTCTTTTCGTTTCACTCGCGAAACATCCGCGCCACTCTCTGACGTCTGCGTATTTTTATTTATCGGCTCGATCGAGAAACACTTCCACCGGAGAATCTCTGGAAGCTCAATCGAAGAAGAGTGGAGACCAATTGGCGGCATTGATGGGAAGTTCGAGTGCGTCTGAGAATGATCAATTGTTTGAAATTAACGGGTGAAAATTGCCTGCGAATTAAGATCCACCATTCCCGGGAGCGGAACTTGGTGAGAACGAAGATTTCAATGGGATTCTGATAAAATTTTGAAAAATTTATCCAGCTTGATCTCAATTTATATGCGAGATGCAAGATCGTTTTCTGTATCTCACGAGAAAAATATGTTTTCACTTTCTCATCCACTGCGCGATGTAAAATCATCGTCGAAATCACGACCTTCGAGCAGAAGCTTGAATTTTTCATTGCCATTGGTACAATTTACCAATAATTTATGGCTCTTTACTGTACAAGTCTGAGATAAAGTCAAAAGTTAAATTAAATAATTTTATCTCAAATAATACACACAGCAATCGAAAACTGTTGAAATACTATTGCGTAGTTTAGAAAGGGGAAAAGTACAGCTTCGACGATAACATAAAACTCACAAATTCGAGTTTTCAAATGGCCCCGTTCCCGTTTCCCGAATGACCGATAACCGTTCGACGAAACATCCGGCGGAGCCAGCAACCGGAAGAGCTGGACGAAAGGTCGAAGGAACGAACGAAAAATCGTCGAGATCTCGACGGAAGGGGGGGTCCCTGTAGGATTTCGAGTTCAAGAACTTCCCCGTAGTCGCGAAGGTCCATCGAGAGTGGTCGAGGAGAGACGTGAACGCCCCGTGAAAAATCCGGCAAAAGTTCGTTTCGACGTCGATTATGCTCGTTCCTGTCGACGATCGCGCAAGTTCCCGCGGGGATCCGGAACCGGTGCCCGTTCAGCCATTTGAAATCTGTTTAACCCATTGACGCAACGTTCCTCTCCCGAGCTCTCGCCTCGCGGTTTATTTTCCTCACGTTCGTGTTCGTTGCTCCTTTAGTACGACAGAGTCGCTCGTCGACGAGTTCAACAGTCGTGAAATCTTCGTCTTTTGATTGAAAACGAGAGAGACGTTCCAACGAAGTTAGAACGTTGAACGAATACGATTTTCATTAAACTGCGAACGATTATGCAAATTCGGAGGGAAAGTTGAACGAAGACTTTGTCGTTTCAATCTCTGAACGTCGCAACGAACACTTTGTTCCAAGATATTTCGTACATTTTTCCCTCGAGTGAATGGAAAAATTCGATTGACAACAGCGATAATAATAGAAAGTACAAGCGATCAAGTACAACCAAATATAAATTCTACCTTCCATTTTCGACAAATTTCGAACGAAGAAACGAGAAGACACGATTCTGCGAAGAAGGTTCGAGAGAAGAGGAGACGCGAGAGTTGAAAGACCGGGAAAGAGTCTCTGAGGAGTTAGTGCCTTGATGTGGCGTGGGTGGGTTGATTATTGGAACCGGTCGAGTGTCTTGATCTGGAGGTCGCTCGTAAGTAAGGGAATTAAGGAAATATCGTATGGCAGTGCGTTACGGAGTGCGGCGGAGTGCGTACGAGAGGAAGGGAGAGCCGGAGGCTGTTGAACAGAGCCAGGGCTCGCGCGATTGTAAAGCCGAGGAGGTATTGATCGCTACAACGGAGCGCCGTGGCCTACGCGTATAGCTGCAGAAGCCATACAGTTTACGACTTTACACGGGGGTAACAAGAGTTTGCATTAATAAACCAGCCTCTTCTCGTTGCCTCGCCCCTCCCCGACCGGTCGTTTATGATCAGGCCACAATCGATGGGCGACCGAACGACACGAAAACGCCGTAAATCCGTGAACGAAACACGCGAACCGATGCGAGGATAAGGCGATTATCGAGACTCCGCGTGTTCGCTCGACGCGCTTTATTAGCCAATAGCAGAGTTACGTACGGATTCCTCTGAGTTTTAATTTGGGACCGTGTCACTGGCATTGCCGAGCTATCGAGACGGGCCTCGACCGCCGGCTTGACTCGAGCTCAGTCACCCTCGATGATTCATCGACCATTACACGAGTGGTATTTTTGCAGACGTCTTGTCTAAAGCTGAATATCACGCAAGTTCTGTTTAACTCTTTTTTTAATCAGGGTTTTAGTCAGCATTCACGAGCGATATATTTTTTTATCTGGTTCCGTCGTCAACTTAAAAACCAACGACCAACTACAACGATGCGCGATCGAAGTTTTCGATCGGATAGATTTTCCAATTTATACCGAAGAAATTTACCTGGTTATAGGTAAATTTCCTATTGCGATATGACTGTCATTTTCCAACCATGGAGGTGGAACAGATTATCCAACGCTCGTCTTGCAGCATCGAATCGTACGCCAATCACAGACTACGATCAAACTGCTCAGAAGCAAAAATTATGAATGTTCGGATCGAGCCACGAGACAAATTGTAATGCTCGTCGTAACTGAAAGAAGACATCCAGCGAGATTTAATGCGTTCCCACGCTGTTCGAACGACGGCAATTAAACGTTCCCCCTCTTTGACGTTCGAACCGTTACAAACCATCCGATCAAATTCTTGATCAATCCTACCGTCGTTCGTCGGCAAGTCCGAGGCATCCCATTACGCAAACAATATGATCTGTTGGGAGGGAAGCTGTTTGGCCGATCACTGCGGTTCACGGAGCGGGGAGGGAGGGGGACGAGCAATAAATTATTCGCAAACGATCAAGTCCAAACTCTGACGCGGTTATCCCCGACGTTCCCTCTTCGTTCGTTCCACTTCCAGCGGTGTACAAATGACCATCGGCCCATAATTCCCGCATGACTGGATACATCGACGTAGCCGTTGGCTCGACGGTGCGTGGCAGAGTCTCTTGGTCATCTCCCATGGGTGAACCGAAGGGTGGACCGGGAGAGAAGAGAAGCCGAGAAGACGTGGAATGGACGTGCAAGGATAGCCCCTCTGGTGATCGGTGATCCTCGCAAGCATCTCTTTATGTCACACCGTGTTCACCCCGGCAGAGGTAGACGAGGCGAGGCGAGAGACGGAGAGACGGAGAGACACGACCGCAATATCTTTATCCGTTTTCAAGGCCAGGAAAACAGGCTGCCACCTCGCGACGTCCGGCAAATTTATATTTAATGGGATCGAGAGCGCGAGATCACCGACCGCCCACGGGTCATCTGTTCGCGATAAAGCCCGAGCGTGGTAGTTCCTCGGGGCTAGGCCGGTTGTTTCAGTCCGGAAGATCGACTCGGGGGAAATTGAATCGGTCCAACCCCTCCTGGTTTACGCGCTCCTTTTTCGCCCCCTTTTCCGACGACTCGCTCGTTATCGCTTTTAAGTTTTGATGATGCCGAAAGAGAGAGAGAGAGAGAGAGAGGACTTTCCTTCTTGTAATCGTTTAGTTCAGCTCGGTGGATCGTGACGTCGAAGGGAAATTTCTTCGTTCGTTTACTCTCCCTTTCAGATTGACGAAATTGTTATATACGGGCAAGGGAAGTTGAACGAGACGAGGAATATCGACGGTAGTTTCTTTCTTCTCTCGTGTCGGTTGAATTCGGCTGTGCCCCATTAAAGGATTCATTACCGGAGGGTCGCGAAGAAAAAAGAAAACGTTCGATCGTAACGCAATTAAATCCCCGCCCGCATGTGGTTACGATCGAGAGCCGCGATTTGCTCCGGGACCGGCGAGTGTGCACGGTCAGGCGGACAAAAGCGCGGCCATAAAAAAGAAAATCTTATCGCGCGGCACTCCTTATCGCGTGAAAGACGGCACGTTTCGGGAATTTTGCGCGGCTTTTGCGACGAGGGGTTGCGCGCCACCAGCCCCTTAAGATCGTAACGTTTATGTAGCCGTTGCGGCTGCCGCAAAAGGGAGCACACGAGAGATACGGGGGCCACGCGGGTAACGAGAAAACGGGTGGCCGAGAACTTTCGACGTCGGCTCCCGCGAGGTCTCCTTACCAGGCCCCGGCTGGCAACTTTGGTTTCGGGGGTTGTTCGCGAGGGTGAAGTTTATTTATTGTTTGCGCGGGAATAACGGGCCGACTGCGCGGCGTTTATGCAGATACAACCCCCCTTTAACATAACCATAACTAAATCGAGCATCCGATAAGATGGACTGGATAAAGCTGGCCCACTTGTTACGTCTCTCTACTCGCCTCACTCCCTGCAAACGGAGACGAAGTCTCGTTTATCCTGGTCGAAACGTCGAATATCTATTACCCGGTTGTATCTCCGAGACTCTCCTCCTCCGCGGGAAACTCGATCCAGATTATCTTCCATGTTTCCCTCTTTACTCGGCTATCGATGCTCGTTCCCCTTATCCCCCCCCCCCCTTCGATGGGATTGAATCGCTATACGAGGAAGATACGAAAAAAGTTTCGGGGATATCTAATTAGAATTACTTAAGCTGAACGAGGAACGGAGTCGAATCTACCAAAGTGGAACAGTCTGAGGTTTCTCCGTCAACTTCCCCAGAGTCCTAGAGTGCAATACGTACACGTACAGACAATCGTGGCGCATCTGCACGTCGCGATCCTCCCTCGCAAGTTGCGTGTCTCGCCGACTAGCGCAAGAGTTACTGACACACAAAGCTCCGTTGCGAGGGTCCGCTGCGCGAAAGGCGACGGCTTCGCGAAGAAGCACAGAAGGGAACGGGAGAAAGACACACCTCGTGCGTCGCGATATCGATCGTTATCGCATAGCCGCGCGAATTATCGCCCACGAGAGCCGGGCGTGCACGCGAGAGGGGCTGATCGAATAAACGAGCGTGTCACGTTGCCCGGTCGTGTCACGAGGCTGCAGCCTCGTCGAGCCAGCCACCCAGCCACCCCCCCTCAGCCAGTCGCTCATCACTCCCTCTCTGTCTCTGTCTCTGTCGGAGCTCTCGGTTTCTCTCGGTTTCGCCCGGTAACGGTGAAAGCGCGCGGCTAGGTAGACTGGTTGAGGGCGCCACGCGGCGGTGGCGCAGGGGATCGTGGAGAGGGTGGCAGAGCGTGTGGCGGGGGTGGCAGAGAGAGCGTTCGTTTCTGGAGCAGACGAATCGATGCTCGTTGCCCGTCCTCCCTTGCAACGAGTTCAATGTCTCGCCCGGGCCGGCCGTAGCCCCCGCGGTCGTGGCCGTGGCCGTCGGACGGCGCCCAACCCTCACCCTCGACCACCCACCCACTCACCCCCTAACCCACCCCTCTCTGCTCTCACCCCAAGCGTCTCTCGCTCGCTCCCGTATCGGCGCGCGTTCCGTCTACCTTTCGGGCGCGGTTCCACGACCTTTTGTTTCCCCACGTTCCGCCGACCAGCTGGAAAAAAATTAATGCGTCTGTGTTTGTGCTACCTCCGTGGAATAATAGCACGCTGGAATGTAGTGTTAGACGAGGGTTGGGTAATTTTTGGCTAGGCGTTCTCGCAAGACGGGAAGTTGGGTTAGAGGGTTTAGCGATAGCCCTCGACGAGGATGTTTGTCCTCGTTCCAACCTTCGACAGGATTATTCTTTTCAGGTTTCGAACGAATCGAGGTCCGGGCTCCGCCGTACATTGTTTCTCCGTTTCTCCGTACGAAACGTACACGAATATTTTCCTCTACGTAGTCGATCTGTCTGCGTTTGCGTTAGATCGTTACTTACGAGGCAGCCTTATCTCGCTACCGAAATATCTCGTGCTTTTTTTTTTTTCTTCTTCTTTTCTCAACCCGTCAGTAATAGCCAATGGGATTATTGCTCTCGAAGACCATTTTTCTTCGCCGTTTTGCCTGCTTTCCCTCGTTTCGGTCTCTAACCTTGTGCCTCAACCCTTCAACCGACCTTTCTCCCCCCTCTCTCTCTCTCTCTCTTTCCTTTTCCTCCTCGTTTTCCTCCCAGTTGATTCCTCTCCAGTCTCGACCTTCCTTTCGCTCTCGTTTCTTACCTAGTCCCCTCCTCTCCACTCACCTTCCTCTCGAAGATTCTCTTTCACCCCGGCGCGACGTGGCGCGACGTGGCGCGGCAGTGGCCGCTGTTAAACCCGACGCAGTCAAGTGGCAGCGACCTCGTACGCCCCTGCGCCGCTCTGTTTGCCAGGCGTTTGTCACCGTCGCGAACAAAGTCTCACCTATGTATATATACACCTCCTCCTTCCTTCGCCTTCAACTTTCTCTTCACCTCCCGGGACCGTCACCGTTACGCGATCCGTTTCGTACACTTTGTACAGCGTACAAGACCCGTCTGCTTCCTTTTCTCGAGTGTCCTGCGTCGATGTGTCCTTGTTCCCTGTTGCGGCCGACGTTGAAGAAGATGTACGGTCCAGTTCGAAAGTCTCTTTGGGAGGCTTATTTCTTTGATGGAACGTCGTAACGTCAAGTTACGTACGTTCCTTTTCTTTAATTAATTTCGAGTTCAATCATATTTCTTGGTTCACGTTAGTCATTGTTAAATATTTTTCAACATTGATTCCCAGTGATGAGATTAATTAAATGTATCATTGTACTTGATACGCTACCGCCACCATCTGGCCAGGCAGTTTCCTTTTTTCCATTTATGTTATCTGGATTTTATCGAAAGATTTTGGATTTGTTTTGATTGATTCGAGAAAATCAATTTTTTTCGCTCGTTTGAGTCCTGATTTTAATACGTAATACACGTTATTCTGATTATTGTTATTATATTATTACGTTATTGATACTATTGTTATCAGTCAAACATTGTTTCTCTGTTCGTATACGTAACTGTATACGTGATCGTTGTAAAATGATTACATTCGTTGACAAATTGAAATTAAAATTAAAATATACACGTAGAGTGACTACCCGAAGTAAGCTCTTGTTTACGATTTCTCGCGGGTGTTTTCACCCGAAGATCGTCGTATCGATCGTGCGGCAGTATTTTGATTATCTCGTGTATACGAACGAGCCGGAGGAGTGTGCCCGACATAATTATAAATTATGGACCGTTCCTGGTGATGGATGAACACGACGAGTCACCAGGGGATGTTGTAACTAGTAACTTCCCACGCGGAGTATCGCGCTGCGAAATACGCGGGAATATAGAGAACGATACGATCAAAGTTTCGCCATTGCTAGGAGAGAGCACTCGACTTCTTTATGGGGGATGGATCGGGCCACTGGGGTGGAAAGGAATGGCGGCGTCGCGAACCTGCAGGAACCTTCGATTCGGTCTATCGATGTGAATAATACATACCATTACGACGAATAGAATTGCTTTGGCTTCTTTTCTTTTTTCATTTTTTTTCTTTTTCCTTTTTTTTTCTTTTTTGCTTCTTTTTTCTCGAATCGGCCGAATTCGGCGGGACACATATTGTTACGATTCCGAGCCGATCACTCTCCTCCGCCAACTACTTCTTCTTCTTCTTCTTCTTCTTCCCGAGCGAAGCGGACTCTATCCCGGATCTGAACAGCCTGTCCGGACCAAATTGATTACTTCTCCAGTCTTCTTTGGTTCCTTTCGCTTCTGTACATACTCGAGCGCGTAAGAGTAATTTAGACAGAGTTGATCTTTTTAATCTTTCTTTTCTTCTTTTCTTTTTCTCTTCCCATGGACGACGCTTTGGAGCTCTTGAGGAACATATTTTCTCATCATCTCTTGCATAGTAGAGCAAGTTTTTTCAAGGGCTAATATATCCTCCAGAAATTCAATATCCACTCTTACTCTGCAGATTCTCAAGTAGGTAGGAACAGTTTCAACGAAGCGTATTTTTCTCTTTTTTCCTTCCTCAAACATTTTCAGAGAAATGGAAGCCCTTGAGAAACGTATTTCTTCATCATCTTGCTCGTTAATAAAAGTCTTCTTCTTATCGATCGTTAACTGTGAAGAACACAGTGCGAAGAAGTTGCGAGAAGTTTAGAACAGACGATTATATCACGCCTCAATTATACTATTTTCAATCGATACATCCTTCCGTCTCTGCACATGTCAATTCGTTACAATACAAATTATTCGAATTCGGGCTATTTTCCTTTCTCGAATCTATCATCCTTTGTAAAAGTAATCTTCCCTATTTTCCGAAAATTTACATACACATACAAGAAACAGAATCTACGTAGTAAAGTCCCAAGAGGGACTTTGCCAATTCTCTAAAGATTATACAAGACGGTCAAAGAGCTTCCAACCCTTGAAACACGCCCCTCCGTCCCCGCCCCGTCGTCTCGCACACGAGAGGAAGTTTTCTTCCATCGGCGATTAATAAATCCTGGTGAAACCCCAATATCGCCCCCACTTCTATCGGACCTACGTTCTTTATTTATCGAAGCAACGATGGCTAATGGTGGGGTGGCTTTTACAAAATTCCTCGTGGATCCAATTTGCATAAATAAGCTCGCGCCGGCTATTCCCCTCCCCGAAAACGGGTCCCCGTGAACGCGGCTCGTTTCGATCTTCGTTAGTGCTTAATTATAGCGCTCGCCGAACGCTCATCGACTGAATCCACCACTTCGAGGGTGGCGTTCCCTGTTGCACCTGCCGGGAGGAGGCCGTACCTCCGCGCCTCGCCAACAATCGGGCTTCGATCCAAGACCGTCCGCTTATATTCTCTTGCCTCTCCGGGGATCCCGAGACAATTTCCCTGGCAAATCCACGGCACGCCATTTGTCTCGTGAATTAAGTTTACTCTCTTTTTTCGCCCATATTCAACGACGCCGTCTGCTCCCGCCCTCGGTTGCTCCGGCAGCGGAGGAAAGAGGAAAGTGGGGTTGAAAGCAGAGAAATTGATATCGGTCGTTCTCTTGGTTTCTTTTTTTTTCTTTTTCTTTTCTTTTTACGCCAACTTGGTCGAACGGACGAATTATCTTTCCGAATCGTTAATCTTCTGGCACAACGGAATGAAACGATCCTTAACGGGACCCGATATTCTTCGTTTCATTCCTCTTCTCCTTTCTTTTTAATATCTCTTTCTTTCTGTTTGTTGAACGAGCGAAATGCGCTCAGAGTGAAACTAGCTAATTGTTGGGATAAGCAACGACTTGTCATCATTGCGAGTATGTGAAATATCGTTCGTTTAAACAGTGAATTGAGTGTCATTAAAGTTTGAGTCGAACATTATCATGTTGTCAAACGTGACGTTAAAGAAGAAAAGATCTGTTGTCAACGATACATTCAATGACGAGAGAATTTGTAATGAAAATATTGGAATTTCATTGACAATTGACAGGAATCATCGGAACATTTTTTTAATTTTCTTACGTGAGTGTATATCATTGAATAACTTCATCGCTTGTACATTACTATATTTGAAGATCATGGAAGCACACGTCTCTTCTGAATACATAAATTAATTGAAACAGACTCCGAATGAAAAACGCTGTAACAGCTGCGTTCTAAGAATTTTCAAAACTGATGATTGTCATAGATTTTGAATTCGTTAATTGGAAAACCGGGCGAAAATAATTCCTTTCATTAAACACACGACCAAAGTCACATTTGAAGAAGAGACGTTCCACGTCCGTCAACTTAATAACGCTTAATAAAAATTAATCTCTTGGCCGGGCCAAGCGTAAATAATTACGAAACGAGAGAAGACCGGGTCGCGGAGCAATGTATCTCCAAGTGTGCCGTTCAAAAGTTAGCCATTAATTCTCCATCACGTGTCGGAAGCTGTCGAAACGCGAACTCTCGGGCCACGAGGGAAAAGCAAGGGAGCATAGGTCGCAAAATGGGAAAATAATTTCTCTCCAGACGGTGTTCCTGTGGTCGTTAACCCATTAACGCATCGATCACACTGGCGGAGCTCGTGCGGGGGCGGCGCGAGATACTGCGTGACTCTCGGTCGGGGAACGGCCAATTTTTATCTGCCTCACCTTTTCCAACTCGATGCTCGTCCCCGTCCTTCTTCTCCTTCTCTTCTTCTTCTTCTTCTCCTTTTTTATCATCTTGCCCTGCCGGGGAAAACGCTCAGCGAAACAAAGAAGTATCGTAAAACCGGCCGTAAAAGTGCTGCAGATAAAAACGTGGCTGCACCAGCTGTATAAAGCTGCTGCGCGGGAAATAAAAAGGCTTGGTTGTGCTATGGGAGGAATGAAAAGCGGAAGCAGAGAGAGAGAGAGAGAGAGAGAGAGAGAGAGAGAGAGAGGAGAAGGTAGAGAACGAAGGTAACGTGGGAAAACGGACAGAAGTAGAATTCGAGGTGGCCAGACCGGACGCGGTGCCCAGTTACATCTGAGCGCCCCTCTGTTTAGAATCCAGCCCGGCGGTTTTCATCTCGCACTTGTCATGAATATTTTAATAATATTTACTTGTCTGCGCGCAATAACCGTTTCCCTGGCGCTCCGTTGCTTATATTTAGCCGCGAACCTTCGTCCCGGACGATTCTGAACTGGTTATATGCTGGACGGTGGTCGCTGGCCGGACTACGACCGTCTGAATCTCCTGCGCGCAGCAATACGTTGAGCAGACTCGGTTATTTGTGGAAAAATTCCTCGCTGATAGAATCTCTTGCTGTCCAAACATACAGCTTCTCTTCAACAACAACGCCACAGTGTTGTATAACGAAAATTTCTTTTACTACAATTGAAGGTAGTTGCAGAATTTGAATCTAGCTTGCTAAATCAAATTTATGGCCAAGTCGAAAATTAACATTAGAGTTATCAATTCCTTGACCTTTTAGCAATTTTAATCTCTCTGGTACGTGTTTTCTACTTTAGTCGACAGTTTTAACGTTTCAAAATTCCTCGATAAAATCACACTTTCTCCCGAAATAAATTACACAGCGCGAGAATAATACGACCCACGCGCATTACGTAAAGAACTTTTTGCCCGCAGACGGCAAAGTCTAGTCGGGGGGTTGGGGAAGGGAAAAAAAACCAAGTCTAATAAAAACGTCCGTGTCAGGTCTTCAATAAGTATATCCACGACGAACGAGAGTCGAACGGGGCACCATTATCGCGGCGCAGCCCCGTGTACTCAGCTCTAATCACTTCCAGTGATATTAATAAATTGTCCCCGGAGGGGTGTATTTTCTTTCGCTTTTTCTCCCGGCCACGTTCGGCGACGATGTTATTATTGTTTGCTTACTCTCGCGGAGGGAGGAAACCGGCTCCGAGAGTTTGGGGTGGCTCCGAGAGCCATCTCCATCGGAGAGGAAGGCGTTTCTCGACGGCGAGAGAAACGGAAAGGACGAGAGAACGAAGGCTCGTAGAGGCCTTCTTTGTTTCTCCTCGTCTGGTTGCCCTGACCGTGGAATAACGTTAGACACGATTTACGGTTAGGCAACGCGACGTAATAACCGATTTAAGCCCTGGGCCGTTCGCCCTAATCCCGAGTTACGAGCACCCGGCGACGATTTAGTCAATCGTACCACCATAACGCCGTAATATCGCGTTCCGCAGCTTTGGATACGCTGTTCAGCCAATAATAAACGAGTTTATTGTTCGTGGCAACCCGCGTGCCACTGCCATTGGAAAAGGGTTACGTTCCACGCCTCGTTCCCGGAACATTCGAACAGCGCGATACTTAGCCAACGACCAACGAGCTGCCGCGTGCAAGAGGGGGCCGGTTTCACGCGAGTTACCACCTTCTAAAATTTCGTGATTCGCGGTCGTTGCTGTTGTTTCGGGGGAGTCGAGATTCTTTTCCATTTTATTGGAAAATTTATTGGAATATCAACTTGAACTTTTGGATACTTTATTTCTTTGAAAATAAAATGCCATATCGAGTCGCACTATCTATTTATATAACGTCGCTCTCAACTAATATCGTACGATCTTTTCTTTTGTTATACTTAACTATTACCAAAATGTCTCTTAAATAAACAATCATTATTAACAAATTGTCAAGAGTTGCATTCGCGTCGAGCGAAATGGAATAATTTGTAACGACGCGTATTTTTCTATTTTTCCAAGTTCGAAAGAGACGTATCAGTCACTCGAAACTGGCCTTCGAAATTCTTCATCAATCAAAGGTAAGAATTCAAACTCAGTTGAATATTTAAAATTGGCAGTAAAATCAGGAATTTTCGTTCGCAAGGAACAAACGCAGTTTCGTAATTTCATGTTTCGACGATCAGAAAGCGAAAGCAATCAACGCGCAATGGCGGGAATGGCACGCAGCAGAGGGACGTTTACGACTAATTGCTTCGCCGTGGTTTTCTTCGACGGGGTTCCTATTTTTTTTCTTTTTTTTTTTTCGTTTGCCTCCCCTCTACGCGCCCGTATAGTCCGAGTGCGAGTCCTCGTAAAAGCCCCAAGAAGGGGAAAGTAATACGCGGACCGTGGCTCGCAGTAAAAATTCGTCGAGGGAGAGGACGAGGCTCACGTCGGCGGAAGCTACGATAATGGCTACTAAAATTCAACTAAACGCCCGTGGGACGTTGTCACGCTAATTGCCGTTATAAATTCCTCTTTCTTCGATCGACGGGACGAGCTTCTGGCGCGAGGATCTTTAAGAACTTCTGTAGACCATGTTTCTTTTAGATCACCCATCCCATGGTTGCGTTGCCGCCCATATCTGGGCGATCCTATTTTTAAATCTCAAAGCAAGAAAGAGTTTTTAATAATAAACCATTTTTAAAGCAAGTTAAACTCGATATCAAGAAACAATATAGTGAATTTTTTAATTACTTTGAAGTAGTTTTGACCCACGTGACGCTTCTGAGCCCTGATTTGGTAAACGTTAAGCGGAAACAAGATCATGATCAACAGATCAACAGATGCTTGTTGCAGAATGAGAATATGTATCTCCTTCAACGAGCTATTCAGCAAAATTATTATAGTTCGATGATTTTGTTTTTCCGAATTGAAAATCACGAAGAAAGAAACACTAAAACTGTTCTTTCATTTAATCATGGGATTGAATACGTATATTTCTGCGCTTTGTTCGACATTGAAGAAAACATTTTCCTTTCCGACTGACGTAAATTGAAAAGATTAAAGAACATGAACTTGTGCTTTTTTTCATATTATAACAGATCATCGTAAATGCATGAAGGATTCTAACTACAACTCGGACGTAAGAGAGACTTTTAAACTGATGGAAAAACTTCTGACGTCAGCGGCAGTAAAACATATTACTTCTACTGTCTTTCGATGTACACTCTATATTTACAATTTACAAAAAAAACTGAAAGTATCTCATCCAGTTATCTATTTATCGCTAAATTGCACACTTTGATCAAATTCCCACAGCGTTGCTACACTATCGTCGTTCTCAATGCGTTTCCGGATTAAGCTCCGAATTTTGCACTCCGTCTTCGAACGTGCTCTAGAATATTTCAGCTTTTCAATGGTTAATTCGTTCGACATTAGATTGCCTCGTTTCGGGTTTCAAATAGGCCCCGAAACGATCGTTTCGCCCGCTCGATTCACGAGGCAATGCGACTCCTCCCAATGGCTCTCGCAGACTCTGTGGCAAATTTACCAAACTGCTCCTCCGAGAGTTCTAGTGGATCGATTCCTCGTTCGTCTAACGGGGAACGGTATTTTGAAATTTTCACGAAGATCTTTTGTAAAGAAGTCGTAAATTCGCCTGTTGAGCGTGAATTCAGCGAGAAAAGAGAGAGAGAGAGAGAGAGAGAGAGAATGCGTTGCAAATCAGCACGCGCCTTCTTCTCCCGCGGATAATCTTGATTACTCGTTCTCGCAGCTCCGTTTTAAGCTTTTCACTTTACGAATACTCAATTAGGCTAGATTGCAAAGCGAATTCCGCGTCGTCTAGTAGTAGTCGTCGACGCCGAGACGACGTTTTGACATTCAATCGGCCAAGTGCTTCTCTTATACTTTCAACTTTGCGCCCTGTACACAAGCCGAGTGCCTATAAAATATTCTTACTTCGAGTTTCATCGTCGTATCCTGTCGCGGATCAAAGTTTAATCGATAAAATAATTGATGGACCGACAGTCGTCGGTCGAAGTAACTCTTCAAAGGGAGAAAAGGGAGAAACATTAAAATGGTGAGTGTTTATTTTAATAACTTTTTATAATTTGGTCAATCGAGTGATTTGATACTTATACGTACAAATACACTTGTAACGTGCAAAATCGCAAGAGATATCTAAACTTTTACGGATTTCTGTGGATTTATGAAAAATTCGAAGTTGCACGCGTTGCGCAAAACACGCGCGCACAGAATATCTGAAAGAGAATATTTATCACGACATGCACACAGCAGACGAAACAAACTTCCACTTTTACTCCTCCGGTTACGATCATAAAAACTTACAAGTGCACGAAAATCCGCAATCTGCTCGCTGCTAGCGTATTTACCAGATGAAAGGAAAAAACCTCCGGTTCCTACTCCCAAAGAGTAACCTGCTTGAAACCTGCTCGACTACTCGCGATCGTACGATTAGAAGGAAATTATCGTTCGATCTTTCGACTCGAGACGCGAAATCGAGTGAGCGTAGATCGTGGGCCCGGAAGGGCGTTCCTTTCAAACGAGATCCCCGTCGCAGAATCTGTTCGAGAACGGGCAATGAGAGAAGAGAAAAGAAGGGAAGAAAAGGAAAAGGAGGGGGGCAGGGGGGAAGACGGAAGGGAAGCCGAACCCGAATCTCTATTTTCGCAGGCTCGCGCGGCGCGGCCTTTGAATAGACGCGATAAGGATCTTATAACCATGCAGGGGGTGGGGGGAGAGGGTGAAACTGGATGGATGGCTGGGTGTTGTGAAATATAAAGTAAACTACCTGACATTGTCGCGATACGAAGAGGCGCATCGCCGCTTGAATATTGATGCACTGGTTTCCGAAGGGAAGATGAAAGGGGCGGCCTTCGCTTCGCTTCGGCTTTTTAATAATGAATTCGACCCTTCTGCCTCGCGGATTTTCTCCCGACCGCTTCGACGTCTCCCTCCCCTCGCCCCTCTGTTTCCTTTGAACACCAGGGTGAAAAAGGATTGGTTACTCTCGCGATTCTCCAGTGGAACCGTCGGAGCGTACTCTCTCGAACCCCGAGACTATGAGTTTCAATGTTAGATTCAATCGTGCAACGATTTTGGATCCCTCCTCTCGTCTCTGATTTACTTCGAATTTTGGGAACTGGAGAGGTATCTCGAGGAGAAGCGTTTTAAGGGCTTCGGCTCAAGGTTTCACACAAAATTAATTGACGCAAGTAACAAGAAATTGAGCGACAACACACGAATGTTTTACTTGAGGTTCCATCTATCTTTGCAGAGGTTTCTAACCGGATAACAATTCTTACAGTTCCCTATATAATCGTTTCTAAATTTTTGCAAGTGTCCTGAATAATTTAAATAATTATTTTCCAAATTAGCAAATTTGTCAAATGAAACGCTTCGTTTCAAAGAGGATATTTTATCTGTCGCAAACCTTATCAAGATGAACGTGTTTCTGAGATTTCACGATGATCTTCGTTTTCATTCATTTCATTTGTCAATGTAGCCGATTCCGATACGAATTCGTTGATCGTTAAAAATTATTTAAAGTCATTTATTGTTTTTTAAAATTTACCTCTGTTAAATATATTGTTTTATCCTCATCTTTGTGTACACTTAATGTGTTGCGATCGATTTTGTCCGTAAACGGCGCACTTATGGAGTTTGCAGTTTGCACGATAAACAAGATAAACAAACGAGGAAGAGCGGAGTGGAAAACGTCTAATGCTTTCCTAAAATGGACATAATCCCGTCAAGGGCTTAAAAGGCTGACCCTAGAACCACACTTCGGACCCCAGAACTGACTGATAGGCTTCGCCGTTTCCCTAACGTGATTTCATGTCGTCGACCTGACGATACCTGCTAACTGACCGGTCTTCTCGGCTGGCGAGTGGACTTTGCCACGATTCAGGCTAATCATTTATACGAGAATTACTCGTTAGATCCAATTTTTCTAGTTTCCATGCAGCAACGTAATTGTGCGTACGAATGTTCCGTAAGACGAGAATTGAATTACTCGATAATAATTTCATTGATACAATTTGTCCCAAAGATGTTTCCTCATCAAGTGAGGTTTCCATCAGTTTATACTTCAAGCGGCACCTGTTGGCGAACGCTACAGTGCTCCTCGGAATCGGTTGGATCGATATCGCTACGGTAAGAGAAAGGCTCGTGTTTCTCGGTTCTGATCTCAGCTAGCTCCGTTGCGTGTAAATTTATTCAAACCTGAAACTTCTGCTCTGTATTTTTTATATTATCTAAACTTGAAGTATTTTCTAACATTACTACAGCAGTCTTCCACTCTCAAGTCTCGTTTAATCTCAATAATTTCTCTACTAATTTCTCTACTAATTTGTGACGTTATCCAATTTCATTCTGTGATATATTTCACGCTAAATATTTAGGTTTCGACCTTCTGATTTCATTTAACTCCATTCTACAACTTTTCATTGCTTATCTTCACAGATACATTGAAATAAATCATGTCTCGTTTCTTATCGTCTAAAATATATTTAATAATAACATACGTTTTTTCATACGTTATTGTGCACATCTTGCATATTTCGAGTATTCCAAAGATCAAAATTGATAACAACCAGGAAGTTAAATTTCCCAAGTTAAACAGTTTCTGTTCTAAAGAAAAATTGAATTTCACGCTACTCGAGAACCCGAACCCGCCAATAACAGAAAATCAATGTAACGGAAAGGGTGCGCGTTATTTCCAAATCGTTAGACCCAATTCTCACGATCCGCCTCGTCACAGTTCACCAATTTTTGCCTCAGTTGCCTCAGTTGCGATAATAATTCTTTTCGCTCTTCGAAAGCTGCAAAGTCATAAAAAAAGAAATGTCCTCCCTCGATCTCCAACTGGAAACGAAAGATCTTCGACTTTGAACGTGCCCGGGGAAAAGTGGTGTTCCACATGAAACCACAGAAAACTCGCGGGAATATTGTCGCAGAGGTAATGTCAGGAAGTGGTTGTGCTTTCGACATCGATTTTTCCACGAACGCGCGATAATTTCCACGGTTCGTTGCACGCTCCGCTAACGATACAGGCTCGTCCAGTCACGTGCAACTTCGTATTATGTAACAACAGGGCGAGTTTAGAATCGGTCAACAAGTTGGACGCGATAATCCGCGACCGCTGTTCGCGAGGGGTCTCCTGAAAGCAGTTTCCGTTCTCCGATATTTTGAAAGTGGTTTGATCAATTTCTCCCTTCGTACGCACGTCTGTCTCGTAATATACTTTTCCCTAGGAAAAATTGCTATCGGGTTGGAAGGAAAAGTTTTGCTCATTTATTTAACGGGCAATCAAATTATGTATACACGAGAGAAAGCGTGATGCAATAGCGCGCGTTATAGACTTTAATTAATCGTCGGTTAATTAAATATTCATAATCCTTTACGCAATAGTTTGCTTTTCCTTTCTTTGGTAGAAAGACTAGAAGACTGTGCCCTAGAGGAATAACATCGTTCGTTTTCACTTTATTTACACTCTCGCGAAGATACCGCACTCGTGCCACAGTAAACTTTTATGTTGCGTTATGTAAAACACCTTTCATCGCTACTGTGCAGTAAAACGCTACAACAATATATATTTATGTAAATTTTGAAAGCAAGAATTACGCGAGAGTTACGTGATACTGCGTGAGAAATTAGAGTGTATAGAAAAATTAGTGTTTATAGAACAGTAGCTGCAGCTGTGTACCCAAGTATGCGACTACCGAATATCGAGACTTGTCGAGCCGCAATGGTATCGATAAAATTCGTCACGAATTCCTAAGAGATTCCAACGAGCGTCGAAATACTTTCACGTGCCACTGTGACTCGGAGGAGCGGAACTTTGTGCTGCCGTAGGTCTCCGCGCAGAGGCAGAGAGGCAGACGTGACGGGACAAGTCGATCCAAACTCCAGACGTAATTTCGTGCGGCGAACCGCGGCGTAATGTCCCGAGCATCGGCGAATAATCCGATCAGCGAAGTTTCAGCCGGGCCAAACAGCCGGTTTACAGTTTACTTACTCGCCAGGCTTCCGATAAATTCGTTTCGCCGGGGAAACCAGCGAAATGCAAGCTGGCCGCGATAATCGATCGGCCGCTTTGCTCGACGGCGTGGAAGCTCGCGATACACACCGATTTGACGAACGGAGCAAAAGTAGCTGCCCTCACGGCGACACGAGCGCTCGGTGGTGATCTGACGCGAGAAGTCCAGACCTATCTGTCCATCTATCTGTATTTCGCGTCCGAAACGAAAGTTCGAACAAGCTCGTGGAATTACGTGGGTTTACACAGTCGAAACACGAACCGCGCCGGTCGTGATTGGAAATTGTGTTGCTTTCACCCGCGAACCGCGCACGTATCTTCCGTTATTAACCGTCCCCTCTTCCTCCACGTGGTCGCTTCAATTTCGCCTAATTGTATCGATCTTTTTCTTTCCCGGTTTGCCGTGCACGCTTCCTTTCGCGTGATTGCCTTCGATCGTCAACGTGCCGATGCGCGTGTCCATTGTGACGTAAAGGGAAGAACGCGCAACGGAGGACAGTCGACCAAATAAAGCCGAAAAAGAAGTAAAACACCGTGATTATTCACGGTTTACGCGTCCTGTAAGTTTCCACGTGCTTGGGAGAGTTACGTGTCGATGGAAACCGCGATTTTTATCGGTATAAAGTCACAGTCTAGTCACGCCTAGTGACGTTAAGTAGATCTGGCCGATGGCGATCAGACAGGTGAAAATCCCGCGCGTTTCTCTCACAGTTAGACGGCGGGGGACATTTATAATTAAGATCGCGGCGTGTCTAGGCGAGTAAAATGGAACCAACGGCGAATCTTAATGATCTAATGGACGCCTCGTTAATCATTCAGCAAGGAGAAAAAAAGGGAGGGAAAGGGGGAGGGAGATTAACCGCGCTGACTCAGCCATTAGCTTCCTGAGGAAGGCGTGCAGAATGCCGTCGATTCTTCGTTCCCGGCGGGATGGAACGACGCATTAACCTTCTCCGCACGCTTTCGAACATCCTGCCTAAGCCCGTCTAATTCTCCGCTCGTTGCTCGCCTCGTCGACGACGTTGGATACACTCGTTGAGAATCAATCTTGCTTCGCGATTCCATCCTCGCGGGCACGAGTGTCTTCCCCGATGTTGCTCTTGTCTCCTCCTCTTTACAATCGTTTCCAGGCCATTAAAATTTAAAAGCAGAACGTAGTAACAAATTACCGCGCTGAATTACGTGCTCCTCGACCACGCTTTTTGCGCAATCCTGCCGGAAAAGATTTCTCGAAATCTTTCGAGTATCGCCGTGTCATCTCCGTAAATGCCAATTATTATACGTCGTGCATCGCATTCACAGTCCGCCAATTTTATGGTTCCGTAACGGGCTTTTCATCGCGTACGCGCACGAGCGCGTTTCTACGCGTCGAAGCGGCGCGAGATCGCGCGATTTCGCGGTTTAATTTCCCGTGCATCGCTGCGCCGCGCCGCGCCGCGCCGCGCTACCGGCCACGTTGCGCGTAATTACGCTAACGAGATCATCTTTGCGAATCGGATTCGATAATCAGAGGTAATTATTCGCCGGTACGGGAGATTCTCGTTGGACGCGCCTCGTTATCGCTGGACGCGGTTTCACCGCAGATCTAGTAACAGCGTTGTGTTATAATCGCGAAAATTTTATTTATAAAATGATTAACCCTATACCCTCGACAAACATTTTTTGTATCACCCGAGTATCAGCAATTTATTCACTTGAAGGATCGCTTCAAATAAAACGATGCAGCATTGGAAACAATCGTTCAAATGGTATTTAACGTGTAACACGTAACATCGTTTAAATTTAAAACAATCGTCAACGCGCAAGAGTTAATGATATATAGTTTCAATCTCTGGAAAAATAATATCCTCCGCCATTGTTTCAAACTTTCGTAAGAAGCAATAAAAAGTCTAGTTTATATGAATTATGTGAATTATTCCAACGAGTGTCAATAGACTCGGGACTGTTTCTTCTTCTGAAATTCTTTTGTTCTTTTTACGTTGTTGTCGTAGCTTTCATTCTAGCCGTCTGTTCAGATATTACACTATTATACATCGCACCATACAACACCAAATGTATAAGCAAATTGTAAAAACAGAAAGTTCGTAGAGTGCAAAGGATTGAACGTTGTTAAATGACGCGAGACATCGCAAAGTTTGATTTCGTGCAACAGACTGACGAAAGTATTCAAATGCTTAGATGCGTAGATTTACGTTCTGTAAATAAATATTACAACGTGTGTATACTTCAAGAGTCAATTATCCATCGTATTAACAAGTTGTTAAACATTCAGTGGAATTATACTTGATTCTTAGAAGAAGATGCAAATATCCCATTATTGTCAAAAATCATCAGTCAGTTCGGTACATCATTGCTACATGATTATCACGATGTAATAATTAAACTGAAGGATTTTCAAACACATTTTTAATAAAAAATGATTTACACTGACTAGCCTTGCGAGTTATCCACACATATAAATTGTTCAATTCGATTTAATGTTTAATTCATCCACGGATAATACTGGTTTTCGTTGCACAATAACCATTTGAATGATTACGATAACGATCAGAACAATGTATGCAATACCAGATATCGAAGTCAGGACTCAAACGAGCGAAAAGAAAATTAATTTCTTTATGGATCACAGATTACTTTCGAATTGCGTCGCACCACGGCGCCACGTCACATAACGCACACGAAAATGGATGCAAAGATCTTCCAAGCGTTGGCGAGAGTTCGAATACTTTCGTAAGCCCCCACAGTGTGTATGCCCCCCTCGCGGTTGTGACATAACATCGATCACAGGGTGTGCTCTCGTTAACGACAAAATAAGTTTGTTGCACCAAGGATTATGGATTGGCTCCGTGATCGATGAACAGTGGTCCGGCTCGACGGAACAATCCGCAATTTTCCCGCCCATGCGCCGGTCCCGGCATGCCTCGCGCATTTCGATTTCAAGTGCAGCCTGCCTGACTAACCGCCGAGCTATACGCCCGGATAGTCGATCGATCGATCGAGATGTGACGTAATAAAGCGGGGCATGCACGCGTGCACCGTGGGCAGCACGCTTGGGAAATCATGGAAACCGCCTTACGGATCGCGTTGTGTATCGCGTATCGCCAACCGATACGGAACAACAACGCCGCAAGGAAGTTACCGTGTATTTGTAGCGCTAATTTCACGCGTTTTTAAAGCGGTCACGTCGAATATGATTCCCGCGGAATGATTGACGTTCGCGTTTCTCGATTTCTATCTGCTTTGTTTATGTACAGGAAATTGAGCAAGGACGGCAATCTCGGATAGACGGTGAAGTTTCAAACGATTTTAGACACAATTCTTTTTTTGTTTGATTTACAACCGAGAAACCTCGACTGTGTGTATATATATATATATATGTCGTCAAGATTGTTAAAAGAGTGATGTAAAAGTGAACTTGCTGAAATGGAACCTACGTGTATTTTAAAAGGCTGTAGTTTTGTGAAGTAAAATGCACGTAAATATTTTATTATAATAGAAATCTTCAAGGCTGCGAAATGTATCAAATTGTTTACAGTTAAATGGTTCAGTAATTAATCGTTTTCTGTTTGAAACTTAATTTTCTTTATCGCTCTTACCACTCTTTTAACAAATCAATGAATGCAACTGCAATAAAGAAGTTTTGTGAGACGTTTCTGTCATTAAGCGTAATTTTAAATTAATTAAATTGAGGTTCCACTGTTGTAAATTCCTGCGTTGATACAACTTGACATAACTATAAAACATTAACAACACATATTAGTTTAATACATTACTTTACATAAATACTGCTATGGGGTGCCCGCGAATGTTGGTTAGAAACACACTAAGCACCATAAAAATAATTAAAGTATATGATACAAAGTTTGACGTAGAATTCTTGCTTCCTAAATTATTTCTTTCCACGATATACGTCAATTTCTTGAGAAATTCTTGTCGTTGCCACTTGTTCCATTAATGGCGCAACAGTCACAAATTTCTCAATATTTTACTACCTCCTCCACCTCCTCCTTAATAGTAAAAGAACCTGTAGAAAGCTGCAACAGAACATTAAAAATAATTTTATTCAGCTTCTGAAATTATATTACGTTAAATCACCACCAATCGACGCTGCTTATAAATCCACCTCTCTCAAGCCGTACGTTTCTAGATTCACAAAATTTTCAAGCTTACTTTCTCTCTCGCTTTCTCTGTTCTCGAACTTAACTTGCTGCGTTACAGCAAATCCCTAGAAAATTTCCACTGAATCTTCTCAAACGTCACTGAATTTTGTTCAACGCATGCTGCGAATTTGATTTTCTTAAATGTACGGTAAGTTTTCGTGTGTGAAATCTTATTTTCTCATAACAAATAAATGTTCCTTCGCGCGGATAATAGAGGCGAATCGAATATTTGTTATTTGCACAAGTGTCATGACGGCCCGATCGTGTTTCTCGTAGGATCGTATCTCGCAATTATTTTGCAAAGTAACTCTCGCATTTAAAGAGATTCTAGATAAAAATTTCTTCGCGTCTTCCTCGTCTCGTCTAATTCAACAATCATTCGATCCTTCTTCTCTCGATACGCGATACGCGTTACATCTCAGGGAACCGAGTCCGCGTGATTTTCGCGAAAGCCTAGTTTCCGCGAATGATCGCCGAGACACCTGACCGCCGGTAATGAGAAGTCAGGCCCCGGGAACCACTTCAAAGCTGCTAATTACAGGACCCTCGTCACTCAAGCCACCCCTATCTCATCTACGTCCCGATATTCTCTCTCCCTTTGACTGCTAAGTGTTCGCTTTTCTGCCCGTTGGCTTCGACGCTGGGCCGACTGCCGCGCTGACAATAAAGTTAACCAACGGGGAGAAGGCAGTGGGATCCATTAGGCGCAGCAAGGGGCGCCGTGCTACGCGTTTAAAATTAAGGCCCCCTTCGTACCGGAACAGACAGCTAGAAGAGCTTGCTCGTAATCGGGCAAGGGTTAGTTTTTCATCGCGCAATCCTCTTTCAGTCCTCCGCTGATTGAACTTTGAACAGATTTAAATATCAGAGCGACTATCCCGGTGCACCAGGACTCGAAGAATAGCGGAGAAACGAAACAAAAGTCGTGTCTGTGGTTCAAGTTTAACGATCGCTTCGAGTTACGAGGGAATACGTGCATCGAAAAGTCCCTTTCGCTTCCCTTTCCCCTAGCAACGTCGTCAATTCTCGGTCATAGGTGTTCAGAGGGCAGAGAGCAAATCGATCGAACTTTCACTGGCTGCCGCCTCGCGTTCGTGAAACTGTATCATTAACATCTATTCGGTTGGCCAAAAAGTAATTGCGTTTTTTTCTTTTTTTTTCTTTTTTTAATAAATAGACATATACGTATATCTTGAAATGTAACTAACTTCGTTTTAAACAGCAAATTCATCGTGCAATCTGACAGCTGATTGTCTTTTTCATTAAAAAATGTGGTTGCAAACATGTATTTCAATTTAAAATGAAAGACGTTTAATTTCCCAAGTAAAATCAATTTTATTTAACACCTTAATCACACTTAATATCATCAATTTCTGTAATATTAATCGCAGAATAAATCAGAGACTCGAGCGGAACCAAAAAATTTCACTCCAAGTATATTTCGTACATTTTTAATAATTCAAAAGTATTCCAAGCATCGCGCGTTACCGCGTTTCTTTTCAATAAACGTCCAATTAACTGAGTAAATATTCGCAAGTAATTGCACAATTAACTAATAAAAATTAATTGTAATAATAATAAATCGAGATAAGTAACGCAACGATGTGTAAGTGGCGCAACGATGTATGGAACTATTTGCACACCGATCGAAAGTTGGAACTTTCGTCTCGCTAGTGAACCGCGTGCTCGTAAAATTCTACTCGTTAAAAATTCACGACGAATGAAATAACAAGTCGTTATGACTGCTCGAAATGGTGTTACGAGTCTCGTTAGGCGAATAAATTATGTGGTTTCGTCGAATCGTGATAAAGGAAACTAATTGCACATGTTAACGATTGTAAATCTCCAAATCGCCTTTGTTACGTGACTTTAACACTTCCAGAGTTACACTCGACCATTGAGCAAATCGAATTTTTATTCTAGTCGAATTTATTATTCTGAGGAACGAGATAATTGTTTTTCATAATCGAGAGATTACGTATTCTAGGTTACGTTTCCTTTCCAACATAATATTCATTCCTTGCGTCAATTTAACACATTTTTCTTATAAAATAATACGTTATTTTATCTGTGAGGCTCTATTTTTCTAACATATATACATACTTTTTACATTTTTGTTAACAAAATGTCACCAAAAATTGTGAACAATATTTGTTTTCGAATCTTCGTGATAGACATCTAATTATTATATCACAATTATGTATTCATTATATTCAATGTTTTCCACAAATGCGTATAAGCATTTAAAATTTCGAACATATTTGTAACAAATTAAAAACAACAAACAATCGTAATATCAAATAAAGTAGAAAAAGGTAAAATCAATCTTATACGCAATTGAATAAAAATTTTGTCTACTTACTTGTCAATAAAAGAATTTACAAATTTAATTACCTTCTTTTTTATTAGAGATATCAATTTTTCATCGTTGTGTTAATTTGACGCCAAGGAACAAATTAAATTGAAAAAATGAGAGACAGATGAGGGTCAAAAGACACGTATCTCAATTAATTAAAGATCTTCAGACGAAATTCAAGTTAGCCGAATCCAAATTTAAATCAATTTAACAATATAAAGTGAAGTTATATTTCACAAATATAAATTAAACATAAATTTCGCTAATACTTGGCTGAAACGGGCGATCGTTAATTGAAGTTACGTCAGAAACTAGCCAGTGGTCAGGACGTTAAACGAAGGAAACCCAAAACCGAGAACTTGACCGTGAGTGGAGAGGCGGAAGAACATTGATTTTCCAGAACGGAGGCAGTGTACAATTTTCAGTATGCCAAAAGCAATGACCTTGTCGTCGACCCCGCTGACCTCGTAACACCTGTTACGCCTCGCGAACTAGCCCAGCCGAGGTTACGCGTAAACGAGTTTAAGTCACGAGGCCAACGAAATAACTTTCACTGACCCCTCCCGTCACATTGCTCTCCGAGTGAATCCCAAGGCCTGGCTCTTCTTCGAGAAAACCGGTATTCCCTTCCTCCATCTCTCTTCCTTTCTCTTATTTTCTGTCGAACGACAAAGATCGCCGATGGCGGCCACGATTTCGATAATGAAGGACGAGAGGGAATTTTTATTCGTTCGCGTAACTTTTGCCAGAAGGATCAACCAAAGAGAGAGAGAGAGAGAGAAAGAGAGAAAATCCCTGCGACGTAATCCCGGAAGAGGAAATCTACGGCGCTTCCATTTGCGCGTGGATTACCCCGTGATGTGATTTATGCGAAAATCGAATCGGTATTTTCTGCGAAAATATCGCCGTCAGTCGGAGAGATTTTATTAGGGGTGGCTTGTTTATTTCTCAGATTCGATTCGTGGAGTGGAAAATTTCATTCCCTTCTTTTTTTAAGTTGCTGCACCATTTTGACAGTTTAAAAAATATCGAATCTTTTTATTTAAATGTACATCGTCGATACGGTTTATTAAATTTCTGATAAAGTTATAGGGATGAATACATATTTGTTTTTCAGAAAAGAATTCACTTTTGTCGGGTGTAATTTTTTAAAATTTTAATTATTTGATTTCTTAGATACTTTTCCTTTTTTTCAAACTATTATCGTAAGTACGAAATTTAAGAATTCTATGCAACATTTTAAGTAGTAGATTCTAATTTGTAAGTCGAAAAGAATTTTTTTATTTCGACTGTTCTAATTCTTATCGAAAGAATAATCTGATAGTCGAGGTTTCGAATAACTTTGCTTTAATTTTTCAATCCTTTGAATGTTTACTCCATAGTATCGTACAAATAATCTTATAGTCAATAATAAAGTAATTGATTTGCTTATTAAAGGTTCAAGGAAAATAACATAAAAATATATGTTTAAAAATAAATGCATTCTTAATTTGTTTTATGCTCTATTCGCTATTAAATTTTTAGACGTTTGGTAATTTTAAACGCTCAAAGGGTTAAAAAATTAGAAAGTAAAGCAAAGAGCTATTTCTCACTCTACATCAAATTATACATATACACATGCACATGTGCGTAAACACACAATAATAATAAATAGAAACTTCAAACAACTTCAAACGCTGTCTATATCTCCAGACACCTCGTGATGGTGCACCTTTGTAAAATTGATGCCAGACCAAGCTTACCTGTGTGTATCACCACTCTGTGTGTCTCAGCTTCTACGTCGTATTTACAAAATGTTAGTAGAACTCGCTACGTTAAGAAACACTTGCAAGTTGGACAAGTGGTAGGTCAACTAATTAGCGCCAACTAGCACAAACAATACACATCGTATTAGTACGTGACTGTGTGACAAACTTGCGAGTTAGTGCCGGAAGAAGAGACTGCTGTTCTTCCATATTTACAAGTCTCGTGTGACTCGAGGAATTTGCATAGGATTGGAGTTGATGCTTCGAAGGTTGAGTGTTCACGTATGCGTGTTAAGATCGTTCACGTTCTAACGCAGTGTTTGACATTTGACGGAGTTCAGGGAGGAGCAGAGCCACCCTCCGAGAGTTCACGATCACGATCGAGATGGAACGCCTTTCGAGTACGATCAAGTATCGCAAATCTATTCTCCGTTCGATTCTTGAATCTCAGCGTATGAAATTTGACTCTGCTGCGTTTCTCTCGTCATTTTTCAAGCTACTTGCATCTCCCTAACATTCAAACATCTCCTTCAAGAAAGAACGTTAAAAATGTTGAACGTCCTAAACTCTTCATTTACAAAAATGAAAGCAAGACTGTGACGCAACAATTGGAAAATTTCTTCTTTTAGCCGTGTTTGTGTAAATATAAATATAAACGAATCTAAAGATTACAGTATAATCATTGCAATTACCGTTGTTATTTTATGAACAACAAAATAGCAAAATTCCAATGAATTTCAGCCGTCGTTAGTTAATTGTTCATAGTCAAGATTCTTGTGAACGTGCAGGAGTAAACGAAGATAGGAGTAGATTTGGGTTATCCGACGTGTGCGACAACAAATAAATAGCGTTTTATTCACAAGTTAGGTGCACAAGTGCCCGGGGTTAGTTTCACCCCCAAAGAAATTACTGCTCGCTGCGGAGAGCTTTTGGCGGAGGTTTGAATTTTAAGAGCAGACTCGGTGCCATTCATTGCTCCTGCGTCACCAAAGCACTCTCATTTTTTTTCCCCCTTCAGAATCCAATCGACGATTTACCTTGGTTGGGTGGCACGAATCCGTAGCCGCTCGCGCCTGCTATCACTCCGCTGGTGTCCGCGTTATTTGGCGGAGGGCCCGGCGGGAATAACACTGGACCTGTGATTAAAAAATCATCCTCGTCAGAAATTTCGAAGGTATTAGAATGTTCGAGTAGTTTGTAGCGAAAAGTTCTGCGTTGCGCTTGATAAAGTTGAAAGCGAATCATTATTGTTTGATAAAAAAAAAAATAAAAACAGAATTGATATGTCATTTCTGTATATTATATCGTTTACTATAATGTCTATACATTGTCCAAATGTATCATCTATTCATCTGATTGTTTTCATCAAACTTTTGAGTATATCAAATATTGAACTGAATCGCTACGAATTTTTCGAACAGTCTAATAAGAGAAATAATATTCTTATTACCTTACTACGCTATGGTTATACCATAATAAAGTTATAAAGTTATAAAATTATTATTACGTTATGATATTAATAATTACGAAGAATATTCTTGCGATTATTTTTGAAAATTAGTGTATTAAAAAAATTAGCACCTGTGAATGTAAAATATTATAAATCAGATTTTTCACTTTTTTCGGTTTGGAGTCAAATTGTTGAAGCGAAGAATTGCTACAAAATTATTACACGCAGGATGATAACATATAATTTCTATCCATCAACGAGCCTAGCTTCCAACGCAGTATCAATTAACCCCCATTGATTGATCTACCTGCCGCATAGTAAACGTAATGAACAAAATTGGCCAGCGCGCGAAACCTTAAACGTCATCCATCAAACCGTTCGTTAAACTCTTTCGACACTCTCCGTTTCCACGTCCATCGACCCAAATCCGTAGGAATTTCAATGAGAAACGACATCCCAGCTCATTTTCTATTTCCACGAGAATGCAGGCGTTTAATGAAAAATCATAAACACGCGTGAAACGAGCTGGTTAGTCATCTGTCAATCCATGGCTCGCGATCATACAAAACACCATTCCCTCGAAATGCCAGATGTACCAATGAAGTTGCGCGACTGTTTGCTTCTATCAAGATTTGACAAATTATTAATTTCTGACGAAATGTTTGGAAAGAAACAACATTTAACCATCAATTACAAAATTTTCGAAGTAAGTTCTAAAATATTCTGAAATATTATTTTTACAGCTGGTATTTGATAGTTATTATATAATCATTACAGTTTCTGTTTGGATGAAAATTAGTGATGAAATTAAAAATTTCGAATTTAAACTCGCTTGTCTTTGAATTATTACGTTTCTGATGCAATCTTATAGTATTGCGCCAATTAAGGCTTAAAAGTATAGAAAGATAGATGTTACGTTCTTAAACGAATATAACTATCATTCGTCGAAATCGAGTGAGTAATCGAAAATTAAATAGCGAATCCTTTCAAGATTACAGAATTCGTTACATAATCTACGGCCTTCATGGTCATTGATCGCGATCAGGATCGAAAGACTTCTGTAAGTCTTTCTCTTGTTTCGCTTCTGTTGTACGATGTTCAATGTAGTTTCAATCAGTTGTTCGATTATGAATCACTGTTCCACAATGTTCACGTACAACATTCATTCTCCGTGACCCTTTCGGAGGGCGACGACACGACCGGAATTTAAATCATAGTGCATTGTACGATACGCTTCAAGAGCTGTGAAAATCTTGATAATCGATTATCAGCTCGATTATGTGTTACCTACCTATCCATTGTTACTTGTATAATCTTTGTTATTTTCTCAGAGGCAAGCTGTCAAGGAAATCCAGTGGGGATCTGCTTGAATCGGGAAGTAATTTGCAACGTAAATGATTATTAATGGATTAAGCCGATGGTAGTTTCTCTTAATGGATACAATACGTAGCAGAGTTTTGCGATGCTTATCGCCCGGCGATAAAACTGTTACGAAATCGGCGATACTTGACGGCGAATGAATATCTGATCAACTGTTCCGGTTAATTGAGAAAGGCGAAACGACCAATCTATAGCATAGACTCTGCTCTTATCTAACTCTCGCTAATGAACTCAGCTCCTTGTCAATTTTTTTTTCTCGTGGTCTACAAATTAGCACCAGCAGTCTCAATGGACAATAGCGTAAAACTGTGTTTCAAGAACTCTGAAAGAAAGGGAGAAAAATTGTTATTTAATAGACGGTCGCAAGAAATCGACCATTATCGGGATAACTCAACAGCTCACTGTCGGCGGATACTTTCCCGCGGCTATTTATTGCAGGTGAGTCTGAACTTGGCACCCATTCCCTGCTTAAACGCGCGGCGTTCCACTCGATCGCAACGATCGCGATTCTGCGGTGTTCTGTGTTACGTGTGCATCGATCGGCGCAGGCAAATGTCACAACTGCGATGCCGATCTTGCAATTAGAATACAAATGGACGAAAACAGGTATGATTTACGCGTCAAACGATGTCTCGTTCGTCGATCAATCATAGATTATGAAAATTCCAAGTTGACGAACGGGACACGTGATCCGAGACCAAGATCGTGATTCATTCGAAGCTTGAAACTCTTCAAGGTTCTGATAGATCTCGAATCTGGATCGCCTTGGAATCGTCGTGAATATCTTGGACCAAAAATTTTAAGTATCTTCAAAGTATTGAGAGTTTTAAGTGATTCAGCGTTTCGATTGCTTAAATTCAAATAGCACTGTTAATCGTGTTATATTAAATTAAATTATATCATGTTATATAATTATATTTTATAATATAATATCATAATGTTAAAATATAAAAGAATTTAAAAAAGTTCGCGTTTGGGACGTCTCATCGTGCTGTTGAAACCAACTTTCGAGACGTTCAAGACGGTCATCAAGATAATCGAAACTTTCTTTCAAAATTTCAAAGAATGATCAAGTCTTTCAAGACGTGCGAGAATTTTAAGCTTCGAGTCACGCTCCAAGTGATTCGAATTTTTTGCTCTTACATTGAAAGCGAATCAAAGCGTATCAAATCCCGTTTCAGAGTTTCTAAAATTGACCAATAAAAGTTTGTAAAACGAGCAACTTGACGAATTCACGTCGGTTTATAGAAGCCAGATAACTGGTTGAAACGTATACGACCGCTTTCCTTTTGCTCGGAACGTATTATATTATACTAATCACGAGCCGTTGCTGGCTCAACTAAGCGTTTGTAAGCCTGTAACGGTGCGCTCAACGCGCTGGATATCGATCAAATTATTGCGATTAGTATCCTCTTCCGCCATTGATCGTAATTTCTGTAGTTGGTTCCCGGACCTTCGTAATTCGAGGATAATCTCGTTTAGTAACAGCGTCACGCTTCGCTAGGAGAAACACGAGCGGAAATGGAATTAACCGCGAGTTCGTGAATCAATGCCTCGTTCTCACGGTGAAAATGATTTCCGACAAGGAATTTCCAGTATGGATTAGGATCGAGAGTCGCATCGATCAAACGAAAGTGTATCTAGAGGATCGGAAGGGTTTCGAGGGATACGGGGATTAGCATACTTGCCCCTGTTCGATCGTGGATCTCGCATTACCGCCGCTTGCCTCAGGTAAGGGCCGAACCCTGCGAACAGCTGACTATAATCCTGGGACGAAGCCACTGCCAGGACCATTAAAA
This sequence comes from Melipona beecheii, assembly GCA_032399605.1. NCBI lineage: Eukaryota > Metazoa > Arthropoda > Insecta > Hymenoptera > Apidae > Melipona > Melipona beecheii. Next base: position 7,817,631 of record JAUCMO010000291.1, on the reverse strand, counting down.
CCAAAACCACCGAGATTGTCTGAAATGGAAAGATTAACCGGATACTTTCTTCATTCCTTATTTTTATATAATTTTTATATAACTAATAAATATATAACATACGATACCAACACACACGCAGGTTGAACAGAAAGAAAGGATTCGTAACTTCTAGGATAGATAGTACTCGCCGAAACGTGAAAAAAACAGTCCTAATAATAAACATGGGTCGAAAAATTAATAGTTTCAAAGTTATGAATGTTTGATTTTTTGCGTTCCTTTAATCAACGAAGTAACATCTAAACATATTTTTCTGAATTGCATTATAAATTATAATAACACTTAGATCTACAATATCGACTATTTTTTTTAATGAAGCATTTAAAAAGAACTGGGTTTTGATTTTTCATCATCAATTAGTCTTTTATTCCGTAAATTTATTGCAGCTATATATATATGTATATGTATATGTATAATTTTACTCATTCGTTTCTTAAAAGTTTCCAATTCGTTTGATTGATGTAAAATCCACTGCGAAATAATCTGTACTTGCAGAGACTTCGATTTTCTCGATTGAACAAAAGAAAGGAAAAAGGGGAATAATCGTGAATGTATCAATGACTTATCGATCCGTATAATTTCCCATTTTGATCGAGCGCAACCTTCCATCAAATGCGCCATTAAGCGTCCATTAAATCAGACTCGACAGTCTAATTAACGTATCGGGCATCAGCGATGAATTATTACATTTTAGAATGTCTGCTTTCACCAATGTTCGCCCAACGTTCGCGCAAAAAGTTGAAAGTTTTCGTCGAAAAAAAAAATTCGCCGCGCGCGTGTAAAAAATAGAAAATCCTCTCGGCTACAGTTTTAATCGAGTCTCTCGAGATTGACGACGACCAAGGTGGTCTCGGATACCGGAAGCTGCGCCAATTCCAACGACCAACTCGAAAGCTTCGTTAAACGGTCTGAAAACGCTGCTAACCGCAGAAACGGCAACCTCGACCAGATGACTGACGATCCAGCAAAGTCAGTGTATACAATTCAGACCATCGTGACAATTTTTACGAGCGTTCGTCGGTTTAACAATGCGGTAGAATTTATGGGCCAGTAATGCCGTGGAATGAAATCACCGCCCTGACAGATTATTTAGAGGCCTTTCGTCCAACGTTTCTATCCAGTCGAAAGTCACTCGCCTTCCTTCCCACATTCGCCATTCTCAAGCGAGAATGCCCGACCGAAGTGTTGCTTGATGAATTTCAACTGGGACGAAACATGATAAACGCAAAGAGCAAAAGCGCAACGCGGAGGCACTTTACGCCGGCATCGCCCCCGTTCGATTTTGATAAATTGCGATCAGTTTGCTTTTAATTGATTTGCCTGTCTCGTAGATAACTATTTTTGTTACCTGTCAGGTAGGAATTCAGAGGGATAAGGATACCAGAAATAGATCGCGTTCGCGGGATATCGTAAATTTACGTTTTTGCAGACAAGTCCAATTAAAGGAGCGTTTCACCGTGGAAGTATCAGAGAATCGATTTTTCTTGACGTTTTCTGAAATTACAGGTTCTCGATTCTTGGATAGGTGTTTTACTGACACGTTATCTCGAGGTTTAATTGAATGATTAACTCTAGATCCGTATATTATCGCATAAATCAGAGTAACAGGGAAATTATTCTCTTCGAAAAATTAATCGACATTTAAGAACGTTTCATCGTTTCTTCGATATTTGATATTTCTCAAATTTAGATAAGCAGAACAACCAAAATCATAAAAAATACATATTTTATTATTCAAAATCACACTTACGTCTTAATAAACCAGTCAATTTAAATTGTCCTCCCTAAGATCTCTAAGATTGTAAATCTGAAAATGAGCTAAATAATCTAAAGGGGGCGCGTTCTAGTTTACAACGCCCCCTTAAAACCTCAGCAAACACACTTCCGCTTTCCTCGACTGTGTAACGCAAGAGAGCGCGGTTAATTACTCTTTCAACAGAACATTGCGATCTTGCAACGAGTTCCTTCTCCTCGATCGTGGTTCCCGTAAAGAAAAGCCATAAATATTCCCAACGCACGTTAGTGTCGTAAACTCCCTGTGAATCGTCGATTCAAAAATGGAAGAAACACCTTTCTCTCTCTTTCTCTTTCTCTGGAAACAGAAGCGTGGAGAAAGGTGATTTGTATCGTGCGACAACCGATGATCTTCCTCGCTTTTCATCGAGAATCTTTGCTTGCGTAAAATCTGATGAAATCGTTACGCGACATTACGGTTCTGCGTATGGAGAGGATGCCATCGGCGTGGAAAAGCTTGGGAACGTCGAGCTAGCCGTCGAATAATTACGCGCCCAGATTATGGCAAACGAGCGTGAGCGCGTTGATTCTTCTATCAGTTTTCTGTATCGAAAGCAAGGTGAACACGTCGCGGACACGTCATCGCTTCGCGATTTCTTTCTTGATGTCTGGCACCAATGTCAAGGTGATTAATTGTTATGGAAACTCCGGTTTACGTGAATACGTGTGTATATTTTTGACGTATGATATCATTTCATTAAGACGAAGCTCTGTGTTACGTACTATAACAGTTGATTTTTGTCCGAAGTTTCAAGTCGATGTATATCGATCATTTACTAATATTTGTAATGTTGCAGCTTCGAGGAAGCGACAGAAACATACATTTAATTCCAGAATCAAACGAAGAGATAAGAGTTTTAAGAGTGTTAAATTTTCAAATTGCTGTTGTATAAAAGGCAGGAAAAACGATATCGTTCATTTGTCAGTGAAAAAAATCACGATTTTAGAGAAAACGAGTTTGAATATTTCTTTTTTTATAACTTTGTTACGTACATGAATTTTGAAACTTACAGAACAAGCAATAACTTAAAAAAATTACAAATTTTGAGTTATTGTAGCAAACGAGCGGCATGTTTCCTCACTTACGATTTTAATGTTTATATACAAGAAATCGACAATAATCTATTTCGGCACTAATCCAGTACTTCTAAATTCTAGAGCGAGTTATTGAAAATATAGGTTAGCTCGAACAGTTCAGTCTAATCTCGCAAGACGTTACGTTGATTTACGAACAAGATATATTTTACGGCGAGAATTGCATCACGCCACGTTGGATTTTCTTGTCACAACTTTCAACGAGGTTGATTGAAGCGAAGAGAGAGAGAAAGACAGTTTAATGATATACTCTCGTAAGCTGCGAGAGGCCGAGCCGTTGATTGGACACCAATTCTAATTAACGATTGCCGTCTGGATGAATACATTTTTTACAACTATCGCGTCAGAACAAAAAATGTTGGGAAACATTTGTCGAGTCGTTTCTCAAATACCGACGCTATCCTCGTCGTTCTCACGTAAAAAGTGCAAAATCTTCTATGATCTAATTTTTTGTGAATACGAAACAACCTGTATAACTTGAGAACAACAGATATCAACCTCTAGATAGAGCAATGAATTTATAATTTTCGAAAATTTTATTCTAAAGAAAGCATTTGTTCTAGCGTGTGAGATAAGAGTTGACAGTCTCTCTTTGGTTACAAAGAGGAATTGCGTGTATTAGCTAGGAATGAAGTTAGACTCAAAAAATATTCATATACATCAGTATGTGAACGTACGCTTATACTCTAAAATCTTAAACACACAAATTAACCAAGAAACATCAAATTAAGGGAGAAACGTCATCGATGAAATACCTCAATTCCACCCTTATTTTTCTTCACGCTCACCTTCCTTATATAAAATGCATATCCGTACACGTATATGTCTTTCTTCTGAGTGTGTAATCTAATTGTTACGATTCTTAAAATTCAAATTAATCAAGTACGAGTAACTAATTGCAAGTAAGAATATCATTCGTGAAACGTCTTCAGTTTCCCATAGCAACTTATCTTCTACTAAAAAGTATACATGAAATGTACAAGAATATTATCTCAAAACGACGAAACTGCACAGACCTCTTTTCTGGCTATGTAATCTAATTTTTACGATTCTTAAAACTCAAATTAGCCAAGTACAAGCAAGAAGTACAGGTAACCGATTATAAATAAGAACGTCACTGAGGAACGCCTAAATTCTACCCTTATTTTCCTCTAACCTCACTTTTCTCACGTGCAATGAGTAAAAATACCATCTCAAAGCGACAAAACCGTGCGGACTTCCTTTCTGGCTGCGTAATCTAATTTTCGCTTTTAAACAATCAAATTAACCAAGTATGCTCTCAAGGCGAGATGAACGACATTGAAGGAACGCCTGAAACGTGGAAGAGAGCGACTTAAAGGAATTTCTCGGTTGGAGAAGTCACGCGCCGTTCGATGGTAGGTACTTACGGAGGCACGAGGTCGCCCACAAACCGCGGCACACATGTTCGCATTACCGTGACGATAGATCACGCCGGAGTGATATCTAAGGCAACGCGTGTCGATGATCACGAGGAGAATAGCACGGACGACGTACGCTGGCCACTCGAACGAGCTCGGGGACGGTGTAATTTATGTATTTACATACGTTCGTTGCGAAATAATCGTAAACATATTGCACATTTGCCGGGGTGAAGCGCGACGAAATGCGGAGAAAAAGTATCGAAGTATGTGCGCCGCATTTTCCACGCATGAATTAACAGACTTAATGAATCGACTACCAGAAGGATGGTATTATTGGTTTCTTTTTTTTTTTTTTTTCAAAGAAAATGTACCACTGACTCCAGAAATATTTTCGTAGGTGTGCTTTGCCTACGTAATCTCGCGATTCGTTTCGCATTTTTCGTTTGCAATTCGAAATGTGGCTAGTCTTCGAAATCAAAATTTCATTTCGAAAGCAGTGAATCGCTTGAAGAAAAATTTTTCTTTTAATAAGTAAGATGTTTAAATTTGAGAAAAAAAAAAAAACAGATTGAACATAATTCTTAAATTAAAATATAGTCTCGTTTATCACGAAATCGCACACTTCAATAAAATTTCGAAATTTCGAAGCTAGTTTCACTAACGAGCATCTCGCCATGAGATGTCAAAAATCAAAATATTTGTTACTAACCTTTTCCCTTCAAACCCTTTCTCTATGACCGTGTAACGAATATTATACAATTACAAAATACAATTTATCGAACAAAATATCACTTGAGAATTCTACACTTTCTTCGACGAAGAAAGTAGAGAGAAGCACAGGGATGTTAAGTGCCAACGAGAGCAAACATGAAAATGCATAGAATTGTCTCAAAAGATCGGGGTCACCCATCTCTCTACGAACCGTGTAGACTTCAACTTTCAAGATCGAAAGTGAACTTTCGATTCTTGCGCGCAGGTACTATCGCTGCTATATTTTTTTTACGCGCAACATATACTTTTGAACAAAGTGTACCAATCAACAATTATACAACTTTTCTCCAACTGCCGAAGCAATGGATCTATCAATCTGCGGATATTTCCAGGAAGAATTTCAGCTTCTTTTCTACTCAATTATCAATAAAAGAGCAAGTCGACCTGTGTTCCATTATTGTCCCTGTAATCTGCTAGAAAACGCCTGCGGTCTATGAGTTTCGCTCGTTCTCCAATAGCTCACGCCTTACGTAACGACGGCGCGATTCATCGGAAACAGCGCTCACAAAGTGTCGAGCACGATTTGTTCTTGTGTTGCCTGATCGATAAACATCAATGTCGATCAGACACGGCATACCATTAAACCGATGTTAACGCATAGCTCTCTGATATCTTTTACGTGTACTTGCATGTTGGGTCAAATTACCGTGACAAAATGGTCGTATATTATCCAAATTGATCAATTGACCATTATACGAAATTTCTTCCATTTCTTTTTTTTTTTTTTTTTTAATCGAGAGAATTTATCGGGAACTTTTATGCATTGATGTAGGAAATTTCAATTACACGGAATGGACGTAATATGACAAAATATATAGTTTCCATAATATTTGGCGTAGAAAACAATTTTCTATCGACATTCTGTTTCTACAGGCACGTTCTAAAAAATATAAATATATAAATATAAAAACATCAATTTTCGCAAAAATTCTCGAAGATAAAATAGTGCAGTGAGTGAATTACGTTGACGAAGGACTTGTATTGATTAAAATCAATGAAAATTATTCTTATAACTTTTCATATGAAGTTCATGCGTTACTATCATCGATCAAAACGTCCGGCGTTATTTATGAACAATAACGCGTTTATCATACACTTGCGCTTGTAGATCTTTTTTCAGAAAGTTCTCCAATTACTGTGCCGCCACAAGAAGTTTCACGGCCATCGGCAATCGATATCGAATCAAACGAAAGGCGAAAGCATCGAAGCTCTCGAGAGTCGGGAGAAATCTGGCCTCTTGTCAAAAGGATTATCTCCCGATTGTTACATGCACAAACGAACCGCATCCCAAGTTTCTCCGCGTGTCACGTGACGCACGCGAGTCTCGAGTGCGTAATGCTTTGAATCCATTAGTACCGATCGCGATGGCGAAACGTTTAACCGCGCGTTCAGGCGAGCGTTTCCGCGTTTAATATCCAGAGAAACGATTCGTTTCCTCTCTTCCCGGCCGTTTTTTCTTCCCCCGACTTTTGTATCGTTAATGACGATGCCATTCGGACGCATCTGTGGAAGCCGGATGCGTTCGTTGCGCAACACGGAGAAACGTACGTACTATGTACGCAAAACGAAAGTATCTACATACATAGACGAGTTTTCCGCCGTTTTCTGCCGGACGGAGAACGTGCTCTCCTCCAGCAATTACTCGTTTCAGCTCGTTTGGTAGACGGTTCAACTCTAATATAGAGGATCGTTGGAACGATCGCTTCGGGAAATACTGGCGCGAAATTGACTCGTTAGACGTTAGGTAAATTAGGCGTGTCGCGAAAATTGTCTGGCGTTTCTGGCATTAGCCAGACTCTTGGAGATAATGGCAATGAAATTTCTCTTCCTTGTCGTTTCTCTTAATCGCTTGCTACGTGCTATGTGCTGAGTGCTACCCTCAGGATCTTATCGTGTCAGTTACAAATAACAACATCCTGGATGTATTTGTCAGATGTTTACGCATTTATGAAAAATTTGAGTTACGGTATAACCAATAACAACGAAATATCGTTAGTATTTCCCGAATTTTTAAGCGCGATATCTAAAGTTCAGTAAGATGGGAAAGAAGAAGAAATGGTAGTACAAATTTTAAGTTGTTGTGAAGAAGAGACTTCAATCTTCGAGGTATGATAAGTTTAACCACGAAAAAAGTTTTCCAATTTTCTTAGATATTTGAAGTGTTAAAATTTTCGAGAAAATATTCCTTACGTTAAATACAGTCCGTATTTAACGTGAAAACATCATTCAAAAGAAAAAAAAACAAATTCTAAATTGTCAAGAATTTTATGATTTAAAATAAGACCAAGTGGATTGTCACAATTTCTTTTTTAACGAAGTTATAACAATTCAAAATGTCAACAATTTCCCATCGTTATTCGATTCGAATTTCATTGATTTAATAATATTTGTAAAAATCTAAATGCACACAAACATGGATATTTCGTGAAAAGATGATGATTTACTGATCTTTGGTTCGATTTTTTAATTACGTTTTCATTTCCCGTTCCTCCAAGTCCGAACCACATGCACGATGTGGTTCGACAATTTTAATTTCAGACATCGTCGTAAAGTAAACCGAGGTTTCTTCTCCCGCGACAAAGCGCAAAAGTCAAACGGTTCATTTGCACGAGCGTCTTTTGTCACCGCACAGCTGGAATCCACCTAATTCACATGCACACACGACTGCGCTCGAGATATCTATTGTTGCAACACGCCCACATCGTGCCTGTGCAAAACGTTATCTTCCCGCTTTTACTTTTCTGTCACGTGCTGCTCGGATATTACACAGCCACCGCAAACCTCTTGTTTCCTCGTAAAACTATTCCTCTTTTTTCTGCCTCCACGTTAGTACCTCGAGACGATTAGAAAATTGAAACGAACAGCCGTAATTACACGATGCAAAAGAAATTTCGCTGCAAGCCGTTCCTTAATTGCCCGCGGAAACAAAGCTTCTATCGTATCGCAATTTTTAGAAAGGATTTTCAAAGATTACGTCAGAGAAACGCTTGATTTTAAACAGGGAAATTGAACGTGTTACAAGGTACACGCAGCAAAGCAAAACGACGAGGGAAAAGCCTAGCTTTTATAATTCTAATCGAGTGAACTGATTCGCGCGAACAAGCTCCGTGTTTCCACGATTTTTCCGAGCGGTGAGTTACAAAAGTCAGGTTTTCTACGCAGGTACTTAATTTCGACATCGAGGACGATATGATGCACGCCCGAGAAAACGCAATGCGTTCGTTGCACCGTAGCCACCGATGCTTGCGCAACGCCTGTTTGCCCGAAGCTTCGTCGTCTAACGATCTCACGTGTCACGGAAATTCCCATCGTCGAAATTTTGATAGAAAGGTCATTTCTACTCGAGAAAGGTATGACGTTTTCTCATATTTCATATTTCCCCAGTATCAAATCTTACTTTTCAATTAAACGATACGAAATATCATATATTTGGAATTAATTGATTATTACAGTAAGTCGTCTCTTTATGCAAATTTGCAATTTTGAAATAACGCTATTAGATATTTTATAACACTTTAGATATTTTATACATCTTTTCATGTCACGTGCATTCCGTGCAACTTTGCATGAAAATCTTCAGACCATTTGTAACATAAAAATATGTTACAATGGTGTCCAAATATAATACCTTCGACAACGACTGTCAATTACCACGAGACAGATTTGTTGCAGTAAAAAATTCATCGGCACGGTTTTGCAAGACGACGAAAGACGAAAGACGAAAGAAATAGGAAACATCGACTCGTTTCCTGTGGAACGCGAACCAAGAGTCCTTTCAGAAAGGTGGCGACGAAAGGTGCAATTGCGCCACGTGCGCCGCGATAATCGAGGTCGACTGTTCAGAAAATTCGACGGAATGCGTTCTCCGCGAGAGCGAGAACGACCCACCACCGGAACAAGGAGAAACCTTCTATCTGTTCGCAGCCAACGAAGAGGAGAGAAAATCCGAGAGGAAAACTGTATAATGCCCGCGTTACAGTTTCACAGGGTATCGGAAATATGTGCGCGCAAAGAGTCCCAGACAAAGAGCCATTGTGATCTTTCGTAGCATTGTTCGACAAGACACTTCAGAAGAAATACGCAGATCATCTCTGGATGATACGGAAGAGTTTTTGTAACGATGTGAATTTATCAGATTTTAAATGATATTCTTGGCCCCCAGATCTTGATGTCAAATTATACGTTCCTCGCTCTTGCAATATTACAATTAAATATGAGAAACTAAAACCCTCGATGGCTGATAAATCCTCTACTACTAGCGAAAGTAGGTGAACATTTACATGTACATGAAGAATGTTGAAGCTTTATTATCGCTGTCGTGATTGGTCACGATATCGTGGTTAGTCTAGTTTGATAAAAATCTAAATATATATAGGAACTGCATGTCCCAATCGTCTGTTAAACTAATAACCCTCGATATTCAATGAAATTAACTTTTAATATTTATCATATATTTAAAATTAAAATTATTAAATAATTATTAAAAAATTTGTATTTTTATATATAATATTTTTAATACTTTAGATACGACAATATAAGTACTTAAACTGCAATTTTGTAGATATGGGTATTGTAATTGTAATTTGTATACAATATTTTATATTTTACATTTTATTTAATTTTCCAAAATTGTGGTTGCAAGTTTCACTCACGTAATTTCACGACCGTCTCATTAATCTTACTAATGGAATTTCAGAATATGTTACGTAATACGTACAATAGTGATATAAAGTTTTTCGCAACGAGTGTTCAAATGCCTTTATGTGCCAGTGTACGTTACGACAGTGGGATCGTTCTAATTCAGGGGCTCCTATAAATTCGAACGATCGAGTGAAAGCGAGCATCCCCGATTTCATCCTGCGTGTGTCGTTCGTGCAATCCTTCGCGTTCGGTTTCATAGTTGGCGGCGGACCAATTATTGCGCGAAATGAGGGCCAAATGTGTTGGACGACGAACGTCTTCGTAATTAGAAAGCGGGTCGACTCGCTCCAATTTCTATCCCGAAGAACCTCCATGCTCTCAAATCTTTCAAAATTTAGTCGAGACGGAGTAAGACAGAGTTATTTGAATCGCTGCGATATATTTTTTTCAAGCCAAGCAATTTCCCTTCTAATTCAAAATTGAGAACCAACGTTCCGCGAATACAGCATTTCATTTCGACCGATTCTTTTCAGTCAATTTACATTATTAAATTCTTCGTAATATAATATCCGGATGAAAGTAAATTCCATGTATTTCCGTCATTGCGTCTTTACCTAGACGTCTACAATTTCATTTGAACAAATTAAAATACTTGGAACATTAGCGATATCGAAGCTTAGATTTAGCTCAAATAATCTTGTCTTACTCTCTATTTCAAATGCATCCTTGCATTTCTCTAATCAGATATCTCAGATATCTTTAATACATATCTAATTTGTAACGCCAACTTTCCTTTCGTGTCGATATTATTTTATTATTATCTTATCGAGTCGCTCAACTCTAAAGCAGTCTAGTATTCAGCAACGTTTTTCTATCGCTGTATCGGTAGTTGATGCGATCGTCGTTCAGATTTTGTTACGTCAGTGATAGCTGAAGGCAACGCGTGAAAAAGAGTAAATCAGTTCTCGAGGAACGAAAAAACGAGATACTACGATACACTTCCGATTTCGCATGCGGTTACGGTTCAACAGCCTAGACGTCGGGGGAGAAAGAAAAAACCATTCAGAAACGTTTCTCCATCGGTTAGCTTTCCAAGGCGTAAAAATCGCCACCGTTCACTAAGAGGGATTTTAAAAAAAATGAAAGACCAGCAGCCAGCAGACCGCTCTTCTCTCCTTTCCAATCCGTTCCCCGGACCACTTTCGCCCTGCGTGTAACGAGCCGTATCCCCCGACTTGTCCGAAAGTTATTTATTCTCCCGGCGTAATTAAGTTTTCGAAAAATTTATTGACAAGTGTCAAAAAAGAATTCCGAGTGTCATCCGCTGTACGTAACAAAACTTTCATTCTACGCTGCTGATATGTTATTGAAAAACCGAAATGAAAGTCGTTTATTTCTTCGACACGAGATAAAAAAAGAACATTTGCGAAAAGCAAAGTTTCTGAGCGCAATCTAATCGTTAAAAATTGAAAATTATCCGTGAAAATTATTCGTTTTCCCAGTGACAATCGACCGCAAGAAGCTAAGAGTCGAAAAAGTGTCGTGTGTTTTAATCAGTGAATTTTACTGGAAATTGCGTTTTCTCGTATCTCATTACGCGTGGAAAAATTGCACGAAATCTCGGCGATGCCGAGAGGTGTAAAGTGTTCCTGATAATCGGAGTCCAAAATCGGAGTCGCCAGCAAAAAACAAAAGCCTGATAAACCGACGAATGAAATCGATCTTTCGTCCGTGTGACTAATCGATCGCGATATATACCGAGCCACTACCGAGCGGAACGCGATTTATTTCGGCTCATGAATCGTTGTACGTGCGATCGATTTCGTTTGTATTAATAGCCGATCATTTATTCGTTTCTTTTTTTTTTAAATTGCTATTGGAAATAGGTGAGATACGAGAAATGGCGTCGTTCAGTTTGAGAAAGGATTGCGAAATTCTTCCTACTGAAGAGTTGTGCTCGTTCGCGCAACCTGTTCCTCGTTAATCTCACACGGACGGTGTGACCAATATTTCTTCTCGGCTCGAAGATGATCTATGGAGCTTTTTCAGCACAGCTCGTAACGCGCGCGTTTGATTTTCCAATGTGTTTCTATAATACTTTCTCGAGCTATCGACCGGCGTGTAAGTACATTGCTCTATGGTAATAAGAAAACAAAGAAATATTGTCACGATCGAATATCAGAAAAGAAAAACCAAGAACGTAAGAACGGTGAGAACGGTAAGAACGGTAAGAACGCTTTCTGTCGCAATATACCTAAAATCAATCCTTGAGATACAATAATTACGCGTATCCTTCACGCACCAGATCCTCCGAAATTGATGAAAAATATTCGCATATCAAATCACGTAGTTCAAATACAATCTCCAAGCTTTCGACACGCGTGTAAAAAATAGAAACATACACCAGAAAGAGAGGGAAACAGAGAGAGAGAGAGAGAGAACCTCGTGCACTCGTTTCAGTTTCTTGCACGATTCTCCAACGTCTCGAATGCCCCTGGAAACGTCAGTGTCGCTGTCGATTACTCGCTCGATTAGAAAGTGAGAACGCGCACCTATGACCGAGTATGAGAAGAGGGTAATCGATCCACCGCGATCGAGGGAACCGATCCCGCGTCGTTAATGCGTCCAACTGTTTCCTAATGAAAACGAAATCAACACGTACATACGTCGCAACTCGAAATTACCATACAACCATGAACCGTTTTCACGTTGCCACGTATAACGCGTACGCTGCAATAACCTAGTCCTTCTCGTCCCAGTAGTCCGACTCGACCAATTAACGGGTAACAAACACTCGAAAAATCCGAGTATCGGGACCTTGGGACATTTATGCCGCGAATCGAAAATATTTAAAGAGTCAAGTGTCGCGACACTCCTTTCTTCCCTCGTTAGTCGCTCGCCAAGCTGGGTATTAACATCGCGCCGTTTCGCAAAGCGCTATCGAGTCCCAATCGCGTGACCAGAATCGGCGGCCGTTTTCATTTTAGCGGTAGTGGTTAGCAGCGTTTTTCGTGCGTGACTTCGTTCGGCCCGGACTCTTATTTCATTGGGAAAAAGCGTGCAAGGAAAAAATGAAACGGAAGCGGGGGTTTGCAGTCTGACTTCAATTTTCGAGCGCACCTTCGAGCCAATTTCCGTGGAACGCTGGAACGAATTACCCTTGTCGTTCCGATCTAATTCCAAATTCTTTTTGTCGATCTTCTCTCGACGATATTATTCATTACGTTACGCAGCTACCGATGAAATCTAAGATTTTAATCGCGATTTTCTAGCCTTGGAACGAACGATTGTTAGGATATTTCTTCCTAAATTTCCTAATGCTCCCGAGTTTTCATAGTCCGTGAATTTCCTGTTAAATCAATTGATATTCTCTTTTATCGAGTTTCTGTTAAATTCCACTCGATCGGACGATCGAATCGGGTGGTGATAATTGTCATCGCCTGATACCAACGAGCTACCGACGCATATTTGTTACGCAACCCGACAGAGAAACAGACGCGTTAGCTGAGACGCAAACGTTACGACAGCCCGGGGCAAGGACGTGGACCTGTCTCGCCGACGGCTACGATGATCTTGTGAATGAACCCGAGTTGGGTTTACGGATTTCCTTCGCTCGAAGAACGTTCGTTCAACTTCCCTCTATTTTACCAGTTTCGACGAACGAAACGATCTGTTTGGTTTCAAAGTGGAGGACCCGTTAATTAACCGGGTGCAATCGCATTTGCGTGAGATCGTTCATTGCTTTCTCTTCGAACAGGCTAGTGACGAAAGCGATAATAAGACGGCGAGGAAGAACGGTTTGGAAAGTACCCGGATAGACGGAGACGCGTGAACGAATCTCTCGTCTTTTGAATAAATTTGCAGCCTACTTTCGGAATATGTAACTCGACGAGATGATCGTCCAAGGTAACGAGAGTACTCGATCGCAATGAAATTGTTACGGCTGCGAATCGTTCAGGATGTTATTAAGTCGGTCAACTGACCTCAATTGGGATAGTGCCGCGATTTCTTCTGGATGTTTTAATTATACGAAGATGAAAGATGAGCATGACGATAGTCAGGCTTGCGATACTGAGAACCGTGTAGCTCACGATCAGGAGCCACGGTTCCAGAAAGGAGGATATAGAAAGTTCAGCTACAATAAGCGAATTTTGCGTGGTTTGCATGCTTTTACGCGATCACAACGAAGAGCGTCGGGATGGTTTCTCGCTCTCTCGGTTTTCTAATAACCGATCTTGCCTCCAGTTAGAGCAGTCGAGACGATAACGAACGATTTAAAATTAACTCCTCGATACGGAGATGCGATTTCTACGCGATCGATGAATCGAAATCGCGTTGGACAATCGTAGAAAGTTTGAAAGCGTGAAAGGCCCGTGAAGATGCTGAGCCACCTATGGTGGCTCGACTAATATTTACGAAAAGCTGACACAAAAATGTACCAAAAAATTTTCTTCCAACGCAAAACGAGCGCAAAAACGACGTTCAAACGTAAAACATAATATGATCATAAATGCATCTGTTCTCACTCGCAACAGCGTCATCCTGCGTGAACCTCTCCTGCGTCGTTCTTCGATCCGTCCGACTACCGTGCTCGATGGTATCCAGCCAAACACCTCATTTCCCCGGGGATCGGAAAGGGAACCGGATCACGACTCGTGTCTGCTAATCGAACGAGACATGTGCCAAACTGTGACGCAATCACAAAAACTTTTGTAGCCGGCCAAGAGAAGGAAACAATGATCGATCGAACGAGTACAGGGAGCGCGAGTTACTTCACTATAAAAGCGCGCGGTCTAGTCCCGCGAAAGTCTCTCCCACCGAATCCACCGCCCCCTCCAATTAATCGCGGCCTACGGACCAACTACCGAGGAAAACTTCCCTTCCCCGTTACCACGAATCTCTTCCGTTGCGTGTGTAAGTACGCGCTTCTTTTCCTCCCTTTCTCTCTTTAAAACTTGCGCTTGTTACGGATGCGAGTGTTACTTACGATCCTCATGGCTCCTCGATTCCGTCCAGCGGAAGAACAGTCGTGTTCGTTCGAAGCAGTCGCGCGACGACTGACCGGTCGCCAAGTGTTTACGCTACTCGCTAGACGAGCCAGAAAGCAACTATGGTCTCGAGTCTGTGTTACAGGCACTCTGGCGATGTTCACCAGCTTCCACTGGAGGGCACCGTCCGTTGCTCGATAGCTGGAAGGGAGCAGCTACGATAGTTTCAGAGCCCTCCTCCTATCTGATCGGAAGGTCGGTAAAGCTAGACTCCTCGAGCAAACGACGCCGATGGATAAAAGATGGATCGTAGGTGTGTATACCGCGCGCTTGCCGTACCGGGAACGTTTGACGCGAAGTGGGGGCTGTTCCTGGGACTTATATGTCGCCGTTGGAGGCCACCGTGCCTCTTTAATCCCTGCCCCCCTTGGGTCCGAGCCCCTCTAAACGGGCCCTTGACGATGGTCAAGGTGGCCCCCGCCTCACGGGGACAATCCGCGCGACCGATCGCCACCACTGGCTCGCATTGTTTCGGGGAGAACGTCGCCACGTCGTCTCTTCGATTCTACCTCTCGCGCGTGCATGCCTGCTTCTTGCATTATCTCTGGCATCGGTCGGAGACTTTCGCGTCGATTGTTTGTAAATCTTTTAGCCAGTTTTCCAAGCTGAAGCAATGGCTTACGGCCATGATCTTTCTCGTCATTTAGTATATAATTGATTATATCTAATTCGATTGTTATTCGATCTTTAATAATCTCTTCGACAACCTAACCTAAAAATCATGTATTTCGTTTCTAGTCACAAGCCAGGGAAACGCAAAGATTTCTCACCCAGATCAAGTCGCAAGTTCACTTTGAACTCTGCACGTGAGATGAATTTCGCCCTCGAAATATATTTCAACGCATGCGAACGAGTACGAACGAGAAAAGATGATGCGAAACAATTAATTCGTACTCTGCTGCGTAACACAATGGATAACGTGAATCATCGTAGGAAAAAAAAACAGTATCGTTCCTCGTTTTTCTCGCAACATCTCGCGGCATCAGTTCTTTTTATAATTTCATTGATTCCATCCAATTATCAAATAAATCTTCGTCATAGTATATTCATCCGTGTAATTGGTTCCACGTGCCGCCGAGCACGTCCAACTTAGAAGCAAAAAGAGTCGACTGAAACGTCTTCGAGCCTCGAGGGGAGACGATTACCATTGCAAAATCAAATTACCCACGCGATCTCGATTAAACCGTCACCCGGGACATATCCCGATGACGCTTCGCGTATGATTACAGCGTCGCGATCGGAATCCGGATCTGTGCGCGTGACGTCACGCGTCGCTGCAAGAATCGCATGCTCTCGCCTGCGACGAGTTTAATCGCCATCGACGTTATTCCGGCCGAAATTAAAACGAAATCAAAACGAAATCACGGCGGAGAGAAGGAAAAACGCGCGTCTCCGTTCAAAACGGCGTTCTCTCGGTCTAGACGGACGGACCGATTTATCGCGACATCGTTCTTCTTCAACGTGGTTCGTCATCGACCCTGACAAAAAAAGACCGAGAGATTCACGCTGACGCGACGATCCGTGCGATAAAAGTGGAGAATAGCAGAGGCCTCTTCAATGGGATATCTGTCTTTCTTTTCTTTTTCTTTTTTCTTCCCTCGATAGCGTCTGGGATTTGGCAGAATATTCTAAGAAAAATGTTGTTTTGGCTCATCTCGAGAGAGACCGCCACCCCCCCGCCCCTCCTCCCAACCGTTACATTATGGACGATGCTGAACAAGTGACAAGAAGATGAATAACGTTTAGGTCTATGGTCGAGTTACGTAATGTTATTATCTAGAAATATTCCAACACTTTCGTAGATCTTTTGGTAATTTTTTTATATACATTTTATCACAATGTACGCAATTAATAGTTTAACTGCCACGAAGTTCTGAAGCTACCAGACTATAAACTTCAACAATTACTGTCTGTATAAAAACCTGAAGTTTTTTTTCGCGATCACTCGAGTTTAGAAGAATCTGCTTCTTCGTCTGACTCACGCTTCAGAAATTCCGCAATCTGAGGATGAAAAAAACTTTTTAACCCTTACGTTCTGACGTTACTCTACAGTTCCACTTATGTAAAAATACCGTCATACGGTAGATATGCACACGCAGCCTGACTAGAACTTGCAAGTAATTATTAATTCTTCCAACTTCTTTGAAGTATTACAAAACGGTGTCACCAGTCAGAAACATCATATTTAATTACACGAAGAGGAAGTTTCTTAGCATTCATGCGTTACCGGAGTTTTTTATTTCTTAACAATCGTTTCGTGCGTTTAATGCGAATAAGGTAACGATAGATACAAAAACGATACGAATTATTTGAATTTCATGTTTCCTAGAACTATTATCCACGATCTTTGAGAATTGCGTTTTCTGTCCTACGCGTTTTTATTACAAAAATTACTATATGTGTTTCATTATAAAGAGTGTCAGTTCTCTTTGTACTTCGTATTTCTGTCATGTGGCAACCTTTTAGAAAACCTTAAATGTAGCAATTTTTTAAGCAAAAACTTTTCTCGAACATATTTTGAAAACTTACACTGTCAAATTCGGGGAATCGTTTGAGTAATAATTCAAACAGTTACATCAACTGCGTCGAAACTAAACAATAATCTGAGTACTATCGAACAGTAGTGCGTTCAAACGCACCATCGTTTCACGTTCTCTCGGAAAAGATCGTAGACCGAGATCGTTCCTCAGCATCTTCGACGACCTTCGTTTTTATTGAACAAACGAATAACACGAACAGGGAGATGATTATCCTCGAGAGTCTGGTGGAAATGTTCCCAGAAGTTGGCATAATTTCCGGCGATGAATCTCGGGCGGAGAATAAATCGGTGTCATCCGCGGCCGATTATCGCCGTCTCGAGTCCCGAGAAGATTCCGCAAGAAGTCATTTTGCTTCTTTCCCGCGCGTAACAACGCGTTTCGAAGCAAGGCCAAGAAACATCTGCATGCGAGCATCGAGGAGCGGAGATTCAAGGGAATCCGATCATCTCACTTTTGGCGACGGCGAGGCCGCCTTTTGAGAATGTCCGATTCGATCGTCCCTTCACTCCGCGGGAAGAGACGTTAATTTGCAAAAAAGCAGGAAAACGTGGCAAGTGGGACAAGGTTTCTCAGGACTCGTACCGATTTACCGAGGGAGCGTGCTGAAAGAAACAGCGGATCGTAATAGACAGGGTTGTATCATTATCCTGGCTGGATATTAACCGTAATTCTTACTGGCGCGGGAATATCTCGCGAAATAATGACTGAGATGTTATCTAACGGAAGAATTGCGTCTTTCCTGTCGTATCTAGAAATGATCAACTCAACGATCTTTCAGAAACTAAATAACAGTCATTTATTCGCTCGTTATTGGAGATTACGTGTCATTTCGGCTAATGTTTCGCGAGAAAGGGTTAACAGAGGTGTTACGTGCAGGCAGTCGCGCGGATAATTTCTTAACCTTCGTCGAACATGGAACCGTTGACCTTAACCCGGTAATTAGCGGGCTTTGAGCCGCGACACGGAGCAAGGAAACCAAGCCATTGCTTTTTCCAATACCATTGGTAATGGAAGAAGGTTAATCCTTGAGTGATCAGCCAGTCAGGATCTCCTAAAATTGGTTCACCTCTCGAGGTCGAGAAACATCGCACCGTGAAGCGTGTCGCCCTTCGTCGTGCTTTCTCGCGTTTCTTTGCGATCGTCGATCCCCAAAAAGTCTCGATCGAAGGTTCGAATAATCTCGCAATGAAACGTTTCGGGGAAAGTTTGCCAGTCACGGTGACTAATCTTCCATGAAACGAGGCAAAAAAGGTCAACGATTTCTTCTCGCATAATCTATTTTGCAGCCTGTCTAAATCTATGTTGTCTCGTTCAGTGAGACTGTCTTGGAATCTCGCAACTTCGAAGGAAACGGTTTGTTATTACATTCGTCGGGAATCTAGATCAACCGAGGAGTCACGTGAGCAATTTAATCTCGAACCTGTTTCCCTGCAATTGCACGCATACCGTTCGCTCTTTTCACGATGCACACATTTCGCAGTGTGTGCAAAGCTCCGTCAATTCGCAAACTCGTTTTCAGTTAAACGAAACGATCAAGCGGCCGAATTTTCCCCTCCCGTTATCAGATTAAATTGCTCAAAAAATCTCAACGAGACATCACAACATACCGATTTTACGATCGTAAAACGGAAGATTTACGGACGATCAATTATCATTAAAAATAAACAGCCTGCCGAGTCTTTTTTTCATTATGGTTAATGAATATCATTTCAATCTTCTCGAGACCGTTATGCCGCAAGTAACGCGACTCAAGCGCAATTACCGGTTACACGATCCAAAATGATCTGTTCCGACTACGCGTTACACCGTGTAATATCGCGGCAAAATTGAAAGCCAGATTGTGGAAGAAATCACGCGCGCCACGTTCGAGCTCTCGACTTTTTCCACGAAACAACACATGCCGCATTATTCAAAAGGTATAATCAAAAGTGTATTACGCGAGTCATTGAATAGCGTAGCGTGTAATCGGCACGATTATGTTATTTTCGTCGGTCAACATCGTTAGTGAGGCGTTGTAATCGTTCGATCCAGAGGTAACGGACCTTGACAGACCTCAAATAGCTGCCGTCCTTCGTTGCATTTCGATATTCGATCTCGTTTCGTTTCCCAGTTATTATAAACTGGCTTGTTCCAATCGTACGGAAGGGACGGAGATAGGAAGGAGCGAGAAATCGGGGGAGAGAGGGAAGGGGGCTGAAGAACGAAGAAAAAATTAAAAGACCGAAGGTTAACGATGGACTGTGCAATTATCCGAGAAACGTATCATCGTAAAATTGGAAAAATTAATCGTATAAACAGTCGCTAAGGATCTTCATGAAAGTCTAACGAAGGTTTAGTCATTGGACAAACGAGAAAAACCAGCTGACAACGCGACGTTACGACGATGATTCCGTGGCCTTAATTAATGCCCTGCCGATGCTCGATCTAATGGACTCCCCACCACCAACCGACATCATTTACATTGCGTTCGATTATGTTAATGGGACATGTTGTTGAAATCATGATCAACATCTTCTTTCTCTTCTCTCTTTGTCGCTGCGATTCTTTGATTCAGAAGATCTAGACTTCACGATTAATGTAAGAAAAAGAATTTTTTTCTTTCATTTTAGCAAACACAAAAACATACTTTCAACGTTCGAGCGAAATTTTTCAATCTAAAATTGACTGAAGAAAACGAGAAAACTCGTCGTTTGAATTGCAATCCTAAACTTTTAATCGCGATAAGCACGTTAAATGTCGATATACTTAATTAGAATATAGGTTATGTTACAACAAGTTAAATTATTGTCATTGTTTATTAAATTTGAAGAAAATGACATTACTCATGGACACCCCTAATATATCTCTTCGTGTAGTTTATCAAAATATTACACTTTTGAAAAAGAACATTTCAAGTCTCGAAGCGTCTATCTGTTGATGCATCTTCGATGCAAGTTTTTCAACTAGTTATCAAAATAAATATGATACGATTCTTGACTACACTTATTGACGCAAACACGAAGGTGTTGGCGTTCTCTGAATCATCGTACGGTTCGTAACTGGCACGGGAGGTTTATTCAGGTACTTGCAAATCCTGAACGTGACGCGTCACGGTCCCGGAACACGAAAGAACGTTCCTATAAATTAAACCGAGACGAATTTCACGGATTCAAGGACCGAGAGAAACCAGTGCGGTTCACGGCCGATCGAGGTTCAATTGTATTTTCGATCTCGAATCCGTTCTACACCGCCGTCTTTCGCCGTCTGGACGTTCGTACAGTGAATGGACCACCTTCGAGTTGATTTTAATTCGAAGCAAGAGTCGAGAGAGCCTGGTCCCATTTTCGCGTCTTTCGAAAGACCAGTTGTTGTTATTTCGATAGATTAATGACGTGACATCGTCCGATTTCCAATTCTCGATTAATTAGGTCGCTTGGAATCCAAAGTCCGCAATTAAAGTCGCGACAAACGGAGCACCTTGTTTCGCTTCGTGCGAAGTCAGAGTACAAGGTGTTTCTGCTCGCCTTCTGCATGGCCTGGAAATCTTAGATCACTCTTCCTCGTGACAATCGGACGCAAATGATGTCTGCTTCGCGGAGGTCTTGATCCAATTAACCGTAATTACACGATAATCGACTCGCGTTTTTGTACCTTCGATCGATGATGATTTAATCCGGTGGAAAAAGCATTTGGTCAATGATAGCTTGTTTTAAGTCGCGTCGTCGCGAGGACGACCACGTTGTTGAAACATCAGCGCTGTGAATATTATTCTGGACTTAGTTGGACTTGGTTAATTGCTTCAATTTGTCACGACAGCTTCGGACTGAATTATAAATAATGAGGTCGATTAATTTAGTCGGCTGGCGATGTCAATTATTTTTCAATTAAATTAATTGAATCGAATTAGTTGAAACGGTCGAGTTAATCAATCGTTTTACTACCGTCGAATAAATTTTTCAAATTTGAATACGATATAAAGCAAGCTTTATTAAATTGTCGAATCGCTTAAAATAAGAGTCCCATGTGTTAACTCTTAAACGAAAGAAAATTTTGTGCGATATCAGAAAACGACACCCCTGATATAAACGCGCGAACGAGGCGCGACATCAAGTTCGCGAAATTCGTCGAGTTCTCGCATCACTACCGGAAGTGATCGTTTCGTGGGCTTCCGTTGCATACGAATTCAGCTCATGGACATTCGATGCGCGTGACGCAGCGAGTAAATTGCCAGTCTGTTACTCGGAAGGCGGTGCAGCCCACCGAAGACGCAATTAGCAATACGAATGTACCTTTTATGAGGTCGCAGCGTCGCCTTCGCGCCACGAGCTCGTTAGTCCATTTTCATTCTCCTTCGTGCCTCTTCCAGGAAAGCTTTCGAATTCCTTAACCTTCGACATTTTTTCGTTCGCACTACAATGATTTCACTGCGACGAGGGACCTCGTGAATACATTTATCGCTTCCTTCTTTCGAAACCAATAAACTTTATGCGTGACAAAAAATTCAGTAAAAATTATATCTTAATTCTTTTTTAGGCCAATTCTCTTCGCCCATTGCAGAAAACCTTTTTCTCGTTTTTTTTTTTTTTTTAATTCAATAAAAGAATTGATAAATTAAAAATTAACAAAAAGCAATACCTTGTGAATCATTGAAATTTGATATTAGATAGTGGTTCTATTTGGATCATTCTAGAGGACTAAGCTCTTTTCGTGATAGAATTTTATCAAATTAGCAACCTAATTCCCTGCTCGTTGGTTGTACGGAATGACTTCGAGGAGAAGTTACTAGATGAAAATTTTTAAACCAAGTTTAGAATAAGAAAAATGTCGTTTAATCATTGAATTAGCTTTTCAATTAATTCTATAGCTACTACATAATTAAACGAAACCTCAAATTTTAAGCAATGACGTCGACTCAGGATAAGTAAGCTAGCTAGAAGCTAAACTGAATTAACTTGATTCTCCGCTGTTACACGACCGTGTTTTCATGTCGCGCAAACCACGTGCATGTACAATAATTCGTTGACTTTCTAAGCAATCGGAATCTCGGTCCGTATCCATAATGCAAACGAAGAATCTATGAATATGTATCATTACCAATCTTTTCGAAATCTACAGGAGATATCAATAAAAAATTATTCGCAAATGTTCGTCAATGGTTTATGATGTGCAAATTGGGGGCAGGTCGTAAAAAGTTGCGAAAAATAGTGAGAACCAAACTGCCATAAGCGTTATGCAAATCTGAGCTCACTTTGGGATGAGAGTTATTTTATACTTATCATACGTATATTACATCTCATGTATTATATTACAAACTTATCCGTGTGTTGTGTAGAAAATTTCATCTGATTATTTGTAACATGTTGTTTTCTCATTACTTTCCTAATGCTCTTCTTTTCATTTCAATATTAGGAAGTACTAATACTTAAATTCATGACTCACTTTAACACGTTTTACATTGTTTTCACAATGGAACAGAACTTTCGCAAGAAAATTATTAAAAGCCATATTCAACCATTACGGTTGGCAATACAATCTGCTCAAGAAAATCGAGAGACCGACGTCGGCCGTCAAAAATTGGTGTAACCGCGAATTCCATTAGACATGCGTTCTAGCTTTGATTGCACGATTACGAAAGACAAGCGCAGATCGTTGCTGCAATTTCACGTTCCGACAAATGAATACCCTGTCAACGTTAGTTGTCAGTTTGTAATTTCGTGTAATCTACTGCGGTACGAATGGTAACTGTAATGGATATTTACATGTTTTCATACTGCAGACAATTTGAAAGTGGCGAGACAAGCGCGGGCATTTACTTAGCAGGTGCTGGTAAAGCAGATGCCTTTTTTAATTAAAATCACAGACATGATCACAGACGAGGCATATGAATAGACATTGCATGCAATGTAAATACAATGTGTATACAATGTGCATACAATGTCACAGATATATGATGATGATGTATGCGACTTTGCATCTTATGGGATTTCGTCTCTCATGCTCTGAAATACCGACATACTAAAAAATCAGTGGCTTTTAGCGCATTCTACGCTTAAACAACGGTGAATTGGGGAACTACATCAAGTAAAACGATCAAAGTTGATCAAGTAGTGAATGCGCCAGAAATAAGATTTTTGAAATCCATTGTACTGTTGTCAAATTTTCAGTTCAATCCATGTTTTCATTCAATCCATTAAAATTGTAAAGTTATCAATAAAATATAAAAATATTAAAGAACCTATCAGCTCAAATAAATTTTATCAAAAGTTTGATATAATATGAGAAATTAAAGAGAAGGAGAAAGAATTGTGGAAGAAATAATTAATCCTAGATTCTCTAAAATATTTTTGTGCAAAAATATACAAATTCGGATGAAATATTTTCCACGTGTTTACAGATTAATTACCCATATATCAAGTGTAGTCAAAACTACATATTATTTATTTTCCATTAATCTAATGGATATATACATTTAACCGAAATCCCAGTCAATCAGCTCGTATTAATTGCCGTATAATTAATAATTGTATCAGTTATATAATTAATTGTTTAGCTACATAATATTGCAATTATGTAGTAATTATGTATCAAATAATATCGATTACCTAGATCTCACCACGTGGAACTGCTGCAAACCTAAAGCAATAGCCAAAAAGACTACTGAGAGGAAAATCGCGACATAGTAGCCCTTCTGGCTACTAAAAAACAAGCATTTTCTACTGTACAATTATCTACATTACCAATCCGAGCAACAAACCGTATCTTGTTTCGCAACACTGATTCACTAGCACAAACTGTGAAATAGAAAATTTTCAAAATCAAACGCGAAGAGTGCTTCGTCATGTTTAAAATTTCCGAAAATAAATACGCAACGCTATTAATCTATGCACTCATGTTTAAAAATGCGCAACACTAATTGCGACGCGTGCAACCATGGAGATTGCTGATGAATGATTACTTCTGTACAGCTTTTGTAACTGCATTAGGTGATCCAGGAGCAATCTTCCACGAAGAATCTTCACTGGAAGAATTTGGGCATTTTGTAAACGCAACACTACTTCAAGAAACGCGATCATTCATTATCGCAACACTAAGAGAAAAACTAATCGCGATGGAACAATATCGCAACACTAATTCTAAAACTAAATTCAATGAAAATTATTATGAACAATCCAAAACTGTACAAACAAAAAGCTACTTTAAATACTCCAACACTCTAAAATTAATTAAAAGCAATGACTCTATAATTTAATTTAAAACAACAGAAAGTAAGGTAAATTATACTACGTTACACTAAACAATTACAAAAATTCTAATTAAAATTGCAAAAGACAATCGCGGTATCGTAATTTGCCGCACTAAAGCAAACACGATTATTATTTCTTCGCAAACTCTAATTTAAACCGTAATCAATTTCTCGCAACACTAACTGACAGACGCGAAATTCTTTCGCAACTCTAATTCAATCCGTAATCAATCTCTCTCAACACTAACAAGAAAAACCGCGATTTGCCCAAAACGAAGGTGAACGATGATGGAGAAGAAAAAAAAATACAACTACAAATACTAAAAGAGCATAGTGACAAAGTAGTAACGAGAATGACTTCCCATGCTCTGTAATCATTTGAATGATCCAGAGGATGAGAAGCCATTTGTTGTGACCCTCTTCGTGGTAGTTTGCCGGGCCTCTTCTTTTCTTCGAGCGCAATGCCCGCTGAAACTTACGTCTAGCTCGAGTCTTTCTACTCGCCAAAAAATAACTTACAAAGGTGAAATAAAAAGATAAATCGCGAAAGCTGACCCCAATACACGTGGACGACTAACGATCATAATGATCGTTACCCGTTCGCACGTGCGTGCTCGAGCAATACCTATATAAACGTTCGTTTCGGGACCTACTCGCGACCTATCCGCGACCGCGACCGCGATACTAAATTCGAAAAATCAAAGAGTAAAATCAGAAACAAGTGGCATGCTCCATTTGTACCAATTTCACTGTCGATTTTTCAAATTAGATTTCCTGAAACAGGTTGGACATGCGAAAAGGGGACACGCGACCAGAGACTGTGCCAACTTGCCCGGCCCTACCTACTTACAATTAAACACAGGCACACCAGAAAGTAAGCTACCTATCCTAACAGTCGCCCTATATTTAAAAAATGGCAAAACAGGCACACCAACACATTCATTTCACGGTTCTCACACATACCACTCGGGCGCAGACCTAAACTAGAGAGGACATCCCGGGACGCCTCCGACACCCGAGCTTATACACAACTTTCACACTCTAATTTACGTACCATTTTCCTGAAATCGACTGACAATGACTAGCGACCATTGCGTAAAACTTGATTAAAATACGTTTACGTTTACAAATATATGGAGGAAAGATACATGTAGTATCTATACAAACTGCATGTGCAAGTTGACTTAGAATCATTGGAATCATAAGTGATTATAATTAATAGAATCATAATAATAGTGTAATTACAATGTATTTATTATGCATAATGCCTTGAAGAATTCATAATTCTTTAAATTAGAGCATAAATATTTCAAGTATTACAATTTATAATGAATGGAACAATAAAAACGACGCAATTCCACATCCTAACCACACACACATATGCGGAAAATACGTCGTGCACGATACGTTAACACATTGTTAATCGCTGAGAAATTTTTTATAAAATTACAAACTATAGTCATCGTGCCCGATGTCTTTCACCCATCCAAGTAGCACCTGGACACGTGAGTGAGATCCTGACAATGAACACGGAAGGAGTTAAACCTGAAAATCCTAAACTAAAAAAATGATTAGCTTATGTAATTTGTATTTAACGGTCTATTGTATTACTTTATTTGAAACTTTAATGACTCCATTCTTTCAGAAATTATTGAAACTGCAAGAGAATAAAGACAATGAATAACAGTTGAATTTATTAAAAAGATATGAAGTCTAACAAATGATTCGAACAATCAAAATCAAACAACTGACTCTAAATTAAATATTAATAGAAATAACCTCAGGAGACTTCTTCGTCAAAGCACGCATTTCGAAAAAGAGAAAACAGTGTCCAAACTTGTTGCTTTGATTAAAAAGTCTGCCTGTCGCGAAGTATCTTCTTGCACATGAAACTTTATACATTTTTCTACGGAAAATATTTTAATCTATTATAATTATTCTACCGAATTTCATAATTAGAAAACTCAATTAATTCAAATCATTCAATGCTATTATAAAAGAGAAGATGAAGTTGGAAATTATTAATTATTATAACAAAATATATCAATATCAATAAGTAATAACTGCATCTCTCATAGCTATGAAGTCGGAGGATATCCGTCTTCTCTACTATGAAATGCTCAAACGAAATAATTCTAATAATAATTATTTAGAAATATTTATAATTTATCTATTCATATGAATATTCATATACACATTTTAGCTTTGCAAACATATATATTGAATATATTTTGATTTTACAAGTAATTACTATAACTTTATATATTCAAATTAATTATTAAAATCGCGATGTGCAAGAAGCTCTATCCTGATCTAATACATAAAAACCCTGAAAAAAATGTTACTACTCACGGATATAAAAAATACCCGCGATCACTATGCTCATCAAGAATTCTACGTATACAACTAGTCACTCGTGCCGTATTCGAACCTTTCGTTCTACGACGTGATTGAGTGACCAGAGGAACATAAATGCATGCGACTCACGGGATAGATGTGAAGAACGTTGTCATTGATGCTGCACTGGAGCAGGGAAAGTCATCGCGAAGATCCTCATGAAGTAAATTTCACTCAGAATTCCATGATAGCCGAAAAATTTCTTAAAAAGCATAAAGACAGTGTTATTTGTGAAAATTTAAATTTTAATAATGATCAAAATTGAAATTCTAATAATTTGAAATATTTTTATTTTATAGTTATAATTTTACATTAATCTTCAATGAAAAGAGAACTGTAGAGAATAGAATTAATTTAAATACAATATGCTGAAATACTTACATTTTTAACTTTTGAAGCATCCTTCTTGGAGGATAAGGGGAATTGGAGATTGTAGAGAATCTGTAACAAAACATAAAACATTAGAATTTGTATTTATAAGCAAAGCAGAACCTTCGTTCGAGATGAAAGATTCTTACATTCTTGGCTTTGGATTCACCGTCGGATTTTCCCCAAAATATACCAAAAAATTGATGCTATATATATATATATATATATATATATATAACAATGTTAGTCGATTACAAGGTTACAATATTTCTACTGGTTAGAATTGAAAAATTAAATTTTGATGTAAAATTATAAATAGCTTTTAGTGTAATATGTTCTATTTAAATGTTTATATGCTACTGTTTCTTTTATTGTCGAAAATTAAATGTAATAATTATTTGGTTAAATCTTACCTTGAGTTGAAGCCAAATATGCACGTTTTATCTCAAAAATTCAAAACACACAAATCTAACAATTATTAATTTAAATTTTTATCTGAGAATTTCTAGATAATACTTCTTTCTGAATGATTTTTCTGGATAATATTTTTTGTTTTTTACAGACAACGTGTGCTTCCTTCCGCCATTCTGTACGCTTTAAAATCGATCGTGTGAAATATCGATATGTTCGAGAATCGTAGGAAATATATTGCATATTCCACCGTTGTAATCTTCAACTAATTTAAACCCAATACACGCGCATTTCGTGTAATGTTAACTTATTGTTAAAATAAAAAATAAAAAAAACTCTGGTCTAAATCAAATACACAAAATTCGTGAGAATTTCTTTAGAAAAAATGAAAATAATTATTACACTAGATGAAAAATTGTCAATATTTTAATCTGTTACAATTTCGTGAAAAAAATTGTAGAACAATTAAATTGATTTTATTTTAAAGAGTGAAGTCTCCACTTTAACAATCTTCAGCAAATTATGGCCTCGTCTATGGTAGAATATTTCTTTAGTGACTAAGTATTTAGTGAACGGCGAAGTCGGTAAAGTTAGGAGCGTAAACAAATTACATACAGTTATTGACGGAACAGAGAACGGACCTGACTTCGCAGACAAGGTACTGGATGTGTAGTGATTTTCTGTGCTCGCAATTTGAAGTGTCAAGTGAGGAATCAAATTTGATTTAAATCACAGACGATGTACAGAAAGACATAAGAGGTAATACATTTCTATACTACATATTAATTATTAACACTGAAATGTTACTACTCACGGATGAAAACTTCAATGCCTTATTTCTTCGATTGATTTCCGCAATCAGCTAATAATCTGTACAAAAAGTAAATTAAGATTTAAGACTAATGTATAAAGCTAACACTATTTATATGTTAGATATGCTTATGTTTATGACTATAATTATGTTAGAATAAAGTAATAAGTATGTTCAAATTTTATCTCAGAAGCTTATAATATAACCTATTGGTAACTCTGATTACGAAATAAACAGCGGACGAGGAACAAACAACAAGAGTCAAGAAAATATTCATTATAATGACGACTATTAAATAGAAACATATTAGATATACGAATCTATCCTAGTATTCTACAAAAATAATAACATAGTAGTAAAAATATTATGAAATTAAAATCACATACCAAATGAAGAAAAGCCATATTTATCGACGTATAACTGACGTCTCGCGCCAAAAATCGCCTTGCTACATTCTTATTGGCTGATGCGGAATAATTTCTTTTTCATTTAAAACCGCGCGTAAATTTGAAACATTGCACGTCGAAAAAACTTACTTAGTTAACGCATTATGACAACTTTAGACCACATAGCATGACAAAAAGAAAATTTATAATTATAAAGTATAAAATTACATATAATTATAAAATTCAAATTTCATAAATAGTGAACTATGAAATTATATATTATGTAAATATTATTATGAAAATCAAAATGTAATTTCAGCTTATAAAAATTATATAAATCATCGTATTCAATGTAATAAACTAGTGGGAGTGGGAATATAGAGTAAAAATGTAAAATTTGTTAAATTATTGATTATCATAATAGACAAACCGTTTTTCGAAATATTAATAAAGACTGTCACCCATTAATGATAATATCTGAAGATCAGAATGATTTATTGTTAGTCAAAAAAGAAATGTTTCCATTTAAAATAATTAATTTGATCTTGAAATTTTTCTCCACCACTAAAAAAAGATAATTTGCACCGAGTGTGCTCCTTTATACTAAACAATATTTGTGAAAACATTAATCGATTTTACGAGATACAGATAAAATATACACTGTATGTACACTTCTATTTTTTATTGAATCTTTATAATATGATAATTTATATTAAATGGATAACGAATTTTTGCTATATAATATTAATAGATAAGAGCATTTTTCATATTTAAATTTTAACATTTAATATTTAAAGATATATAATAAAAAAAATCTCATCTGTGATTCTATTTTTAGTCAATGGTGAAATTACATATTTTAATCAGATTCTGTATCTCGTCTATATTGGAAGAAATGGAAGCATACAACTTACCATTCGTAGATAATACTACGTAACGCCAGTAGAATTTTCTATACGTTAATTGTTGAAATGAAAATTGAAATATAAATTAGTTCGTTTGCGTAAAAATTAGTTTTTACGCAGACGAATAATTCGTGAGTTGAAATTATATTAAATATGTGATTTCCAATTTCAAAATTGAGTTACTTAAGACCAACAGTTGGTATAATAGGAGCTGATATAATAACTGATTTTTCCAAGATTTCTTATTCTATTAATAAAAATAATTAAATTTTTCACAGTAAGAAAAGCTTGCAATGTAGACAAAAACTTTTGTGAGATTTCCATTCTCATTCTTATTCTTCAATTATAATAAAATATCTATAAAAATCATCCACAAAATTGTAACTTATGAAAATTTTGGAAAATGGTTTTGTTAAAATTACTTTTTACAAAGTTTAATAATTCGTCAAATGTTTAATAATTCATCGAAAAATAAATAACATTTTTCACGTGGAAAGTGTTTCACGTTCTTTCGATGTCACGTGCAGTTCTAAGTGAAACTTCTTAGTGCAATAACATGATCTCATGTAATGAATAACAACCGAATCGTGATCGGTAAACGAAGATATCCTCTACGGTTTCGAGAAAGTAATTTTTCGGTAGTATTCAGTTATTTCATTTTTTATGAGATTACTAAGAGTATTTCTGAAAAATACAAATGTCCAAAAAGCAGTGAAAGCCACTCGATTTAGAACTCTTGAAGTCTCACAACAAGTTAAAAAATTATGACCTTGTTGATTATTCTAAAATGGCCGCGGGACGAAAATTATTCTATCAATGTCCTTCGCAGTTGTTCACAATAGTTACGTATTTAATTCTAGGCGCGGGAAAAAGTGACGACACCGATTGTCGTATGATTAACTCGCAGTGAATCAAATTAATATCGTAATTCAGACAAATTAATTAAAACTCTTGTGATTATTCTTCTTAATGAGACCTTTTCAAATACCAACTCTATGCTAGATTAATCCAGCTGCGTTCTTTCAAACATTTTCTTTAATATTAAAAAATATTTTCAACTTAATTCTTTCAAGAAATTTGAGAAATTGTGTCAAAAAGAAGCAGCTTTTTTTTATTTTATTATTCTACTTTTTCATTGTGATATAGTTTTTTTTTTAATTTTATTATTCCACTGAAATGTCTCTATGAAATATTTTATAAAATACTATTTTTTCGAAAAAGAAAAGTATTTCTGTTTTTATATAAGAAATATGTAAAAATATATAAAAGTTATATAAAATTTATTATATCGGCAAAATATTATAAAAGCTGAAAATCCTAAGTGGTTAACGAAATATGAAAAAGTTAGTTACATATGATTTCTCGATTAAGTTTTATATTAATCACTTTTTTAAAACATGAATTTACCAATTTCTCTATTTTTGCTAAACTGTGCATGAGATTGAAATATAAGTAACAATTTAAAAACCACAAAATTAAGATCTTATACGGGTAATTGTAGTACTGTTAATAGCTACGTGTATATATTTTTACTATTATGCTCGTGGTGGTGGTTCGTTTGTTACGTTATCCAATAATGGGATAATTGCACTCATATTCAGTTGCTTCGGGAAAATTGTTTCCATATCACTACGCAAAAGAATTTCTAATTGCCACGTAATCAAGAATCAAGGAATCGGTATCCTTGTTGCAAATAGCTTGGATAATCGTCATTTGGAAACGTGCTATTCTATTGTAATTCGTACGTCAGAAATAGAACGACCTACATCGGAAACAACAAAGAAAGAAAAATGTATGGACAGGAAGAGATTCTATAGAACCGTGTAAATCTATATTGAATCGAAATGAGAACGTACGAGTCTTCCAGTTTCAATTGTAAGTACAGTTTTGCTGACAATGATTATTAGTAAACAATAAAAGAAAAGAGTACAAATTTCAATGAAATTTCAGCGACTTCCTATTTTTTCCGTATTTTTTACTATAGTTTCTTATGATTCAGTTCTTGTGCAATGTTTCTCTTGCGCGTACAAAACGTTTATATTACAATTGACACTTCAGACTACAAATGAAGATACTTTATTGTACAATCGAGCTTCTTCCTCTTCTGCCGATCGTATCGACGATCGATAATTATTCTAATTGCGTTTACGTCAGTATTAGATTAACGATAATTCTAATAGTAATCTGCGATTCATATCGTAATTTCATTTTTTTTTCTCTTAATTTATTATGATATTAAAAATTTACTTGTTAATCCAGCTTTTGAGAAGCTACTTTTCATAATTAAGCTACTTTTTCAATATTTCAATGTTGACAATTGCAGAAAATTTCTCGCACAGGGAAAAGGAAAACTCCAAATTGCTTAATCGTCGAGGCACAATGCGCAATCGCGTTAATGACTGTGCAATACAGTGGAAGTTATCGTTGCACGATACGTGAAATTGCAAAGATGTGTCACGTGCCCCTCGTTTCCGGTTCACACTGTCGATGCGCCCCCCTCCCCCCAGTGAAATTAACAGAAGAAAATTTCACATTGTTTAACAATAATTTTCGCTTCTGTTTTATACAGCATAAAATAACCAGAAATTGTTCAATGGATCCAACACTCGATTTGAAATGACCTGAACGAAGGTACGACGGACGAAATAGAAACATCAATATTTTTCTTCGAGCGTCAACGAGGTCGTAAAGTCGTTTAATTGTTTGTCAGTCTCGTGTTACGATTCGGTTGTGAAACAGTGTCCAGAAGGAACAGTTGCCTCTGTTATAGCGTCGTATTCATATGCAAAGGTAAACGTGGTGTTTCCCATTTAAATTTCAAGCAGCGAAAAAAATGCAGTCACGATGATTGCCTTGAGATTTTTTCTTCCGCTCCGTCATGTTCACATTCCTGTTCATAGATATTAAGATACAGAAGGTGAGGTTAATTTTAGAAGTTGCCAGGAAATTGTCAAAAAACCACTAAATAAATAAGGAACTCGCGCGTGAATCTTCCGGAAGCTAGACCAATCGACCCCACTTTTCTTGTTTTGTCAAGTTCTTTACTTCTTCACATAAATACAGGATCAACGTTCAATTCTCGAGAAACAAAAATTTACATATTTTCATAAATTTCGAAAATGCTGTTTATAATATCATTTCTCTGTGCTTCTCAGTTCCTGAAATTGATCAACATGACCTATGTGAATTCAAGATAAATTGCAATAGTTGTCATTTAATAAGATTCTCCATTCCATGGAATAACGTCTCTTTTTGCGACTAACTTTCATCCATAAAATTAGACGCTTTTGTCTTCAGAGTGACAAACGTTTTAGACATTTCGTGACGGTTTTTACACCTGACCCGCTGTTTCCCGATTCCCTTTCCCGTCGTAACGCGTCGCTAACCTTCACCTAGGAGTGTGACGGGCCGATCGATGAAAAGGATTCAATCATTTAGTCGATCGGCCTTGCCATAGTCGTAACGTTGCATTTTGAATAATTCTTGAGCGTGCCACGTAATACCGGTAACACGTATCACTGTTTTCCCACGTTTCATCGGCTGTCTTGTAGTTCTTGTAACGCTGACAATCGCCGTCTTCTGCCACGTTACGAGACTATTGTCAGTTTGCATGAAAGATATACCAAGATTCGCAATCGTGCGTACATCAGAATATGTGAACGTCAGGAATAATAATAATAATGTTTAAAAGGATTTAGTGAAAGTGTAGCGAAACGTGGATGTCGAGGAAATATCACACAGATTTACTTTCTTCGGCGCAAATTGTTGGCGCAGAACGCTTATGCAATTCCACTTTAAATCCACTTTAAACGAGTTCCTCTTACTTAATCGCTTGTACGTATCTTTTCTCGGCGTATCAGGCCACAACGTGTTACGTTACTCTTGATGAGCGTGGATAGTACAATTCGACATTTTTCCTCGTTAAATCACGCGCCTTGCATTTAAATTAAGAACCTTAGAATGTATCAATTAATCTTGCGATTCCTTCTCGTTGCATTAAATCATCCTCCCATTTGCCTTGCTAATACATAATGCAAGTGATTATTAGCAGAAATAAATCGACATGTACTCATTATTAGTGTATTTTCCTCCCGTGAGTCTTAAATCCTCGTGTCTCTTCTCTTTGAAAATTGTATTCTATCATTATTTTATCAGCAGTGCAATAAATAGACTGCGGACTTTTGTGCATTTAAAAATGCAAAAATGTACATGATGCACACCAGAAGGAAAAAATTCAAACTATATAGTGCTTTCTGCAACCTGCATTTTTCTATCAATTATTTATATATTTACAAAAATTCGCGTAACAATTCTCACGATTGTATGAAATTATTAAATGTATTTAGGAAAAAATTTCTATAAACTCAAACGTTTCGCGAGTTCCTATAAAAATTCGAGATGTACAGCATCCTCTAGCTTGAAAGAAACAATGAGCACGATGATCTATCAGTTGTCGACAAAAAGGCCGAAGAAACGCACGGCTGCCTCTCGTAAACGTTTTCGTACTTGAACCCAGAATTGCGGCCGGTACGTGGGACCGGTGCACCCATTATCTCTCGACGGGATTAGCATTGTCGAAGCTGCTTGTTGGGAGAGCACGAGGCGCGCTTTCAAAGCAAAAACCACCTGCGCCGCGATTGCGTTACCGCTTGTGGCGCGTGTTGGCTCGCGACATTGAAACCTGAATTCGCGTGTCCTTCCACATGTCAATTCAATTTCGTCGGTAAGGAGACCCCAGTAATTAGTTACGTGCGCCTGATACGTAATTTTCAGTTCTACGGAAAATACGCTAGATCTTGAGATGGAATTTTCTTTTTTTTTTTCAGAAAAAGGATTGATGAACTCATTTAAAATCATGGAATATACCTTTGGGAAGTTTGGAGGAATATTTGAGAGAAACGAAAATTTTCGATTTTGTACTGTGATTTTAGTTGAATATAAAGTGATCAGCGGCATTCACGTATTACGCAAACAGGTGGATCTTTGTGTACAATAAAATATATGCAAGAATAACAGAGCTTTACCATATTGACTTAGGGACTGACTCAACAATGAGTTCAGTCACGTATATATACAGCATGTTTTGATATTCGTCGCATAATCAGCTAGAAGGTAATTTCATATGAAAGGAAATAAAGCGCAAGTGTAAAATAAAATTTTTTCGTGCAACGTTTGCTTTTGGAAAAAGTCGAATTTGAAGGTTTGTTTGTATCACTAACGATGAGAAATTGTCGATATTTTAAATTGTTATAACTTTGTAAGAAAAAAATCATAAAATAATAATAATAGTAAACTTATATGTAAATACAATACTTTTATTCTCGAAAATTGTAAAAATTCAAACTTCTCTAAAAACATTAAAAAAAGTCTGCAACTAGTCTTCAAAAATCTACAAAAAGTCTTCTGAAAATTGAGGTTTTCCCTTTGCAACGACGTCTTAAAACTTGCTGTAGGTTTTTTTTCGTCATTTTATTGAATTTTGAATTAAAATTAAACTAAGTGGATCGTTACGTACAATTTTCTTTTACGATACTATGACACCTTAAAAAAGTCGACAATTTTTTATTGTTGGTGACACAGTCGTGTTCTTCATTTATATTTGACTCATATCCGGTTGAATATGCATAATCACCGAGACACCCTGTTCCATCATCATCGTGAGACTGTCTTCGTAATCCTCGGTAGGGTGCGGCTGTTTCTTGTCGATCACTGAGTTTAGTCTCTGTCAAGTTGATGCGTCACGCACGTTCACGATTTGTTCCTCGATCGATGAAAACAAATGCAAACGGCAATCGCCTTGAACAAGTGCTCGCGATGAATACCAATCACCTATTTTCCCTGCATTCTTTCCCACGGTCCGCCGTCTTATCACTTTGCCTGCAAAATTGCAAATCGCAGTGGGAGTTGGAAAACAGTTAACTACAGGAAGATTGTCAGTAGCTAATTACCGCGGCTTTTTACGCGTTTGTGAAAAATTTAGAGATTCGTATCTTTAAATTTATCGGAGTACTTCCTCCTTCAATTACTTTACATTAAAATACTTCTTAATCACCGTACGATGTGAAAGTTAGATAAATTATATCGCATGTTTCTGATATGTCCGGCGTGTACAATATACCCAATGTAGAATACTCATCATGCTTAAACTCCGTCCTACTTAAAAATTTTCAATTTTATGTTCCATTTCTTTGACACGTAAATATGCAAATTTCAACGTGACGTGAGTCTGCATGAATATTCATTCTTTAATAACACTAACACTAACCAAATATTTTTAATAATACCAGTGACAAAATTTCGAAGTACACAATTACACAATTGCAATTGTAAATTACAATGGATTATTGCTAAAACTGTGAGAAACTGCAATCTTTATGAGCGATCTTGAGACGACTGAATAGCTGGGTTGATTTCAATTCGTAGCTTCTAGTTATTAATCCTTCAAAGTGAAACGGTATTAAAATTCTGAATCATCGCCCGGTTGAAAAGGCAGAAATGACGGAAGATTGCGATTAATCGCGAGTCGAAAACTCGACTGTCGAACAATGAGTATTAAACGTGCAATTTGAACCTCGCCGCCTTCCCACGGCCGCGCGGCGTTATTAAAACTTGCAAAATTATGAATCACGGTTTCAATTAAAGGCTGATGCAGTAGTGACACAATGGCGCACATGAATTCTCAGGAAGGCACAGGTAGCGTCGAAGCGGGAAACAGCATCGATGAGATTCAAAGATAATTATTTAATTAGACACACCGGCTACGGGTGAATCATTCTGTTAAATCGAGTCATTTTTTCTACCTCTTCGAGGAATTCGACGATGTTTCATATGTAAATTATATTATTCCTTTTAAAGGAAGTCGCTGACTGTTTTTTTTTTTTTTACCTTTCTGTATATTCTTTGCATTGAAGATGACAGATGGTGTCATTGTGTCGATTATTATACTTTCGTGAAGCAGGGTACGAAAATGTAAAATGAAAGGAAGAGTAGGTTCATTCAATAACATAATAAATGCACTTGTGCATTTATGTGGAATATCCAAAGTAAAGTAGGTATTTAGGCGAAACATGCAATGACGAGAAAAAGAAAGACTATGATAAGATCAATACGAATTCATTCTTCGTTTATTTTGAGATATCGTATACTTTATATTTATTCATTTGGGTTTCATTTATTTATTTCATTGTGTTTATAAAAGTATCTGCGATCTACTCATTAGTGAAGCTTCAGGATTTAAATACGAGAATATATTTGGATAATTATGTAAAAGAATATATTTCTACGAAAAAGTTAAGTTAGAGGATATATATTTGTACAAAAAGGTTGCTTTAGATCTAAAATTTTTTGAGAATATTCAATAATTCTTAACATTGCTACATAACAATTCTTCTCACTGTGCTTCAAACGCACCCTAATCCATCTACGAAGTTTCGATCTATCTTCCATCCATCTCAATTTTGATCAGTCAATCAAAATTGAACCACCCGATCGGAACTCTTTCGTCACAAATGAATCTTTCGTAAAAATTTCCAGATAACTCCAAGAGACTTTATTCCCCAGAGGCATCATTAAAAAATTGTTGGCGATCAATTAGTGAAGTTACTCGACTTCAAGGTCGTCCTTTGAAAGTGTGTAATTGAACTATTGGTTTGAATAGAATTAAAAAATAAATGGAAAACCAGAATTGTGAGATGCAAAACAGACGTACACTCGACTCGAAAACAATGAGACTCATTGAGAGGGGTCGACGACGTGTACAGCAGTTGTCAACGTGAGAGCTTCGAGCTTTCGCAATCCACCAGCTGGTTGGTCCTCGATAACCTTCTCGCTGACCTGTTTTCTTCCAGCAACATTCCTCCATTTCCTTCGAATTTCACCTCATTTCACATGACTGTTACCCATTTCGATAATGGTAATAAATTCAATGAAGGTTAGTACAAAGTGAAAAATAACAGTAATAACAGTAATATAGATGAAACAAGAAATGCATTATTATTATGCATTCATAGAAGACACCACGTCATGTAGAGCAAAAAAGCGCGGTAAAAACTCTGAGTTACTTGATTCACAGATCACACAGATCAATGATTTTTCATATCACGGATTGGCGTGTGCCATATTCCAAGTTTTTTTTAATTTTTTGCCTTACTTTTTTTTCATACACTTGAAATAAGAAATAGATCTTCATCGGTATCATAAAATCTTGTTACTTGTAAAAACATTACAATTTTAGTTTCAACGAAAAAATTGAAATTGAACGTTTTTATTTAACGTCCAATACAATTTTTCGGGACGAAATTTTACAGAATAACTTAATTATAACCTTTTAACGTGATTCAATTGTGATTCAACGTTACAAGCCAAGGGGTTGATTCGCCCTCTCACGATCCACCAAGAACAGGATCATACGTCATACGGCTATCCAATTTACAATCTTAACCAACTTGCCAGAGGTTAACCCTCTCTTTCTTCCATCTTCCTAACATTGAATCCCACGCTTGTCCACGACTCGAGACGTCGCCGACGCGACGACGACACCGAGGTGTGCACGCGGATCCCCACTTCTCGCTACGGTTGACCTCCCCGTGGTTGCGTTCGAACTGCTTCGCAGGGATAAATGTACACTTGGCATCGGCCACGAGGCTTTTAGCGACGCCAGAACGAAACGGCTGCTCGTCAACAATCGTCGTCGCGTCTCATCGTGCATCGTCCACAGCCGCGAGATCCGTATGCCTGCTGCTCGATCCAAGATCGAACAGCGTCCCAACGGAGAGGCGACGCTCGATCATCGGGGGACAAAAGGACTCGTAAGTCTCTCCCTCTTTGAACTGCGTCGTCGTTGACTTTGCTCGACGATCGACTCTCCAGAGAAAGAATTGGAGAACGCTCGGAGGACGAAGAAGATCTCTCGTAATGGGAGTGAAAGTGCTCGACGTGAATGGGGTGGAAATTCAGAGGGTATTCGTTGTATGGTTCGGTGAACTCGTTAATTGGAAAGTTCTGCGAGTTTTTTTTTTTTTTCTTTTTACTGTCGAGAAAGTGCGTGAGATTGAAGGGTTGATGAATTGAGTTTCTTTGCTTTGGTCTTGATCGACAAATTTCTCGAGTTTCTTCAATTCGGTGACAGAAGTGTGTGATTCTTGGAACACGTATACGTTTGACATTTCCTCTGGACGATATTGGAAAAATATTTCCACTTTCAAGAGAGCATAATGGAAGTTTCTCGAGGCTTTTCTTTTCTTTTTTTTTTTTTCTTTTTTACAGAGATAGTAGTGCATCAATATCGAGTGAATGAGGTGGAGGTTGTTAAATAAAAAATCCTCTCTATGAGTAAGATGCAGCGAGTTTCTCACGTGTCGATTAATCGGGCCGCGTGATCGTGCTCGAGTATCGAACGTTCAAGGTCACAGGATCGTGCGATCGTAGATGACCCACTACTCTGCATGAATAGCCTTTCATGTTGGAAGGAAGTACGTAACGCGAAGACGTAACACGTGACCCTGAAGTCAACAAATGAATTGCACGTAAACACTCCGGTCGCAATTCAACTTGCAGCACAATTTATGAAAACAATATAACATCCAATTGTTCTCGTTAAACCGACTCACGTCCTTATTATCATTGAGCCACGCATAGTTTCATTTACATTCAATGTTATCGCTCGCGATTTCTTGAGGTTTTCTAAAAATAGTAAAAAAAGGAGTCCTCCGACAATAACTGCTGTGGATAAATAGTAATCATATTTTATGGAACTGAAAAACTCTATAGTTTTGTTTCCATTCTTCTAAAAAAGTTTCTTCAATAGTAATTATTTACTTGAAATAACGATTAAATTCCACAAAACTGAGAGCTTTATTAAAGTTTACTGTTCTCGATATTTTACCCACGAAAGTATAAATAGGAAGAAATTCTTCATCCCCTTTGTCGATCTTGCAGTGCCAATTAATAACAATATGGTTTCGATCGATGCCATAAATACTTATTATCGATGCAATAGTGATTGATAACAGTTTACGTTACAAGCAGCTTCTCATCAACGATGCTTCTAATCTTATTAATTATTACAACTTTTTTCAGATAATGTTCGCTTGGATCCTTTTCGGTTTGCTCTCTCTGGTCTCCGGCCAGCTAGATCTACCCCCGCTAAACGAAGATTTTCGTAACAATTTTGGGAGACGATTTCCACCCACAGAATCGCAGTTGCAGGATATTTTGGCCAGATTAGATTTCCTTGGTACCGAAAGATGCAGTGCCAATGTGGCAGGACAGTGGGCCTACGAAACGGACGTGAACGAGTACACGCAGCTGCAGGCGGTAAATACAAATTATCCACCGGCATGTATTATAATTTGAATGACAATTTCTACGAATTCGTGGCCGAAATACCCGCATACGATAAGACTTTTTTAGGTCTCGTGAAAGTACCGTGTAGAAAAGAGATGATTACACAGATTTCTTATCAGTTGACTCGTTGCTCATTAATGTCATTAACCTATGACCATGAATTCTGCTCGAGTTAATGCAGTCGGCCTTGAATTTTAACCAGTCTGACCACCAGTCTCGCCATCAAACTACGGCTTAATTAAAGCAACAAACGAAAAGAACTATTTAACTTCGAGACTTCAAGTTTCAAGGGATATTTTATAATGTAGATGAACAGGAAAACTGTTCATATAAGAAAACTTTACGTATAAGTTATTTTAAATTGAGAGGATGAGATACATTTCAAGTGAAATGAAAATTGTGAAAATTCAACTATTACATATACTTTAATTTAAATCTCAAAATATTAATTCGTTTCAACCAATCGAAATTTCGTTACTAAATGGGGTTGCCATCATTTTCAAAATAAATGGCCCAATTGTCAGACTTCAGACTTCATAAGGTATAATCATAGCAATCGAATTTCACATCAGTGCTAAATAAAATTTCGAAATGTCTCGCACGTAGCAGTGGATTCATAAAAATACTTTCGTGAGTCTGGATGTGTAATATTTAATTCGACATTTCTCGATGGCAGTAAGACCTCGACCTGCTCCACGATTCGACTCGTGAGACCATGGAACGTCATCGCGACTCAAGACGCGGAGAATCGCGATTTCGCCTCGTGTACGCGAGGTTTTCCTCGGCGATGGCCGGCCTTTATTGTCCGCCGAGGGGCTAAAAACCTCCGCGGGAAATGTTCCCAACCGGTTCCATTGTGCCATCGGTGTGTCTCGAATGATTTCGCAACGGTATATCAGTCCGAACGAACCGAGAACGGAAATCTTCAGCCTTCAACGCGAAATTCACTAGGCAGTCGCGTGATGCTAATGATAATCGCCGGCTATCCGTGCCTCGTTTCTTCATATTATTTTTTGTTATTCTTAGAAACTTAGGAAATTCGTCTATCGCCAGTATGCGAGCTGCTGTGGCATTCTTCGACGTTGCTCAATGATGATGCGCCTCTATCATTAGCTTGAGGACTTTAATGCGTATGTAGGAAATTTAAGCGTTTGAAAATGTACAGAATAGAATCTGTAAAATATTCAGAATCAAGTGTTTGTTTCATACGAGATGCTTAGGTGTAGATTTTTATGAATATAATTAGAAAAACTGGAATCTAAGCAAGGTTTATTTCACTCACTAACTCCAAGCATTCCTAAACTGTTACGTAAATTCTTACATGAACGGATAATCAATCTTCTCTTATGCACAGACAGATGTTCAGACAGTAATCGAATCTTAAACGAAGTTCGAATATCAAACTTATATGTGAGAGTTTTTGAAAATTTTCTACAGGAGAGAAAAAAACGTTATATATGAGACTTAAAATAATTATATATGAGATGTAAAATATAAGATATTTTAATATTCATGCGTTTGTGGAAAATTGATACAAAAATCTATAAGATATTTTATATCTTGCATTCTATAGATTTTTGCATCTTTTCAATTTCCCACAAACGCATGAATATTACACAGTCCATTCGTAATTTCTGTTGAATGTAAAATAAAACTCTGTTTTATTTCTTCAGTTGCATTCGCTACGTTAATTGAAACTCCGAAGAATTTTCCTCGCTTCTCTCGATACATCTAATGTGAAAAGGAAACGAGACGCTCTTTTACTTTTCATTTCGAGTTCCTCCACGCTATCTGAACGGCTCCCAGTGACCCATAAAGAAATCCGTGCACACTTTCTCGAGCATTTCCCTCTTCTCCGTCGTCTTCGTCTATCGCTAATTCTAGGAAGGGTAAAGATAACGACGTTTATCTCTAACAGTAAATACGGTGTTGGTTGATTTGCACTTCGTACCAGTTCCGCACGGACGATCACGTTCGAACTGATTACTACCTTGCTTTTCGACACAAGACTTGCATATTCCGACACAAACCACATCTGTTAACAAATAGAAATGGATATTAAAAGAATTTACGATTAATTTAATTAAATTTATGAAAAATTACATTGTATAATTTCAATGATGTTCAGTGAGATAGAAATATTTTCTTTTTTCAGCTGGATGCCCAGAGGATATACGCAGACTTTCAAAATCAGGCCTGGGTCTTGATTTCGAGGATCGACAAAGATAACATTAGAGATCCTGTGATCAGAAGACGTCTCAGATATTTATCTGTGGTTGGACCATCTGCTCTTCCACCGGATCAATTGGACAGGGTAAATAATCACTCCATCCTTTCAAAGATAATCCTCTGTTGTTTTAAAAATTTTTTTTTTCTTTTTTATTAATTTAAACCTAGTTTTACTTCAAATAAATGCATTCACCAATTATATAATACACATTTACGTAGCAACTTATTAAAATACAATGTTCCGTATGCAAAACATTGTGAAAGGATTAATGAGGTTATGTTACCTGATATAACTCCATTCTATTAACTAACTTGCCACATTTGAGACATGAACACCACGCGAAAGGTAAAACAATTTCTCTCCTGTAATCGATTCGATCAACATTAAAAAAAGTTTGGCCTATCACTTCGCGAGAAAGGAAACCTAAGGCAATAAAACGAAAATCAAGCAAATCTATTCTATCACGCACTTTCGTTCGTCGCGTAACAAGTACGCTCGAAGAGACAGGAAATATCTGTCGGTAACAGACTTCATTTTCCTATAATAAATGATTACGGAAACAAGACGTAACAAAAAACACGTTCTATCGAACGAGATGCAGGAAACAACGGTTCCTGTATCTTTTTTCTTTTCTTTTCTTTTCTTTTCTTTTCTTTCGCTTCTTAACGACACGGTCAATAAAGTTTTCTCTTTATTGCCTCTTTTCGTCTATCGTTCCTTTCTTCACGTTCTTTTCTTCCTTTCTTTCAGTACAATAGCGTGATCAACGATATGCTGGCGGTGTACAACGATGCTAGTATTTGCGCGTACAACGATCCTTTCCGGTGCGGGCTGCGGCTTTATCCAGGTAATGAATAACTAAGAATTGGATCAAGTCCAGTATATAGACTTGGTTCGAGTCAAGTTCGGTATCAAAGTTTCGTAATTCATGGATAATGCTACTAGAAAGTAGAAATACTTTTATGAATACTGTACTTATTGTACAATGTATTTATTTTAGAACTCAAACTGTTTTCGGGTATTTACTCACGATATTAACCCGATATTTCATACAATTACATGTTATTAATGCTAAAACAATCAAACTCGTCATATTTTAATAAATGTTGGATTTTCTTTTTTTTTACAATTGCTTAAAAGATGTGGTTTTTTTCTGTCAAAATTAATATTGATTTCTGTTTAGATAGAGACACAATGTGGAAGTCTATTTATTTTAATTATTATCGTTGAAATTATAATGATTTATAGTGAGGGTATTTTGAAACTCCGATTGTTCTAGTGTTAAATATATTATTAAATTACCAAGTAAAATTTGTATTTCATAAGTATTCTATATTTCGTGTGTACAACGGACAAAACGTATATCAAATTTTAAAAAGACACTAAAGAGTAAAGAGGAAGTTTCAATCTTTAAAGCCATAACAGATTCGGCTGTGAAAAAAATTTTTTGAATATTTTTACACATTATAAAAGTTAACAGCATTTTCGGCAAAAAAAGTATCTTCACATTCCCATTTGTTACATGATGCGAGAACATTTCAGAAAAATATTAACGATGCATTGCAAAAGTAAAATTAGCCCTGGATAATCGTTCTACAGTTTTTCTTAACAAAGTTGTAACAGTTTAAATATCAATAATAAAATTTCAAATAATATTTACTATATATATATTTATATATGTTTTCTATAAATATAATGTTTAAGAATTCTGAATGTTTTCTTGTAAATTACAAGTTCCAGAATACCAGAAAATTCAGAATTCCAAACCATGTACTACTAAGTTTATAAATTCTCA
Organism: Melipona beecheii; assembly: GCA_032399605.1. Lineage (NCBI taxonomy): Eukaryota > Metazoa > Arthropoda > Insecta > Hymenoptera > Apidae > Melipona > Melipona beecheii. The sequence goes on along the minus strand of JAUCMO010000291.1, from coordinate 7,773,451 downwards.
ATCACGTTAATATATCTGCATTCTAAAATTTACAAATTTAAAACTATGCAACATCGGTCTACATCTTAAGTACAATTTCGATATCAGTATCACTCTGATCGCAATCTTATTCACAAGTTTCATTTTTGTTCCAACGGAATCGCGTTGCATGTGCTTGAGCTATAATTTTCCACGAGAAATCGTTTTCAAAAACCGATTAGAGAATCGTTTTCTATGAGCAGTGACCAGATCGCAAAACGCTAATGCCAATGAAATTGCCGAGTGTCCAAGAACTGTTACGTATTTTTCCATGCGTGTTGCGTGTGCGTTAATACCAAGTGAATCTCGATCGAGTAAATGAACCGTGAAGCAAGGAGAATCGCACGATCGCACGATCGCAAACTTCCGCGTTTCTACGTTGCTGTTTTGGGCGTTGATTAACTCCCGCGGCTTACGAGGGATCATTTACTATAACCAGATGCTCGAAAAACATAATACATCATGTAACGCGAGAGAAAATTGTTTCGAGATCTCGAGGAACGATCTGTGAGATCGTTTCATATCAAACAGAAATTAATCCTGTTGATCCTCTGAAAAGAGAAACGATCTTACAGTTACATTGAAAAATTATCATTTTTCATCATCTTTCTTTTGATACGAGATCTACATAACAATGGCTTCCATGATTGATCTTCCTCGTTAAAGAAAAAGGGAAAAGTCTCTAAGAAAACTTCACCGCGTGTAATTCAGCCAAGAGAAAGAAGAAAGGAAAATTGAAGAGAAGCATCGCGATGGAAAGACACTGCGAATTAAATTGCGATGAATTTTCATGAAGTCCCCTCGGACCCCTTTAACAACGTGTTTCAACGCAGAACGTTGAAATATTCATCATTCAATCGCGTTTTACGATTAGAGAGGCACTTTCTTGCACGTAACAGCGACCGTTTACGCGCACTGTGGCAATTTCGCCCGGTTGCCAGCCGTGAAAATCGTATCGTCGTTTATTTTCCACGGGTTCGGACGATTCTCGAATTCTCGGGCGTTACTCGTTGCTAGAGATGGTATCGACGTACTTCGATGAGTACGAAGTGTTAATCTTTGGATTTTCTAAGTATTTCCAATAGTACTTGCAAGTATACTCGAATTTAGACGAGATAGTTTTGAATATTTCGTGAGTATCTCCAAAAATGGACTCGAATATTGCTAGCTAGAGATGGAATCGAATATCTCATCAAGTAAATTTTTTAGTCAAATTTTGTAAGTATTTTCAAAAATACTTGCAAGTATATTTGAATCTAGACAAGAATAGTTTCGAGTGTTTCATAAGTATCTCAGGAAATGAAAATAGAACTTGCAAGTGGACACAGACGCTGCTGGATAGAGATCGACTCGAGTATCTCACAAGTAGGTTTGAGCATTTTTTTTTTCTTTTTTTTTTTGACTGAAGAAAGTTTCCATTTGTACAAACAGGAATATTTATACTGAAATAATGGTGAAGTATGCTCCTGTTTTTCTACACGCGATTTTCAAATGTTGCATACGTATAAAAGAAAACAGGAACATACTTTTATTATTGTATCAATAGAAACGCGTCTGTTTCTCCATCTTTGATTTACTTGCAGATTTATTTAAATTACAAGTATGCAGATTGACTCTTTAACGGTTGCGGTAACCAACTTTCCACGATGCTTAGATCACACGTGTCGCAAGAAAACATAAAATCGAATCGATCGCACGATCAGTGTGAAAGCTGCTCGAGGTGAAAATTCCTAGTTGAGCAAAGGCAGGATTCTGTAAATAGAAGGACTTGTTCATCATCTCGGTGGACGATAATATTTATTTTGAAATAATGTTTTACAGATATATCGCAAATTATGGCGAAAAGCCGCAATTGGGACGAATTGCAATATGTTTGGGCAGAATGGAGAAGACGAAGTGGAATGAGGATCAAGGATCTCTATCAACAACTCGTCACGTTAAACAATGAAGCAGCTAGGCTAAACAGTATGTATAAAAACCAGCGTTACTTGTTTTTCTTTTTAAATCTAATTTTCTTAACTTGTAAAGACTAAATTTATATCATTTGTACAATTTATATTTTATCACATTAAGTAATTATCAAAAAATATATTATTCTGTAGATTTCACCGATGCAGCCGAATATTGGATGTTCCCCTATGAGTCTCCAAATCTGCAACAAGACATCGAGGAAGTTTGGGCAATGATACGTCCTCTTTACGAAGAATTACACGCGTACGTTCGAAGGAAATTGAGGGATTTATATGGACCAGAGAAGATCGGCACTCATGCTCCTCTTCCAGCTCATATTCTTGGTATTAACATCATTTTCAGTTCATTTCAGACCAGTAGTTAACTGATTTTTGTCGGTTCTAGTCGTGAAATATTCATTTTAATTTTGTATTTGAACGCTTTATTCTATAGTTCACATTTCCAACTAAATAATTTTTTTTCGTTGTAATCGAAGAACTTATTAAATATCTGTGTAACAATATATAGATCATCACTCTCGAGTAAATCAATGCCATTATTAAAATTAATGAGATGCTCGTTTGATTAACAGGTAACATTTGGGCGCAGTCGTGGACCAACATCATCGACATCACAACACCGTATCCAGGGAAAAATTACCTAGACGTGACGCAGGAAATGCAGGCACAGGTAAAAGTTGCACGTTATATAATCGTTATCAGGAGAATTAACTTCGACAAGCTAATGAATTCAGTCCGGTACGGCCATTGTTTCCAAGTAGAATCGAAAGTAACCTGTTACGACTCGAAAGTGACGGCGAAGTAAATGAAGATTCGAGAGAAATACAATGTTTCACTCGCCTATTTCCATTCGGAGTTCTCTGGTTCCTTTTTCCTCTGTTCCATCCATCGTTCGTTATGTGATTCTTAGAACTTTGAACCCTATCATGCACGAAAAATATCGAGTTCTCTTCTCTTCTACGAACAATGCCGCTGGATTTAATTTTTATGATTTTACGATTGGTTCTTATTTGTGCTTCGCTATATTCAATCGTTCTTATGATTTCTGCAATTAGACTTTCATGCTGCGTTTCTACATCTTATTTCGTACCGCGAGATAAACTTGTGCAAGAACACAAAATGTGTTCGTCGAAAATGGTTAACCATAATTTATCAAAATAGTTAGTATCGCATTGATAGAACGAGATATTGAAAATTGTCATGGTAATTCATTCAGGGTTATACGCCTATTGAGATGTTCAGGATCGCGGAGGAATTCTATCTGTCCTTGAACCTGAGCGCGATGCCGCCGGAATTCTGGGCCGGGAGTATAATTGTGGACCCTGGAGATCGACCTTTGATTTGCCAGGCTTCCGCTTGGGACTTTTGCAATCGTTTAGACTACAGGTAAATTAATCAATATGTAGACTACGGATATTTATGCAAATATTATGCAAATTTGTCATAATAAATGATAGATAAAGATGTAAAACTCAAACGAAAGATTTCATGCAAATTCTTGCGCGCATTTGCATATTAACGCTGTAAATGAATAAATGTCTGTTATCAAGTTGTAAAGACCAGATCGACAAGCTAATGAATTTAATATTTTTCAGAATTAAAATGTGCACCAAGGTCACAATGAAGGATTTAATCACGGTGCATCACGAGATGGCTCACATTCAATATTTCTTGCGCTACAGTGGATTGCCTCGTGAATTCAGAGACGGCGCCAATCCAGGTAATTAATATACAATGATTTTTATTAATACTCGGGCATGAGATGTTCAGAGGATTATTTCTTTATGTAACCTTGTTGAATTAATTGCTTTTTAATATATTGCAAGAATAAAATTACTTTGAGTAAAATTTCTTTTGTTGGAGAAAATAAATTTTATTTATTTTATGCATACAGTTTTCACAACGAGAATATATTTTATCATTTGTCATAATCAATAGTTAATTTGTGACAATACCACTTATAATAATTATTCTAATTGGAAAAGCATAAATTTTATTAATATTATGCAGTTTTTAATCGCAAATATATTCGAATAATAAAAAAGTTTTATTGATTTCATGTTAAATATATATATATATATATATACGAAATGTGTCTAAGATATACAGAATTAATATGAACTTGATGTAATTCGTTTAATGTTCGAATTTATTATCGATTCTTGTGCAAAAAGCTGTAAATAAAATAAAATAAATAAAATCTATATTCTTATTAACTACAGGCAATTAATTTGATAAGGCTATTATAAATAAAAATATAAAACAATGATCTGTCCAACACCAGTTTGTCCGAATATTAATGAGCCACTTATTAATGAGAAACTGCCTTTCAAATTTATCGATTATTTCTTTCCTGAAGAATTAATATTACAGAAGAAAAACTTCCCGTGAACTATCAAAAATAGATGATAAAAAGAAACGCGAATTTCTCGACTTTCACAAAAAAAAATCCGTCAAACGATTGAACGCCGATCACCCGGAAATCGTGCGCTGTTACACGAAATACGAGCGTTTCATTCTTCTCGGAGCAGAACAAACAACCAGTGCACACAATCGCGAAGCTACGGAGGAGATACAAGAACGAGCATTAGGTTCATGAACGAGAAACGACGGAGCGACACGCGATGGCATGACAGACGACACGCGGTCGTTACGTAAGCCTGGTCGGTTCCTCGACTTCCGGTAGGCGTTTCGCGCGCGACTTGTATGTCTATTAGCGCGAAAGCGAGAGTGAGAACGATACGATCGAGGTGGATTCGCACGAGAACCGCAGTCTGGTGTGTCCGGGTGGATGTGCGAGTACTCTCCAATCCGTACTCGCCAGATCGTTAAAATATTTTTATTATGGTATAATCGCGCTTTCACCGTTCCGCCAGTCGATCGTTCGCCCAGTCGCCAAAGTAGATATGTACTATAAGAATAAATCTCGAACGATGACTGCGACCTTGCCGTGTCGCCTCATGGGGGCTGGAAAGCCGGTTCAAATAACTGGACTCTGTTAAATAGATATGAAAAATTTAACGGTCACGGACAGTTGATATTTAAATCAGGCTGAATTGCTGAGTGTTATCTTGCACCAGTATGTTTCATGAGTTGAAATAAGAAAAAAAATGTTATATAAGCATAGGAAATGTTTTATCATCACGCTGCTTTATAAAAACGTGAAAGAATTTGATTTATTTTTCCATTTCAAATTGCCCTTTGCTATTTAGAATGAAAGTTGGACGTCATGGGAAGATTAAATCTCTCCAAATTGTCGTGCGTTCAAGCATCGTCGTGAAAATGGACTTATGTTTATATAATATTTTTTTGTTATTCCTGTTCGTGCCACATGCTGGTGAGGTTTGATTATTTAAACCTGAGACACTCTGCATAGTAAGTGTGATTATTCCGAGTTAAGTTCAAGATTAAACTTTAACCTATCTTATATTCTTCTAACTCTATTTTCTCAAATTTGGACAAACCCTAACAAAAATTCTTATTTTAGTTCAGTTTTTATATTATGTTCAAAATATAAAAATTTGAGAGGCGTAGCAAGTTTTATAACTATACCTCTATTTTCACGACAAGATACGATCCTGGTCACGGGACTAAGAATCTAATTACCAGTCTCTAAGGAAGTCATGATTCGATAAAAACTCTTCTTTCGCGCTTGTAGAGTGAAAGAGGCTAGAAGATTTACTGGTTGACAATTTGCTTGTCGCTTTCCCCGATGGTTAGAGGCAATAAACGCTCATTTTGTGTAGGATTCCACGAAGCTGTGGGCGAAGCCGTGGCCCTCAGCATTGGCACTCCTCCTCATCTTCAAACTCTCGGTTTGGGAAGCAAGTACATCGACGAGTCCACAGCGGATATAAATTACCTGTTCTCTCTGGCGATGGATAAATTAGTGATGCTGCCGTTTAGCATCGCGATGGACAGGTGGCGGTGGGACGTCTTCCGTGGTTACATCAGCAGGGAAGAGTACAACTGCCACTGGCATCGATTGATGGAACAATACGCTGGCATCAAGCCGCCTGTTCTGAGAACCGAGGATGACTTTGATCCTGGTGCCAAGTATCACATCCCAGCGAACATTCCTTACATTCGGTGAGTCTTTAATTCTGCATTTCTATAGGAAGGGGAAGTTCGGCAACCGAGGAATTGAGAAAAATGAAATTTATTATTCTTACAAATTTTTATGATTTATTTGCTACTCTTACGTTCTTTAATTATCTATCAAATTGACAATATATGCTTTGGTTCAGGAAATCCTCGAATGTTACAGGCGAGTGACTTTTTAATGTACGATGGAGATTTCTTGACGAAGTCATGCGTCTAACGTTTATAGAAGATCGATGTTGGATTGTTGTATAATATCGTCGGATATTTTTGAAAACTTTTCACTGTTACGATATAGACCATGTGAAATAATTTTTAATTGAATTTTTTTCTTTTTCTATCATACTGTTTTGTAAATATTCAGAATAATATGAAAAGTCGAGGGGGGATATTTGAAGGGATTTCTGTTAGGTAACAAATTTTCTTTTAATTTTTCAGTTGCCGAATTTATAAAGTACAATTTATTAAAGTTCTTTTATAAATATAAAAAACAGGTATTTTGATCCTTATCGTGATTGATAGAAAAATATATAATATAAAGTATATACCTACATGCATCGAACATACCTGTTCAGAATGTTATTGAAATATCAATCTTCTAGCATGGGTTTCTATGAAATCCACAATCCATACCCCAAAATTAAAACTTCATGACACACTGGCGTTTTATGTCATACTGTTTCATATAATAAATATGCAAATATACTGATAATATTGGAGAATTTCTAGTAATCTCTTAGAATAGATTTTAATAAACCCAGGCATCGAGTTCTATAATCCATATTCTAAGAATAAATTAGCTGAAGTTTTCAACTTCATTGCTCAGATACACGATTGACATTTGATATATTAATGTCATTAATATTATCAAGTATATAATTAATGAACATTCAACATTTTATTATTAGTTAATCGATATATTAATTTCATAATTTTACATTTCAAATGAAAATAGTATATACACAATCGCGAATTTCAAGGTAAATTTCATAAAAAAATATGTTTCTAACTTCTACATTTCAATTCATGAAGTTGATCGACAGGCTGAGAGCCTGGAATATCTCACGCGCGTTGAAACTTTTATCAACGAAATCTTCAAGCTTATTGGCATCAGCTAGATTTCTCCCTAGCTGTAGAAGACTATGAGCGGCGATTTCACTCGTGATCATTTTTTTAATTCGAAGACTTCTGCGTTTCGTCTTGCGGTATCATCGATGCAACGAGAGAAAGAGGCTTTCTCCGTGTCAGCGATCCTCCGTCGAGTAACACGTGATCCTGTCTATCCTGCTATATTCATATTTTTCGGTTCTTCCATCGTTACGTGTGTGTACACGAGGTCGATGAAAGTTTCCCCTTTCTTCGACTACACCGGCTGGCTAATTGTTGGCCAGTTTTTTTTATTGCGTTAATCATCGGGCCGCTTCCGCGTTAACGCATTCGCGAGCAATCGTTGCTGCATACCGGCTCGTTACTTTCCAACTTTTCCGGGAAACGTTCGTTACGGACGTAACGTTGCGTTACCGCCGCATCGCGAAAGTCGATTCAAAGATGATATCGTGTGTTCCGCGTTGGACGCTTTCCTCAGGGAGGAAAAGACCGTTACGAAACTGTAATTTGAGCGAAAATGTAATCGCTGGATCGCGGCCTTGATTCGATTCGGAGCAGATTCTCGCGATGGAAAAATTGCAGAATTCCAGAAGAATGTTGAAGATCTCAGAGTTGATATTAAAGTCTTTGTGGAGTTTGTTATGTTTCATGGAAGTTTGCTTCTTCGATTAGGAGACTTTTATACCAAAGATAATGCGAGATGCTTGAAATAATTAGAGGTTCAAAGTTCGTATTATTAAAGATGGATCCTCGTATTAAGGAGGATCCTCCGTACAAATGTTGTTAGACTTTTGGTAATTAGGATTAAATAAACCATAGAAAGAAATTTTTGTTCTTTGGTTTTATTAAAAAGAAGCGAAAGACATGGGTACAGGAGTGTTCACCGGGCTGAGCTCTAATCATTCGCCAGGAAACACCATGTATATATGAATCCATCTACAATACATCGCACGTGTACAATATGTGTATTCTTAGGTACTCAAGTATCAAAAGATATCAAAATCACTACGATCTATCGAAGTAAGTCACTGGTTGAAGAACGCTCTTCTCTCGGAACGTTACATTGCAAACTCCTTTCCTTTGCAAATCATTGAAACCCATTCAACCCAGTGAAATGCTTTTCCGACAACTGTAATAAATATGCCCCCGTCGCGTCGAAGAGAAAGAAAAGAACGAATTCTAAAATATTTCCAAAGAAGGAAAGACCAGTGTAACGCGACAAAATTGTATAAATGATATTACCAGGTGCCAGTGGCTACCTCTCGACCCAAATTCTTCTAATGTTCCCCGTAACTGGACTCGTAGCCACCCTCGTATCCTCCAGATTCCTCGTAACCTCCTCCGTGACTGTGCACCACCACAGGTACTGGAACCTTGACTGGATAGGGCACAGGTTTAGCGACAGGCACTGGTACGTGTTTCGTCACCGAAACTGGCACTGGTCGTTCTACTGGTACCTTCACCGCGTACGGTACCGGCTTCTCGACAGGCACAGGTACTGGCTTCTCCACTGGATAGGGTGCTGGTACTGGTACCTTGACGTGGACAGGTACTGGCTTCTCCACTGGTACTCCGATTGGTCGCTCCACCGGTACCTTGACTGGATATGGTACTGGCTTTTCGACAGGCACTGGTACGTGTTTCTCGACCGGAACTGGATACGGTTTCGGGACGTGAACGGGATATGGCCGTTCAACGGGCACGTTCACGGGGTACGGTATAGGCTTCTCGACAGGGAACGGTTGAGGAACGTGTTCCACGACTTTCACGGGGTACGGTATAGGCTTCTCGACGGGGTACGGCTGTGGTACAGGTACCTTCACGGGGTAATGTACCTTCTTCTCCACCGGGTACGGCTGTGGCACGTAAACCTTGTACGGTACTGGTCTCTCCACGGGTACTTGGACCGGGTATGGTACCTTCTTCTCCACTGGATAGGGTTGCGGGATATGCACCGGTACCTTGACCAGGACCTTTACTGGAACTGGGATCTTCTTTTCCACTGGGTACGGTTGTGGTACATGCACCTTGACTGGGTATGGTATCTCTTTCTCGACCGGATAGTGGACCTTCTTCTCGACCGGATAGGGTATCTTCACGCTCTTCACGATCGTGATTTCCTTCACTTTGCCTTCCTCGTGGCCGTAACCTCCAGCGTAACCACCGCCGAGGTCATCTCCGCCGCCGTATCCACCGCCGTAGCCACCGCCGTCTCCACCCGACACAGAGATCTCGTGCCCTCCGCCGACGTCACCCCCTTCGTAGCCTCCCTCGAGATGGCTGAGACCTCGTTTCTCTTGCTTCTTTTCTACGTTCGATTCTTGAGCCTCCGCGTTCTTCGCGGTCTCCTCGCAGTACGCCGCGGCCAGCAGGCCGAGAACTATCGTAGGAATCTGAAACGAAATAATAGTTGCCTCTATCCTTATCAAATTTTAACTTGGAAACTTTCGGCAGCAGTCGTGTCGTAAAGTCGTGAAAGTGGAAAGATCGCAGGCTTCGAAAGGATACGGTCGGACACTCGTCGCTTCCGAAAGACTTCGCTCCGGGATTTTACTTAATATCGATTAAATTCCAGAGCGTCCGCTACTTACCAAAAATTTCATGTTTCACAGGCACTCGGGATATCTGGTCGAAGTCCAGACTTTACTGGATACTTCCCCCCAAGGTGCCACCGTCTTTATAGTCCGCTTTCCCCCGGATCGGTCGCGAGCCCCTCTGTTCGCGCTACGTTCGCGGAAAAGTGAAACAGGCGCGTGTGGCGCGCGCGAGCGGGCGAGCGGCCGTTCGTTCGGCGCGCGCGACGTTATAGCATTTTTTTCAAATCTCGGCCGGCGGCGATCGCTGCTTCCATAACCCGTTGCATTGGCGTAGCCACGGACCGCCCGTGCTCTTCCAGGGTGAAAGGAAACGCTCACCGCGCGCGGAAGACGTAAGAATGTTTACCAAGCTCCCCACCGTTCCCGCCACTATCTCTAGATCGATCGATTATATCGACACGATACGGAGGTTTACCGTGGGCTTGAACTGTAATTGGATTTAACGCGCTGGATAATAGGGGAGAAACAATGCGGAGAGTACGCGAGAACAATGACTCGAAGATGGTGAGAATCGCAGTGGCGATAGACAGTCAGTGACAAATTACCGCGGGTATGATTTAACTAACATAAGTGAGCTGTTTGCCGGCTTTTACGGCAGAAAGAGAACGTACGCGGTAGATCGTTTGGAATCCTAAACGATCGCTGTTCGCCTAACGGCTCTATTAGAGCTTTCCTTGTGAGAAGAATGCGCGATAATCATCACCGACAGATAACTTGGTTCATCTCTCTCTCTCTTCTGTCTGGAGGCTCAAGCGCTTCTTATTGTTACTTCTAATTCGAATGTTTATGTCTGACATTCGTACAAACGTATTCGAACGTTTCGTTAGTAGGAGAAAGTCTACTTTTGTGTTTTAATTGTTGTAAAAATTGTCGTGCTTTTTTGATTGGAGATCATCGAATAAAATTGACAGTGTAATTAACGGAATGCGATGTTCGTTTAAATTGGTATTTTTATGAACAGAATTGAAAACATGAGATTTAAGAATATTTCATCAATTATAACATCATAATTTGAATATTTCTTACGTTTTAAATTTAAATTTCTTTATAAACGCATGGAAAAATTCACAATCTGATCAACAGTTTTTAGTTTTATGAATTGAAAGAATAGAATCTAAACAAAGCTTCATAAGCTGAATTGAATTCATACCAATAGAAATATTGTATTATAGTATGCTATTATAGTTATGCTACTTTAGCTTTACACGTTTAAGTTTCTCATAGATGCATAAAAAAAAAATGCGCAGTTTGATCATCAGTCTGAAAGATGAGGCAATCTGAAATGCTTACGAAACGTTGAACTTCTTACTCTCGAAAGTCTCTCATTTCGATAATTATCTCGAAATGTTCGTTTCGAGCGAAAATCCAGTTCTACGCCAATGCATCGGCGAATTCGCATTTAGCCAAGAACTTCTCTCTTTCTCCTTCTCCGTCCTGGATTTCGAAGTTTCTCGCCAAGACGATTGCCCCAACCGTTTCCGGTCCCCAACAGAAGCACGCGCGACGTTTCTATCACTTATAGATCCTCTGATTCGTGACGAAGTCCTCTCTTCGTCGGACGAAGAGAACGCGAAGAAGGAAGAAGTCATACGGTGGAATAGTTAACAAAAACAAAATCGATAAATAAAAAGCAGAAGAAGGAGGGATTCAAATGAAACTACGCCCGACTCGAGAGATCTATCGTGTAGATTCTGAACTCGTTGCAACCTGTCGACGAACGTTAATTGGATCGCACCTGGAGAGTCTTACCAAATTCTGTTCGTTTCCGTATTATAAAAGTCACTACGTGTTTTATCGAAATCAATAATTCAAAGGAAAATTAGAATTTTAAACGATTTTAAAATTTGGGAAATTTTTAGGAATATACAGAAATGTAGAAAAATTACTGTTGATGTTTGTGAATAGAAAGTTCATAGTGGATACAATTAAGAAGCAATTTTTAACTTTTCGTAATGTATTAAATAGTAAAATGTATAAAATGTGTGATTTTCAACGATTCGTACTTCATTGAATCCTGAAAGGTGATGCGTTTTAAACGTAGATGTTGGAAAAGTAAAATTATGTAAGAAAGAGAGAATTCTCTGTTTTGAAATGATACATACTATCTATCTATACTACTAAAATGGAGAATTTCTACTGATATTTAATAGAAATTGAATGCATTCTAATTTTATTACAAATCCATGATTTCATTCACATTATATATACAAAATGATATAATATAATATTAATATTATATATAATACAAAATAATACGGATTATTATATTTAAAACACCGAATTCACTCTACGTGTTCTACAGATGATAAAAGCTATTTATGGAGGACAATATTCCGGAAATTGATACAATAAATTTCATATACATCCGTAATTTGCTGGGCACCTGTTAAATTTTAATTGAAAATAAATATACCGCGTTTTCCCCAGAAGAAAAATAAATTTACTGCGTTACGAAATGGAGGAAGTATTTACTGTGTCACATGAGACTGGTAATCTCAAGCCTGGAAAGCATAGTGATAGGAGCAGTTAAATCGAAAAGTATGCTGCTGCTTTTAATCGTGGATTTAAGTAGCAATTACGCGATCTTAAAAATGAAATGATACGGGAGAGAAGTGAGCAAGCAATGAGCAAAGTGATATCGTTAATAGATTGCTGATTTCTCATACGTGATACAGGTACCGCGAGTCCTCTGAACTGTCATCTCCAATCGAAAAATTGCGCGTCGTTATCGACGAGCAGGAATCGCTTTATTACAACCGGAAATTGAATTACCGGATTCGTAAGAACACCTAAACACGAGATTAGAGTAACTGATCATTGGATAATTTCTTCCTGGTGACCGTTCTTCCTCCTGTTCGTGATTTACAATAGTTTAAATGTGAATTTAAAAAAGAGATGACTTTTATTATTCTACATTCTGATAGTTTTTTCCATTAATTTCGAGAAGATCAAGTTTTTCGAGTATTCGAAAAATTTCGAGGGATTGAAAGATCAAGCTTGGTACACCGTTAAACCGTGAATATTTACGCAATTTTGCATCTTTATAAATTTTACTAAAAACTGAAAGTTGAATAAAAATTTGTTTCATCTATTAAATATCATTCTGCTCTGTTCTATGTTCTATATATTTCTGTGTACAATACGTATTTTTATATTCATGTAAATACTTTTAAATTTTCCAAATATGCACAAACATTCACATTCCACACTTCGGTAACGTTTTGTTGTCGTTTATTATTTAAAAAAATCAATAATACAACATTTAGTTAACTCGAATATTAATATTGAATTGGTGTGAGATCAAAGGAAAGTGCGTGATTGAAATTTGCACGAGTCCATCAAAGATTATTCCGTATTCCATTACGCGCACAGTAGAACGAGCAAGGAATTCGCGGGTAGAATATTAATCAACGAGGTACGAGCACTTCCTCGAAAAGATTCCACTGGTTGGGAAAGAGAACAGGTCGTAAAATATGGATATACACTGAAGCGTTAACAAGTTTTCCGTGAGAAACACGAGTAGTCGCATTCATACGTTCAATCATTCGCGAGGAATGAATCTAATCAAGGAGAAACACGCGAGGAACGGTGAGAAAAACAAGGTTTCTAGATCGTATACTATTTATTTACATTTAACAGAAAGTTTATTTATAAATGTAAATTATCTTAAAGACAAGAATACTGAACATCTTTGCGTTTGGAGAACCAACGATGTCGGAAGTCAGTCGAAATAAATAATAATCAGTAGTATAACATGCATTGCTCGGAACAATTAGAGGATCGCTGCGACAATATAAAGTATGTTCATTCTCTTTTGCACAATATATAGTCATATGTCAAGTGCAGTGTTTTTACTTACCACATGTTCGTCAAGTATTTAATCAATTATTTAACCAGTTTCGCATAAATTCGACATTCTCTCCAAAAGTTAGTTGTTATCAAATTTGAATTTAAATTTCGATGAATTCGAAATGGTACATACAATAAATAAAACAATTTTAATAGAAAAATGATATATGCAAAGACGCTGTAAGAAGCCAATGTGATAATCAAAGCAAAACGATCCCCTAGTTGTCCCGGTCGATGCAAAATCACCATCACACGATCGTTGTCATCACAAATTCATTACTCCCTCTTCTTACGTTCATCCTTGTCTCCCACACTCTTCGTATCTCCCCTCGAATCTTTTCTATCCTTCCACCCATTCGATTCAGCTTGCTTCCAATCGAGATTCACCGGCACCGGCTCCTGCACCCAGTAAGGGAACGGTTTCTTCACCGGTATCGGTACTGGTTTCGTCACGTAAACTTCGTACGGCCTGTCCACGGCCACTTTGACCGGCACCGGATAAGGCTTATCCACCTCGACCTGAACCGGTTTCTCCACGCTGTACGGTTTCGGCAGTGGCACCTTGATCGGTACTGGCACCGGCCTTTCCACGGGCACGGAGTAAGGCGCGTCGACAGGTACCTTGACTTCAACGTGGTACGGTTTATCCACGGGCACCGGATAGGGTTTCGCGACTTCCACGGGGTACGGTTTTGGTACCGGAACTGGGTACGGTCGATTGATGACTACCTTCACCGGTACCGGTACCTTCTTCTCCACTTCGTACGGCTCTGGCACCTTAACAGGTACTTTCACCTCGTAGGACACTGTCTTATCGACGGTGTACGGCTGTGGTACCGGCACCTCCACCTTCACCGGTATCTTCTTCTCGACGGTGTACGGCTGAGGGACCGGAATTTCCACCTTGTACGGTACCGGCCGATCCACCTTCACTTCGTACGGTACTTTCTTCTCCACTATGTACGGCTCTGGCACCTCGACTGGTACGTTCACGAACACTTTTACTGGGTACGGCACCTTCTTCTCAACCGTGTACGGCTGCGGTACTGGCACTTTGACCACGTAGGGAACATGTTTGTAGACGGTGTACGGTACCTTCTTCTCCACGGTAACAGGTACCGGAACTTTCTTCTCAACTGTCAACACCTTCGGGGTGTGCCAGGGCGAAGCTTGCAAGGATAGATCGTTCCTGCGGAGTCGTCTCCAATCTTCGTTTTTCACTCTGCCGTCACTTGACCGTTCTCTGAACGAACTCGATCGAGATATCCTTTCAGTATGGATCCAATCCTCGATGTCGTCCTCCTGTGTTCCTTCGCTTTCCATGGACGAGGAACGACGGTCGTACGTGGAATCCTCGCGATGAGGCACTTTTCGCACGTTGGAGTATGATTCGCGGGCTGTTTTCGATTCGGTGGTGACGTTCCCGCCTTCCAACGCTTTTTCCACTGCTCGCTCGGCTGCCCTTTCCGCTGGCTTTTCCACTGCGAGCTCCGCCGCCTTTTCCAGGTCCTCTTTTCGAGTGGCGGAACAAGTTAGGGCCACGGAGAAGCATAGCAATGCTATCGTAATCTGCCCCTGCATTGAAATTTCGTAAAAATTACTCGCAAGTATCGAAACGAAGTTTTCGACTTTTCGATGATAAATTACAGGTCGATCAACTCAAGAATGTTGATAAAACATTATTGACTTATTTATCTGTACATTGACGAACTTGTTCGAAGAAACCACAAGATAATTCAGTTTGATAATCCATGGAAAGAGAATCATCGAACCACTTTGTTATCTTATACGTTAAAATTTTCGAAACAAAATAAATCAGTTTAATAACTCGTAACGGATCTGTTAAAAATTTTGAGCGCGTTTCTTTTTACTTTTTACAAAGCAAGATGAATGGAAAATTGAATGAATTCAATTTCCGACAAACCATTTGTGATTTAATATCTTCTGCGTTGAGTAGAACAGACAGCTCTTGTGTACCGTGTAATCTGTTTTATATAACTCTAACAGAATTATCGACCAAATTAAACAAATTTATTCGACCTTTGATCTGTTAGAAACACTCGCGAAAGGAGGAAGAGGAAAGCTCTGGTTAACGAAAGTAAAAGGTTGAAGGTTCGAAATACCAACCAGACGTCCCATGATTTTTCTAGCCGTGCCGATAGATCAACGTGCACTGAATCCAAGCGGATGCTGCTCCAGTATTATTTATACACGGTGGACGACTTTCGCCTGTTCGACCAGCTAGATCTTTATAGATTTCGCAATGCCTAGCTCGTGATAATGATCTCTGAGAATTAGCGAAAATCTACAGACATTCGTTACTTTACTCGTGAAACCGTTTTACCATCGAAAAAGTAGTCTTGGAATATTTTCACCGAATATTCTAAAAGGAAAAAGTCCTTTGAATGCCACTTTAATTATTCGTAGATGCTTCACGTTGACTCAATCATTGACAAGTCACGTTAAATTCCAACCGAGTTCGGGTGAAAATTTTCGAGAGAATGCAGATGGAAAGAGTTTGTACCAGAAAATGTTAATTCTGGTAGTAGTAAAATGATTGAAACGATAGAAAGTAAATAGAATTTTCATTGCGGATTTGGCGAGGTACAAACTGAGATTTCATTTCGCTGCAGCCACAGTCTCGCATTCAAATTTCATTTTCTTCTCTTCGTAAGAAATTTTCAAATAGCTTATGTTTGTACAATTTGTAACATTTCGACAAGATAGAATCTTTCAATCGTTTTGTATATTTCTTTTTCTCAACTTTTCAAATTATATGTAGCTGCTTTCCACGTCATTGAAATATTACAGTCAACATATTTTGCGTTTGAAATGGAAGTAAAAGTAGGAAGGAAATGTTATTTTCACACAGCACTGTGGAAAACGCGAAGATCTATTTGCGATGTATCAGCGCAGGCTGCAGTGGTTCATTAGTCTGATGAAAAGTCCGTCGGAACGGCGACGCTATTCATGTTTGACAGATGAAAGCGAATGACCACTTTCTATGGGCAATCGTAAAACCGGGCGAACCCTAAACTACTGCGAAGCTACGTTTTTCTCTGCAATGGAACGAACATTCCGGAATTTCCACCGCGAAACTCGCTGCAGACAAAAATTGGAGCCGTAGTTAGGTAGACTTGTTCGGGTCGGCTTGAGCATTAACATTTTCAAATTCAATCCTGAACGTGATAACGCAACTTGCTACGGATTCTAATAACAACGAAACGAACGAGGAAATATCGTTTAGATTCGGTAAGAGGAAATATTAAACAGGAGAAAATGACTCGAGTAATTCCATGACAAAGTTGATGTACGAGAATGAAATATTATACAAGAAATAATAAGATAAACGTTGCGACATAATAATTTGCAGAAATAAATTAATACTTCCGTGACACTGAGTTATGACAATTAAACCTGAGAATATTAACGCCAATTTTCTTTCCTTTTAATGAGAGGTAGAAGTTATATCTGTCAGCGATGACTCATGAACTGTCAATTGTGAAAGATGTTTCACCGTTTATTACGCCGTGAATAAAAATGTGTTTATTTTCAAATTAGCTAAATTGCTGAGAACTATTTATAATTGAATTCAGTCACAAATGTAAATACTCGACTCAAAGAACCCCATCTGAAAATTAGTGCTCAAAATTGTCAAAAATCTAATACTAGGAAACTAGAATCAAAGAACAAATTGTGAATGCATTCATCTTTAAACACATGCATTTGACATATTTATTCGATATATTGTAATACGTTGTTCTCCTTGAACTAACAAATCAATAATTATTATTGATCATAACATTTAACATTAATCATAAAATTATCTATACAATACTTTGATGTAGACTGAACACTCAAAAAGTTATTAAACAATGCAAAAGTTAATGGAGTGGTTTAATTATTACTAGACTACAGATTTTTATGCATTTATAGAAAATGCATATGAAATATAATATTTAATACAACAAATAAATCTTGTATAAGTGTTTTCTATCGTTTGTAGATTGTATTTTCAAAGATACGAATTTGCAGAAAAATCCGCAACAAATCACTACGATGTTAAAACCGAGTTTTTCCATTTGTAACTGAACGTTTTGACAACGGAAATATTTTCATACGGCACGAGTCATTTTGACAACGGGAAATTATTTGCATTGATTGATTTCTGAGCCTTCCACGCGCAAGGTATTTCTATCAGTCAGTCTCCTCACGTATCTCTTTTATTGCCGATCCTCATCGATCACACGCCATCAAGTTTCTCGTGTCTTGCTCAAGTGAAACCGAAACCGGTATAAAAGTTCTCCGCGACGGTTTTGCCATTTTAAATCGCGCCGCTTTCTTCCTCCGGCTCGATAATCAGATTAGATGTACCACCTCGTTCGTGACTTCATCTCGAGCTACCTTTCAATTAAACGGACAATTGTCTTCCGCGTTCGTATCGTATATGGCGATATTCCATTTTTTTCAAGTAGAAATCGCATAGTTCAAGAGCTTCCCGAAGTAAGATGATAAATTGAAGAAATTACAGATTACGATATTTCTGTTCTTCATTAAGCCAGAATTAGGTCATTTTCTGCAGGTTATGATTAATATTGGGGATTGTGGGAATTCTCAAGATTAAACTTGGACGATTTATACGGATTTATACCGCCGGGGACATCAGCGGTTAATCGGAGCGAAAGCGAACGTGACTGGAACGAAATCGATGCCTCGGATATCGCTGTATTTGTGGAGAAAATACCGTCTTTCATCTAAATTGTTCTAAAATTGTTTCCGGTCCTTAACCGGTTAATACTCGAACACTGTCACTTTTATAAAAAAATACGATATTTATCAGAGTTTTTAGTAGTCGCAATTTATAAAAAGAAAATAATCTGAAGAAGATGAAATCGAGCACCGTGAAATTAATTATTATTTTTGGTGATGGAGATCGTTGTATTTGAAAATCGATAATTATTAGCGGATGTAGTGTAAAATTTGTTTATTTTTACATTGTGCAACCTCTTGCGGGATGTGCGCGTACTGTAGTTAGGAACGGTACTGCCGATGCGAATTGCAATCGAGAATTGCGAAAATTGCTGCAGAAATTTGCAAAAATTTCGACGCAGTTACAAAACAAAATAAAAGATCGTAAAAATTGTTCAAAAATTTTTTGCAAATTTGCTTTATTAAGAAAATATTCTGAAAATAGCGCGCTTCGATATTTCTATATTATTATTAAAATTTTGGTACATTTTTCAGATTATATGTACATACATTAGACTCGGTACAGACGAGAAATTTCGTTGCAATTTTGTATGCCACAAATTTAATTTGCGAGACTGCATGCTGGGTGTGCATTGCACCATTCGGAAAATACATATACGTATATACAGGATTTCGAAATATATATCGTTGTCGCAATGACGTCGCGTCCTTCCTCTGCATTGGGTTTAGTAGTAGACGAAACAGAAATTCTGAGATTCGATTTGTATTTTTGACAATACAAATTTGTTAAAGTTTCCCACGAATGATCATATTCTACCGATCATATTCTTACAATCGCATTAAAATTAAAAACTAACGAACCTGAATAGAATCTAATTTCTCCTTCTAATCCTTCTTTCCATCATTCTTCAACAAGCCATAAACTTCTATACGTATTTGACATATATATTCTTACATATAATATACATTTAAATTTCCTGCAAATGCATAATTTTCAAATACTTCTAATTAAATAACTCCTTTCACGGTATTTGTATCACAACTATTATACTCAGGGGTGGACACGCATGATGTCAATGAGAGCCGCATTCCGGTTTTTCATATATTATAAAGAACCATAGTTACACTATTAAATGCACAAATTCAAATTTAATTTAATTGATATGGTTACATATTCTACTATTATTAGTAGATTTAAATGTTACTAATATTAGTTACTTTAACTCAGTCAATTTAACAAAATTCGGTGAAAAAAGTTCTAAAATGATAAAAAAAAAGAAGAGCCGTATTTGCCCACCCCTGTATCATACCATTAGCTCCAAAATTATCCTATTCGCTACTTCCAATCGTGATGACCAGCCTCTTCCGTCTCAGCTGGTACAGCAACGGGTACCTTGATCGGATAAGGAACAGGCTTCTCGATAGGATAAGCGACAGGTTTCGTCACCTGTACAGGTACAGGCCTGTCAACAGGTATCTTCACCGGTACTGGCACTGGTTTCTCGACAGTGTAGGGTACCTCCTTTTCGACAGGATACGGTACTGGTACCAGGATCTTCACTTTGACAGGGACAGGTTTATCAACGGGCACAGGTACAGGTCGTGGTACCTTGACTGTCACTGGTACAGGCACTGGTTTGTCAACTGGGTAAGGGACGAGCTTAGAAACTGGTACTGGATATGGTTTAGGCACCGGTACCGGTACCGGTTGTTCGACTTGAATTTTTAGAGGATAATGCACCACCTTCTCCACGGGGTACGGTTGGGGCACGTGCACTGGTACCTTCACCGCTACTGGAATCTTTCGTTCGATAGGGAACGGTTCGGGTACAGGCACCTTCACCTCGTAATGAACCTTCTTTTCAACCGGGTACGGGTCCGGTACATAAACCTTGACAGGCACCGGGCGATCGACTGGCACCTGGACCGGGTAAGGAACTTCCTTGATCACCGGTACCGGTTTCGGGATTTTTACTGGAATCTTGACAAAAACTTTTATTGGGTACGGTACTTTCTTCTCGACCGGGTAAGGTTGAGCTACGGGCACTTTAACGGGGTACGGTATGTTCTTCACGACAGGGTATCGTATCAGTTTTTCGACTGGATAGGGAACTGCCACTTTCTTCACCACGGTGACCGTCTTGTGCACGTCGTGACCTAGAATTTGACCGCCCTCGGGTATCTCGTCGGGTTTCGACACCGAGTATTTCCCGTTTAGAGCTTCTCTGAAGTCACTGTTGACGACGATGTCTTCGAGGCTCCCTGCTTCTGCTTGCTGATCCTCTGGGAACTCGTCGTACGGATCGTCTGTAATGATCCGGTTTAATTAACCGGTTTATACTCGTGAAAATGAACAATCGTTTGTGATAGTTTTTATTAAAATCATTACTTTCGTGTAACATTTTTGCCGATTTAATTGGTGTTGAACTCTTTGTACATTCTATAAAAGAGCTAGAATTTTTATTAGAATTACATCTTATAGTGTAATATACTTAAGAATAATTTAGCACTTCGTGAAGAAATAAACATGACACTATTAGTCGTACATAGCTGACAAAAGTATGGAATGTGTGAACATCTTTGTACAAAAGCTACTAATATTCTTTATGGAATTTTACTTTAATTCAGTATCTTAATGAAATTAATTTTATTTTGCTTCAATGACTTCATACAAAGTGTAAGAACACTTTCAGATAGAGAGATTTTACTACTGCGAGATTTACGCACACGTTCTTTCGACGGATTCCGTCGATCTTGATCCCCGATCCATCTTTTCCAAGGCTCCGCAGCTTTTCTCCTTAGCAACATGATCGTTCCGTTCTTGCTTGTAGTACCTCTGCGGTCGCGCATTCGTAATTCTGTAACTTTTCCCAAAAATCGAAGCTTGCTTCGAATTGACGTGATATCCGAACGACGTTGCCACGAAGAGTATCACCAAGATCGCCATGTTTCTCTGCAAATGGAGCAAACGAATTCTTTACGAAAATCGTAGCGTTCTTCGGACTCAGTTTTCAGCGTTATCACCAAGCAATAGTCAAATACATACAGATTCAGGTACTCTTCTCTTTCACTTTTCTTTTTGCACCTACCATGGTAGAATCTTGATATCTTCAGGATTGAAGATTCAAACTAGACAGAAGTTAATCAATTTTGTGGTTCTGGTAGCGAATCGTGGTCTTCGACGTACGATCGAAACTAAAATCAAAAACGTCAATTTTGTGGTTTTTACTAACTTTTAAAGATTCTACGATGCACGAAACTAGAACGAAGTAAATCGATAAGCTTTCAAAGGTCTTTCGATATACGATAGAAACTATTATAGAAAAAAGATGAATTAACTTTGTGATTCTGTTGTACTAATTGTTGAACATTTTCCGATGCACGAATCACACTAAAATGAAGAAAATAGATATTCTGGTTTAAATTTCCAAAAGTTCTTCCATGCACGATTTAATCTAGACAGAAATTTTGTCGTCTACTAACGAAAGCGTTAATTGAGAGAATCAAGTTAATTTTGTCATTTTATTAACAGATATATAAAGATTCTTTGACAGTGACCAATCATTGAGATCAATTAATTTCGTCATTCTATTAACTTTCGAAGATTCAGTGATGCACGATCCAAACGAGAACGTGAATGTGAACCGATTTCGTGATTTTACTAACTTTTTAAGAATTCTTCGATGCACGATCCAAACTAGAAAGAAGTAAATCAGACCTGTGGGTTTACTAGCTTTTATATAGGCGTTCCTCCGTCTTAAGTTTGTGCACAGGCCGAGGGATTTACGGGGGTACGCGTCTTCGCTTTCGCATGTTTTTTAGAGAGTGAAACTCTCGTCCAGATAATAACCCGGTCAGGAGGAATCTGACTCTTGTATTCCACCCAGCATCTCGATAATGAAGTGACACCGGATGTTGGCAAACGTGCTCCAGCCAGGTCTCGATGTTTTCACGCCCTTTTGCGACAACGTTTTTTCCCCGATTGTGGCGACCTTGGAGAGCATTCCATCGAGAACGCTAGCCGCGGCCGATCTCCATGCCGGTCACGCACGGAACGAAAGCGAAAATCACCTGACTCTCGGACTCTCCGGTTGATCTGTCCTGAGATTTCTAATTGAAAGCGGAACTCGCGTTGCATCGTTCGAAGTTCAAAGCATTTTCAGATTTTTCATTTTTTATACTGAATCAACAATGAATATATATATATATATATATAGTAGCGTGGTAGTAAAGTATTGAGTCAACGGAGAAAAGTGTAGGATAGTAATAATTCTTTCTCAAGAGAGATTTACTAAATTTATTCAGTAGATAGATTTTCGCGTGTACTATTACATAGCAATTACATTTTCCAAGAAGCTTGCTAAAGTTATTCGTAATGAGAATTATATTTAGTATGCTAAATTTTAAGTTATAAGTTAAAATTGAGACTCTGAGTTGAAAGTAATAAAATAGCAAAAATTGCTCTTGATATGAAAGTTTGCTAAAAATTGACAAACTAATTTTATCACCTCAAATTAGTTGAATGAAACATTTAAATGAAATTATAATTCATAATTCAAAATCAATGATTGAAATCGAATAATTAAAACGTCATAAAATAAAAAGGATTATTCTTGATCCAAGAGTCTATAAAAAATTCGCAGAGATTAACACACTAAATTGACATAAATTAAAAACCAATCGAGCAATATTTCAGATTCAAAGATCTATCAGTAACTGGCAATTAAAATAGAATTGACACGAGAGACTAAGCGCTAGAACTTTTCAAATTAATAACTCGTAATAAATAATATAGAACTCGCTGACTGTCAATGAATGTTAAATCGAGCGTATCGAAAGGGGAGAAATTAAAAGGAATCGAGTTGCAATCGGGTTTACGATCTTCCGGATACCGAGCGGAAAGTCGAATAATCTAGGAGAACTTTCACGGTCATGGACTGCGTCTGTGGAAACTGTATCGCGGTTGTAACCATAATCGAGAAAACAACGGGCAGTCCTACGCGTAATAGAAAAGGAATCTTGGAATCGCGTTAACTGCAACTATTTTTACGAAGATTTCACAGCGGACACGCGATGATCACGGAACCGTGGCTGCTGGATTCTGATCCTCTTCTTTTTCGGTCATGCTCGGTGCATCGAGGATGCAGATTTTTTCCCATGCATCTTGTTAACATGCTGAACACGCATCATTCAGGAGAGAGTGATAATTCCTCTTTTGTGTAGACGTAAGAAAAACGGTTCAAAAAATTTTGCAATTTTATGCTTTTACGTTATTTTTTTTATGTCCAGAGAATTTTTGTTCATATTTTTATACGAACAAAATGTATGAAAAGGTTAGAAACCTCCGTGTTTTTTAATGAGACACGACTGCCATAATTATTTTGGTAAAATTTAGAATCAATTTTTGTATTATTTTCTAGAATTCGGAGAACTTTTATTCGTATTTTCGTACGATAAAAAGATCATAAATTCGCGAAAAATAATTGTTGTGTTTTTTAATGAAACATAGCTGCCATAATTACACTGATAAAATTCGGAATCAACCTGAATATTTATACAAAAAGTATAAGATAACAAAAAATTAGTAGAGTACAATAACTTTCCCGATAGAGATGAACATATTGAACAAATTGAATAATCGATGTATATTTCATTGAAATGTATATTTCATAATAGTCAGTTCTTATCACAATCCATAAATTAGTCTTTCGCACATTTTTACGTAATATGCAATTTACAGAAATTATCGAATAATCTACGATCATTCAAATACTTTATCGAATGCGAGATTAACAGATCACAATTCTGATCCAAGATCTTTGAATCATTTTCAAAGTGCACGCTAGAAAAACTCTATTTTAAAGTCGATACGCAAATAACTTTCTCTTTACCTTTAATAGCATTATCAAGGCTAATAAGTGTAAAAAGCTGCTTCCATTCGTGGATCACGCTTGTTGGAATACACTTCAATTAACATGTATAAAACAAGAATGGATCATTCTAATCGGTATAATTAAATAGAAGTCTCTCTTACGATATGTGCAACCGTGTTTGTTTATTAATTGCAACAATTTAATTAAATTGGCCTTTGAATAACGATGTGAAAACACGCAAGATATTTCAATTAAAAGTGTACTGTTTAGTTATACAGTCCGCGTCGTTAGCATCGTTCTTTCGATGAGCGCATACTAATTAAAACTATTTAAAACATTTGTACTCTGCGTTGAAATGCCATTTACCGATTGTTCCATTCTTTTAAAGTTCCATTACGATCAATGTGTAGCAATTTGAATTTCCGGTCATGGCGCCACTTACATCGAATTGAAATCTAGTCATTATTTGATTCGTTGAATATCGTTGTCGTTGCTAGTCTCATTTCGAATTAACTAGTGTAACTACAGTCGATACTGTTTCCCACAGTTGGTTAATCCCAATATTCTCAGATAATGATCGAATCATTACTCGAAAATTGCAATCCTTGACTTCCACGATACAATTTTGGTTCGATAAATTTAAATTGTAAGAAATCAATTCCTCTTTTAATTAATTAATTTTTAAACTCGCACAAAGTGAATGTACTGATCGTCGTTAAAATCGCGCAGCTGCTTTATCGACGCTCGTTTCAAGTAAAAGTTCGCGAAACTGCCTCGACAACGCGCGTCGAACGTTGCAGAAGTTAAACTTCAAGGCTCTTCCTAATTAATTTATTTGACATACGAATTTATATAGACCACTCTGTGTATTTAGTAAATTAGCAAAAAAAGGGGGAAAAAAATTATGAAGCATAAAAGAACACACGGAAACCAAAGTAAAGACCAAGACACCAAAGGAAACAATCCTCGCCCACAGTTAGGAGACGCGAAAGGGAAACACAATCGTTACGGTCAGACACAAAGGCGCGAGCTTTTCTCCCATGACGATCTTTCGTACGAAAGGGGAGGTCTCTCTCACTTTCAGCCTCGATCGAAGTCGCGTGCGGCACAGATTGCGTAAGAGTTGTTCGACGGACGAGCACGAAGTGTACGATTCGTGAGTAGCTGTGCTTGGGCACGGTCGAAGTGGGTCGAAGCGCAACTCGTTGGATATTATCACACCAAAAAATTCGACGTTTTACTTTCATTTGTCGTAACCTTGATATACTTTTTTTGTGATATATTTTTTTTGTTTGTTACGATTTTTTTTTTAACTTTCCCTCTTGCTTGCAAGGAGAACGGAACAATTTTTTTTTTCCTGCTGAAAGACCTGGATCCTCGGAATGAAAAACCCTCTCCAAGAAAACCTTGACTTCTCTCATTAAATAAATACGTGCGAACTTTTTGTCACTGAGAGCTTTCCTGCGTCTAATAGCACATCTTTCAGTTTAAGGAGTCGAATCGAATGCTGCGAGCGAATGAATTTCAGTGCGACAAAGATTTTGTTCATTTCACAAAGCAAAGTTCCTGAATTGAATCGGTACAAACGTGTCTGACCTGCGTACATCCAACACTTGCAGAAAATCCCAACTCAAGATATACGAAAAGAGTTGAATTAAAAGTTGTACTATTTTTTACGATCTGCGTTTGAGATCATGATTTTGAACATACATTGAAAATACAAAATATTTGATGAATTTTAATTCGTGTAGTTCTTAATACACGTGTACGTATCAAATCGTATCGCGCAAGTCTGTTCTAACATATTCGAGTTTTATTTTGTGTGAAACAATTTCTCGTTTATATCATGACGATCAAAATACAGACAATAAAAAATGATACAACTCTTCCTGTAGCTCGTACAATTGCGTAAATATTCACGCAATAATATGCGTAAAATTATACAGTTTCGCAAATATTCGCACGTATCTCGTTGAATTTCGTAAATAATCAGAACAGTATGAAAAGTCGAGAGTTTTTTCTCATCCCTCTTTCAGCAGGAGAAAAATTGTTCAGTTATTATACAAACTGCGTTTGTGCGGACTACATTTCACGTTTAAAGTGCCAAATTGTTTGAACTTTTCACATAATATTTTTTCCAGTCGTTACCGCACGGTTGCAGACTTAACCGTGAAAGAATTAAATATCGTCGTGGGCGTGATCCTTTGACACGGTCGGCTGGTTCAAGCCCCGAGAAAACGTTCGCCGAGCTAACGACGTCAATTAACGATTCTAATGAAACAGGCCGCCACGTGCGCGATTCCCTGAACGTTAATTAAAATAAAATAAAACGCCGTTGCGTTTCCAGCCAGTTTCTACGCGTGGTGGGCGTAGATTGAAATCCATCGGGATTGCTTAACGAACGCAGAACGAAGGTAATTGAAGGTTGCCGGTGGATCGTTGCTAAAGTTTCCGGTGCTTCCGTCGAACTTTCCTGCCTTCTTGATAATCACTTTCCCCTTGACGGTGTTTCTCGAAGCCGGGCACACGTGCGGGTATTATTTTTCAATTCGCTTCTCGAAATTCGCTGGTTCGAAAAGGACGCAGACAGAAAAACGGTACGGTACGCTTGATGCAAAAACGATGTAAGTCGAAAGAGGTTGTTACTCATTTCTGGATAATGAGGAGTGAAGCGAAAGTTCTGCGATAAGAGTTACGTCTCTTTCGAAAGCCATATTAGTCGACTCACGCGAATGATTCGTACGTATGATATGTATAACGTATGCAAGACAGAAACAAAACAGACGAAAAGATCGATAGAGTCGCGTTTCCACGAATCTTTTCTCGAGCGCTCCGCCGGTGATTCCGGTGGAAAGTGGATGTGGGTCGAAAAGCAACGAACTGCACGTCGGTGCAAATTACGAGGACACGTGGACGGTAAGGGGCGATCAAGAGCATCGATTTGGCAAGGCCGCGTTGGCAGCGAGAGAACTAGGTCGTAGGCTCTGCCATCCGGTTTCGCGTGTCGCCGCCATAGAGCACACGAATCTTTCGCGCACCTGCACGCGTGGCTCGAGCCGCATCGTTCGAAGAAAGTTTCAAACACGAAAGTGAAACCGGCGAATTTCGCGAACTCTGTCCCTTCGATCGAAGGAAGAACACGTCGCGTGGAAAGCGAGCGCATTCGATCGTGACTTCTGCCACAGTCGGTCCCGCCATTCGTCGAACGATTCGAGGAGTACGTATCGATCGACGGAGAACAGTGAAATTGTTTCTGGGATCGTCGACGATAAATATCGTAATGGAACATCGTTAATGATTAGGAACGCGAGAAAATGAAAATAGAAATGGAAATTGTGAAACTGATCGTGACGAAGGAATTCGAGGGAAGGAAGGTCGTGAGAGCGTGAGGTCGTGAAAGAACGACAAGAACGCAGCCGGTTCGATATCCTTTACGTTATTAATATTTATAATTCGTACAAAAATACATGTATTTTGCTATTTCGGTAGAAAAAAAAAAAATAAAGTAGAGAAGGTGAGATAAGCGAGTTGTTTGTCGAACGAAGATCGCTAAAGACGGGCTCCAACTGGTGAATCTCTCTCCGGTTTCTTTTCGTATCCGTGACGCGCGTCGTCGCCGTGTTTTCGCGGGGCTCGGTTTCGATCGACCTCGGAGGGACCGGCCTCTGGAGCGACGTGTGTGCGTTTCGTTAATCCAGTCCATCCCCGTATCGCGATCCAGGTACATACAAAAGGAAGGAATATCGTGGATCGACGCGTGCCATCGAATACCGCCCTCTCCCGACTCTCCTGTCTCGTCTGAATGAATTTTCATTTCTTCTTTTCTCTCCTATTCCGTTACCTAAAACTGCTTGTCGCCGTTGCCTGATGTCGCCGGCGTGTGCAATTACCATCTGACGCGATGTTTGTTCAAACGGCAATCGAAAACCGACGCGATTGAAACGTGGTTAATGATAACCGTGGCCACCGGCCCAGTCGCTGCTGTAACCGATGTCGTGGTGTACCGGAACCGCGACTGGTACTTTGACCGGAACGGGGACAGGCTTCTCGACCGGGTACGGCACCGGCTTCTCGATGTGAACCGGATACGGTCTGTCAACTGGGACTTTAACTTCGACCGGAACGGGTCGTTCGACCGGGTAAGGTACCGGCTTCTCAACCGGATACGGTTGTGGCACCGGCACCTTCACCGGGACGGCGACCGGCTTCTCAACTGGGACTGGGTACGGTCTGTCGACTGGTACTTTGACTGGAACCGGCACTGGCCTGTCCACCGCGTAGGGTACTGGCTTTTCGATGTGCACCGGGTACGGTTTCAGTACTGGCACGTGAATCGGACGGTCGACGGGGACCTTCACTGGGACCAATTTTTCCACCGGATACGGTGCTGGTACGTGGACCGGAACTTTGACCGGCACTGGGACTGGTTTCTCGACCGGGTACGGTTGCGGCACCGGTACCTTCACCGGGTACGGTACGTGTTTCTCCACGGGGTAGGGCTGCGGTACCAAAACTTTGACGGGGTACGGACGATCGACGGGCACGTGTACCGGGTACGGGATCTTCTTCTCCACGGGGTACGGTTGAGGTACGTGTACCGGAACCTTGACAAGAACCTTGACCGGATAGGGCTTCTCGACTGGGTAAGGCTGCGGTACTGGAACCTTCACGGGGACTGGTACTGGCTTCTCCACGGGGTACGGCACGTGTTTCTCCACGGGGTACGGAACAGCCACGTTCTTCACCACGGTCACGGTCTTCACGTGTTCCTGTCCACCGTGTTCGTAGCCGCCGTAGCCGTAGCCGCCGTAGCCGCCCAGTTCCAGGCCGCCGTGTCCACCAGCTCCGATGTCGTAGCCACCGTCGTAACTGTAACCGTAACCGAGACCCAACAGACCGCGTTTCTCCTGCTTCTTCGTCGACTTGTCCTCCGCAGAAGCGTCCACCTTCTCAGCCGTCTTCCCCTCGGCCCATGTGGACGAGACCAACAAAGCGATCGCTGTCGTGTAGACCTAGAAAACCACAGTTGGAACAGTTTCAGCGTTTGGATTCGACGTTCGTCGAATCTCGACCGCGTGCGAAAACGAAAGCGATTCGCGGAAACGAGTTGCGGTTGCGGAACGAATCACGTCTGGACGATTTCCGAAAGTTTCCGAAAGTCTCGAAGGAAGAAGCTACGTCGTGTTTTGACTGGCAAATACCCTCCGATCCACCGATCCAAACTCCGAAGGGTTATCAGGATTTTCAAGAAATTTTCAAGGAACTGAAGATGAAATTCCCTCTTACAATGCGATCACTGTACGCGAACCTACATACATACGTCCCAAACAAACTACATGCGGAAACTAGAAAACCGAATCGCGGATCACCAGCTCGAAATAGAAATCATTCACTGCGCGAACTCTGGTCACTACTCGACCCCGGTTGCTCCGGGCCCCCCCTCCCCCTATCTCCCGGACAGAGGCCCGACAATCGTCCGTGTTCCTCCTTTGGCTGCGTGCGTCACTCACGTACCAGGATTCTCATTTTTGCTCTCGAGATAGTCCAGGTGCGTCCAGAAGTGAACTGGATGCTGATTGCCGACGGTTCGTCGTCTTATATACGCGGCATACTTTCGCCTTCGCCACCCGGGCCCGACACACCGTACCCCCCACGTTACACCTCTTTGTTCGCGCAGAGAACGACCACGAACGATCGTCGTACCACTCCCCTTTGGGAGACACACGACTCCACTTCCCCTCTCCTTGGGCAACAGTTTCGTTTTCCTCCTCGTCCGAGGGATCCCCACTTGGGCCCGCCATCAGTGAGTCCCACTGTTACGCGGATACCCTGGCGACGGTTGTCCGCGTATGAGTCGCTTCCAGTGCTAAACACCTGACGTGGCTTCGACGGTTACTTTTAGTTTTTTTTTTTTTTTTTTCACGAGAATGTTGCAGTCTCGCGGGAGCCACGGTGAGTTTGGGAATTGTCGACAGTGGGCAAGATCGAGGCGGGTCTCTTTCTCTCGATCCTGCGAAAGGGAAGGGATTTGACACTCTTTTTGTCATTTTTGTACGTTTTTGATTCTAACGTGAATTAATTACTTCACTCTTTGGTGAATCTGAGTAGATGAGAGTAGACTGTTGGTCCGCAAGTCCAGTGATCTTGACTTATTTTCATTTCATTTCGCATCGGGTCGAGCAAACTCTGACCGAGTATCGTTTTTATTTCTTCCCCTTGATCTTCTCGTGATTGTTTCTTTCGTCGTGAGATTGAACGAGTACGTAGTATTGGATCGGTGAATGGAACTCTGATACTTTGGGATAGATTTTCAATACCAGGTCTCCGTCTTGCGATGTCTTTTGTTGTCGCATTCAATTGCAAAGGGAATTGCTTTTTAATTGCTTTTGTTCCTGGTGAGTTTGAACAAATTGAGACAACCGGTGGATGGAAACGAGAGAGTGCCTCAGATTTGATCTCTCAATTTTACTTCCTAAAAAATATTCAATTGGGAAGTTCGCGCAATTCCGTGCGCTCTAAATTTTTCACTTATATCCTGCTTGCTTCGCCATTCGACGTTCGTACTTTTGATGATCCGAATTCGTTCCGTGTTTCCATCACTTACGTTACGCACCTCCACTTTTCTACGTGTGTACTACGTTCACTTTCAATTGACAAAAGAAAACATTGCTCCTCAATTAATACACTTCTCCTTCTCTATGAAGCTCTAATTGCTTCATTAGCGTCATTTACATTCAAAAGAGCAACGTAAAAGGAAACTTTTCACGTAACGTTCGCTCTGACGTAACGTACCCCCCGTGCACCATACACAAAAATCTCCCTGTCACGTTGCATCGGTCCTTTCTCTGCAGCTTCGCTACAATTTCCAGCTGCGTGCAACTCGCATTCCGGCCTGTTTCTGACAATCTCTAATAATTATATATATATATATATTAGGAAACTACAAAAAGTGCCTCGAATGAGACCCTTTTCATTTTATTTCGATTTATAATTCTAATCTCTGATCTTATTTCATGTACTAATTACGCATGATTCAAACAGAGGTGAAGTAATTTGAACACTTCAGTCGTGTTGCAAAGAAGAAACGAGATACCTGAGTGATTTTAAATGCATCTGTGTCGTATTGGAGAATCTGAGCCACGTTTTTTTACAAATTTCATGGAATATCAAGTCATATTCATTGACGTAAATGTGGACCTTACAACACAGATGCACGTGTCAGTTTCAATTTAGCAGATTATTGCGACAAGTGAAGGAACGTTACAAAAGTTGAAAACTAATTTTTTAATGTAAACGCACCACAATTGTCCAAATGCTCGTACCGCGTGTATTTTAAGCCTCAACTTTATCCCTGTTCTCTGCGAAACGCGTTGGATCGACGAGAAACACAAAGGATTCTGTTTCGATCAAATTCTTCCTTTTGGAATTTTGTCACATTTATTTGTCTCAATTGTCTATTGTCAAACTTTATTCCATTGTACTACCAATTTCACGACCGACGATTAGGTTAGAAATTACACGTATTTACGCGTAATTAGCAGTGCACGAAAAATGTATGTATTTTTACAATGTTTGCAATGTTTGCAACTGGTCCAGTCCCAGCTACGAACACTCAGTCCCTTTTTCAACCGGACGTGGAGATCGGCGGTGTAATCAAATCAGCGTAACACGCTCGAACTCCTCTTCCCTTTCTCCCTGTTTCGAACCGTTCCGTTTTCGTCCTTCCTCTCCCGACAACAACCTCGACGGTTACGTGTACACCGAGCCGTAGGTGCTCACCCGTAAGGATTTATCCGCTGCCAATCTCGTGGGTGCAACTATTACTCCCTTTCATGAGACACGCTCTACGTCACGATTTCCCTCTCCTTTTCTTGCCTGGCCCCGGTTCCGTTTTCTTCTGCGCGCAAATACATTACCGCGCAAAAGTTTGATCGCCGTTTTCCACGATCTCCTTTTCTCCTCGTCCGAAGATAAAAGTAACGATTTCTGCTCTTTTCTGGTCTTTTCCGGTTATCGACTCTCCAGTCTCTAGCAATTTCTAGAAATCGTTTCCGAATCGGTTACGTTTGGAAGAG
This sequence comes from Melipona beecheii, assembly GCA_032399605.1. Lineage (NCBI taxonomy): Eukaryota > Metazoa > Arthropoda > Insecta > Hymenoptera > Apidae > Melipona > Melipona beecheii. The sequence continues at coordinate 7,741,151 of JAUCMO010000291.1, read as the reverse complement.
AATGGAAGTTAGAAATAACGAAACAACTCGCTGTGAGCGATATTCGGCAATTTTGGATTTGTTAATCGTGGAAAGAGGTAAAGTTGAAAGTAACGCAACGCACGTTTTCGTTTCTGGTGAAAGAGTACGAGATCGAACGTAACGTAACGTAATATAATTTATCGCGCGTGTAAGTTTGAAACGATTTTTAGTAACATTTCTTTGATTTATCGGAGAAAGTTAACAAAATTAAAGATCGCGTAACTCGCTGTTCGTCCCTTCTAGTAAGGGATTTATCAGTGACTTTTCAATTGAAAATTGAATTACAACACACCAAGAGAATATAACAAATTTCCAAGCAAACGTCTTCATCGAGTAATTAACTTTTCGTACCATTTGTAACTCCATACGTCAATTATTTCGAACCCATATCGTCCAACGTTAATAATTAAAAAATCAACCTCGTACCATTTTTTTAAACCGTTATTCGTGCCTTGCACTTGAGGTCAGATGAGAAATTTACGCTAAATTCCAAATTCCATTTCTCTTCTCGCGAAATTTTTGATCCGTAGTGTACAGACAGAGAGACACAACGCGCCTACTCGCACGATACTCGTTAGAAATGTATAACGTACGATCGATGTTTATAGTGACCACTCGCGAGATCGTTAGATCGTTATGTAACAGACGGCGTGTGTACGTGTAGCAAGATGCATGCCATTACTGTGCGAACAGTTTGTACTCGATCGATCGAGGGAAACTGATGGTCGAAATGTGGGCAGCGGAGATCGAGAACTGGTTTTATTCGTAAAGGATATCGCGTACAGGCAACATTGACGCTCGAAGTAAATCACGCGTATTCATTCAAATTGCTTCTTCGATGTACGAATATCGAGCAAACGAGACACGATTTTCTTGCAAGGAAAAAAGACGAATTCCGGCGAATCTTTACGAAAGAAGCTGCCCGAGCAGCGAACAGGATTTGAAAGTCGGGCCCATTTGGCGCGACGCGAATTGTTATCTAACATTAGGTTGAAATACCAGAGATCAATGTTCCCGCGCGAATCGCAGAAAATTCAGATATATTTTCCTCCGGCATCTCTACGAACTTCGAAGTACTGGCGGGATTTTAAACGTCGCAGAAAATCTATTTTCGAATCTACGAATTTCGAAAAGTCGGAGAAATTTCGAATTTTCTTGAAACAGCGATGGAGTGATACAACAATATAATACAATATAATACAATTCCGTATATCGGAGGAATTTCGAACGTGAAACAAAATTTGGAATATTAGAAAAATTTCGAGTCGATTTCACCGAGGCAGCGATTTGTTAATCACGAGCCCTGGCATTCGAAGTGAAGGTTTCTCTCCTTGGACTCGATTATCGAACGAGTTTCGAATATCGGAGAAATTTTTTCTCTCTCAAACGGTAGCAAACAGCGATGATTATGAATCACGAGCTCTACCATTCACGGTGTGCGCGCCCCCCTCCTTGAAATTTGATTTGACCCGTTTTCCTCGCATCGGAGATAGGAGCTTCGATTCTTAGAGGCTACCTTCGATCTTTCATCCCGAGGCAATCACGCAGATAGAATTCAAAGGTTGATCAATAAAAAAAAGTTCTCGTTACTACGTAATCGAGTCGGACGGGCTTTTCTCTCTCTCTCGTTCAATTTCACCTCTTTTGGATATAACGGGCGGATGTAACAATTACAGTGGTCGCTACAAATTTTTTTTTTATTCAATGTAACGATCAAAATTCGATTACAAGAAACTTAACCTTCGCGATTCGATGGAAAATCGATATCTTGTTTGCGCTACAATACGTAGAATTCGAAATTAGGATCGCCGTTTTGGCATCGGTTCTCCCGTTATCCTTGTCGCCCGATTATTCAGATTGATACACCCCCGCTCGCGTGTATAACGAGGAGACAGAACGAAGGCGGGCAGTAACATAAATTAATAGAATCTGTCGTGTGATTGCATCTTTGACAATTACTATTATTTTATTCACGAATTGGAGGAAGAGTATCTTTCAGTATTTTTCTGCCACGTGAATTTCTCTGTGCCAGAATTTATAATATCAAACGAAGTGATTGGAAAGCGGACATTGAAAAGTGATTTACACAAATTATTAAAACTCGTTGTACGAAAGATAAAAATTTTTACTGAAACGTACAATTTTATCAATGATTTAGCAAAAAGCATTTTCCGCATATTAAATCTTCTACCAAGATTTGTAACAACGAGTGAATCGAAAGTGAACAAATGATCGAAAGTGCACAGTGATATTCACGCAATTGCGTGAATCTTCCTCTTTTACAAAATCTTCTAGAATTGGAATTTTGTCATTTAGAAAAAATATCTTTTTGTAACGTTGATCGCTGTGTGCCAAATTTTTCAACTCAAATTTGATCAAAGGATCAAAAGTTCGATGCCAATTTCTGTCAAAAGTTTGTTTGCTAACAAATCGTCGACGAAAGAAAGGAAAAAAGAAGAGAACAACTTGTTACGAATCCTGCGAGAGTGGGGATCTGTCGTGCGAAAGCGAGATAACCGAAGCAAAGTCAGACGACCGAAAACCACAGTCTAATTACGGATCGTTACGAAACCGATCGATCGTCGCTCCGGTGAAAGATCGGCCAGGCGACATTCCTCGCTTTCGCGATCGCGGTCGCAACGGTTTCCTCGACGCCCAGCCTCTCTTCGATGGAAAGTAGACGAACGAGAGTGTAACAACGATCTGCGGAGGATAGTACCCGGCGTTTGTTACGTAAAGGTCGCCGTCGATGAAGAGCCTCGGTGAAACGAGGCCCCCTTTCTCTCTCTCGAGTCTGATCTTCTTTTCTCTCTTTCGCTTTCGTCCACCACCTTGCTACGATGCTTCGAGAGAGATCTATCCGCACGAGGATAAACAAGCACGACCTCCTGCGTGTACGATTCTAAATGGCGAGTCGACCTCGTTGACAGTGACCTTGAGGAAGACGTTCCCTCACGGTTGTCAAAAAGTCACCACGGTTGAGGTCGTTAAACGTTTCGTCTCGATAAATTACTCGATTCACTTGCACCGTTCGTCGTTTCGATTCTTTCTTGTTTTCAAGATTATCCGATTGATCTTCCATTGTTGCTATTATTGCTTTACTTTGCATTTGCTTTCGTTGCATCGTGAATCTGTCGTTGAGAGTTCCTGGATATAACTGATATGGACGAGATGTGACATAACTGATGAAACTCGTCACGGGGAAATCGCGATGAAGTTAAATTCGCTTTCTCTCATATTTCACAGGAATTTCGTGGCGGGGGTCCTCCAGTTCCAACTGTATCGCGCGCTGTGTCAAGCAGCTGGACAGAGGTACGTCGATGATCCCAGGAGGCCTTTGCACAGATGCGACTTTTACAGGAGTTTGGACGCTGGCAAGATATTGGGGTGAGTTTTCCAGTGAAATATCGCAGTAATATAGAAATGTAGGAGATAATGAAGTCAAACGAAATTCGCACTTATGAACACAAGTAACAATGTGCATCACTGAATGATACGTACTTGTCACCCTAGTCGATTTCTAAATGTATATTTGCCCAATGGCAATATTTTAATACAAGTGCTACTTTGAAACACCCTCGCGTACTTACATAAACAGCCAGACGAAAATTCAATATTGAAACATTGAAAAATTGCGCGAGTATTAGGTAACGAGCAAGAAAACCGACGACAACCTGTCGTGAAAGAGGGGAACTTGACGCCTCCGCTCGCCAGAAATATTCTCAAACTATACTCGAGGTCACACTCGAGGCCAGGGCTTCTCAAAAGGGGTCGCGGAAATTTTAGCAGAACCAAAAAATCCCTAGACATGCAACGACCCGAGAATTAATTAATTCAAAAGGTTCGCTACCAAAGAATCGTTTTCGAATAAATTTTCTTTATGATTTGTTATTGCGTATTCAGAGTCGCGGAAATATTTGCACGGGTAAAAGGGAAAAGTTTTGAGGAGCCCTGCTCTAAGCGAACAAAGCGAAAGACTTTCTCACCGAGATGATAAATACATCGAACGTAACTCATTGCCCGTCTCTTCAAACGATTTCGCGTTTGACTGAATGGTCTCGCGGAAAAGACAGCAAGAAAGCAAAGCACAGACAAAGAGAGAGAGAGAGAGAGAGAAAGAAAAACTGCACGACTTGTACGATTGTCTCACTGAAAGACCCAGAAGCAACTGTTCTGAACACTAGGAAACGAAGACGACTTTTTTGCCATAAAATTTTATTGACGTGCAAGCATTTGAATCGATAGAAAACAAATTACAGGCGCGATCGCTCAGTACCAGACAACGCCACTCCTTCACGCCCCCTCACGAATCACGTGACCCAAATCAACCAATCGCTAATTTTCGTTGCATCAGCGTTGCACCTGCCCGATTTTCTGGGTTACCTCCGCTAAAATCACTTTCAGTGATAAAAAGAGATGAAACAGAGCATACGAGTGCCGCTTTTCCAGCCAAAGGCCGCATTAAAGTGTCGTAAAGCGTGAACGCGAAACGTAACTCCCGGCTAACAAGATTGGCGAGGGATTAGCACGGAAGGTGTCTAAACGATTTCTCGAGGATACCCCCTCGTACGCGGGAATCCGAATAATCGCGCTCGCGGTTCAAACGCGACCTCGTTCATAGAAAGTCCGTAAGGTCGCCAGTATAACGATTAAATAATCGATAGAAAAAGTTCCGGTTTGCGAAACATCGCGTACTTTCCCTTTTCATCTCTTGCGTGCACTGGCCGTCGTCGCTAGATCATTCTACGGAAGGAAAGGAATGTTCTCGACGATAAAAGAAGATGTATAGCAAGTCGTTCTCGCTATATTTGCCGCGGCATCGTGCAGAAATCTTGGATCATTTGTCATCGTGATCGTTCTAATTTTAGAGACGAGTACATGCTTGATGTTATCAGAGTGTAATGAAATTACTGATTTTTCTTTTTCGAACAATTTTGGTTGCTTCCTTGATGGGGAAGAAAAAAAAATTTTATATTTTTATATGATATGTGATTTTAATTTTTTTTAACTTTTATATATATAAATACGTTTTTTTTTTTTAATGATTTTTAACGTGGAACGTAACATTTAGTTGATCTAGTATTTTATATTATAGCGATACAACAGATTAGTGGTGAAATAATTGGGAAATGAAAGCAGAAATTTGAGGAGTATAAAATTAGGTTGCAATTTTTTTAAAATAATAATTTTGCCATCAATTATTATTTTTTGCAATAATAAAAGGTAAAGTAATAGAGAATTGTTTTAGATAGTTGATGGAATATATTCCTTGCAAGTCGAATCTGTTATCTCACTGTTGTAACACGAACCACGTGTAATACTAAATGAACCGAAGTTTATGAAAGTTTTTCAACAAATGTCTAACGAGTAGGTGTTCTAATACTTGTGAGTCATAGCTATGACCTAGTAAATCAGCAACGTAGGTGGTCTAACACTTCTACGCAGTATCATCTATCTTCTAATGAAACAAAGGCTTCATCTGCATTCCTCAACTTCCATCGCCGTGCAACGTGAGAAATTGTACTGTTTCTCGAACGACCTCTTAACCTATTTACCTTCCATCCGGATGGAAGATAAATTTTCACTTTCAGAAACTTCGGAAACACACACAAACACACATACATTATCAAAAAAATTCACACTGTCTGAGGAACTATAGGAGGAACTCTAGAAAAACTTGCACCCATGTTCTCAGAAGGTTGCATCGAAAATTGAGAAATAACAACTTTTTAACTCCTTCGATAGACGAAAGATCATCTAAAAAGGAACCTCTCGAACGATGCGAGAGATTAATATTCAGTCGGTAAAAAAGAAAAAGAAGAATTAAACACTGTCGATGATTCTCTCCTCCGCTATCTCTTTATCATCCATCTTCATCACTCTGTCCTTCTCTTTCTCTTTATTAGCCTTCCCTCCCCTTTCCATCTTTGTCACCATCTTCTTCCATTTTTATTACTATCTCTTCCTCTTCTCCTCTGTATTTTCATCTTCTCGTCTCCTCCTTTTCCTCTTTGACAGACCAAGATAACGTGCTAGTGACGTTTTTCTGATTTTAAAGATTTTAAGATATCCCGCTTATGAATATTCCAATTTATTTTGACTATTTTGCGGATGAGACGTGAATGTTTCTTGAATTTTGTATCGTTTAACTCTGATATTCAAAGTTCAATAAAAATTCAAAGCTTGAAAAAATTCTTCTTTTGTTCTGGGCCAGATCCAGATTTTAGAATTGAAGTCTGCTCTTCATTGAATGTTCATTTATTGAATGTTACGATTAAAAAGCGAGATGCGGAGACTTTTTGAATTTTTCTCATCTGAACTCTAACATTTAAAATTCAATCGAAAAACGGAAATCGTACAGCAAGTTTTAGGCACTCGTTGTAAAGAGATTTCAATCTTGATGGTTTATTATTAGTTTGACTTGGTTTAGTCATTGGAAAAGCGATTCCAGGGACGAGAAATAAGATGTATTTTAGACAGCACCAAAGTATAACGCTTCGATACAAATTTTCAGTCGAGGTTCTCTTTATTTTTTCTGTTTGCTATGGTTTCTCTCGAAACCGTAACGTTGACAGACGTTGAAAAACAGAAATTCCGTAGTTGCCCGGGTTAAATCAGACACGCGGACGAGAGTTTTTCGGAACATCCGAAAAATTTCTTTCTTTCCTGAGCCGAAATAGTTCTGACATTCTGATCCGCTTAAAATTCAAGGCTGACACCGGCTCTCCCATTTGCATACCTGCATGGACGCTCGGGTGCCTCGATCCCTCCAGCGGGACGTGTAATTTTAAAAATAGTTCGGACGTGTTCCCCCCGAAATAATTGCATTCTTTCGCTCATGGCACACATACATGATGACATTACGAAACTCTTACTTTTACTTACATTTTCTCAGACCATTAAGAGGTGACGAAATATATATACGTATGTATATACTAGATTTGTAAAAGAGAAAAGAAAAACAAAACGACTCGCTTGATATGTATATATATATATATATATATATACGCTCATATTTAATTAGTCGAGGCTAACGAATTAATAGCGTTGATAACATGAATGGAACACAGTGTCTGAGAAAGTGTGACGAAAGAAAAGGTGTACACGTTGACTTTACAAAACCGCGTCATCGATCGCTTACGTGACGATTGATTGCGAAAATGCTTGCGCGAGAAAAAGAAATCCGAAAAATTGATCTGCCCGACTGTGACCATTACCATTATCCGTTGGCTCTCCAATTTCTTACGCATTGCGACAAGATTACGCTTGTACGCATGGTGTACACAATACGTACATCACTATGTCGTAAAAACTCTGTACAATCCTGAATGAAATGTCCAACTTGACCGGCTAGTTTGTTCAATTTGTCAAGGGCCAGCTAGCGTGAGGTAACGCGTGGATGTTGCGCGATTGCAGTGCTAACTGAAAAGTGTGAGATGTTAAGCAACGAAGAAAGTTCTGTGAGAAAAAGAACGACGCGGAGATAGAGAAAAAAAACGTAATTCCAATTTTATGAAATTTTTAACGAATTTAAGAATTTTGAATGGATAATTACGAATGCAATGTATATTTTAATGAACGTTTAATAAATGCAGTAAATGGAAATTTTTAGTGAATAATTATGAATGCAATATATTGATAAATTTTGATAAACGTAAATACAATATCGTTAGGACAATAACTATATAAATTACACTAAAATTAAATACTAATAACAGATAATTAATAAAATATTAAAGATATCACGGTTAAAATAATTTCATTTTGACGAACACTTTCTTTTAGAAAGAAGCTTGGTTTTGGAGTCAAAAATTGATTGCACGTATAATAATAATATAATGCACGCTTTCCATCGTATAAATTACAAATGCAAAAGAAGTTTCCGTAATTTCAAAAAATGACGAACGCGCCTCGTCTCCCAACTAGAAATCACGCAGAAACTTTCCACTTTTATTTACTTCTCTTCGGCGGTTGTTAAAACAGCGATCGGTATTCAAAAATGTAAATCGATTGCAAGAAAAAGCTGCGAGTCAAATTAATGCAAAATTGGGCCTTAACTTTAAAAAAAAATAGACAAACACCTAATTAAGGATGAATCTCTTAAGGACGAGTTCTGTTTTCGTGTGTTTGTGCCTGATCGGAATCAACGTCCTTTTTTTCAACATTTCGTTACAGTCGTAAAATGATAATGGAAAGACGGCGGAAGATCACGGTTTCGCGACAAAAAGTGATCGCAGGAATGTTCGCATCTCGATGATTTATATACGAGACCTCGACTTCGTACATGCTCGTCCGGAACGTTCCTAGCAAATCCATGGAATCAGAATTATCCATCTTCGACTTCAGGAACGCGAGAATATCTGGAATTTTATCGCAGAAAAATCAGCAGCCGACTCGTTTTTCGACGCTGTCGTCACGCCGAGTTCAAATTCAATATTTTAGTCTAAATTTAGCGTTGCTATTTAGTTTTGCGTAAAACGCGTGAAGAACGTTCGAACGACACATTCGCGACATTTATCATCAATTGTTTGACTTCGTCGCTTCGTAAATGATATCTTTTATTCCCAACTTCATCTTTTTGAAAGATACACGAATATTCAGTTGTCGGAGGAGGCTTTTCAGAAGATCACTCTAAGCATTTTTATTTTTCGCGAAGAAATGACATAAACAGTGGTAGAGTTCAAGGTAAATTTTGAAAAATGATGCGTGTGACTTTTTTTTCAATTTCATCTGCTAAATGGCTCGATAAAGATCAGTCATAAATGAGACAGTTGACAATAAAAAATTATGCAACATAATTGTTGGAAAATACTAGAAATTTGCATTGAATTTTAAATTGAAATTTCGAGGGACTTGCTAACACGGAACTTCCTATTAAAACGATCCCAAAACTTGCTGCTTAAAAAAGCCACCAAATTTCTACGCCTAACAGTGTTAACAAATATTAAATGAACAATACGATTTACAATACAGTAGAAGATCGCGCAATACAGTAAAATAAGAATTTATTGATATATACAAGAAAGAGGATAATGACGAAATATCTGATCCTTTTTCCTCGTTTGTAGTCGATGATCAATTACGCGTTTCGAACACTTTCACTGAGAGCCGTCGAAGGAACGAGCGCGGGACATTCATTCAACGTCCACGAATTTCTCGAGCCATCACGTCCATCCAACTGTAAATTATTCGCGATCTCGCCTCCTACGCGAAAAAAAAAGTCCAGAATCTTTTTTATTCAACATCCAGTCACGCGTAACCTTGGAAATTTAATCCTGAGGTAACATCTCCCGGCATCTGTTACCTCGATTACCAGATTGCGATTCCTAATAAGAGTAGGAACACGGAGAAAGCCCGGATTATTGGGCAAGATTGAAGAAACGAACGATACTTTCAAGGTCCGGCAGAGAAACGAAATGGACAATCTTGGAACGGTATCAAGATTTCGTGGACGCGAAATGGAATATAAGGCACGTAAGGTGCCTTACACGGAGATCGAAGATATCGTGCGGAAGATGCAATCGGAAGAGACCTATTGTATCGATCTCTCGTGGCGATCGGATCGCGTCCCTTGACAATCTCTCTCTCCTCTCTCTCTCTCTCTCTCTGGTAGGCTGCGCAATCTGGGTCAACGAGAGAGAAACCATTGTCCGCTTCCGCAATTTCGTTGCCAATTCGATATTTGTATCCGGACTGCCCGTTGACGAATCTGACTTGACACGCGTGACCATCGGTTTAACGAAAAATCGCCGTCCAATCGGGAAATATCGGACGATCGTGTCGCTCGGGAGCTAGTTTGAACGTTATAAAAAAAAAGGTTGACGAATATTACTTCTGGACGTTTGCCTTGGAATTTGTGATAATCCAGGTTGCTTTAACATATTGAACGTCCAGCGAGAATCGAGTAAATTTTCTGCGAGACCCAAATTCAAGCGTCACCGCAGTGTGATTAATCTACTTGTGCTTTACGCTACAACTGAGATTGTTTAAAATCGATTTCTTTCTTAGCTTTTAATTTTTTAGCAATTGCAATGGGTAATCGTTTTTCGTTGAATAAATTCGGGCAACAGAAAAACTGCACGACTTGTATCCCAGTACGATTCGTCTCATCTCTGAAAGGCCCGGGAGCAACTTTTTTGCCATAAAATTTTATTGAAAATTTATGCAAACGTTTGAATCGATAGAAAACAAATTACAGTAGCAGACAACGCCACTCCTGCTCGGAGTCTACCCCACGCCCCCTCACGAATCACGTGACCCAAATCAACCAATCGCTAATTTTCGTTGCATCAGCGTTACACCTGAGGCCCGATTTTCTGGGTTACCCCCGCTAAAATCACTTTCAGTGATAAAATCTGACATGCTGTGGTGTCACGAGCTGACATTTATGCTCAAGTGTGGTACATATATGTTTAGACAAGGAGAATCGAGATAATTATTTGTTTAGAATACTTTCCCAATCGTAGGAAAGTTCGATTTGGTTCGTCAGTTTAGTCTTCGCATCTGTGATTTTTCTTCATCCTCAAAATGTTTGTTAAATTTCATTCGTAAAAATATGAATTTCTGAGCAAGCTTGTAACGTCAATCATTTTATAAATTCACGAGAGCGAACCCTTTGCTCGCTCGTGAGACGTATGGAATAACATTCCAGTCGTTGAAATTAAAAGTTCCACAACAAATGGAATTGATTGAACACTTTTACTCTTTATAGTGAAGGAAACGTTGTGGTCGCGCGAAGGGTCAAACGATAGCACGCGGCGAGACGAGATGGCTGCCTCCGTTTCCTTCTGTGAACGAGCGAGCGAATGAAGAAATCTCGCGAAACGAGCAATTAAAAACGATACAGCCGTCAGAATCGCGGATAATAAATCGTTTCTATCGCTTGAAAGGATCGGCAACTGATTTTCTGCAGCGGTGAAATTATTCGTTTGGAAGGGAGGAGGGAAGAGCGTGATGCGCGTTTCGCCGGCCATTGTGAAATTTTACGTGCGGCCCAATTGCGCAAACAACACTCGAATAAGATACTCTTCTATCCTCCTTCTATCTAGATTCCAAATCCACCGCTGCATCCGCGAGCTGTTTTCCGAATTTAATTTCGTCTCTCGCAGCTGGTGCATCGTTAAGAACGAAATTCATTAAATTATTCACGCGACGATTGTTCAATTTACTGTCAAACGACCCGTGCTGGCCCATTTTCTCCCCTTTCACACGCTGCTGACGGACATGAGCTCGAGTCCAATGTGCACTTACGAATCAAGATCAACATCTGTGAGTTTCGTTCCGTGGATTTTAAACACTATCCGAAGGTAAAAATTGGTTCGTTCAGTTTTGTTTGTTATTACGATTGCAGTCATTTGTTCATTCTGTACAAGTCGAGAATTAAATGTACGCAAGTACGTTTCGTTGTTAGTTCAGTGTATGCGATATATATATATATATAGGTACGTTTCATCGAGAATATTTTGTACAGGTCAGTTTTGTTTCATGGGTATCGAGTACCGTGCTCGAAAGTAAAAATATTTCATCGAGTACGCTTGTAATTCACTCGTTTTATACAAATCGAGATCAATGTGTTTTATAATACATTTACAATGCATTTTATATTAAGTCAAGTTTGACATCTAAATCTCGTTTCAAAGGTTTCCGTACACTGTACTTTAAAAGTAAAAATGTTTCAACACCTGCAATAAACTCATTTTGTACACTTTAATCTGCAGAGTAAAATATCTACTAATTAGGTAGTTTTAATCCATCGAAATCTACAATTTGCTAACATTTTCAACGAAACTGGATTACGTTTCCAATAGATTGGCATAACACGAATGTATTATTTATTTATTTCGTTAACGGGATGAATCCTTTTTTATAAATAGTATTATACATACGATACATTAAAATAGTCAAGATGATCGATCTATAATTTTCATATAATTTCTATAATACATTTGTCACAGTGTATTCTTAGAGACTCGAATGATTTCTATAGAACCGCGCGTTCTTTATTACGCTATAAATTTTTCCTCCAGTTTCAGTTTCTCTGCTACAAATTTTATACTTCGTCGGTTGTTGTAGCGTTAATGTTATGAATATGTCCCTCCGTGGTGTCGAAAAATTCGCAGAGATTGGCTCTCTGAAGAACAACATTCAGGAAGTGACAGTTGCCCCGAGAAATCTTTCCTTGAAACGTATCACTTCCTTCTTCCTTTCTTCTCGTCCTTCTCCAACCTTCGGCTACCATTTTGGTTCTCTCTCGGCCGAGAGTAAAGTTACACGGCTCGCAAAACGGAAGTGCAACGCGTAACAAGGCGAGTTTCTTTGCGCGTTGACACACGCGCGTTCTTTTACGCGGCGCAATCGCTTTCGTAACGCAGAGTCCGCGAAAGCCCGAGATCGTCCTTCGATTACAGGAAGTCGGGCCTTTGGACGGCCGCCCGCTTGATTTCGATCTATCGATCGCCGGACGCTCGCGCGCCAACATCCGTTTCTCGAAAGAGGAACCCGCTTCTCCGGCTCGTCGAACGTCCTCTTCTTAGATATTCTTCTTCCTATCAAAGGAAAATCATTTTTACACTGCAAATTCGTCCATAAATCGTCCGTTAGTATTCGCGAAATATGTGAAATATTATTCAAGTTCCTGTATTTGTGTCATTTGCCTTTTTGTTATCTTGAAATAAAATTGCAAACTGTCATTTAATTTAACAGTCAGTCCCTTAAAGCATCAAGCATCGAACAGGCAGTCGTCCTGTGGGGATTCGAGTAGATTATTTTTAATATTTTTGACTATTTATATACTTTAATATTTTTACTTGAAACGAACACAAATTGTTGATAGTAACGATAAAAAAATTTAACTAGACGTACTATATATATATATCATTCAATGTTAATAAAAAAAAAATTAAAAAGAGACAGAGTTGCAGAATTTATTTCAAAATTTATCGTAATATCGGTATTTGTTAATTTATTGTATACCTCGAAGTTATTAAAAAGAAACTAGTAAAACACATTTTCTTGGTCGAAATTCACAATTTTGTTAGATCGTTTAGAGATTGGCGATACATCGAATGTTAGTTATTTTTAATTATTTTTGTTTTCTCCGTTGCGAATGATTTCTCCCTTGAAAATCGAACACTAATCACGTTCATACGTGATGAAAACAGAGAGATTGAAATTGTCAAAGAAGTAGAATTGATCAGTTTGATTTCTAACAGATTTTCAATTCAAGATCATTATTCTGGAATCTGTCAAATCTATCTTTTCGTCCGAATTAAACGATCTCAACGAAAATAACTCTCTGTTTCTCTCTTTATTACATAGATTGCACTGTACTTGCACAAGGATTTGATTTAATTACCAATTGACAGATACAAAATCGTGGTCCATACACGAGAGTAAAAAACAGCGAATGCCTCGAATACGTAATTACACTTTCGTTTATTAAAATTCAGAAGAAATACAAATACGATACGATCTTTATTGCACTTTCTATGATCGAAAAAATTCCTTTAACAATAAGTTGTACAATCTTGCTTAACCAATTTATGGGCATCAACAGTTCAGCCTTGGGATCGGTGCATCGATGAGTAGTCCTCGCGTTCTGACAACAATTTGCATCGACTTAACCCTTTGCTTTGTGACATTCAGTCTCACTCGCGAGATAGATCATTTTCGTTTACATAATCGCGGTTTAAATTGAACGGTAATTTTGCTATGGAAGTGGAATTTTGCTATGATAAAGATTGACACATCTAACGTTAACTTTCATCGATTCTAAATTATCAAAATTTGATAACCATTGCGCGTGAGCAATCCAGTTGGTGGTCACTAGAAAAACCGCATTCCAATAATAATAACAATAATACTAATAATAATAATAATAATAATAGAAACAACAACTAATTCGACCGTGTGTCGGAACGCTGGATATCCCATTGTGGGCCTGCCAAGGTCTCCACCAGGCAACGAGCAAATAACAGCGGGCGCCTATCGTGCAAAACCGATAACCCCTTTAGCCAAATGACACGCGTTTCCCACACGGGTGTCAGAGGTCATCCTTAAAACGCAGAACCATGGTAGTCAACTCGTGACTGGATTCTACCGCGCAAAGGAGAATGGGACTCATTCGACATGGGAGTTTTTTTTCGCTGGGACCGAACGAATCCGAACGCGATACCCTTCGAGATAATCGATACCCTGCTACCGAGGATACGACGATTAAATTGGGAAAGAAAATTCAATTGGAGAAGACGACGCGTTGCTTAGTCGAGACTTGAAAGAAATGTATCGACGTCGAATCCTTTGCAAAATTTCGAGGCTTCGCGAAGATTCTTGCCGCAGTGATGCTCGAAGTGTTTTGCAAAATCGATTAATCGATCGCGACTTGAGCGTGTCTTCAATTCCTTGTATAGTGTTACATTGAGATTTTGAGAAGTTCGAACAAGGTACAATTAAAATTTCGATAAACTCTGACTTTTCTAAGTTCCGAGAAAACTGGCTTTTCAATGTTTAGATAATTCTCGAATTCTGATGTTCCGATAATTCGGTGCATCGTTCGATATTTAATGCGTCTCGAGTTGTAGATTAGATTTGAATTTTTCAAAGATTCGACGGGCCTCGAGCAGCTTTGATAAAGCTCGTGCCACATCTTCTCATTGAGTGATACAATAATATCGAGTATTTACCAAACTTCGAAGATTATGAAGTCTCTTTAAACGTTGAAATATTCGCCACCTGTCAAAAGATGGTATTCGAGACTTATCGATCTTTCAGCAATTTAAAATATCGAGTTGCGAAAAGATTATCTGTTGCATTGGAAAAAAAATACAAAACGTTAGAAACCAACTGCACAAAAAGAAGAAAACGATTGATTTCAACGATTTTCAAACCTTTTGCACTCGACTGTTCCTTCTAAGGGGATATCGTACAGCTCAGACTTCCTTCTTTTTATAATATAAATAATATAATTATAACGAATGTAGATATGTTTGACGTTGCACGATATAATAATGGCAATAGCATAATACCTGAACAGACGCCTGAGAGTGAAAGCTATAGTACGACGTGGGAAGAATGAAAGAATTTCAAAAGAAGAAATTGAGAAGAAAACAGAAGCAGTCGCGAGTCAATTGACACTCATTCTAAATAATTCGCGCAAACAGTAGACTTCTCGTTGCTTCTTGAAACATGAGTTTACAAGATGATAGAGAAGGTTATTTTCTCTAAATAATAATTTTAAAATTATTGAGAGCAAAGGGTTGAAAACAACTGCAACAGCTACTTCAGTCAATCGTATGGAACAAAAATTCGCAAAACTCCAAGATCTCGAGACAGTTGGCAGTCGCTCTTTTCTTGTAAATCAGCCTGTAGGAAAGTGTTTGTTTTCTACGTCACGTCACGTTTTCCCATAAACGTCTGATATACGTTTAAGACACAGGCGGAATCGCAGCCAGCATCCCGCGTTACGAAATATCGCCGGCCAGAGCAAGCAGGAAAGTGGTGATTTCGCCGACACCGGAAGTTGTGAGATCGATATAAATTGCAACGGGGGCATACCGAAATATTTCTGCGCGTCCGGCCGATTCCCACGGGAGGCGTAGCCCGTTCTCGAAGGAACCGGAAGCGAGCTGCACCGTGGCCTGCATCCAAATGACTTTCCAAAAACTCGTTATGTCACACACGCCGGCCGACTACAGGACACTTTTCACTTTCGAGAAATCGACCCTCCGCTTTTCACCTTTCACCTCTTGCCTCGACGTCGTTTCCTCGAACGACAAACTAAACAAATCGTTTTTAGACACTACGAAATTTTTTCTGGCCGAATTTCCTTTCAATTTGTTCGTGGATATTTGCCACGTTGCTGATCATTTTGTCTATTTAGATGTAATTTCTTTGATTTTTAGTAACTTTGTCCAATTTATTAATTTCACTTAATTCTGTTAATTAATATGTTTCCATTTTATCTCGTTTTGTTATAAAAATTGACAGTTTTTTGACAAAAATAATTAAAAACACGCAAACTATTAAAATCAGCTTTCTTAAGATTTAAATTTACATTTAAATTAAAATTCGCCCGATCTCATTTTCCACATTAATTCCTCAAGTCTATCAGTTTATGGTTAAGGTGGGTGAAACGCGAAACTAACATTTCATAAAAAGCACCAGAAATGTTAAGTTACCTATAACTGTTAACAAAATGAAATAATGCAAATATCAGTAATAATTAGTAATAACACTAAAAATTTACAACCTATTAAAATCACTTTTGCGTCAAGATTTACATTAAATTTACATTTAAATTAAAATTCGCCCGATCTCTCCGTTCACGTTAGCTCTAGAACTACCAGCGACTATAAAATTTAGAATGCAAGGAATAGAAAAAAGTTAACGCAGTAACGATCACGAGATCTTGCATTTACGTACTTTGCACAAAAAAAGAAAGTAATTTAAATCTCATAGAAATACACGATCGAAACTTGTAAAATTCTTCCGAGAATTGGTCATCTCGACCACCTTCGGTGGCTTAAGTAGCTCCTTAGGTGTTAATTACATTATACTTCCTCGAGTCGAGCAATCTGTGACTGACATAACTGACGAAACACGAAACTAACGATGCATTTGCAGACAAATTTTTCAAAAGTCTTCAGTCTCCAGTTACCACGCGTCATTTACAAGAATCGGATAGACAGCCAGACACCCTCTTACGCAATGGAAGTGTCTTGTATCAGCAATTCTTCATGGAAAACCTCTCGCTGTTACAAAAGAACAAATCCCTCATGGGGGATTAGATTCGCTTTATATAATGCGGAGCATTGTCGTATCGGAATAACCGGGATTACGCGCTCCGCGTCACGGAATCGACGATCGGCAAAAGGAAAGAGGAAAACGGAGGGAAAGAAGGCGACGCAGTCACGAGGAGGAAAGAAGCTCGAGAGAAACTCTCCTCCTGAATCACGTAACAAAGCTGACCGACTGATTTTTCTCGGCAGCGCCGTGCAACAACGGAACTGATATTCATTTGGAACTTTGAGGTTTGTTTAGTGGCCACGTCGAACGATAGCGAAGCGTTGAACGACCCCATTAATCGGCGGTGAATATCTTCGTTGCATGACTACTTCCAGGTCATTGTATTTAAATACGGCCGTCTCGCTGACGTGTTTTGTCTCAGGGAGGGATTGTCCTTTTTTAGATTCACGACGATCATTCTCGATCGTGTCGACGATCTCTCAGCGGCGTTTCATCACAAGGAACAGTTTGTTTCATAGACTAAATATTGTTTGTTGCTTCAAAATTAATTAATCAATTAATAGTGGTCAAATTGGAAAAGGAATCGCTATAATTTGTAAATATAGTCTTGTCTTGTAAGATCGAGTCACAGTGATTCACCTTCAGGTGAAACTTTAAATATACAAATTATATGCACTATTGAAATGTCGCGAGATGACTGGATTTTTCTTGTCTGATTGATTGAAGAAATTACAACGAGGAGAAGGAAAAAAAACTGCTTTTTTTAAAACGACTTTTACCTCACTACGATTGGTCTCACCGAAAGCAATTGTTCTGACTAGGAAATGAAGATGACTTTTTTGCCATAAAATTTTATTGATACAAGGCCACTCCTACTCGAGGTCTACGCCACGCCCTCTCGCGAATCACGTGACCCAAATCAACCAATCGCTAATTTTCGTTGCATCAGCAGCGTTGCACGATTTTCTGTGTTACCCCCGCTAAAATCACTTTCGGTAATAATATTTATAAATACCTATGTCTTTGCTAGTTTTAAAACAGAGCAGTCGATAGTTCTTTCACAAACTGATTGGAGTTGAACTGCTATGAACGTAAAATTCCAAACGAGCTGACAAGAGTACTTAACACGCAAAGTGTTCCGGCAGTTAACGCACTGAAAATGACATAAAGTTCTCTACGACGACGACAATGATGATTATACCAATCACTAGAAGCCACAGTGATCACGTGGGTGTAGCTACTTAGTTGAGATCAGCCGTGCATTATCCTCGAAAGAAATAACGTGAGACTACGTGCTTCTCGAATCCGTTTGAATTCACGTCACCGATCGATTTCTAGTACTAGAAAGTAATAAAAGTCAACGTGCGAGTTGCAAATTGCTGAAAAATGACAACTGACTTGAGATAAAAGAAAAGAATTTCCAAAAGCCACAAGAACGATAAAACGTACATATTAAAGTTCTGTCGCTTTTCTTCTCAACGTCATAACTCATAATATACAGGGTGAAGAATAAAATTTTTTCGTGCAAGATTTAGTTTCTGAGAAAATCGAGTTTACCAAGTAACTCGATCAATTTTTTAACTCGATTTTCTCAAAAAAAAAAAAGATTCTGCTCTTTGTTGTTGACTTATTTTTTCATACAGAATCGCCCTCTTGCACTGCCAATATTGGGACACCTTGTGTGCGCAAATTATAACACACCCACGCGGTTCGAACACACTCGAACGCGTTTCAAGCACGATTGCCAAAGATAGGCTAATTAGCGGCACGGCACGGCTGGAAGAAAAAAAGGCTCGTTACGCGTCTTTATTTTTCTCTCGTTCCAATTCCTCTCGCAGATTTTCCTTTTCCTCCGCCGAGGGAGTTTTTCATTGTTCCGGCGTTCGGCGCATGTTGTCGCAACCGTGTTTCGCCGAGAAAGCGCCGCCGCTGATCTCGTTAAAGCCTAACAACGCACGAATTACGAGCTTCCCCCGCGGTAATTTGAATGGCCGAACGCCTCTGCGAACTGTTCGTTGCGTTGCGTCGCGTTGCGTTTTCCCGCGTTCCGCGTGTCACGAAAAATCGCAATCGTTGTTTCTCGTTCCCGCTGTTGCAGAAAAATTATGGAGAGAGGCTCGTCGATCCCGTGGCAGGAGACGCTCCGAGAAGCTATAGGCGAGGACAGATTGAACGCGTCCGCGCTCAGGGAGTACTTCAGGCCTCTCGAAGATTGGCTGAGAACGGAGAACTTGAGAACCGGCGACATCGTCGGCTGGTCTTACGGTAAGAAACTCATCTCTCGCTCATCTTCCCCTATATTTAAAACGTTGGTTAATGAAAGAGACGTCGGATTAGCGCGTGTGAAATGTCGTTTCTCTTGAAATGTTCATCTTCTGCCGATCAGACTCGCAAGAGTTGCAAGAGAAAAATTGTTTTTAGTTGATTCTATCAAGATTTGCAATTGTCATTTAATACTTTTATATATATTGTAACGACGTGTTAATGAAATATAATGGCAAAATAATAAGTATGCTAAATAAAATTGCTAACACGTGGGTAGGAGGAGTTGCTTTTCAAAGTTGAGCATTTCAAAATTTTTTCTAAATTTCATAATCTCGTTGTATGTAGGGGGTTGTAATACATGGTTGATAGACCGAGGATTTTGTGGGATATTTAAAGGTACAGAATGCACGTAATATGAAAAATATGTGGAATTTTATTAAGCCTTGTAATATGTGCAATAAATTTCTATTTAGATTTCACTTTTTTAATTGCACTCGTAACTTTTAATCCTTAACTATTAAGACTGTGAGTCCATTTGTTACGATAATATAACAATAAATTTTAGTGCGATGCCGTTACATTTTTCTGTTTCTCAATTTATATGTACAATTGGTCAATCACGATTCTCAAAAGTTACGAATCGCGATGAAGAATTTTTCACAAAAATTTAGTGATTGAATAAGTAATATTTCAAAGAAGCTACAAATTTGATCAAGTTTCGAAGGAAAAGTTGACGTTTCACACGAGCCAACCTACCCTCACCATTTATCTTTGAATACCAATTTGGGCCGGCAACGGGTTCGCATAAGACGACACAAGAGTCCATTAGAATTCACACGATCCATTTAACTACAATTCAATCCCCGTGAGATCGTCCCATTTTTTTTTTTTTTCTCCTCCTCGGATACCACGCCAGTCAACCCTTTCACCATTTTACTCCGATCCATCATTCGTGCATCATAACCATTATACCTTGCAACGTCGAGTCGTACGAAATTAATTGGTTGCAAACGCGTTGCTCTAGACTGCAGACGATCGAACGATTCGATCTCGACGCGATAGGAATAATCACGTATTACGTAACAATGACAGAGAGCTGGCATTTGGCAAACGACACGATTAATCTTAATTAGCGAATCGAACGATTAGCAGATCGAAAGATCCAGCTAATGAAGGACAGTCGTAAATTATGCGCGTTCACTTTACCCCTGCACGATTTTTTTTACCTCGCAGTCGGCCATTTCATTCTACGAGCGAGAGTGTTCTCACACTTTTCGCGCGTAGAATTAAACGTCCAATAAATAAATCCTAATTGCTTAACTTTGAAATTTTGAAACGCGAAACAGTTAACATCGATCGATTATCCTAATTAAATATTCCCAGTTGTACATAGTTTTTTATATTGGTGAAACACGGACTAATAAGGATCGATTAATTCTCTACCCGAACACGTTAAAATTCCACGGTGAAATTACTGTAATTCCCCCATTCGCATAATACATCGTACATCACGTTCGAGCGACTACACAACTCACGCGAACCGAGGTTCT
Organism: Melipona beecheii; assembly: GCA_032399605.1. Classification (NCBI taxonomy): domain Eukaryota; kingdom Metazoa; phylum Arthropoda; class Insecta; order Hymenoptera; family Apidae; genus Melipona; species Melipona beecheii. Next base: position 7,720,572 of record JAUCMO010000291.1, on the reverse strand, counting down.
ATCGTATTTCCTCTGCACAGCCGGTGTATTACGCGGATTTTTAATTCTCCAACATCCCGGGCCCAGCGCGAACAACCTGGAACCGAGAAACAAGGAACCGATTCACGCGACCATCGAGACACAAGCGTACGCCAGCTAGCGTTCGCGCCCGCCTTTCATCGTAACTTGTTACAAATTATGCAATTTCCTACCGTAACAGATTGAAGGTTGCAGTTCCCACGTGCCAGTTACCGACCGGGTAGCGCTACAAATATTCATCGTGTGACGACACTCGACTGAATTACGATCCCGGCGCGCGGCGAAATTATCGGGATCGCCGGGTTACATCTTCCCGAGCCTAGCCTCTTGCCAAATTCGCGAGCCGCGTTGCGCAACGCACGCTGTGTACAATCCTTCTGAATGAGAAATAGGAATAGCAGGGGAAAAAGAAATAAAAAATAAAGGGAAAGTTCGTTATACGGATAATTATCCAACTTTGATTGACGCTCTTGATTGTTGGCATCAGACTGTTGGCTAAAGACTAAAGTATAAAAATTGGTATCAGAGAGATCAGTAACATGTAAGGAAAATGGGAAAGAATCGCTCAAATCTCTGAAAAACAGTGACATTCGCTCTGAAAAATTACAAATTAGTCGTTTTGGCCATTTTCATTTGCATCGATAAGGATATTTATAACATCCGTATAATTTACTGGACAGAAATTTTGAAACGTGTATTCCCGTTGATTTGACGGATTAGATGTACTTTCAGAGAGACTACGGGGGAATATTCTAATCCTATCCGTGTTTCGCTGTCGTTAAGAAGACACGAATTGTTATAAAATTAGTTACTGTACAAAACACGGTAGTGGATATTATTCGAAAGTAGCAGATTATTCTCTCTCTCACCTCTTAACGATACAACAAGTCTTTAAATATTGTACATGAGACAGAATTTTACGATTATATTATTTGAGGTGTTGTTATTAATCATTCAGTTCAACTGAACAAATCAGAACTAACAGAATTGTAAGAAAATCAAACATGCTCGTTTGAATTAAAATTAAATTACTCCGCCAAATTATCGACGATAAAGAAAATGTTTTTAAACGAATCATACGCGTTTCGAAAGCGGTGCTTTAAAGTGAAAAATAAAGCAATCTCGTTTCTTAGATGGCACAAAGCCATTTCTTTTGCACGATGACTGTTGTTGAATCTTTTGATTCGACGTACATGTCGTATCGCGAGGAAATCGTTTCTGAAATTCACACAGAGGAAACGTCACGATTATTTCCGCGTTAAACGCAAAGCAGGATCCTGTTGGGCCACAGATCGTGAAGTTCTTTGTCCGTGGGACTGGCGTAATTGCGAAATCGGAGTAAAACGCGAGCATGGGCCCGGTAAGAGACGCTTATACTATCGAAGGAGTGAGAGACGTTGAATCGTGAGACACGTTCGGTGACTTTACTCTCGGTAAAGTTTCCATTGCACGTTGCACCTCGAAGCCCGCTCGATTTGCCTCGGCAACACACACTCGCGCGTTACGTGTTACACGTAGTTTCCTAATCCATTAAGAACGAAATAGTGCGTAAAAGTCGAGTAAACGTGACGTACGGTACATAAAATGTAAAAGTACAGGGTAACTTTCAAGCCAATCTGTCAAGGTATAAAAAGTCTATTGAAATGGCAAATAAATGGTATCCTAACAAGTCAGAGATGGAGAAAAAGTTTATGTGAATTCAATAACTGTAATTTGTCAAGTGATTTCGAAATGGAAACAGGATTTTTAGCTTTGTCGTACCTCTCACTCAAACAAACAACGTGTCTTTAATTACGATCGATGATCGTAAATGAAAACCACAGGACAAGATGGAGTAACGAGGAATTTTCAGATTGAACGTGCCATCAGTCAGTTTCAATTCTAAGTCTCACCTTTTCTACTAGCTGTGGGATTAAATATTTCGTTTGGATCCTATTAAGAACATTTCAATATCGAAATTTTGAGTACCTGTATCTTCTCTTCCGTTTCCTACGTACTTCCCAAACGTTATCTAATTTTCCAATGTTAACGCTAGAACTGCCGAGGACTAAAGTATAAAAAAATGGAGTCAAGGAAAGAAACTGCACAACTGTACCCCAATACGATTCGTCTCACTGAAAGGCAACTGTTCTGACTAGGAAAAGAAGACGACTTTTTTGCCATAAAATTTTATTGATACGCAAACATTTGAATCGATACAAAAATTGCAGGCGCGATCGTTCAGTACCAGACAACGCCACTCCTACTCGAGATCTACCCCACGGCCCCTCGCGAATCACGTGACCCAAATCAACCAATCGCTAATTTTCGTTGCATCAGCGTTGCACCTGAAGAGGCCCGATTTTCTGGGTTACCCTCGCGAAAATCACTCTCAGTGATATTTTACAAAAATCATTCGAATCTCTAAATAAAAAAAAAACGCAACCCTATAAACCCGTTGCAATGTAAAATTGCTCTCGAAAATTATAAATTGGCCATTTCTACCCTTAACTTTGGCAGTTTTAGTGTTTGATAGTATCATTGTACTAAAAAAGGGAGAAGGTGAGGGAAACGGTGGCAGGTTCAGCGACACACAGAAGGAAAATGGGCCGTTTCAGAGAAGTGACGGCGATGGAAAGCGCAGATGTACGTGACTCGTGCGTTACGAGGAGAAAGAGCGCCGGTTGTATAATTTCTCTGTCGATCGCCATACCAAAGCACCGTTCCTCTTTCCTTCCTTTACTCTCTGCCCATAGTCGCTCTTTCGATTCCGTACGTCACTGTTCCCAACGGAGAAAGCATTTCACGTCGCGCTTTATCACTTTTTCCCTTTTTCTCGTCAATAACTGGCGACTGGAAATGGAGTATTAAATTCGAAATTTTTGCGAATGATCTTCCGTAAATTTTATTGAATCTCACGGGCAACGTTCGCGACCTGTTAAATGAAATAAATAAAATTCATTGACACGAGTGTCCAAAATTATTCCTGATCTGAAAAGTGAGAATTTAATAATAACTGAAAGTTTAGATAACAGAGAGATAAATAACGTTGTTGAATTGACCTGTTGAAGGACTGAAAATCATAATGGTGCAATTTACTATTATGTTTTAAATAGTTTTCGCATAACAATCTCCTTGTATTTATTTCTATAATTGCATGTAATTATAACACATGTAATTACAATAATTGCCATAATAAATAATAAAGAATAAAATTGTGAAATTAAAAATTTTGATTTGAAAAATCAGACTACTTGATTTTCGAATTTTTAATTCAATTTAATTTTATTACCAATCTCTATCGGAGATAACAAAATACAAAACAATATTCCTTGAATTTTTCTATTATGATACAAAAACTACTATCGTTATTTATAACTTGTTTGAGACAAGATTTGTTACAGTTGTTTGTACAACTTTTACTCGAGAGAGTTAAATTTTTACGCCATAAAAATTTGCAACTTCAGTCAAGAATCAAATTAAATTAAAGATTTTTATTTCGAATATATTTTATGCACGCACGAAAATATAGCACTTGTGGTCGACAGTTTTAGAGGATAAAGTATCAAACTCGAAATTTTTACAAGGAAAAACGAGTTATCGCGACGTAAATTCAACAGTTTAGTATTCGTGTACGGTATTAATTACAAGAGTGGACGATCTATATAATCACGGAAATTATTGGAATTGCCGAGCTGGCTCGGCTAATTACCGGAGCGGTTAGCCTGGTATACAAGTTACGCGTCGATACACGTGAGGAGAGATCGTGGGATGATGATCGCGTAATTTCGAGAACCGATAACTTGTAAACTGGAAGGAAAAGGCGTTTGGATTTTATGGCGATCGGGACACACGTCACGAGTGGAAAGGGGAAACGGTACCTGTTCTAGTTCCTCGATCTAGACAAGATGCCTTTTTTTTTCCCCACGATTAATCTCGATTATGGAATTTTAGAATGGTGTACACGTCTACAAAGCTCCTTCCAGCTCGTGAATCGATTTATCAGTCTTTTGCAACAGATGTAGCAGCGTATCTCCTTTGTAACGTTATACCATACAAAATTATATTGTTTTATAAAATTATTCGTGATTATAATATATAATATGTCGTATGAATAATTTTATTGTTTACAGAAATTTACATCATTACTGAAAAATCTAATTTTCTATTCCAGAGTAATTGCAAAGTCAAGTTATAAATTTCTTCCTTACAGTATCGTAATCGTAATGCATCAATTAAAAATAACTTCCATTGTCTTAATCACAATAAATCAGTAGCTTAAATTTATTAATTCAAATCGTTGGGTCGCAATTCGTTAAATTGTAACTCGTTTATTACGACTTATTATGATTATGATATACATGGATTGTTTAACCATTATTAAACTAACTATCGAATCAAATTACCAAGTCTGGATTCAAATTGTAGGCTACTTAATTGTTACATTACAGTTTAATGTCATCATATATGTGATTAGTACTATTATCGTGAAATACGCAGATTAATTACAGATACTACCTAGTTATAGATCGTACGATCATTTGATCATCTAATCGTAAGTAAAATTAAAATCAATTTACAGACTCTTTTTTCCACAGTTATCGCAGTGAAATGCATCATTGAATTGAACCAAGAACAGAAAAGTTTAATGATCATCGTCGATTCGAATAACGCCCGTTACCTCTTCGATCCTTTCATCATCTTATTTTCCAACTTACACTGAATCACTTCGAACCGTAATTCCTGCCGCGGAACAAATATCGCGGTAAAGTTATTCATCGACGGTAATAACAGTAAACGCGATAGCGTGATATCACAAGCTAACCACAGATTACCCCGATTGCAGACGGAGATTACTGCAAGCGCAGCATCGAGACCGCCGGTCTGCAGGTCTACGGAAGCGGATTCTACGGCAAAGCGGCGACGACGAGCGCGACGACAATCCTGCCGGCGATCACGTTGATTCTCTCGACGATTTCGATACTTCGTTAATAAGGAAGAGATTTTTATGGAACAGTGAGTCGAATGTTCAAACAACGTTATGCAATTCCGAACGTTTGAAAACACTTTCCCCCTTCTTCGGGATATCGTTTCTTCCCGGCCAACCAATACAGTCAGAAACCAAAAAACGAAGGACCAAATAAGATATGTTAATACGACGTTAGGATGGTGTGTATGAAATGTTTCATTTTTTTTTTTTAATTTAGATTTAATGTTACGACTACCGACAAATAAAGCATAAAATTTCCATCAGAGACATTAAAATGAAAGAAACAGAGAATCTCAAAAATACACTGTTTTACATCTATCAAAATATCCAACGAAAATTATCAATTGGTAGTTCTAGCGTTGACGCCAGAATTGTAAAGCAAAATGAATTTTTAGAGAAATTTTGCAGATTTACAGTGACACATTTTCAAATATCTGTAAGTAATTTCTGAATAAATAAAAGCTTGTGTTCTTTAACACGTTTTCCTGTTCCATGCAATTTAATTTCTCTGATACAAGTTTTACACTTTAATCATCGATGCTTCTAGTAGTTGGAGACACCTCGATTAAAATAACTATTAAAATAGAATTAAAAAAATTCTAAATCTCATTTTTTGAAAACTTAAGTACGTGCGATCAGTGATAAATTTTTATGACAAAAAAGTTTGCTAGACGAGCTTGAAAACACCTGCACGGAACAAAAAAGCTCGATCGAGAACGAGCGATTTCCACGCGAAAGAGGAGGCGTCGAGTTGGAAACGTCGCGTGCGTCCCCTAATTATCGTTATTGTTGTAAGTATCCGTTACTAATTTAACCGCGAGCCGTGACAATCGTACGCGCGTGCAATTAAGCTCGCGTGCGAGCAGCGCTCATGCGAGCGCATAAATCGCTTCAGCGTGTCGCGCGCCTTGAAACAACTCGGCCCCGGCGTTTAATAAAGACAAAGAGATTTACGTCCTCCGTTGTTAAACAGTGCCGGATAAACGGTACGAGACAGGCACGAGTCGCGCTTTTCTCCTCTGAATCACTCCAGTTTAATGCCAGAACTGCCACTGGCAGTCACGGCGATCGATGCATCTTGCAGAATCTTTTTATAATTTCTCGCAAGCTTTTTTTAATGGAATCTTTATTATCCAAAAAAAAAAAAAAAAATCGATCAACCGAATAAGGACCAACATTTCGTTTCGAGTTCTTCTTTTGTACGTCAGTGAAATGCCAAATTCCAAAAATTCGTTTGACACGTTCTTCGTTGTTGCTTCTTCCAGTTGCATAAAATCGAAGGAAATCGAGGTAATTTTGACTGTTACTTGATCCTTGATAAAATGGTAAGAAATCTTGTTTCATATGTTGATATTTACAAGATAGCTCTAGGCTATCTAGCTATGTTAATGGCTCTAAAACTAAAAGCATTTTTCAGATAGACTGCTATTGTTCGTCGTTTTCCCGACATTATTAAAATGTCGCGTATTATGCTCTGAGAATAATCGATGGAATGAAATATCGATTAATCGAGAGTTTTTAAAACAATTTTCTCAAAAACTCTTTAAGACTTATGAAAACAAATATAGAAATTCCAGTATTTTCATTCAAAACTTTCGCCATTCAAAAACAAACTCCAACGTTTTTGTTCAAAATATCTGTGACACAGTTCGAAACCTACTATTCTTCGTTTCATACTCTCGAAATTTTCTAGAGGATTAAGGATTCCACTTCACTTCGACTTCTTCGGCAGTTCTGGTGTTAACACGACCGCAAACCCAATTGTAAATACATACTTGCGTGCATAAGTTTGACGCGTGAAATACCACGATAGATCGAGTTTAAAAAAGAAGAAAGAGAAAAGAGAGGAAGGAAAGAAACAAAAAAGGGAAGAAATAAGCTCGTTTCGAAACCGCGTTCGCGACACGGTTCGTAAGCCACGTTTCAGACAATTCCACAATTACGTGCAACGTAATTGGACGATATTTCGACCACGAAATGGGAAACGAGCTCGGTTCGTAGCGACCGTACGAACTTGACGTTCTCGTTCGGTATCGTTGCAATTTTCATGAGGAGAAAATCTATATTCCGTATTGGTATTAGTATTAGTATATACATGTGCGTTTTGTACCATCGATCGCGTGCGTTGTCCATTAAGCGTCGTACATTCGTTAAGGCGAATTATTTTTACCGTAATGCGTTCTCCTTTCCTCGGAGAAAATCGTACGTGCAAACACGGAAGCACGAGCTGTACCGAAGCTTTAAATAAATACATGTTTTAACCACAAGCGTTTCTATTATGATAATCGGATCGCGGATTTTTGTGACTCTGGCGGTTGAGTCGAAATACATACGGAAGGAATCCATAGAATGCGCGCAGAAAATAATATTTGTAACTGGAGTTTTGTCAGAACGTTTCTTCAAAGATATCTCGTCGTAGTTTCGTAACTATCGTAACTGTGTGACATAACTTTCTCTGAAAAAATTAAAAACACCGGGAATTTTGAGTATTTCTGTGCGTTCGAAGAGATGGAAATATGCCAGATAGGGAATTTTATCAAGTAAATACTCGTTACGACAACTCGATCATTAAAGTAACCTATTGGACGTGCTTGCAGCGTTTAATTTTAGAAATGAGATACAATTTTTATCATGAATCGTTGTTAGAAAATTTATATAATTTTCTGTTATTTCTTTCAAACCTCTTTTGAATCCTCTTTAATATTACCGTGGTCTCTGAATTCTCCCTCCGACGTTGTTTTCGTTTCCGCAAGTAAAAGGATAAGATTTCATAGAAGTCACGAATTTCTATATCTGATCAATTCTTTCCAATTTTATTCTATTTGTTACAATTAGCGCTTCTTCGATTTTATCAAGATTTAAACTGAAAGAGAAGATTTCGTTGAATGACAATAAAAAAATGTATAAGAGAAAACGAGAATATTATAATTAAGAAAGCAGAGCTAAAAAAAAAAAAGAACATTTTCTTAATGATTTGAGCAGGCTCAAAAATTTTAGGGTACCTCCTGTCTTCTTAAAAAAACTAAAACTCTGGTATTCAATGCATAGTGACGAGCACGTAAATAGCATGGATCCTTGCGTAACTCCAAATTTTTACAGACGCAATTAAAAAGACACGGTCTAAGCAGAAATTTGTTTCCATTACTAAATGGAAATTCATAACAGGTACTTGTGCATTGGGTATTTCACGTATATCTTTAAGATCTTCTAAATTTTCGTATGTCGAAACTTCTCGTAGATCCACGAAAGAAATTGCCAACACAAATTGCTATACACAGCAAAATGAGTAGACGATGCGTTAGGAGCGTGTCTAAGCGTCAAATTAGATGATCTATCGCAACGTAATTCATCCATAAATCCAGTTCATCCAAGTGTCAGGTTACGTAAATCGTTGCAACATACAGTTCACTTGCAATTTTTTTCAATTTTCGACAAAAACAACGCCGCTGTCTCGATATCAATCTGGAATTCTTTGCGGGCAGTCCCGTGGCTTGTAAAATTTAACGAAGGTACTCCTGCTGGCACTTTCCTCGATACACGCAGGACGACAGCTTTCACGTGAACGGCAATAGACGTTATTGTTCCTACAAAGACAGCTGCCCAGGCACATAATTACACAAAGGTGGTTTGTCCAGAAACTGGTTCACCCACTTGCGTAACGAAAAGATGCAGAAAGTGAATTCGAAAGAACCGAAACACTCTGGCGAGTGTTACGTCACCAAACGTGCCCCGATGCTTTTACTCCGCTCGAACGTGTCTCGATCTTATCTACCCCCTTCGATGCGTCTCGAATATTACTATAATCAGTGCCATCCTCGCCGTACAGCTACCTGCAACGACACTCGCTGAAAGTGTTTTGAAAGTTTTGCTTGTATTGAATTTCATGCAAATGCGAGATACATTTCGAAATTTCGATAATGAAAGAATCGATAATGTTGAAAAACGTTGTAACTTTCTTGAGAAACAAATCACGTAACAATTTAAATATAACAAGTTACGTGTCCAAAACGTGTGTATACTTTTACGAGCCGTTTAGAGGCGTTTCGACGTTTCGAAGAACCCGCTTTATAACGATGATCGAACGTTTGACCAGTGAGCGAAATCGAAATGGAAACGATAAGATTTCTTCACGCGCGTCTATAAATTATTTCTGCAAATTATTTACGATCGGATGACTCGCAGAAATTCGTTAGATTTCTCCTCGTAGCATGCGTACACGCAATAGAGAAAATCGTAGGAAATCACTCCGAAGGAAGTCACGGAGTTTCGATAAACTGAGAATCCATTGTCGGAGATATTTTTTGCCAAAATCCGAAAAATAACAAGCAGAAATATATCACTTGACACAAGTAAAGACAGAAATCTGAATAAACGGAAGTAAATAAAGTTCGACAAATAAAGAGTAGATTCGAAGCTGAATTCTTTCGACTGCCCCATTTTTTTTCAACAAATCACACAAAATCATCATGTTCTCATCGCTCTCGGAATATTTCCAATAAACGGAACAAACAAGACACCGTGGAAACTTCCCGAAACGTTCGTTCCACGGAACTTTCACCTTGAATCGTTAGTCAGCGACGATCGATTAACGATTTCTCATCTTACGCGTAGTGTGAATTGGCTCTGATCAACGATCAAACTTACCAACGTAGACGGCTAAAGCAACGTAGCCTGCGGTCGTGAACTTTGAGATAAAAAGAAAAAAGAAAAGAGGACAGAGAGCAGAAAAATCGAGACGGATAGGAGAAGCCACGCCTCGGTCGTCAATCTCGATCCGGTCGACGGTTTTCGTGTCCCCGGGCCACGACACACACACACACGGGGTCAAGAGGTCCTTTTTCTCTCTGGTTGCACCACAGAGCTCCACAGCCGGTGATCGAAGGATCCGATCCGGTCGGTTTTGTTCCTTTCGCTTTCGATTTCGTTCGGTCGGCTGGGTGTCGGTTCGGCCGGCCAAAAACTGGTCCGTCCGGTTGTGCAATCGGAGGAACCGGGAAGTTTTGTCTTTCCGTGAAACGTCTGCACAATGAGTCGGCGAATACCTCTCGCCCACTTTCACCGCGCACGCACGCACGCCCTCCGATGACGCGCGGACTTACTTTTGAAATTCGCTGGAGAAAAAGCCGCGGAAATTCCGAGCTCTGGAATGGCCTCTTTCACCAGTTTGTGGAAGGTGAGAAGTGCATAAACTTCTGGAAGGTCGTAGTTGAAGAAATTTAAGGAATGGACGAAATGGGCGAGACATTTCTTGCAAGGTCACTGATTCTGTGGTTTCAAGGACAGGTGAGATTCATGCACACGAAGCGACGTCTTCTTTTTTCACTCATCAAGTAGTAACATTGTGAAACATTGTATCGTGTATCCTTTCCAACAGAGATTGGTGATGAGAATGAGATGAAATTGAAAGTTCCAAGAATTAAACATGTAAATGTAAAATGTAAATTTTTATGGCTCCCAATGTCTGATATATGACAAGTTGAGGTTTAAATAAAACTTTGATCGTTGTGTATTTAAATAAAATTGTATATTTAAATGAAGCAACGAGTAGGCTGTGAATTTTTATGCAAATTTATATTTTTGAGAATGTAACTCAAAGAAAGTGGAATCTTCATCTCATGTTATAATGTAAATAATATAAGTTGAATATATTAGAATATATTGAATAACATAAATTGAATACATAATAATTTGTAAGCATATATAAATTACGTATGAAAAGCATCATACTTGGAATATTTTACGTCATTTTTCACATCATGTCAAATAATACGTTTCCTCGAGGATCGATCAATTTCATTATCTTCTAGATTTAAAAATAAAATAGAAGATGGAATAGATTTAGAAATAAAGCAGAATAGATATTTGTTCAGCAATCCTTGGAACGGAGCTATTAAAGTTTCTTCCAAAATGAGTCATGCTTGAAAAATCATCCAGATGGTCTTCTTCAAACGCTAAATTTATGTTTCTAGCAACTTTCGCGGCCATCTAAGTTTTTTTCGTATGATTATTCAAGAGGATCTATAAAGAAGCTTTGACACTTTTTCTGGCGTTGAATATATTACGCATAATTTCTAGTAAATTTCTTCTTCTTCGACACACTCGACTGAATTCACAATTGAACGCCAATATATTTATAAAGAAAGAAAACAAAATAATCGACAGTCTGATATTATGCCAAACGTGCTGTAAAATTTACAATGTTTTGTTGCAAAACCATCATACTTGCTAACTCTTCGGGTTCTTTTTCACAACTCAAAGTTGAGTAGAAGTTGTAACAAAAATGCAGCCTCCGTCTTGCTGCAAACCTTTCAATTCTTCAATCAATCACAAATAAATAAGTCTTACTAATCAATCTCTCCGCTAGATTTCACTGTCTGATTAAAATATAACGATTTGACAGGTCGAGGGCGACCAACGTGATGGAGATCGCAAAGTGAACGACATCAGAGAAAATGAAACTGGTGGTGGTCAACGTTACTCGGGACTGATATCTGGTTAGATCGTAATGAGCGTAATTACTATTAACGGAGAACAATGCCTCTCTTGCGCAGCGCTCGGAGAGGAGAACCGAGTGCAATGTCACTGGCTTGTGCAACTGGCTCGATCCTGCAATCCGTTGCCCTTTGTTCGATCAATTTCCGTCAATCTTCTGAATGAAACCCGCCGCCGTCCGTGCGTTCGTAAAACAAGAAATCACGACCGTTCGATTTACTCGATCTCCAACTAATGGATTCCATTCGAAAGTAGCCAAGAAACAAGAGATAAATACTTTGCCGGATTTTATGAACGAAGGCGTTCGAAAACTTACGAAAACACGCACATAAATTGAAGATCGTTCTTCTGCGACGAAATAAATTGCAGAAGAGAAAAAGAAAGATTAATCATCGATAGATAATGTGCAACTTTCGATCGTTTTGCAGTAACAAAGTAGACGATATAAACAGAGGAAAACAAAAACTTGGGAAAAATTTTCATATCTTTTCATTTCGTAATTTATTCGATCATATTTTGTTTGTTTGGTCGTTCGGATATTATTCAAATTGGATTTCCAGCTATTTCGAGCTCGTTCTACGATTTTGCGTGATATTAAAAATTATATCGTTAAAAGTTACATGAAAAAACAACGTTAAAAACAGTTTCAACGAACTGACGAAATACCGTTTGCAAAAGGGAAAGCGAGAAATTGCAGAATGAGAGAAGAATTGAATTTTAAAGACACGTTTCCAATAGTGATCTAATGGTTTTATAATATTTCTTCGAATCGTCAGTCCCCCATAAAAGTCGGTGCATAAAATTTATAATTCCACGTTGCGACAGCGTGTGTAATTTTCATTTTTTTTAATCGTCGTACTTCATACGGAATGCACGTTCTTTTTTCATTGAAAACAGATCGGCTTCACTCGGCATTCTCGTAATTCGCTGCAGGTTACTAAAACGAGCGTGTACACGACACGCAAGAAGTAGAAACAAAAGCGACGAAAACGAGGGAATTATGTATTCGGTGAACACATAACGCGTGGATTTATGAACCGGAAGCGCGAGATTCAGGAGGCGGAAAGAGAGAGAACGCATCGGAATTCCGCTTTCGCGGCGCAGAAAAATTCGACTTTGCTGTTCTCGAATCGTTCGACGTATGATTTCCTTCGGCTGATTTGTCTCGGCGATGAAAAAAAAGAAGAAATGAAACGAAAAACAAGAAAATCTCGAGGGAAAAGAAACGGTACAAGTGACAACTTGAAATTCTCAAATATAAAAGTTTCTCCGGAAATTTTAACTATACAGTGTCTCGTTTAAGCACGTTTAAGCTACTCGTGATTTCAAAATTTCACGAGCGCTATAATGAAACACGAGTTTGAATAACGAGACAGCAGTTTAGTTGACTAATATTGAGTTAATTAATGACATAAATTTATTTATCGTCGATCGACAACTAGGTGGAAATTGCAAAATGCTTATTGCAAATGCTTATTGCAGTTCGCAGAAATCAAGTATTTAAACTACTAACCTTCTACATGGGATCGCTTTCAGCGCTAATTGTACATGTATGTATTCAAAACTATTCATAGCTTTACTCTTACTTACTCTCTAATCTCTAGACGTAAAATACACATTGCGTAACAATACGTTTGCACTAATTGGCTTTTTAACTCGTACGTATATCTCTCAGTTACTTTCAAAGAACCACGTCTGGTTTACGACTAGCAGACTGCGGACTTTTATGCGAATTTTACGTTCAAAACTTTTTGGGAACGGAATTGAAAAAATGAGAATTTTTCAAGTCAAACGCTTATACTTTGAACGTTTTATGCCTTCCCATATTTCCGCGCTTTCTTTGCAAATCTGCATGGTCCACCGATTAAAATACAATAGCGTTGCACGAATATTTTCACGACTCGTGATAGATAAGAATCGAGTACCGCTCCCTGACATACTCGTGTTCCCAAGAGAGCATGTAGCGGTAAATATACGAATACCTTCGCGGGAATTAACAAAAATCGATACGCGTCAATCTCCGTAGTTTTACCTATGAAAATTCACGCCGAAGCAAGAACAAGTTCCCTCGCGTAACCAACTCGTTTCCCGTGACGCTTCGACCGTGTCTCGCGTCGCGGATGTAACAAGAAGTTGAATGAAAAATTTCCTGTTGAAATTTCGACGAAATTCTTCGGAGTTAAGCCTGAAAGTAGAGTATTATAGCAGTAAAAAAAATAGAGAGAGAGAGAGAGAGAGAAATGTGTCGAATTTATGCAACCCGTTCACTTTCTATTCACTATGTCCAAATCGTGTGTACGTCCCCTTGACAGAGCGGGGATATTAATTGAACGTTTCCTGGGCCGATGTTCACGAGGACAGTAAACAACGGCGACGTACATTAACGCAATCGTTACGCAATGCCGCTGGTACTTCCACGTTCCGTTGATTCGTGGCTCATAATCGTACGATCCGACGTGCGGCAAGGATTACAAGACTCTTGCAACATTTCGAGGGGAGAAACCAAAAAAAAAAAAAAAAAAAGAAAAGAAAGAACGAAAGTTCACCTTACGAACCGAACGACGACAACAGCTCGCTCTGTTCGACTATTACGAATTCCCTTCCTCTGGTACAGTAACACACTGACGCAGCCCCGTCGTGATAAATCAAAAGGGAGTACCTGCAACTTTCGCTGAAATCGAGTCGTTAATACGAAAAAATAGCTTGTCTGCATGTACATTGTGGGAAAACTTGAACCGGATTGAAAGTGAACGTGTAACGCTTTACGTTCGGACCAAGTAATAGTAATAACGTCGTTTTCTGATACTGGTACAACGTTTCACTTTATCTAAGAGTTGATAAGTTTTGATCTGTGATATAATTTAACAAGGACACTGAACGTCAGAATATATTTAACTGGAATATAAATTATGTTATATTAAGTTGTCACTAGATGGCAATATTTATTAAATATGAAGACAACGACATTATTTATGGATACCTGATTGTTAAATACTGAAAGTCATTTGTCAAACCATCCTTCGGTCTGGTTAAATCGACTCGTTTGCTACAATAACGATATAATTCGAAAGTCAGGAAAAGGTTTTCATTTTATCATTTTTTTCTTTCTTTTTTTTTTTTTTTTTACAGCATGACAGAAAAATGTCAAATTCCTATAATAACATTTCGAACACGTCAGAGTTTTAAGTGGGCGATTCTGGAAACTTGATACCGTGCAAACTAGCAGTAAGGGCACGCATCGTTTGAAAAGGGTGTGTGCAAAAATTTCCTTTTTCAATATCTATTGTTCCGGAAAATTTCGGGAGAGAAATTTCGCTTGTAGGCGATTTTTTTTCTTTCTGCGTCGGAAGAAAAATACAGGAAACGATACGCGGGAAACTTTCACGCGTGTTTAATCTCTTGCCGCGGAAAAATCTTTGTGGAGGGACGCGAGTCTGTTCGATCAGAAGGCACGGAGCCGGTTTCAACGATGCGGTGGCTGAGCCTAGCTATTCAGGACAGCCTTGCTCTCGTCGTAAAGACGTAAATATCGACTGCTTCGTTATACTAATTGGTGCGTATCCGTTACCTCAGCCACTTTTTGCGTTCCTCACCGTTCCACCATGATACAATTATTTGTTCGATGCCGTCCTCTTACTAATTTGCCCTCCAAAGGAAATAAAGAAAATCTAATTCGACGACTTGAAATGAGAATTTGATAATTTCGAAATAAACAGAGGTACGAGAATTGAAGAATAATACGAGACACAATTGAACGAGTCTTTCATTATTGTATCATCGTTCGTTTACTGTTAAATGAAAACGTGTATTTGTCATTGCATCGTACAAAAAGTGTTATTTTACCAGCGAGGTAATAATATCAAATTCTGCCAAACTCGTGGAATCGCGTCAAGTTCTTACGCATTCTGAATCGGCGATAATTCGCATCCGATACTCTCGCCGTGAATATTCGCTCATTGTCAGTTTTTCAATTGCTCGTCATGCACGCGGAATTCCCACTCTCACAATGAGGTATTTTCAAACGCTTTTTTCCCTCTGGTTCAGGCGTTTCCCTTTGTAAAACGTGTACATCGACCGCGGTATCGATTAACGCTTAGCCGGCATAACTAACCTCCCCGTTGTCGAGAACAATAGGCCGTGAATAAGTGGCCGTTGCTTGCAAAAGTTAATAACGTCGCGCAACGTTATCGTGCATTTCCCTATCCTGTTTGCTGGCGTGGAAAAGGCGAACAAATCGGTGGGAAATTGCTTCTTGAGTAAATAAATAAATCGGGTGGCTGGCCGACAGGTGCCATGTACCGCTTCGTACAAAAGACGTACGCCTTTCTCAGTGCGTACGTCTGGAAAAAGAAATTTCTTTAGAAACGAATAAAGAAATTCTTTTTTGCGATACGTAATTCGCTGAAAAATGCATCTTCTTTGATAAACTTTGATAAAATTGAATTCTGAAATATTCGATTTATTTTGTATCTTACGTAAGATAGTTGTTACGAAGAAAGCGAGTGTTATATAAAATAAATTGTTTTCACGAATAGAATTGAAATGTTACAACAAATACATATACTAGTCTTACTATGTTTTTATTACTATGGAAGGTTAATATAGGGTGAGCCAAAAGTTTCTTCCCACCTTTTTTTTTTTTTTTTTTTTTTTAATAAAATATATAAGAAAAAGCTAATTTCATCAATTTTAAATTAAATTTAAGATCAAACGATTTTTTCCACTGTGTTTTAAAAAATTATTTCTTTCAAATGTTGATTATCAGAGTGTTCGCGAATTGACGCAACAACGAAGAACGTTTTTAATATTGTTAAGAAAATTAAAGAACGTAAGGAATTTCATTTACGAATATACACTGATACCGTCGTATCGAAACGAAATTCTAGAACAAGGCAGTTCATCGTCGCCATGTCCAATTAAAAGTAATTCAAATTCATTCGCATCAATATTCCACGAAATATCGAGAAACGTCGAGAAAGTTTGAAAAATGGAAGGTTCCGCCGTCGTTGGAACGAAATCCAGCGTAATCTGTTACTTTTTTGAAAAATGGTCGTTGCTCGTTGAAACTCGACGGCGATAATTCGAAAATTTCACGAGCCGCTGCAACTTTTGCTCGATTAATAAATCGGACGAGGGATCGACACGAGCCAATTTGAAAGTTGCCGACTTTAAGGCCGGCTAGAATATTCAGGCGATCGACTTTGTCTTCGTAAAATCAGATCCGGAGAAATACCCGGCCGATAGGAAAAGGTGTTTGAAGCTTGCTCGAACACCTAGCTGAAAGAAGAGTCCCGGCCAACGGGGTGAGTTGTTTATCAACGTTGAATCTTGCGAAGGACAGCTAAATCAGGCTCATACAGTCTCTCGCCTCTTGTCCCAGTTACTTTAGACGCCGACAAATCGTGGCAATTAGGCTGTCTTCGAAACGAGGCTGTTATTAATCGATCGTGCCAATAACCAATTGATGGATGTTCGAATCGACATTGAAGGAGGCTCCGATCCGGGAAAATGTCTCAGTTCGTAAATATTGGGACGGAGTAAGACGAATAACGAGTTAGGCACGATTAAGGAATTATCCGGACTAAGTAAGAATTTTAGAAATAATTAATTAATTTGGTTCGAGAAATAGTTAAAAATCTGGACTAAGAATCATGCAGTGAAATTGGTAGAAATTGGAGAAATTTTGCAAGTCACTTGTACGAATATTATTATTAGTTGGTGAATTAAAATCTTAAGATGAATAAGAATTTGTGTAAATTATTTCAGATTAATCGTGATTTTACGTTTAATTCGTATAACCTTTATAAGCAATTTTTGCGAGTTTACAAATAAGCTAAACTAAAGTTTTATATAAATTAGGCACAAAACTCAAAAAAGTTCGCTTAAAATTGAAATTAAAGCTGGGAATTTCTGTAGTAAAATTTAGCTTGGTGGATGATGACGACGATGTCTGTTCCTTTTCCAAAGTCGTAATTAATCGATCATTTTTTTGGTAATGTAATGATATTCAGTAATATAAACCAACTACAATTTAACCCAATCATATATGAAATCATAGGCAAACCTGTAACATTTAATAGTTCATTTTGTGACATTTAACTAAAATACTCCTTGACGTAGATCATTTTGTAATCAAGTCACAAGTACGTACCTACTTCGAGTGGCTGCTTCGTGTTTCGCAGCAAAGAAAAGGCAGCAAAGAATTTACATAATTAATTATTCGTGATATCATTTACGCTCATAGTTGGTCGATCTAAACTGGAAATACCGGGATTTCTGTGCGATCAGAGTTGCATACCCGGCTACGCGCGAAACTATGATGCACATTAATCGTTACAGCTCGATAGCTCGTGTCGCGACACCAGTCCCGTGCGGTCGTTAGAAGCATTTACATTAATTATCTCGTTACGTCGCCGCTAGCGAGCCGGATATTTAATGAGGACTTTAAATACTAATATTAGTCGTTTCGATGCATCCGAAAGGTCGAGTATTTTATTTCGCAATTTAGCTTGATTACCTTTTTCATAAATCACGCTGTAATAATGTTACTGTCGCGGTAGCTGCAGCAAAGTTATTATTACAGTACGTAGAATACGTTACAAAATATTTATAGAGCAGAGTTTAGATATGAAAATGTTAAAAAAAAAAAGTTTGAGGCTTGTTTTTGAAGTAGATATTTTACGGTATAGATAAAACGACATAACTGCTATATTTTATACCCGTCTGCTCTATTTCCTGGATCGAAATTAATAATGTCATTCATCGATTGTTTCTATTTCTGTACATCGACGTATGATGACATCGGAGAAATATTCAATTTACATCACTATTTTTATTAATATTGAACCTCCTTTTAATTCCATCGATAGTTTCTCAATTATTTGTCATTGCACACATATGTCTAATACAAATTAAATAAGAACGACGATCCAATGAACATATATCCAATAACAAATTAAGAATAATAATCTGATTGAGGAATGTATCGAGATTCATCAAGTATATTCGTACGAATAAAGAATACTAATTTCAGTTTACTTATGTAACATACATTGAAAGTGCTGCTTCGAGTTATCGAATTAATTATTAACGTTATAATGCGAGTTGTAATAGTTCCAATAACGGTTAATTACACCGTTCCATCGGATGTTGTTCGTCACGTGATTAAATGGCCGATGCTCGGGCCAACGAGGTCCGGCTCCATTGCGTGTCGGAGGAGAATAAGAGGGAACTCGATGAATTGCTCTTCCAATCATCTCATTACGCGAGGTCTGCTTAGTTCTAGTCGCGTCGAACCGGCGACCCTAAGGACCCATATCTCCGTTTCGTTCGCGCGAAATTCTTTGAAAAAGTCGCGGTCTACCAGCAACCACCTCGCTCACCGTCAACAACCGCCAAGAATTTCGCGAACTCGAGGAACGCGGCTGGCTAACTCGCTGTTGGGAATAGTTGCGCGCAATCACCGCCGGCGAATGATCGAGAGCGACACAGCGCCCGAGATCTGCGTGTACACGCTCGATTCTCTTTCCAGGGCTGAGAGTTTCAATTGCTCGCGTACCTCTTAATTGCGAGGTTTCTTGCCAACGTGGACAATTGCTCGGTCGCTCGGGCAATTTGTCAAGCGCTCGGTGACTTTCAGAAACGTTCGCGCCCGAAATATATCTCGACGGTGTGTTTGGATGGTTCGTCTACTTCTTGAGAGTAGTTTAGTTCCGTACTTTTTTACAATTATATGCTAAATTATTTCTATTATATACTATATTATTAATATGGTATTACTATACAATAGACAGCAAATATTTATGCATGATAAATCCACGGATTTACATATCAGTACGAATGACTTTGACTTTGAGATGAAATGAACTTTTTTAATTTTATGATATTAATTTTTCGATCTAGATAGTGTCCAACTTTTATATATTTTCTACAACTATTATCTACAATCCATGAACGATATATAATGACAAGAAAAGAAATAATGGAAAGATTATGCAATAATATAGCAAATAATATATGTGTAATAATATAATATATAACAATATGTAATAATAACAAAAGAAATGTGAAAAAATAGAATAACAAAATTTTTTTTTCGTATCATATTTTCTTTTTTAAATCTTCTACAATATATAATGTTTTCTTTCCAAAGTACCATTACATGTGTGTTTTAAAATACTCGTGCAATTTCTACATTTTCTCAAAATCATCGATCTGTCTGCCTACCACCATTTCCAATAATCCTCAATAGTGATATTTCAATCCAAATAACAATGACATCTCACTTTCTCGATTGAATATTTCAGGATTGCCTTGACGGACAATCAGAATGTTTTCGTGGCCTCACTTTCGCCGTAATTCGCAGTCGTTACCCTCGACACAAAAAATGCTTCATTTAACGCAGACCTTCGTGCGAATGAACGAACCGCTTCCATCGAATTACAGTAATGTTGAGAAGTATTCGAACATTTGACAGAGTGCATCAAATTGTAATCGTTCTGCTCGTTATAAAAGTCTACATGGACTGACAGTTAAAAAACTGACATCGTGCTATACAGAACATCTTAATATTTCATTAATACCGACAGTGAAACCCGACTGTCACGATTACATTGGTCAAGTCTGAAACTTGAAACAAGTATACAATATTTGCAAACCATATATTATAAAAAAGTATTTGATCATCTTCAATCCTTCATTTCGACTATCTCATATGAAGTCAATGACACCGATTATAAGCCTCAATGTTCAATAACAATACGAATCTGTGACACTTGCTATCTCGTTAAGACAACTAGTAGTATATATATTAAAATTAGTATGTACGTATGTATACTAATTTTTTTCTAAACATACGTTTGCGACAAATATCTCGGAATGTTAATTTCCAATTTCACTTGCAGTGTAGATCTTTTTTAGATAAATGACAACGAATTTCGTTTTATTCTTTTATTTGATACAATAAATTTACTCCACGATCAATATTTAAATACTTTCACCATAGACGTTGTACTTGCAGCGTAGACCTCCTTTGTAGAAATATTTAAATGCTTTACTTCAAATATTTAAACACTTTCACAAGCCGTTGTGTGTCATAGTGTATGTACTTTCGTCCAGCGAATTCCCTTTTATTCTTCTTCGACGTTTAAACGTCGGCGCCCTTCCGAAAGGGCCGCTAAAAGCAGAGACAGAGAGTGAACGTAGGTCGTGAACTTCGTTACGCTCGGACGAAAGTTCCCCGGGACCCAGTGTCAATGTCTCTAGGCAGGATATCCTCGGTGCTTCAGAGTGCTCGAGTGGCCGGCCACTCGCGCGTTCTCTGTCTTCCACGAGGATGGAGGACCCAGAACCGTCAACACCCGTTCCCTATGGGATCTTCTGACCCCACCTTCCACAGCGCGGCTGTATTAGTTGTCGTTGTCGGTCGCGTAAGGTCGGAGTTCATTGTGCCACAAGTGCATTCCGAGTGCCAGCGACGCCAATTGTTCGTCACGAAGCCAGTTGTGAATCGGTCTGTGAAACATTCGCTAACGTCTTGCTACGTCGTTCGTTCGCGCCTCCGACCTTTTTCTTCTTTTTTTTTTTTTTTTTTTTTGTCGACTCGTCCAGGATCCAATCTGGTGGATCCATCGCGGGCCCGTGGGTTCCTCGTCCTTCCATCCACGGTACATTTGGTTCTCAAGCCGGTTTATCAGTTTATACGAGGAGGATTGTGCACGAGTTGTGACCTATGTGAACTATGCACGGTAGCGAAAGTTTGGAATCGCTCTTTTAATTGGAGCTACAGCAAAGAACGATCGTTGATATTTTAAACTGTTGTAATTTTGTAAAGAGGAAATCGTAAATTCATTTAATCTCATTTTGAAGTCATCGTAAAGTTTTTACTTTGACATAGCTGAGTACGTTCTTTCTCAAAAATGTTTTTTCATTTATCGGGTGCAAAAGCGAGGATATTTCTACTCTGAGAAATTGTAGAAATTCAAACGTCTCTAGAAACATTGAAAATTTCTTTTGCAACTAAAGTCACTACAGTTTGAAATCTCAACGACCTCTTTAAAATTGCTGTACGATCTTTTTTCGTCATTTCGTCGAACTACAAATTTTAAGGTTAGGAGACGAAATGTGTAGGATTTCTTGAATTTTTTTCAAAATTTAACAAAATAATCGCACAGACTATTTTAAGAGATCATTGTAAGGAGAAAATTTCAATCTTTAAGATCGTCGTGAGTCTAGTTTGAACTTTGACAATTTTCGAGAATAAAAATGTTCTTGCTCGATATGGAAACATCTGCGAGAAAAACGACGTCGGGACATTTCGCGTATTACCATGATTCGATATAGATGTGACGAAATTTGGATATTTTTATATATTACGTGCACTCTATACGTATTTTTCATGGAATCAGCAACAAAATCTGCGATATAACTGTGAATGATACACGTACTCGATCGTTTTTCTTAAAATATTTTAGCAAGATCGAATTTCTAGTATGATATAACAATTTTTCATAGCCTACTGGCAATCGTTGAAACCTTAATTCGAAATTACTTTTAACTAGCAAATTTAAAATTTCATACGCATTCATATATTTATTTACACTTTGAAATTTCTGCATAAGCTTCCAATTTTATTATCGTGACGTAGTAGTATTGTAGATTACACAGTATCATGGAAAACAAATTATACAACTTTACCAACAAAATTTCAAGTTCACGTTCCCTTAAAATTTTTAGTCCCTGCTCGATTTAGTCATCAAGAGTATACACAGTTGATCGTATAGTAGCAGTTCGTTGTTGTTTCGTAGCTCCAATTGAAATGCCTTCGCGGAATCGTTCCCTTGTGGTTGATAAATCGCCTTAACGCTGAAATTCTCGTTGCATGAGCGCAGCCTCGTGCCGGGAACTATTAGACGAGAGCAAGTTTCTCGACTGAACCCTGAAAACTTGTGAGAGCTTTTCCAATTAATCCGTTCGTTCCAGCGACGCGTCGGCCGTGTGAAATTTTAATTAACGCAAAAAAAAAAAAGAAAAAGAAAAGGGAAAAAGAATTCCAACACCACGATGAAAGATCACCACCGGTTACATCATTAACCGATTTTTTGTCAGACTGTCGAGTCCCACGTGCGATTGATTCAAATCGCGGTTGCTCGCGTGTCCTTTGCCCTATGGGAAACCGTATCGTGTTAGATTATGCAACGTCTCTTTGGAATTCTTCGAGTCTCGTTGGAAATCACGTACTGCGGGAGAGTGTAGAAGGCAAAAACTCCCAAGACGGTGTAATTGTGGATTCTCTTGATGAAAATTAACCTCGCCGTGCATAATATGTGGTGGAACAATTATTACACTCCCATCGACCATACACGGAGAGCCGTGAGAACGATTCCCATCGAGCAGATACGTCAATAGAGATCTTTTTTTCAAACTTTGTGTTTCAATTTCTAAAGCAATTGTTAGGTACGTACATTGACTGAGTTTTGTTGCTTTATAAAAAATTTTAAGATTTTTGTCTGCAAAATTTTTGTAGATCTTGATGCCTTTTTTTATATTTTTTTTTTTTTTACTTTTAACGAGATTTAACTAGGATTCTTGTCTTTAAGACTATTTGTAGATTTTAGACTTTGACTTTTATACCCCGATCGAAATGTGAGATCGCGAGACACTTTGACACTTCTGACGTGAGAAACTTTAAGCATCTGCAAGTGACATTTGAGTCGCTACATAATTCTTATCAAGTTTTTCTTCTTATTAAATATTTCAACTTTTTAAATTTTGTTTTTAATCATATTTACAAATATTATTATTGTATTTTTACTAACATGTACTTATCTTATAATTGTTCAACTATTCTGCTTCTACACTCAAATGTATGTATGATTCTGTGATCGCCATTTAAGGGTTAATAACTGTACGGATGTACTAATTACACGTGCATGATACAAACGTGATAGAAACTTCTCCAGAATATAAATTAGAAATGAGTTTTTCTTCACAAAAAGGAAAACATCTCAAAATACATTGTAAAAAAAAAAACTGCACGACTTGTACGACTCGTACCCCAGTACGATTCGTCTCACTGAAAGACCCAGAAGCAACCGTTCCGACTAGGAAATGAAGACGACTTTTTTGCCATAAAATTTTATCGATACGCAAAGATTCGAATCGATACGAAACAAATTACAGGCGCGATCGCTCGGTACCAGACAACGCCATTCCTACTCGAGGTCTATCCCACGCCCTCTCACGAATCACGTGACCCAAATCAATCAATCGCTAATTTTCGTTGCATTAGGCGTTGCATTAGGCTGAAAAGGCGTTCGACAGTTACAAAAAATAATTAAAACCCCAAAATCATAAAATCCCACCGTTATGTCTCTTTCGGTTATATCGTGACTTCACTCCGCATAAATAAGGAACGAATTTGCTCGAGTGAACACACTCGAGTGAGCTTTAGTTTGCACAAACTGGACTGTTTCCGAGCGGCAATTCACCACGCCTTCTCGATACATTTCGCCAACGAAATCGCCAACGATCACGTAACGCACGCGTCTCTATGCATGTACTTCGTGTACCGCAGCGAGTTCAAAGAAAACGCCGGAATAAAGTCATTCCACGTCGTCGGAACCAATTTCGCGTTCAAAACGGGGAACAGAGACAATCGCATTGGAATTTGCATTCCACGGTACAACGAACCGTGGTGCGTGCACCTGTTTCCTCTTTGTCGTAACGGCGATCGACTTTCCACGGCTTTCATTGACGACAAGTCCGAGAAATGGAAAGTCGTTGAAATTAATCGGGCGGTTGTTGATAGCGATCTCACAATGAGCACCTGTGACAATTGAAACGACATTTATCTACGATCTAATCTGGCGACAATTAAAATACGTTTGATATACAAACGAGAAACTGCATGGAAAATTTTGTTTCTTTTTTTTTCTCAAATGAAACATTGTTTCTTTCAGAATTCATCGTATCGCTTGCATTTACGATAAAGGAAATATAAAATTATTATGATATTTTATAATATTATGTATGTATATGTTGTATTATATTATATATATTACATTTCTTCGAAAATGGTTCGAAATGTTGAGAACCAAGTCTTTTATTTTTTTACAGAATAGTATTTCGTGAAAAATTCATTACATCTTCCCATGTCGTGGAGAATAAAATTATAAATTTCAAGAACGACGCCTGATATTGATGATTTAGACTTTTCGATACATTTGCATAAATTAAAATTACATTAATGATTAGGCAAGTTTAGCAATAACTTTTGTAACTTTGAATGATAGTAACGAGTAATAAGCACATGTTAATTTCGTTTGTATATAATTATGGAATTGCTTTTATTATTTATTTATGGAATTATATATTAGTTATTTATGGAAATAACTTTTGGTGAAGAAGAATTAGTATTCTGTTCTGACGCGCAAGAGACATCGTAGATGAATGAAGAGTTAACCGTGAAACCTAATATACAATTTGTCAGAGAGAAATCTGTCAAAGACGCATTACAACAAATTTACCTTGACCCACAAAGTTCACTCAATTTTCATAACTTTAACCAAGCTAAATCCAGCTGCACTTTTTAAAACTGTATATTTGAACAATCGCTCGAATTGTGTATTTCTAACATTACGAAGTATTCTAAATTTGAACAAAATGTAGAAATATTCTTCGTTTCCTTTTCTGTTCTCCAAAATTGCAAGATTGAAAGAACAAAAATTGCATATCTCGTGCCTCGCTATATAACTTGTAAAAGTTACTCAAATGAACTTTGTGGAAAAGAAGAAAAGGTTAAAGTTCGTCGAGGTAAAACCAACTGGTTGAGAAAAAATATATCAGCGACGATGAGTGAGAAATGGAAGTCACTTCAACCGTGACAGCTCTACGGACGGTCAAGATTCTAAGATTTCACCGCGCAAGGTCTCATCTCCGCTTGCACGAAACGAATTAATTAACTCGTTTGAATTTCTTCTTCAAAGCCAAGGTCGAGGATGTGGCCGGGATAATTAAGATCTTCCGCGTTAATCTTCCACGTTGATCTGAAATCTAGGTAGCAGCTTCTGGCGCGCATCGAGATGATATCTCGTTTTGGGTAACTTACAAGCCTCGCTTGATTCATTCAACGCCGGCAATCGCCTTGCCTTTTGACAGAGTGATACATCGAGAGCGTCGTTGCGCAGAGGGACAAACGAGACGTTTCTCACGATAGTGACAGTATCGAAAGAATTTCTCACGTGATCGCGTCTACATAGAGTTCCAACTAGAGAGAAGGTTCACATCTTCGACGTTCGCATGTACGACTTTTAATTTACCACTTTTACAAATTTTCTTCTTCTTTTTTTGGATTCTGTGATTACAAGTTGATCTGTTCTTTTATTTCTCGTTTGCTTTTCTTCAATCTCTCATTTTACTACAATAACTTAATCTGATAATTAACGACGAAAGCTAATTATTGAAGAACGATTGGTGATACATCGTTTAGTTAAAAATTCTTCATTTGACGAAGTGTAGTCGTTTCTATATACGATTTTGTAAAAATCGAAAATTGCAGCTGCTCTTTCTTGCAGAGTGGAAACCAGCTTGTACGAAATGAACACATTGCAAGTGTAAGAGCAGCACTCGAAACCAGTGAAACGAGACTTGGATATAATTAATTAATTCGTATAAAACACTTGATGAATTACGTATTGAGCTCATCACTAAGCTGCAATGAAAGGTATAAATATATCGAACTCGACTTGTATAAAGTGAAACGTTACGTTGCAAAGTGTACTCATCGAAATATTTTTATCCTCGCAACTACAAATACAGAATTTAACTCAGATTCGTGAGCACGTATTGGACAAAGTGCTATCCCTACGTTCCGAGCGTGGAAAAAATGACAAGGCATTGAATTATAAACCACGTGTAGCTACGTTTCGAAGCTGTCCAACCGAGAACGACAGAGCGGTTAGTCGGTGACATTAGACGCGATCGAAAGTGTAAGTTCGTCGCTTGTTGCGGTCTATGGGTGCCATTATCGATTTCACGGCGCGCTTGTAGCAAAACAGATACGTGCGACTTGTCAAGATATCATTCTGTGAATGAAATTTATTGGGATTTGATTCTCGTTTGAAATTATAATTAGTTAAGTAAAATTAACTCTTTGTATTCTACCAATTTTCTGTCGCGATATTGGTCTTGACGTGGCAAATTTTATGAATGAAATTTAATTCTCATTCGATTCTTGTCTTTGAAAGCACAATTAATTGAGTAAAATTAAATCCTTTGTATCATATTCTATCGACGTTGCGATACATCGGTCTTGGTACAAAAGATTCCGAATGAAATTTAGATTTATTCTTTATTCAGAAACTCTTATCTTTGAAAGTATAATTTTACTATTATTACAGCGTTACGTCGTAACAACGCAATTAATATGAAAATTTATGACAAGTTTACAAACACTCGGAACATTGTACCTCAAGTTGGAAGAATTCCACTCTGAAGATGTAGCATTGCGATAATTTCCAAAGTGGAAAGAATTGAATTCTATTGAAGGACTTGTTGAGACTCTACGACCTATCTCTTCTCTACGTTTTCTATAGAAAGACCACTGTTTCTTTATTGCATAACTTTCAGGCATTGTTTCACTGTTTTCGTTCTTGAATGTCTCATCAGAGTTTTATTATTTACACGGAGGCGTGTGTTTATGAAATACGTCGAGTCGGTTGATTACCGCCGAATAAATCAGTCAATTGGAGCAACTTAACATTTCCTGTCGAGAAGGACGTCCTTTGAAAGAGATCGTTCGTCGCTCTTATGTCAAATATGGGCGACGCAATTTCCGGTAACAGCGTCTGAACGCAACTCGACGCTCTTTTATTTCCCGTTCTCAATTATTTTCCTATGCAAAAATCTAACCCAGCACGCGAAAATAGCAGGAAAAAATTTCGTTCCATCTCCCGTGCCTTTATGGACATTGAAAAATTGTTTCGAACTGAATCCACCATGTGGTGGTTCTCGTACAGTGAGATCTCTTCTTTGCAACGATCTCTTAAAATTCGTTGCACTTGGAAACGAAAAAATATCGAGTAATTTGACCAATACTTTCCATACTTGTTGCATTGTTCCATTTGTACAATCATCGACATTGTAATCTTCAATCGGTCTCTAAAATATTGTTTCTCAACTTTGAACGTCAGAGTTACGATAACAAAATGTTACGATTTCTTGAAATTTTACGACGATATTCAAAATTCAATAAAACAGGGAAAAAAGCATTCACCGCTCGTAAAAAGAGAAGCTTGAGATGAGGCTTCGTATTTTAAAATAAGATCAGTTTAACCGATGTACGATTTTCTCTTTCGTGAAATCGTAACAGTTTCAAATATCGGCTGTATGGCGTAATCTTTTTTTTCGCGCCAAAGATATTTGAATTCCGCGCCACGTTACTTTCCCGGGAGACGAGACAAACGTTGAACGTCCCAATGAATACAATTGGGCCAATAGAAATTGCGAACAGCGGCAACAAGTGTCGCGAAACATGTCTTATGGCCGATAGTAACGGGAGACTTTTGCGTTTAGATACCCGGTCATTTACACCAGCTGTTATGTCGATCCGTTTCCGGCGAAAGAATGACACTTGAGACGACGGTGGCGTCACGTTTGTCCGATCGACGTCGATGTCCAGCGACCTCGTGCACCAACGTGTCATTTTGAAAAGGCCAATTGAACGTTCACCCTGAACGTCCAGACTTTCACTGCAGACAACCTTCGACAAACGTGAGTACCGCGAATCAAAATCACTTGCAGTCTGAGGTCACTGTAATTATACCTATTTTTATACGCAGGCTGTCCAATTGCAACCTGTAAATGAAATTATCTTTTAAATCACTTTGTTTACTGCATTGTTTACTGCGTTACCCGTCATCCGAAATGTTTCGATATATCTTGCTGCGTTTCGACGGGGAAGTAATTTCGGTGAAATCGGTTTATTTATGGATTAAGGCGTTTCAAGATCGACGTAATTCCTTTAAGACCCTATATCTCTTTTTTCATACCCATCGATGCGTCGTTTTATTTTCTATAAAAAAAAGTATTGGTCTATTTACGTCAAAAGAAACTAGAAGGTCTTCGTGATCGAGCAATGACCATTAGCAAAAATAAAAAAATTTACTTATCCAATTGCTGTAGTTAAAAAAGAATTGAAAGATCGAAACATTTCGTCAACTATTGCATCGTTCATCGCAAAGGAAATTATTCTACTAACTAACGATCTTCATGACTGAAGAATGACTGTTAAATAAAATGCAATTATTATTTACTTGTTCAATTAATGTTCATCGCTTTAACGTACTGCATAAATATTTTACATGTATTTGTCTATCATATGGGCTTTCTTCGTCAACGTCATAGTTTCTTATTAAATTAAGCTTCAACACTTTGAAAAAAGATGATGAGACACATTGACCAAAAAAAAAAAAAAAAAAAAAAAAAAAAATTAGCCGAAAGTTATAGGAGAAAAAATTGTTTCAGCAGTTGAAATGAGCGATTCGAGGATCTGGCAGGTGGTCCTGTCCCTGATTATATCTTTCTCGAGGGTATTCTCAGCGGACAACGTATGCTCGAGGCTGGAGAAGTGAGTATTTTCTAATTTTCTTTTTCTGGCAACACAGACATAATAATGTTCACTTTGCAAAAAGTTTGAGATAATTTGAGAGACGAAACGGTTCCGCGAGCGTTAAGGTGAAGCGAAAGTTAAAGC
The DNA here is from genome assembly GCA_032399605.1 of Melipona beecheii. NCBI lineage: Eukaryota > Metazoa > Arthropoda > Insecta > Hymenoptera > Apidae > Melipona > Melipona beecheii. The sequence continues at coordinate 7,691,341 of JAUCMO010000291.1, read as the reverse complement.
ACCTTGGCGAGCGAACCTTGACACTAACCTAGAGTTCTTAATTTAATACGCGTGGTCAGTTGGTCCCGGCACGCCGCCGGTGCACTCCCGATAAGGAAACCACGAGACACAAGTTGATACTTAATTGATCGAACATTGCAGCTACACGGTCACTTCGATGGAAACGTACACGGAGCCGGTTGTGGTGAACACGTTCACCTGGTGTCTGCAGATTCCACCCAGATGCCCAAAGACACGGACAGAAATGAGGCAACGATACCGCCTGAAGGTGAGCGTACTTTGCTCTTGAATTTTTTGCCCTTAAATTTTTACAACCATTTTACAACCCTCTTTAAACGCACAATGTTTGCTTGTTTATTGATCGACATTCGACAGTTATTGTTTTCTGTTGCGCCACAAACCGATTCGAGAAAGCCATTTATATTAAATAGAAAGCAATTGGTGATCGATGAAATTGTACATCGAATTTCTTTCGACCGACGATGGCAGCTTCATAAAAGACTTTAATTAAACGCGTAGGTTCGATGTCGCTTATTAATTGATACGATCAAAGAACGAAAAGGGAACAAAAATCTTTTTTCTATCTCACGTTAAACATGTTCTGAAACTTGTAACGATACATTGATACTAAAGACACAATAGTGTGAAATTATGAAATGCAAAAGGAGAACATTTTATTTCTTTTCTTTCTCTCCGTGAAACTGAAAAGTCGATTGGAGCTTAAATCTGTTAAATTGTTCTGAACGTGACGAATCTACGTCATTAATGCGAGTTTTTTCACCGTGATGTATGGAGAGACCAGAAGCCAATCAGTGTAAGACATTTTCCATTAAAAATAATCCTCGTGCCACTTAATAAACTTCAGTCAATGGAATTTTGGAGTTTAGTTATAATATCATAATAATTATATGATAATAACCATATCAGTTGTTTCATTGACTGAGAATTTTGGCAACAAGAGGATATTTGCATGGCATAAATTATTCTTAATGAAGTTCTTAGTGACTTGCACAATTGGTTATATAATTAACGTAAAAATTACCAAAGAAGAAAGAAAGACGAAAAGTCGAGATGAAAGATATTTCAAATGTTTTCTCATACTTACAATTCACATTCTGCAATGTAGTCCATATTATTATACAAGAACCAACTTGTACTTATTAAAGCCAAAACATCTTGCACCAAAAAAAAAAAAAAAAGAAGAAAAGAAAAAGTAAACGAAAGAGATTGCAAAGTTTCGTAATCTCGCGTCTCGCTGGAAAAAATATTCAAAACACGAGGAGAGAAAAGATCCCTTGGATGAAGCCAAGGGATTTGCAATAAATTCGCCAATGAGCGTGTAACGTTGCCCGATACACGGAGCAATAAAAGCACGGTGGCAAGTCCCCTTCGTTTCTCTCTTCTTTCGTTTCGGCCTTTCTTGCTCTCACGGTCGATAAGACCGTCGTCCGAGTTAATTGCAGGGAAAGCGAGAGCGCCTTGTATGCTTCGTCTAATTAAACGTCTGAAAAAAAAAAAGGTATCGCGAACGCAAGAAACCAAAGGTGTGTCTCCGCTACGATTTCGACGTTCGATCGCCGAAAGAGGAACTTTTACGTCTGCAGGAAGAAACGGAGAAGGAATTTACAAATTGGCGGAATGTTGAACCACCGGAAGGAACGTTCTTTCTACGGACTGCCAAGTTTTCCTCCTGCGTTCTGTAAGAAATGTTTGCTCGTACCATACAGTCGTTTAACCGTCTTCTGTTTAATAGTATTAGGTTGACGCATGTGAAATGTTTTCTTGGATGAAACTTCAGTATTAGCGTTTTCATCCTAATAATTTTCTTAACGATCAACAAGTTTTGTTGAGAATTATCAATTTCAATTAGTGTCGTTAATAATTATCGGTTCTGAAATTGAAAAATTCATGAAATATTGTCTTTTCGTGTCTTTTGTAAATAATTTACAAACGCACGAAAAATTGTCTAGAGGTAAAATAAAAATAAAAAGTGTCTTTAATCTATCCTAGATAGTAAAATATTTTTAATAACTTTCATGATGTGAGAAAATTAAACGAACAATCTGACTCTAAGATCCTTATTATAAATCTTGGCGTCGAATATACCTGGTTTGTAGTAAAGTTTTTTATAGTATATTAAATTATATTAATAACTTAACACTTCTGTTTTAATTAATATATTAAATTATACATTTATGATATATTATTACACATGTTAAATGCTTTTATCATCAATATGGTTATTGGTGAAATAAAATATAATTGATAGCGTTGGTTTGACAAATTTAAACTTCAAATAAATAACATTTATATATATATATATATATACGCCAATTGAAACACGGTTGTTTCTTTTTCTAAACAGCGCTTGTTACTTCGTATGTCATTGCGGTCGAACATTTAATCTGACTCGGTTAATTTAACCGAGTCGTTTAACTGCTTCCTGTTTAATAATCAAAACAGTATCTGCACCAATGGATTAACATAGAAATTAGAAACTGTTGAACCAGCGCGCACCGTTACATATCTTGTAGAACTTTTATTGGTAAAGAGTTACGACAAAGTACACACGAGAGTTGCACAACCATTCAGAACAATTTCACGCCTCTTATTTCTTGCGGTATGGCGCGTAAAAAGCTAATTATCGTAGGGAAAAAGTTTCCAAAGCGGCAGTATCTGGCATCGATCTTGCGAAAACGATATCACTTTCCTCGTTACACCGTGGAAAGTAACGATCGTTGAAGAGTTTTAGCTGGATATTTCACCGGTGTAATTAACACCGTTCGTACTGTCTCATGTTTTCGCGCCATTTTTCATTCAGGCTACACGTTCCGTCGGATTACGTTGCTACTTTGTTTCTCCGCATTCGTTTGTTCCCATTTTCTTTTTTTTAATGAAACGGCACTTTATGGTAGTGTACGAGTCTCTCAGGAAGTAAATAGATAAACCATCCAGATGTTGTTGATATAAACTCTTCCCATATAGTAACAGCATATTTTTATAATGAAGCTCGTTGAATTTTTGAAAGCTTTCAATGTTTATGTTAAAACTTTAAAAATTGACTCTTGTTAAATAATATCCAAGTGCCTTGCACTCTGATGGGAACTTGTTTGAATTTCAATTATTGCAACGAAATTTTTAGAAAATAGAAATTAGAAATTCGTGAAAGTTTTACCCGGAGAACTTCTATTCTATCCTTCTATTTATCCTTCGGTTAAATTCATTCAAATGAGTAAAGTTCTGCCAGACATGATATCATCACAAAGAAATGGCGAAGAATCTTAAATTCAAAGATAAATTGAGAAAAATAATTCATTAGATTGTAATTTTATCATTAGACTGTGAATGTTTTTACTCTTCAGTTACTTCACACTGTTATGAATATAATTATTTGCCATTTTGATTGGATTGATTCCATTAGAAGATTCTGATAAATTCATCGCTCGTTTGAGACCAGAAATCGATATCCAATAATAAATTTGTATACATTGTTTTGACTATTGACTATGTGATAATAAGTTAAAATTGAAATTGAAATGAAGATATTTAAAAAATGGAATCGCAGCAGATATTTATCTCGCACACTAAACATTACAACGAATCATATATCTTGCAAATATTTTACAAATTCCTGTACATTACGTGCATTTTTTGAATCTTCATAATTTTTCACAATTGCACGAACGTCCACGGCCTAATTCTTTTCTCTTAAATTCGCAGAATCGATCGTCGTTAGCTTCTGAGCGACTGATTATCCGCATTTAACATATTTTGACTAGAAAGCGTAACACGTACATGTCACCGTCACATTAAACGGATTTTGCAATGCACGACACGCGTCCACGTCGAAATCTAAACAAAACAAAAAAAGCGATCGCAATTACTCGTAAAATTTTTTGCGGGTAAAAGTACTCAGTACGCCATTCCTGTGGCCAATTTCTACTATACTGGCGATACACCGGTCGGATAATTACCATATATCGGCGGATTAATTGCCATCAATAAATCAATTCCTTCCTATTTATCTAATGGTAAATCGAGATCCCGACAATGATTTCGGTAGCCAGCTATGTGCCCTCGATTGAAACCCGTTACACGCTCTTGCGTAACAATTTACGTCCACGCGTGGAGCAATTGCTACCGGAAGAAAGCGAGCGTAATGTTTAATGCAAATGTGGTCGAACCGTGGAAAAAAAAGACGCGTCTCTGTTTCTCTGCTTCCATCGTAGACGTTTGCTTGCTGGAAGAGATACCTCGAGCTCGTAAATTAACTCTGCTACATTTTTTGTATCATTTTTTTTTTTTTTTTTTTTTATTGACAAAAGAATTTCAATAATCTTTTAGTTAGCGTGAAGTTATTTCAACAGTGATAAATTTTATAAATCATTCACTAAAATCATTTAAAGTTGTAAAGACTATTATTGTAAAGTTATTTAATCATCATTATTGATATATATTAAATTTAAGAAAATTATAAACAAGTCCAAATCATTAACAGTGAACGTCGTCTGATCCCTAAAGAATTAAAGAAAATGTGAGCAAAATTTTTCTTAAAATATTATGAATTTTTTCACATTCTGAAAAAACAGGAATGAGATTGGGATATAAAAATGTAAAGTTAGAAGAATTTGAAACGTCAGATTGGGAAAATTATTTATGAAATGATGTACCAAATTTCATTACAGCATACATGTATTGCACGAAAGTAAGAGATTACATATTTTTAATATATGAATATCTCGAACCATTAAAACTTTTCTCCAAGTATGTCAATTATTAATTTATTATTTTCATATTCTGTTGCCAGAAGTCTATTGAAATATTTCAATAAATTATTCCACCTACTAACAGTATTTGCTATTGTTTGCCACATATTTAATTCTTAATTCTTAATCATCATCATTCGATTCTGACAAACATAGTCTCACAGTAGTACAACGAAATAATCCGACAGAGTGAGTCTTTCGTAACGAAACGTCGGTGCATCGATTGTTCGCCATCGATGTCGAATAAGCTCGGACACCAGCGTTACCCTTCTAACTTCCGACCGAAACTTTCTCCGACAAAAGATCAAAAGACACGAATGAGAGGATCGTTTCTCGATCAAGGATCGAATGACTCCACTCTTCGAATCCAGGCTGCTGCGTATACACGCGGTTAGCCGATGATCGAGATAACAAACTGCCGAAAGAGAAAAGGAGCCTCGTCTAAATTTCTCAGTTTCGCAATCGACCGAAGCCGCATTGAACTGAGGAACACGGTTAGCCTGGAATGGAAAATCGCGAATCGCGGAAAACACGCCTACGAGAGAGCACACGCGTGCTCAGATTCCACTGTGTGCGAATGTACTTCGCTGTTCAACTTTGGTGTTCCATAAATGGATTCACGTAACGCTGTTTTATATTCGTCGTCGGTGTTATTAAATCCAAATTTTAATGCACTCAACTTATTTCACCGTATCAGATGTAAATATTGAATACACATAATTTGTGTTTATTAATTTTTAGTTTAAAGAATTGAAATTTTTAATTCAAATACAGATTTTATAAGACACAGTGAGACAAAATAAGGGTTGAAACAATTACAATGATTAGTTGATTAAAATTATTAATAATTATTGATGACTGTTCTAAATTTGATATAAATCGGGTTTAATTTTTTCTTCCGTAATAACGTGGTGAAAGATAAACGCAATCAAAATCGAATAATTTTATATTATGATTTGTACTGTAACTTTAACATTTATTATCGTGATATCGTATTTGTGATTTTTTTATTATAATATCAGAAAGAGAATCGATTCTAAAACCATTGCAAAAATTTTGTGATAAATAAACATAATTAAGTTCAATCTAATTTACAACAGACACAACATATAAAATCAAACGTAAAATAAACGGCATAATCAGAACGGTGTAAAATAATAAATCCCATAAAATTAAAAAAGAATGACGATTTTGAAAAACACCAAAGATGTAGAGAAATGTAGCGAAACGTGCATAGCGTATATAAACCAAAGATGTAGAAAAATGTAGCGAAACGTGCATAGCGTATGTAATGAGAGCGTATCCCTGTGAGAAAAAGAAGCATCGAATGTTCGCCATATACGTATATCGTGTATTACTCAAGTCTCTCACGACTAGAGCGGCGTTTAATATTTATTGCGTAGAGGAACATCACACCGTGTTTTGCTCTGCGTTATACCGTGTAACACTGTTACGTAACTTGCTCGGCCTAGAGAAAGACACAGTGACTCGGAAAGGTATTTGGACACTCACCAAACTCGAAATTTTACTATACGTATAATTACAATTCGTCGCAATACTTCAACGAATAGACCGCGGATAAAAGAAATAAGGCCTACTAAATATCGCTGCGAGTACTTCACTTTAGATATTTAGCGAATTTTTGCAACCACGTAATAGAGTATTCTAAATGCTAATGAAATTTCAAAATATTCTATAATTATACATGTCTCTAAATTTTCTAAAAATTTGGAAAACTATATTTACTATAGTCTATTCTCAAAACAATTTTACGAGGATTCTGACACTTTCGCGAGTCGTTACGGGAGAAGAAAAATTCAACAGCTGAACTGTTCGATGATCGAAAATATCCGATCGTCGGTCGATCGAATGGCATTGCTGGTTTCCGACTCTACGATCCAGGATTTCGTCACCGGCTGTAACTGTCGGTGACTATAATTCTTCGAAACGTTCGATCGCAAACGTTGCACACTATCGAGGATGTGACTGATAACGTAATATCCGAGTCATAGGGAAAGAGAAAGAGAGAAAGAGAATAAGCCGATTAATAAAATGCTTGTACGAACAAGAAAAAAAGAGGAAGAAGATGATTATCGGGGATGTTGAAGAACGTTTGAACAAAATAGCGGAAATTTTTGCTTTACTGTTAAAACATTTATTGCGGCAGATGTCACGATATCGTGAAACATGCAGAACATTTGGAAGTCTTTCAGCGGAGAGAAATAAAAATTGAGTAATTTTTAATGCGCTCTCGTAACTATAAAACTAGCCAGAAACTTTCAATTTTTAGATGTTAACGCGATATGGAACAAATTATGCTTGCTAAACTGTGTCGGGAATCGTATTGAGAAACAACATATCTTTTTCTTCCTTTCACTGGAAAGAAACGAGAAACGGTAGAAAGCTACGTGATTTTTGTTTTATAGTTGCAGAGCCGGTGGTGGAGTAAAGTGTTGTATCGTATAAAAATTAAACGCAGCAATTACAGTAATAATCGAAACAATTTTCCATTCAACTTTACGAACTTTCAATTGAATTCTATCGTGTTGCATTTTGTCCAACAGCTACGAAGTTTTCAGTCAATACCAAGAAAAATTTCGTTATTGATGAAACGTAAACAATAAAAATACTCGAGTATCGTTTATTATAATTAGAAACTTTTTTTCGAAAAACTTTTAAAAGTCTATTTTAAAAGAAATTACAAATAAAAGTACGTGTAACAAATTGGATTTTCTTTATAATACAGAGAAACAAATTGGTGTAATTTCTCACGATGATCAAAAATTAATAATCCGTGATATTCGATAATCAGGGGAAAAATTAATATTCGATATACATGGAGCTATCCAGTGACACGATGAAACAAGGGAAGAACAAAGGACAGAGAGCTTAGCATTGAAACACGCGGATATTAATCAGAGTGATAGCAGTAACCTCGGAGATAGTAGCAATGGGAAGCATTGGTAAGACAATGCGAGGCAGGCCTTGAGCGCGTTTCAAAGTAGATCTAGACGTCTGCGCGAATCGTGCCACGGGACGGAGTGACGTAGACTGTAAAATTGTAACAAGAAGTCTCGCTGATTTTTTCCGAAAGAAATTAGGTTTCGTGTCTTAGAAAAAAATGGAGTGGTCTGAAGGATCTGAACGTGAAAATGAGATTCAAGGAAGGGGAGGAAACAAACAGGAGACAGGATCGGTGTGAAGAAAACGGGCACGGTGCTGACGTTCGATATCTCGAGGTCGTTTGATGTTTTCTACGGGTAAAAAAAAAAAAAGAAAAAGAGAAAGAGAAAGAGCGCCGATGCCGTTAATTACACAACTTTTCGATTACTACGTGAACAACGTTCGACAGTTGGAGACAAGGGACTTGGCCACTTCTCACGAAACATCTAGGATTCCTGAGAAACTCGAGTTAGGATCTCACGCAGAAATTTCACTTCTCTAAAAAATGAAAAGAGGAATACTTTTTCTATGAACACAATCAGTTATAAACAGACACTAGGGTAATAAACATAAGTAAAAGAAAAATAATTGACAATCGTATTAATTACAATAATAAAAATATTTCAAAAACATGGAACCAAACTGTGTTCAAAATTTAGTATTATCCAGATAGATAAATTAATTAAAAAATACGAATATTTTTGATTCAATGAATTATCAAATAACTTAATTAATATATGTATACTGAAATTACGTGTATTTTAATTTTAGAAAATATTTTTCTGTTTCTACATTTCGTCTGTACAAATAATTTTGTCTGCTACTGTATACATATGCTCCACGTTGTATGACAAATTATCCTTGTCGAAATTAAGACCCCGATTAATTAAGATCCGAACAAAAACGACTAAAGTTGCATCGACTAAAAAATATTTAACTTTGAAAAGAAGAAAAAGGATATTATGTAAGCAGAGTGTGAATACCACTTTCTGTTTCTGTAGCAGCTAGCTACTACGTCGTAAAAATCGTCACAACTAGGTTACGTCGCCATTAGTAATCATGCTAATATTCGTTCAGTCCTAATTAATTCGTTTCACCGATTGAACCTTTCAACTGATTGTACAACATAATTAACCAAAGCGTTCGTTACAAATTGTAAAAGAGAAATCATATGTAATACCGTTAATTAACTAATATATGCCTTATGTAATGGAACGTAATGTTGACGGAATTTTTCAGAATTTGACATATGTACACAAAATATACTTCAAGCGTCATTAAACGAAATACAGTTGGTTACAAAAGTATATTTCACGTTCAATTTTTAAAAATTTTAAAATTCGTGATTGAAATATAATAGAACAACAGGCATGGTGTTATTTGAATAAAATGTTTGAAAAATGATTGTTTAAATAACACGTTTTGTTCAACTTCGTGTTATTTTAAAATAATCTTACGTTTATTTGAACAAGCAAAACATTTTTCTCTGAATTATTTGGCTATCAAATAAAATAATTTCTTATTGTCATTTTGCATTTTGTATTTGTTTCTACAAATAGTTTCTGTTGTAAACTTCATTTTCAACTGGGAAAAAAATTATTTGCAAATGATTTATTTGAGTTGGATCCAAAATAAAATTATCTATTTTTCTCAAGTTACTTTTAATAATAATAAAGATAACAAATCAGTGAAATAGTTTGTTATTTTAAATTGTTATTTTTTATATTTATTTCAGATTCCAAAATTTTAGAAAATATACATACGTAACATGTAAAAATGTGTAAAATATCGAAAATAAAACACGTATTGCAATATTTCAACTATAATATACTGACTTATAAAATTCATTGATTTCTTTATTTGTGTTCATAAAAATCTATCGTGTGTGCAAACGTTCTACAATAATAATGCAGAATACCAATGTAATATAGAGTAAGTAATAATATTTATGGAAAATAAATGTCCAATCAAATCATAAATTTCCAGCCAATCAACAAATAGAAAGACCTCAGACATTTGTGCTAGCAATCAAATACTTTTGCAAGCGACTGTACGTTGAAATCTTAAGAAGGCTGCTTAGGATCTTAGTAATTGGACTTCGTGAAAAAACATGAATTGGAAGTAACGAAACACATGACAAGTACATAAAACTTTCAAGAAAGACGGAAATCGTGCAACGAGGATCACGTGCATTGACTTTATATATGAGGCTGGCTCGCTCGAATGATCTGTGAAAACGAACTGATTTCCCGACTTGTGGAACTGTTAGATGAAATCCATTCGACACGCTATTACCGTTAGAACGCAGAACTGGCATCTGAACCGAGCATTAATGGTAGTAGTGGCGTAACGAACTTTGATCGATGTCGAAAGATTCATCGGAATCGTGATATGACGTCGCTAATTGACACATTATTGAACCGCTCCCTGATAGAATTTTAAATTACTCATTTTTTCACGTCGTAACTTTCAGCGTCTCCATTAAATCTCGTTGAAACAAATTTGATTTCAGATATGATCCTACAATCATTTACATGATTACATAAATTCATTTTATGATTTTACAAACAGGACTCGTACATCCGTGTTTTATGATATATTTTCTATTTGACAAAATTTTATAATTCGCTGTATTATATGATAATTTTATACAATTCAGTTGTTTGAAATAAAATAAAAATAATGAACTGCCTCGAAGAATTTATTTCAGATACAGAAAAAGTAAGTTTATTGTAGCGTGAGATTCAAATAAATCACTTCCAAATAACTTCCTATTTGAATCAAATTATCTGATATCTGTCGTGCAATCAACACAAGAATTGGGAAATATTGGAGAAATTATTTGAATAAAAATTCATTCAAATTAAAAAGAAAGTAAAACGATATTTCCATGAATAGCCAAATGATGGAACAGTCTATAGAAAAAATCATTTTCGAGTTCAAATAATCTAACGAATAACACAACAATCAATCATAAAATTGAATAATAACAACGATATTATCTGTTATTCAATTCATTCATTTCTGAAGTATATTATTTCAATAATATCCAAGTCTATGATAGATAAATCTTTTCACCACAATGTAGGAATAATTTACTTTTCGAAAGCGCGATGAAATTGTTCCTCTTGGAGTCTTATCGAGTCACACTATTTAACTCGGTTCTCGATTCTTTTTCCGCTTGATTAACACGTTAATAACCGATGTTATCAATCTGTGAAACATTCGATTGCATAACGAGTCCCTGGTTTCCACAGATAGATCTTAATTGCAACATTGTGTCGAATCGATGGCGTCACTCGTAAGATGTTAATCGACTTATCGTTCGCAACGATCTTGTCGTTCAAAGCAAATCGCGCGAATTCCTTCCCGGAAAGAATGCAATAAGCAATAGCTATGACGTTTAACATGCAAAAATATCGAACGATCAATGCTTTGATTGTTTCGTTGATACTAGGGCATGAAGCGATGCTCTGTTCGTTTATCGACGATCGTCTCGATTAAGAGTTACGCTGACATTTCGAATCTGATCTTGATCGACCAGTTTGGGTCGATCCATTATTTAATCATCAATGTCTGAGAAAGAGAAGAATTTTGAATGTAGAGGGTGTCTCTGAAATCGTGGTAAAAAGAATCGAAGGGTTATGTATGAAGGAAATTAATCAAAAGGAAGGAATAACATTTTTTCTCGTTTGAGACGTCGTTTTTTGAAGAAATTCGAGTTTGTGAGTTTGTCAAGTATTTCTGAATTTAGCGAATCCTGAATTGGACAGGGATGTAATATTCTGCAAGCAGAAATGTAAAATAAAACTTAAAATTAATAAATAAGACAATAAAAATAATGAAACCAGGCAAAAAGACCTGGTTTCTAAGAAAATAGAATTTAGACGTGTTTAGTTAAGAATTGTTCTGATACAGTTGTACTTGATAAATCTTTAAAAGGAATTCTGTCCGAGAGTTTTGCGATTTCATTCGATTTTTACTCATTCTCGCCGATAGAATAATCTCGTATTAATTATATTCCCTTGTTTAGCTCAGAATGAACTATATCTGAAAAATTTTCAAATTCAATTTTCTCAAAAAAAAAAAAAAAAAAAATTCTTTTTTCTATCACTTATTTTTCCATGAAGAATGTGTATTATTCACATTGGCTTCTGGCACGTGACAAGTGACATAAAAGTTAAAAAATTAATCCTTTAAAATAATCCTCATCCGTAATACCATGTTTGTTGTGTCATACAAATTCTGCGGATTTTTATGCAAATTTACATTTTTGGAAATATAGTTTTATTTAGGTAGAAAATTTCTATTCACTGAATATCGTTGCAAATTTATGTTTCTTTCATATTATTAAATGAAAATCCTCTTTTATAAAATAACACCTCATATGATCAAATAGTAGTCAAATAAAAAGAGCTTCCATTCGACAAAGGGTTTCCTAAAATTCAGTAAAAAGTGTTAATAAAAGTAGCACTTGTATGGCCTTCAAACAAAGAGATTGCGAATAATGCTTGAAACTATCACTTTCATTCAGTCGGACAGAGCAAAGTAAAAAAAAAAAGAAAAACGGTGAAAAGAAAACGAACGAGGAAAAAAAGAGGCGTGTAATTTACAGAGGTTGGTTTTCTCGCGCGTATCCATTTACGAAGGATTACGAACCGTTACGCGCTCACACGCGCCGCTATCCCTCTCGCTTTCGTTCTCTTCTGCTTTCCTCATCGACGATTGAGATTTCGTTTCAGGAAGCTACCTCGAAAAAAAAAAAGAAAAAAAAAATGGGATCTTTTCCAAAGATCCAGCAGTCACGTTGCCAGAACAGCTTCGTTCGATAACTAAAGCGACCTGGTTTTTGTTTCTTAATCGCTTTTCCAACTGCAGTACAGTTTGGAAACTAGACGCTCATTGAATCTGCTATTATATTACTTCGTTCGAATAAATTGCATGCTTATTTCGAATACTAATTAGGGAAGCCAGGGCAGATTCTCGTAGGGATCACTGGTAATGTCAAGGTGAATTTAATTAAATCAACTGAAGAAACTATCAGTATACTGCAAGAGTCTTCGTCCAGTCTATGAAAGGATCATTTCAATTTAAATAAAACATATATACATATAATATCAATAATTATTCTTTAACGTAGATATAAAGCAAACTTTTGCTGCATGTTATTTAAATGAAAATGGTTATTTAAAAAGTAATTAAAATATTCTTTATCCGAATATTTACAATTTAATTTTTAGTTATTATTATTTACAGTTCTTCGTTCTAACGAAGGTGCCTACTTTGCAAGAACTAACAACTGCTATAAACAAATTACTTGAAACAAACTAATGGCACAATGATAAAATAAAAAAATGTTTAAAACATATAAATAAATAAATATACTATATTTAATTTACTATATATATATGTGTGTGGATTAATAATAATACTTTTATTTCACAGACAGAACTAAAAACTAGGATCGTAAACGAATGCTGTGATGGCTACAAAACGATCTCGTCCAATGAAGAGACATCACCCGCAGGCGTGAAATGCGTGCCTCTCTGTGAAAAATGCTCGTCAGGAATTTGTGTTTCTCCAAATCAGTGTCAATGTGTTCCCGGCAGTCAGGATAAAAATTGTCAACATAGTAAGTCCCTATTCTTTTTTTTTCTTTGTTAATAAAACAATCTCTTGTCTTTTGATCTTTCAAATAATAAACGACACACGCTTTGTATCATCGTAAATCACAAAATTCATAATATAATCAGATCACACTAATTGTGTAATCCTCGTATTCAAATCTCACGTCTGTTTCAACGAGCGGAAACATTTTAAGAAGAACTTTGACACAACTTTGCATCCCTCAAACGTAAAAATTTCGTTGAAAATAAAAGTACACGATTCAAAGAACGCGACAGAGTTGAAATTAAAATACATTGCACGGGGAATAAATTTGCTTCTGCGAAAAAAAAAAAAAAAAAAAAAATACAAACGCGGGAGAACAAAAACTCTTCTCGTTGCGAACTTTTCAATTGCGATCGATCGCGTATTTCTCGTTAACCGCGGGCAGATTCGCTCGGTGGATCGCGAAAGGAACGAACTCCACGAAACTCCACGTCAGGATATATTTCACGCTCGATGAAACAGGCCGACCTTCCGTAATCGCGAGAACGCGCGCAAGCAGCGAATAATTTTCACCCGTCCGTTTCTGAAATCGGTGATCCGATATTCCGCTCTCTTTCTCGCGGTGTAACATACGCACCGCGCGCGTATCGGTTTCTCGAGAAAACGGAAAAGTAACCGACCTGCCGGCTTCGTTGCGTCATCGTTGGTTGCAATTATCTCGAGAGTAAAAAAAAAAAGAAAGTGTAAGAAAAAATTCGAGCTTCGCAGTTTAATCTATAATTACAGCCACGCAATTCACACAGAAATTCGCTCTATTTTCGTTGTAGCATGTCCGCCGGGCACGTGGGGTTTCAAATGCGAGGAGAGATGCAACTGCGCCGGAGACGTGCCTTGCAACCCCATCGATGGACACTGTGTTTGTCCGCCGGGATTACACGGGCAAATGTAAGACACATCTCTGATATACAAAAATACGTGTGACAAATACATATTCAAAACCACGATGTCTAGTTTAAAAAAATATTTTAAAAAACCACGAAGAAGGGAAATGTCACGACTCATCGTCGACTCAACAAGTTCTATTGATTTCTACGCATCCCGTTTATCGTACAATCACACAAACGCACTGCGAGCAACCTGTTGATTGAAACAGATGGCCTAATAAGTGCCCCTATAAAGCATAACGCGGCAGACGTTTACCACGCGTGGCACGTATAATCACATATAATCAAGGTTTCCACCTTCAGATGCAACAAACCGTGTCCGAGCGATCGCTGGGGACCTGGATGCGCTTTTCCATGCGACTGCAAGGATCCGCTTGGCGAATGTCATCCGGAAACAGGTCGATGCATCCACGACGATCTGGATAACACCGTTCCCGTGCAGAACACCAGCTACTCTCGGAACGAGGAGAACAGCGTAACCGTGAATTTCACGATCATTCAACTCGGCAGAGAATCCTCGCGGATTTGGGAAACAACGGAGACCAGCACGGCAGGTAATAAATAAAAATCTTACACGTTCGCGAAGAATTCAAAGATGCAAAAATGTACAAATGTGTACGTGTGAAATATTTCAAGTGAAGTGGTCCATTGAAATAATATTTAACTAGAGTCGTCAAAATGACTAATCGTTAATTTTTCATTTGATATATGCACGCAGTGCATTTTAGAGTATATTTTCGTCAAATATAATACATAAATGTGAACGCTTGTGTTATTTACTTTGTTATCAATTTTTTCATATTCTTTGCGTTTGAATTTTTCTGGTACAAATTTTTGTACCTTAGTCGATTGGTAATTATTATTCATAAATAAATTCACATTTTTATGAATGCACATTAAAAACTGGGATCCAATTAAATATTTAAAATATTAAAATGTAAGTTCCTTGTCTAACTATAATTGTTTCTCAAATATCATATACACCCTGTACATTTTCACGTACGCTTAAATCTGTGAAATTAGAAATGAGATGAGCTCGCGTGTTCGTGCGTGCTGACTGTGAGATATTTATTCGCGCGTGATGCAACTGTTGACCGAGAGCCGCGAGTTTAAACACGTACACACACGCCAAACAAAATATTTTTGCTTTGGATAAGAAGAAACTCATGGCAAACAGACTTGCGCGATTTACGTAATAATCGTCGTTTCGTTTGACGAATTGTTGGAAGATGTGCGCGAAACACCTGCCACGCCGGATAATCCTGACGTCAGAACAACGAGTCCGGAAACTAGCAGCGTCTCGACCTCGGATGAGAAGAAAATTAGGACACAGGCCCATGAGGATGGAAACTCGAGCACCGCCAAGCCTGTGATCGTTTGGGTTTCCGTGCCGGAACGGAGAAGAAACTTGGACAAGGACCGAGGGAAATTCGCGATGAAAAATCCGTTCGTCAGTCACGTCGATGACAACGCTAACCTGCACGACATCGGCCCACCTAAAACTGATTACGTCAAAAATATACACAAAGGTGCATATATTTCTATACGTAGAAATGTGAGCTTCACTTTCAATTTCATACAACTAATAGCAGTAATTTATCACAATTTCATAAATACTTCGATTTAATCATGACCATTTTGCATAATACTATTACGAACTAAGTACTGAATCACATTTATGATTTCATAATGTCATAAATACTTGTTTGATATTCAAGATTGTAAAATCTTGGGAAAGTACATTTATAAAGACTTTATAAATACACATAATGCACACAATACAAGATACGTAAAATAAAATAATCTTTATATTACGTAGTGAATGAAACAAATCTCGACATTGTTTCCATTTCTGTAGTCACATTCACGAGGATTTACTCGCGACATGAATATTTCATTAAATCGGCAATATTGAAGCAGAAGTAAATTTTTCTAAACATTCATAAATTAGTAATTTTAAAATTTATGTTACCTAATACATTTATAAAAACTTTATAAATATACATAATACACAGAGATACACCAAATATATAAAATAAAATAATCTTTATACTCTTATGACTGAGATCTCAACATGGTTTCTATTTCTGTCGTGTCCATGAAAATTTTCCCACGATTCGTTAAATCGGCAATAATGACGCAGATTTAAATGTTTTTAAACATCCATAGACTAATAATAATATTAACAACTTCGAACAGACATTCAACCAGCGCCGATTTCCCTGGACATTGCTCTGATCGTGGTAGCATCGATCGTGTCATTGGGCCTAACTTCAGTAGCAGTGGTGATGGTCCTCCACATGCGTTCAAAGTTATTGGAGGCAGCAAGGATCTCGATATACGAAGAAGGCAAGACGAAGAACCAAGAAAGCACGAATACAGCGAAGATCTCGTCGATAGTCGCCGGTACCCTGCCCCGTGAGTACTACACGCGTTTCGCGAAATCCTCCTTTCTCGCAGCCAGGTGAAATCTGTCTGTCCTTGACCTCGATTTCGCACACGTAATCTTATCTCGATGACCATCTTGAACCGCACTTCAAGCGTGGATTATTCGCAGGGAATTAGAACGGTATCCGGTAACGGCGTTTTCCCTTTTTTCCTTGAAGGTCGCTGCGTTCGATTTTTCGCTCGCACTGGTGTAATATCGTGTACGTTTCTTTTTTCCTTTTTTTTTTTTTATCTCGATCGTGTCAGAAATCGAGGATTTTTCCTAGAAAAATCAGCCTACGAGGCAAAATGGTGAATCGAGTAATTGTAAGTGAATGGGATTCAGTTTCTGGATTGTAATTGATAATCGATAATTTTCTTGAAGAACTCTCAAACGATCGATTATAGGAATATTAATTGAAAAAAAATTTAGGACTGCGTAAGAAAGAAATAAAATGAAAACTGAAAATCGTTACATTTTAAATGAGAGGAATCGAGGAACCTGGATTGTTTGTATCCACCATTTTCGAAGCGAATTTCTATTTTTGCGCATTATTCAAATGTATATCAAAGTGGAGATTTCAATTCCCCGAATTTTTCAGATTCGAAAACAGTAAAAAAATTACAAAGAATCTAGCGGAGCTTTATCAAATAATTTGACATAAATTATCTTTTCCTGCGTGCTTTCACGGGAGAAAACTTGCTCGATAATCAAGGTTCTATTTAAATCGAAATCTCGTAACAATTCAACTATTATACGACCGTACATCTATTATAATTCTATTATAGAAACGCCAATTCGCTTGGTGCCACTGTTTGCTTCCACCCCAGAGCCCAGAGTGATGCCATCCATGACTAACAACGATCTGACGAGCAACTACGCCAATGGAGCTGCCACGATTGGTCTACGTATATCTGGAAATCTGCATGGTAAACACATGTGCCAATATTTCTACCATTAATCATTTTCACACCTTCCTTTCATGAAGATTTATTCGCGTACACGTATACGTCCTTCCTTTTTCTAGAATCTATCCATCATATCATTACTTTCTATATTTTTATAATATTTTCCTCTTTTTTTTTTACTTTATGTTCCCCAGGTCTTTTCCAAGAGGATCATTACGATCGACCGCCAGCAACGCGAATCCATCTGCAAAACGACTTCGATCTAAACACGGAACACGTTTACGACGAGATTCCTTTGCAATCGAGTCCTTTAAATTCCCGTAAGAACGCGTGATTTAAATAATAAACCAGAGTTTGAATGAAAAACTGCGGTCGGTCGAATAAGCAATAACCTTTGTATTTCGATTGACGAAAGAAAAGAATACAATCGATCGACAGCACGTTTAATTAAAAAATCTCGATATTTTTAGAGAAAAAAAGCAGGATGCGAGTTTTAAAGAAACCCTAACTATTTAGCTAAATATAACTCTGATATCTCAATGAGATATAAAATGAAATCTATAAACGACTTATAGCTCAATTAGTGACACGTTTGATCAGCAAGTCTGTAAATATATGAAGAAAAAAGTAGATGATCCATTACGTAGAAGTGACAACAAGCGAAACTTTGAACAGAGACCCTCATTGTCTAGCCTAACAATCACTTTAACACTTCAACGTTAGAGAGAACTATCGCAAATCACCTGGCTAATTCGACCAATGACCCGTGCAATTAAAAAAAGTGCTCGAGTATTCGAAGAAAGAAAGCGCGGAAGAAAGTGAAGATAAAAGGATGTTTATGCGCCTATTGTTCAAATGTCACGCTCAAGCGCAATTCCGAAGGCGGATGTGAGCCAGCCAGCTCGTCTACGGGACGAGGAAAAATCCAACTGAACTGGTTGTCGACCTTACGCGGGTCTCGTCTAAGTGTGCAAGGCTGAACGTGACTGCAATCGGTCTTCGACAAGGCAGAAAAAACGTTCGCAGCTCCGATCGAACTATCCGGGGCGTGACAAGGAGACTTTTCTTTCCTCGGAAACCATTCACATCAATCGGCGGCCATCGAGCCCTCTGAACGCGCTTACGTCAACCACGGACTACGCTGCGCACCGGCGTAATTCGACCAATACAGAGTGTCTCGAAAGAAGTTTTTTTATCTCGATAGGAAAGCACGTTATCGCACGTATTCACGTCGAATTTTTTTAAAAATGTTAAAAATCTTTCTTATATTATACAATTGGTTTTTAAGTTCAGTTTTCGAAAGTTTTTTCTTTCTTAAGGAAGAGTAAAAATTTGCTCCAAAGAAATTTCACGGGATTAAGTAATTTTTGAACGAAATGGGAATTTGAGAGTTGAAAACATTTTCGCGACACGCTGTGTTATTAGAGGATATTCTACAAGCCACGAGTCACCAGTTACCAATATTAATCAGTTCTCGCATACGTCGAGAACAGGTTTAACAATAATAAAAAAATGATTTGGAAGCAGTAGAATGATGGAAAACTGTTTGTGTAATAGTTTCCATACTTGTCACTTGTTCAATTCAATAATATTATCAGCACGGTACTGCGTAGGAAATATTTAATAGAATAATAACGCGCAAATGTAGCTTAGGAAGTAATGAATGTGAAATATCTGCGTACTGTCGCAATTGATCCAATTTTTGCCAATTAGTGCGTTAAGGATGTACGAGGGAATTGAAACCGCGTTTCCCGAAAATACTTGAATGAACAGCGTGTATAGATAATTATTAAGAATAGAAATTGTCGATCGATTCAAAAATATATATATATATATATATAAATATCTTTTAAAGACCTGTAAGGACCAGTGACGTCACAGTGATATCATTATTATGAGAAATTTACATACTCAAAAAATATACAGCATTATTTAGAATATTATTTAGAATGAAAGATATTATTTAAGAATAAAAGATATTATTTAGAATATCTAATCCAATCATCATAGCGTTAAAGATAAGATTTCAAAGTTTGAGAATCAAGCAGCGACTTAAGCGTGATTTAAATTTTACATTCGAGACTCGACTGTGTAACAAATATGTCTGTGTTACACTTGCATACGTCTTCGCTTGACATCACCGATAATAATAGATTATAGTTACAAATTTGTGTCATGCGTTTAACGTCGTAGTAATGTTTGATAAGAAGAAAAGAAGAAAAAAAAACAGATAAATCGTAATTAGAATAGTGCTTGCATAATCATATTTACATCAGCGCGTTTAATCCCTCAGCTTCGCCACGCTGAATTCCGATAAATTCCCGTAATCTGGTCCACTTCTCTCCGAGACTTTTGTGATAAACATAGAAGAAAGACCTTGGTGTTGCGCGATTTTATTCAAGTACCGAAATTTTATTGAATGAGTTATATGTCAGAAGGCTTTGTATAAATTATTTTTTTCATTAAAAACAACTTGTACTGTGCAAATTCTTTTGTTTTTAAAATCTTCAGTCGATGGAAGAATTCAATAGATTATAACATAATCACTGTACTGTTCTATAGACTGAAGTCATTTTTTTTTTTTTTGGTGGTATACTCCTTTTACAGAATTTTCATTTTTTGTTTTTGGCCAATCTACAGTAAATCATTCGCAAGTTATCGCGATACGAGTTGAAACGTCCAGTTTATCACATATTTAAAAATAGGGCGGCATCGCGCCTCCCGTTCGCTAGTTTTATCTCGTTCGTGCGCTGCGCTGCATCCTCTGTGAAGCAACGGTATCGATGGATTACATAAACTGGCAATACGCGCGTTTCACGCGTGCCGTACATTTCCATTGTTCATAGTCGAACACACGTAGATATTTCATTTTTGTTTTTTGTGAATGCATTACATCCGCATAGAGATATTCCAAACTTTTATTTTTCGCATTTGCAGTAAGATTTTGAAAAGCAAATTTGAAAATATACGTGGAAATTTGATACAAGTATGTATTTCATAGAAAAACATAAAGTTGTTAAATATTTTTATTGATTTAACGCACTTCAATATTCGATCATTTTTAACGATTCGATTTAAATGGCTATTCATGTTGTGTATTTATTTCTCTATAAACCACTGTACAACTCGAAGATTTATACAATTAGACAAATCTAGTTTTCCCTTCAATGTCTTTTGGTTTCCCTGATTTTTCTCATATTGTTAAGTTCAACTCAATGCGTAATGACGTTTCCTCGAATCGTATTGATAAATGACTTGGCAATTAAAGTCCGGAAATGTTATCTAAATGCAATAAAAAAAAAAGGAAACAATTATGATAAATCGAAACGCTACGCAAAATGTTGAAAAAAAAAAGTAGCCGATATTCAGAAGATGAGACTCTATAGAAGCGTCAATGTAGCGAAGAAAATTCGTCTTCAGCAATACAAAACTGTCGCTCTAGCTATAAACAATTCTTAGAAATATACACTGATTGCTACGTCAATGAATCAGTGAATCAACTTTGCGAACCTTCTCTCTGTTTCACTCGCGCTTCTCTTCACTGACTAAATACGATCAAAATTCAATCATCCATTTTCTTTTGCAACAGGAGATGCGAGTGAATTACACAAGAAAGTCAACTGACCTACAGCAATTGCTAACGTAATATATGTATTTCTAGCGTAAAGTTAAATTGAAAAATGTACCTTGAACGTACGCAAATCTTCGCTCAACCTCGATGTCTGATTAATAACGTAGTGTGTTCCACTGTCTTCGATTATTTTAAAAAAGAATCTTGACTGATGAGTGGGAGGGTGGTGGAGGGGAGAGCAAAATTCTCTGAATTTCTATACACGGATGCTGGTCGCGTTCATAAACACTTCTACGAACAGCTACGTAATCGAAAAAGACGTGGTGACCCCAATGTTATCAGAAGAGATGTAATCCTGCGCGCCGAGAAAATAAGAAACCAGTAATCCATTGGTGCTTGCGGACTCAACATGTACAAAACATTGTTCGTCTGTTCGTTTATTTGGACGTTGCTGTTGTCCGATACCTTGGCGATCGAAGGTGTCAAGGGCCGTCGCGTTCACGATCGATCGAATCTCGCTTTGAACAGCACCGTGCAAGCTGGACTCTGCTACAAGAGGATACGGTGAGTGAAACGAGAAAACTTTCGATAATGAAAATGAGAAACGACGCGACGATGCTCACTCTTCGCAGTCGAATCGCAAATATGCAAACGAACAGCGACCTTTGAACTGTGGTTTATCGTCGACACGCTTACCAAATTCGTTGTCTTCCTCTCTTTCTTTTCAGTTACGCGGATGCGTTGCAGTTGAACGCCACGGGTCAGTTCACTCACAACACGCTCCCCTCGACACCTCAGGAAAACACGGTAAATACACAGATTAAGCGAAGAAAAATATTGATATGTCCTTGTCTTTTAACACTAGAATTGCCGCGGTTAAATGATCAAAATGAACAATTTATAATTTTCGTTAGTTGTAAAACACTGTATTTTAAAGATTTAAATGATTTTTCGTAAAATGTGTAAATAAAAGCTCGTGTACTTTATTGTATTATAAAATTTCCTATTTTTCTTTTTTTCTCTGAAGAAAATTTTACATTTTAATTGCTGGTAGTTCCAGTGTCAACTTTTATTTCATGATTCCAATAATATTAACACTCTAGATATGCTTAACAATACATATACACGTTGCATATTGTTCAAACAAGTTATCGTTTTTAATTTATCACTAAGCATGTAGTGACGAAAAAATTTTTGAAAGAAGAAGAATAATGATATTCGATGTATAATACATTCACAGTAACAATCAATAGATGATTGTTAGGATCGATAGCACAAAAGGAAAGTAATCTTGTGGAAATACTAATTTCTAAATAAATTTGTAGCTTGAAAAAACAGATTAGAATACCAAGAAGTAAATTATCATTTTTCAATTAGTTCGAATAAATAATCGAAATCCTATATTTTATAATGTAGAATGTTACGTGCAACATTGTAACCATTGTATACTTTATCGTAGACATGATTTTACAAAGACACGAATATAGTCAAAGAGACGCAGCGTTCAAGTATCTTCCACGAGATAAGCTTTCAAGGTTGTTTCATTATAGTGTCTGATCCTAAACAGCCTTGTACGATAAAAGTCGTTGAACCCATTCCGACATTTCTCGAATTTTTCACATCAAATTTTATTTGTACCATCGTATTTTATGTATCTGTAATTTTGACATTTGCCGATTTGTAGTTAATTAACAAATTAGAAATAACATTATTTATGAAATGTATTGAAGAACATAGAAATATTATATTTCACTATATACATAGTAGTATTTATATATCTAGTATTTATGTTACATAAATATCAACTTTGAAAATCTTATTTAATTAGAAAAACCTTCTTGATTTGACCTACAATTCAAAAATTTAAATGGAAATCTTCTATAATAAGCGTTTAAATGTTTTCATTAATTACTGTATACATCTTCTCTTTTCCATCATTTTTAATTAGAAAATTATTAATTTGATATATAATTCAAAGATTCAAATAAAAAATATAACAACTGTTCAAATACTTTCGTCAACCGCTACATACGTCTTCTCTTTTGTATCATTTCTTAATTGAAAGATTATCAATCTGACCAATTCAAAAATTCAAATAAAAATCTGCAATAAGTATAAAAAATAAATACTTTCGTCGATCAGTTTATACACACGTCTCCCTTCTTCGGTTATTAGAAAGGCGGATGGATCACGATTTTGGACTGCTGCGACGGCTACGAGCGTAATCTCAATTCCAATGAGTGCGATCCTCGCTGCGACGAGGGATGTTTGGGTGGGGATTGCACCGGGCCGAATGTATGCACTTGTTCGCCAGGCTGGGTGCCTCAGAAGGGCATCTGTATGCCATACTGCGAGCAACCGTGCCAAAGAGATGCTTATTGCTTCTCGCCGAACGTGTGCACTTGTAAACTAGGTTACGAAGAAGAAAACGGCATGTGTAAACCAATCTGCCCCGGCGGCTGTAAAAACGGCGAGTGTGTGGCACCCCGGACATGCAGATGCAGGCAAGGATACGTGATTCAACCATCGCCGGAGATTTCCACCGGCATCGAGGCGAAAGAGTGCGTGCCCGTGTGCGAAAATGGCTGTCGCAACGGAGAATGTACTGCCCCTGGAGTGTGCACTTGTCAGGAAGGGTAAATTGAATCAAAGAGTGATTAATCGAAATAAATCTTCTAAATTGAACTCGTTCGTAGCATCTTGAAATTCCTTTTTTCCGTGATATTCATTTAATGTATCGTAACATTTCGTATTTCAGAAACTGTAGCACTTTTAATTGACTTTACATGGCATTTACCCGAAAGTGAACAGATTCGTTGTTCTATTATAGATTCGTTAATCCGTCGGGTGACAAGGAGTCCTGCGTCCCTAACTGTCCTTCCGGTTGCATCAACGGTGAATGCGTCGCGCCAGGTGTCTGCAAGTGCAAAACAGGCTTCACCTTCGACTCCACGAACAAATGCGTCCCCGAGTGTCCTCAAGGTTGCTCCAACGGCGAATGCGTCGCGCCAGGTGTCTGCAAGTGCAAAATAGGCTTCACCTTCGACTCCACGAACAAATGCGTCCCCGAGTGTCCTCGAGGTTGCATCAACGGAGAGTGCGTTTCCTCAGGTGTCTGTCAATGCAAACCAGGCTTTATCCTCAACTTCGAAGGCAACAAATGCATTCCAGAGTGTCCCCAAGGTTGCATCAACGGAGAGTGCCTGGCCCCTGGAATCTGCGACTGCAATCCAGGCTACGTTCCAGATGACAACCGCGCGTGCGTCCCGCATTGTCCACAAAACTGCGGCAATGGCGTGTGCGTCGCTCCAGGGGTTTGCAACTGCAACACTGGCTACACCCGCGACTCCAATGGTAGGTGCGTCGACGCGCTGCAAGCCGAGTCGAAGGTCACCGACTGTCAAGTTGATTGTGGCCCAAACGCCCGATGCGTCGGTGTCAACAAATGCACGTGCAACTTGGGCTTCCGCCTGGACCCGGTTACCAGAAGCTGCGTCCCGTTCTCGAATTCTTTCGAGTGCAGAAACGGTTGCGGTACGAACGGCCTTTGCGTCGGCCCTGACATGTGCATCTGCAACTACGGAATGACCGTCGATCCTGTCACTGGAAGGTGTCCCGAGTCTAATCAACAATCGAAGCAAACCCAGCCGCAGTGCCAACCAGACTGTGGACCAAACGGCAGCTGCGTAGGCCCGAATCGTTGCCGCTGCAACTACGGTTTCGCGGTCGATCCAGATACTGGAAGATGCATCCCTCAAAGGGGAAGTCAAATAGCAGAGCCTTTTTGCGAACTGCCCTGTCTCAACGGAAACTGCACCGGCCTGAATCAGTGCACGTGCAAACGTGGCTACATCATAAGTCCCTCCGACATGACTCGAACTAAATGCGTGCCGGTATGCATAGGCGGATGCCATAACGGCGTCTGCACAGCGCCAAACCACTGCATCTGCAATCCTGGTTACAGGAAAGAGACTGGTGTCAAGGGCAGACAGAGATGCGTTCCGGTTTAACAATTTATATCTGTTTCTTTTTCGTTGCGTACCGTTTTATCGTATATATATCCGAAAGCGAATAAACTATGTATGGTTGATAGGTCCTTGGTAGGCGCGTTTTCGCTTCGTGTAATAGACGAAATAATAGTTGAGGCCATCAATTTTGAAATCTGCTTCCATAGAACGAGCGTTGTTGATACCATCTTAATCGACGAAATAAAATTTCTGGATTCTTTTTTAATTTATAATGGCGGATATATTCGAAAGTTCTCTCGATAAAAAGTACCCCAAACATGACTAACATTCGAATCTGGAATACGAACGAAACGATTAGACGAGCATTAGACGAAATCCTCCGTTCTCTCTATTTTGTTCACTCGCATCTCCGAAGCGAATTCAGAAGCGTAAAAAATTGAAAACATTCGTCTATTAAACGGGGATTGCTACGCATGTCAATTCTAATTCTAATAGTACGATTGCGAATTACGTATGCGTGTGTCATAATTGATTTGAAGCAGCCGATGTCCTTAGCTCCAGTCTTCGATTTCTGTAGAGTATTCTATAACCTTTGTACGACTATTCGTAAATAAAGAGGATGTACACGGAAACAGCGTGACGTGTGTTTTCCATAATTCCTAATTATTCGTCGCGAAACGATATCGCTTCCGACACATCCTGTTTCATTTGATACGCTCTGGAGAACTGTCGCGTTAGTATCGTTCATCCATTGATACACTGCAGACCGCGTCGAGACAGATCCCGAAACATGACTCCTTTTCACGTTGTATTTTTCGTTGTTTTTCTTCAACTAACCGGAATCGTGCCGACGATATTGGCCTATGCCTCCGGAAATTGCGACAAACAAGTCAGGTATGTTCGCGTACTGTCACTAAGGTTAAGAACCGCAAGAATCGATTCAATCTTCGTGCAAATTTCTTCTCAGTTACCAAGCGACGCGGCTCACCCCGTACATAGAGACCTATCGAGTCAGAAAATGGGGGATCTTTTACGAAACGAAAGTCCGATGGAACTTCAGAAAGGAGGTAAATCGTTTGATTCCCTACGAAAAATTTCCATTTCCATTTATGAAATTAGTCGATCACTGATACAAGGTGTCGTGAAAAAAACATCTTTTCGGTTTGTCATTTAGTTTCCATTAAAGTTTTATGAATTATCAATTAACCATGTAGTTTTATGTAATGATAAAACGTTATTGATTTAAAAATTTATAAATTTTTCTAGAAATCACTCCTCTCGCTTCATTGATTTAACGCCATCCAACTCTTTTCTACAGTAAAATCTTGTTTATCCGACTACCTAAGATGACAAATTACCTATTTGGATAACAAAGTTTGGATAATAAAACTTTCTCCATTGCTCTTGCTTGTTTGAATAACAATTATCTTTGTTTATTTAAAAATTATTCACAAATTATTCACTTCTTTCATGACATGCTGTATTTATGTAAATTTATATTTCTATGCAAGAAACAAAGACCATAACGAGTATAGTATTTAGAATATTTTATAGATTTATCTACTATACTACAGGGTGAGCCAAAAGTTTCTTTCCGTCTATTTTTTTTTAATAAAGTATCAAACTAAAAAAAAACTAGTTTTATTAATTTTAAATTAAATTTAAGTTTATGATTTTTTCATTATGTTTCAAAAATTTCTTTCAAATGTTGACCGCCAGATACAATAAAAAAATTACAGATTTATTTTAGTAGGAAGTGATTTTTGGCCCATTCTGTATTACTATTTATCTACTATATTACTATTGCTTACAATTTGCCAAATTCGATTATGAACAATATTAGAGTGATCTATATTTGAAAACAGATTATTTCTAGAAATAATCATTTTCTCGTTTATTTTATACATTCCTACAGAATACTTCATTATTGAATTGAAATAACTCTCCACTACTTTTTCGTTCTTTCAGTATCAAGTGCAACAGGTTTCTGTTTGTTAAGTCTCTAATAACAAGATATTAAAGTTTATCCAACTCAAACAAATCCCTTGTCTTCTCATAACATTTCTAAATAAATAGCTTCGTTATGAATAATAAAACTTTTCGAACACCCGTATATGTTTGAGTATATACTCTCTTCTCAAGTGCATAAAAAATCCGTTTTTATCTGAGTAAAAGTCAGATCAAAAATTGGGATCGAACGCGTACGATTAATGATTTTGTTCCTAGTATTACACCGCCTATCGCACCAAAAGAGAATGCTGTTCTTCCTACGAAATGAAGAACGACACTTGCATACCTGTCTGCGTACCTGAATGCGTGAATGCCCGCTGCGTGGAGAACGTTTATTATGGAGACTATCACCTTTGTGACTGCAACCAGGACTACAAGCCAATTAATTATTACGCTTGCGAGCCTATCTGCGACGAGTGTCACAATGGACAGTGCGTAAAACCGAACGTGTGCGTATGCAATCCAGGGTATAAAATGAACGAAAACAAAATCTGCGAACCTGTCTGTGACCAGGACTGCGAAGCGAAACATGCACTTTGCACCGCCCCGAATCAATGCTCGTGCATAAAAAATTACGAACCTACGAACGATGACGATGTGCGTATGAGAAACCATACACTTAAAATTCCAAATTTACAATTTTTCGGCTTACAAAGCAAATTGTGTAATCAAGATTGCATCCATTCGTTGGTCTCAATTGATTCCATCATCATTCGAAGATTCGAAGATTTGATGATTCTCTCTATTATGTTCTCAATGCTGCAAAGAAAAATTTATTTCTATTTACCAATTAAATGTTTACTTATACGAAATTTAAATGCCTTTGGAATGAACAGTAAAAAGATTCGAGCGTAGTATTCAAAATCTCTTCTGTTTCAATCTCTTTTGCCCGTGAACTGAGTAAAAATGAAAAATCGTCAAATTTTCGGCTCTAAATCAATTGTTACATGTCTATCCAGGATTACACAATTTATATTAATTTGCTTGAGCTTACACCATGTTTGTCATAACACTATGCACAGATGTCATTTCCATTGCTACATCTCACATATTATATAATATAAGATTGACAAAAGAAAACAGTTTTTTCTTTTCTAATTCTAATGGTTCACAGATGTGCAAGCCAATCTGCCATGTCAAGTGCCAAAATTCAGAATGCACCGAACCGGATGTTTGCACTTGCCACGATGGCTACGAGTCAGATCCTGAGGACATGTTCAATTGCGTACCAAAGTGCGAGAACGGTTGCCAGTTCGGCACTTGCACGGCGCCGAATGTCTGCACTTGCAATCCAGGATACCAAATGACAGAAAACAACTGCGAGCCGATCTGCAGCGAGTCCTGCGAGAATGGCTATTGCGGAGCACCGGAACGATGCATTTGTCACGAGGGTTACGGATTACTCAGCGACTCTATGTACGCCTGTCAACCAGTCTGTGAAAGAATTTGCGTGAACGGGGTGTGTACGAGTCCCAATTACTGTGATTGTCACAACGGCTACGAAAGGATAAACGACTACGAGTGTAAGCCAATTTGCGAAATTCCTTGCGAACCGTACGGAGAGTGCACCGCTCCTAACACCTGTACTTGCATAGAGGGTTATCAATTCGATCAGAGCGACGCTGGGGTAAGTGCGACAAAAAGTTACATGAAGGATAAAGGGAAATTCTAAATCTAAGTTAATAATTAGATAATTTAGATAGACTTTTGTTCAAGTACATAATCTAGATCAGTGGTTTCCAACCTTTTTTTAACCATACCCCACTTAAGCATCTCTAAAATCCTGATGTCCCATCCCACCATCCCTGATGTGACACATAATTCTTATTATTCAAAAAGTGAATTTTTGACGTGGAGAAAGTCTAAGAGGCCATTAACTTCAAGGTCTAAACAAGCTTCCAAAGAACATGACATCCATGAAAGAAAGAAATCAAAAAGTTAAATTTTCATTTAAAGAAATGCAATACGCAATTTAGGGCTCACGGCTCTAAATATATCTTAAGTAACACGACGAAAGAAATTCTTTTTCTAGTTTATAGGATTCTACTCCTATACGTCCGCCTGCAAACCTATCTGCGAGCAGACTTGCGAGAACGGATATTGCAGTGCACCAGGGGAGTGTAGCTGTTACCCAGGCTACACTAAATCAGAGAATGTCTGCGACCCAATCTGCAACGAAGAATGCATAAATGCGTACTGCAAGGATCCAGATGTTTGCGAATGTTACCCAGGTTATAGTTTGGTGGCGAAAAATCACTGTGAACTGTGCACTAAACCTTGCATGAATGGTCTCTGTGTCGGTCCCAATGAATGTGATTGCTTAAACGGTTACCATCCAAATCCAGAGGATCCCTTTATCTGCGAACCGACCTGCGACGAGGAATGTCTGTTTGGAACTTGTTCTGCGCCCAACGAGTGTTCTTGCAACGACGGATATCGGAAGAAGAACCAAACCGTATGCGAACCTATTTGCCACGAGCCTTGTATCAACGGTTACTGCAGTGCTCCTGGAGTGTGCAGCTGCAACTCTGGCTACAAATTGTCACACGACTTTGATACCGCTTGCGAACCAATCTGTGACCAGTCGTGCGTTAATGGATTCTGCAGCGAGCCGAACAAGTGTAAATGTCTGGCAGGGTATCGACAATTGGAGAACAACTCCAGCGCTTGTGAACCGATCTGCGAGCAAGGATGCTCAAACGGATACTGCACCAGTCCAAACAAATGCACCTGCAAACCAGGCTATCAATCATCGGAGAACAGTTCGAATACTTGCGAACCTGTTTGTAATAACCCTTGCGACAATGGATTCTGCAGCGCACCGGAAATATGCAGTTGCAACGAAGGTTACAGTCTATCGAGAAACGTTTGCGAACCTGTATGCACGATACCGTGCGTTAATGGGACCTGCGTTGCGCCAGACACCTGCAAATGCACAGATGGTTACAAGTTGGTAAATAACGAAACGACGTTTGTCTGTGAACCTGTTTGCGACTTTGATTGCGGAAATGGTAGCTGCACATCCCCGAACGAGTGTACCTGCCACGTGGGTTACGCGACGATCGCTGGAAATCATTGTCAACCATTTTGCGAATCTTGCGACAACGGAATATGCTTGGAACCTGATTTCTGCGAATGCAACGAAGGTTTTGTCTTGGTCAAGGAAGAGAATCGAACCGTTTGCGAACCGCACTGCGAGATTTGCTCCAACGGAGTGTGCGTGGCGCCCGGTGACTGTCGATGCAACGCTGGTTTCGTGAAAGAGAACGACGATAATTCGAGCGACTGTGTCAGCGCGTGTAAGAACAATTGCAACGATCGTGGAACTTGCGACGTCGAGAACAGAACTTGCCACTGTTTCTACGGATGGGACGGGATGCATTGCGAGGAACAGCAATTTTGCATCGTGACGATGAACTACACGGACGAACATCTGAACATGTGAGTACTGAGAATTCGATTGTATTGTACTAATTAGTAAA
Source organism: Melipona beecheii (assembly GCA_032399605.1). Lineage (NCBI taxonomy): Eukaryota > Metazoa > Arthropoda > Insecta > Hymenoptera > Apidae > Melipona > Melipona beecheii. Next base: position 7,660,711 of record JAUCMO010000291.1, on the reverse strand, counting down.
CTGTTTGTTATCAACAAACTTTCTGTCGTCGTATTTTTCTTTCCTCGACGATAAGACGACGAATGTTTCCTCAATGAAATTCGCGGAAACGTAAATTTCGTTCGTTTAATCCGCACAGTAAAATTCAACGTTGCAAAAATATTCGGATATAATTAGATTATAATCAGATATAATCAAGTAAATCCAAGCGACAGAATTTTCCGATCGACCGGATGTTTGCAATGTATCTCTTTAATTTTATTTATCTTCGTATAGATCAAACATCGAATACGAGGTAAACGACACGATTGGTTACGTATTTGCCAATAGCCCACTATGCTACCGCGATTGTTTAGGCGAAATCAACAACGAGACCTTGTGTTTTGGGAAATATGAAATGGACGACACATATAATGACACGATCGCCTGTCTAATCAGCACAGGTACCGAAAAGAGCAATTTTTCGAGAATTCTTAACTAATATTATTAATAATAATTTTACAAGTTGCAAGTACCAACTGTCTTGCGCAATAGGATTAATAAAGTAGCGAGTAAATCATGTGCAATAATAATCGTAAATAATTATGCCGATACATACATAAAAATGTTGATTAACTCCTTTTTGTTCATTTTTGAATAATTTCTTATTTTCGTAGGACGTAAATTAACTATCCACATACGTGGCCAAGAGCGTGAAAAGTAAAAAAGTTTAAAGTAAAAAATTGAAAAATCTGTATAAGATGATCAATTGCACGAACTTTTATTTGTATATTTTTCCGTAAATGAAGGATTATTTAAGTCTCTAAAAATACACTGTTTCTTATCTACAAAATTTCTAACTAAACTTATAAAGTAATCGTTTTGACTATTTTGGTAGTTCTAGTAGTATAGTAAGTCATGTTGCATTAGAATTTTAAGAATGCTACTTTTTTATTCTGCCACGTATTTACAAATTAAGAGAACGAGAAATGCCAGAATTATATAAACATTTCATTTTTGAGCATTTCTGTTGAGCACAGCTTACTCGTGCCCACCTCTCAATTAATCGATTAATGGTGTTCTTCATCAACTTCGCACGAATTTTTCTCTGCGAATTCTTTCCTTTGCACTTTTAAAATTATTATTGCGTTCTGGCACTATATTGTAGATACCAATTGTCATCGAGCATATACAGAACGCCTGAAAAGCCTGAATTATGCAACAATAACCGGAATCGTGTGTGCTACAGCGATGATAACTATTAGCGGCGCCGTGATCTATTTGTTGATACGGAAGAGCAGGAAGAGGAACTTTTCTCTCGGTAATTAATGCATCTCTGCGTCGTGAATATAAAATGGTGAGAGGGAAATTTTTCAGATATGTAAATTCTGAATTGTCTTTTACGAAATATAGATAACAGCACCTCAACGACGTCGACTCAAGGACAACCTATCCTGTCATCCGAAGAAGACAATAACCTTTAATTGCAAGATGAATCTTGTTTTATAAATTTTGTTAAATTATTAGATAATGTTCTTTTTTTCTTTTTTTTTTTTAATAAAATTTTAATCGTCATATAATCGACCAAACTAGTAATAAGTTTCACGCGATTAAATGCATTTCATCGAGAGATTCATTTCAATAGGTCTAGATTTAGATTTAGAAGAATTAATCAAATCTGGAATTCAGAAATTTTTAAACTTTGGAGATTGGAGATTTTACATTTTATTTGCTTAACAATCACTGTTAAAAGAATTTACACATTTTTCTTTTTCTTTTCTTTAATGAAATGATTAACCTTTTCTGAATTCTAAACGCATTTTCCTTCGTGCCATTCTTTTCCAAATCCGAGCTCAGATAAAAAAATCTTCTGAATATTCTGATTGTACACAACAGTTAATAATAAAATTTTAGTATTTAGTATTATAAATATTATACACGATCTACGTCTTCAAACTCACAGAAGAGATATTTTTCGTACACAATAACCTAATGTTATCGTTGTGATCAATAAAGTACAACTATTACGATGTGAAATGTTTTTTGAAAATCTATCGAAAAAAGAAATTCCCGATGGTGCATCTCCACAATGCATCTCCAAAATGAACAATGAGAAAAATTATCTGCGATGTCGAGCATCCTGTCTCGTATTGATAACGCGAGATGTTCGTACACATATACGTGCTGTCGATCCGTCGAGTTCGCCAGTTCGAGTTTTGCAATAGCGAATCGTTCGTGCGAGCAAAGGAATGAAAAACATGAGACACGTTGGCAGCATAGTTCTTATAAACTCAATCCTCGTAACGGTTGTACAAACGTTGACGATTACGACGACATCCGATGTCGATAACGTCGAATCTGGATGCACCACGTATATCAGGTAATACACAGAAAGTGTCAGGTGTCTCTCGTGTACAAACTTACGAACGAACATCATCGTTTCAGACGACTGACGCAACAATATGTTCCCTACACGGAAACGTACCGGGCTCGAACTTGGGGCATTTTCACTCTGATAAAATCTCGAACAAACTACAAGATCCAAGTAAGAAGTAAAACGTAATAAAAAGTATCGCAAGGCGTGTGAAATTAATTTTCCAAGCTCAACATGCAACGTTTGTCACTATCAAATTTTATCAAACGATCTCGTTTAGATTTCCTTTTAATTCTCGAAATATCATAAATTTATTACAAATCTCGTTCACTAATTTTCAGCACAACTGGGTGACCGAGAAAATATGCTGCCACGGTTGGACAGTGCAGGGCACAGCCTGCGTGCCTATGTGCCTGACCTCTTGCGTGAACGCAAAGTGCGTGATGCCAAATACGTGCGAGTGCAAGCAAGGATTCGCGCACACGCCGAATGAGGAGAAGTACGTCTGCGAGCCGGTGTGCGAGGGCAACTGCACGAATGGCGTTTGCGTGTCTCCCGACAGCTGCGAATGCGACAGAGGCTACGAACTGTCCGCTGACAGGTTGCACTGTCTGCCGATATGCCAGCAAAACTGCGAAGAACGTAACGCGCGTTGCGTCGAGCCGGACACTTGCGCCTGCCAGCCAGGATACCAACAGGACAACGACACCAACAGTTGCGAACCGATCTGCAGCGAGTCCTGCGCGAATGGAAGTTGCGTCGCGCCGGAAATGTGCAACTGCAACCGAGGTTACGAGTTACTGGCAGATTCCAAATACGTTTGCGGCCCCACTTGCGAGAACGCTTGCGTAAACGGAAACTGCACGGCGCCTAACGTCTGCTCCTGCCACGACGGCTACAAACTCGGCGAGGGTAACGCGACGATGCAACGCGAATGCGAGCCAATCTGCGAGAAACCATGCGGAAATGGAACGTGCATCGCGCCAGGGGTCTGCAACTGCACGGAAAGTTACCGGTTCAAGGAAGAGGAGCAAACGTGCGTGCCGAGTTGCAGAATTCCTTGCGAGCCTCACGGAGTGTGCGTGGCACCTGACACTTGCAGTTGCTTCGATGGATATCGAATGATCGATACGAGCGCGAAGGAGAACGAAGTGAGTAAAATCGTGGCCGTTTCTCGTCCGTGCCTTTTTAACCAGAATACGAACCTCGCTCCTGCCGACTGGCGATGTAAAGTGGATTGCCCACGTGCAGGCGTTTCCAACGCAGAATTGAGTTGTTTCTAACTCGAAAGATACATCTTCTTCCGACATTCGCGATTTTTCATCGTTTTAATACACAGAATCTCTGATTCTCTGAACAGCGTCCATATATGATATATGATTTTCTAATATATGAGAAATATCTATTGTAAATGTATATCTATATATATCTATTTATCTATTTTCTCCTCTTTCCAAATATGTAGGTATCGAACAACGTCACGGATGAGTATACATCAGTTTGTGAGCCGGTCTGCGAGCCAAGTTGCAAACACGGTAAATGCACAGCGCCGAATTTTTGCTCTTGCATCGGCAACCACACGCAAACCGTGGACGGTCAATGCGCGCCATTCTGTTTCTCTTGTGAAAACGGTGTATGCGTCGAACCGGGCGTGTGCCAATGTCTGGAAGGTTTCGTCAGGAGATCCGAAGACCGCTGTGTGCCATTTTGCGAGAATGGATGCGAGAACGGCGATTGCGTCGCACCGAACGAGTGTCGATGCAACGCTGGTTTCGAAACGAATTCGAACGGCACCTGCGTTGAGCCGTGCACACGCGTTTGCAAAGGCCACGCAATGTGCGTGGAAGATAAATGCGAATGCTCTTACGGATGGACAGGACGGGACTGTGACCAACCCACTGTGTGTATTTTAACAACGGACTGGAACAATGCGCATCTCGATGGGTGAGTAGAATGGCAATTCACAGATTTATCGAATCACGGTATAGATTCGACGAACTTTTAATAGAAAAATGTTCATAGACTTGCAGTCCACAATGAGACGAATAGCACGTTGATGAATGTCAAACGTTACGCACCGGACTGTTACCAATGCAACGAGACAGCCAGCAATAAAAGTCTCTGCTTCGTTATAACTTCCAACGATAGTCTATCGACGCTTGGCTGCTTCGTCGAAAGAGGTACTATTTTGTACTGTTACTAAAATGTAACCACGTTCCTCTTTAGGAAAGCTGTTTATTTTTTACATAAGTATACTGTTCTTTACGTTTATTGAAAAATTCTAACAAATTCTATTTTATTTAAAACTTCACATTATAAATGCTGCAAGTAACGAGTAAATAATACCTTTTACATAAATACACTGTCGCGCAGCTATTCATTGTGTTTGCTGAAAAATTCTAACAAATTTTACTTTATCCAGGAATTCACATTATAAAACAAGTAACGAACAAATAATACCTTGTACGTAAATTTATCTTTAAAAATTAATATCTTTACACTATTTCCACACTATGCTGGAAATAACGAATAAATAACACGTTTTATAATTACACGGTAAGAGCAATATCAGAAGGTGAACTAACTTGCTTACCCATTTCACTTAAACGGATAAAAGCAAAACGATCGAGACACATCAAAAGTTATCTGTTACATAGTTCTATGTTCTATTTCAAGAATCGCCGTGTTATCCATCACCATATCATAGCAACATCGACGTAGTGCCCAGGATGACTGGAACGTTTGCAGCAGTTGCGATCTTAACAATGGCGGTGTACTTCACAATCCGCAGACAGCGGAGGAAAAAAAGGCACGCAGGTATTGCGATAAAAGTGACGCGACACTCATGAGAAAATAATATAAGAAGCACTTAAGAAAATTCTAAAAAAAAAAAGACCGGATACTCGAGACAAGATAAACGTGACGCTGCATTTCCGTTTCTCATTATCGTGGCAATTGCTGTTTGTTTGCTCGCAACAAACAAGATAATTTTCTACATAGTGTATCTAATCGAAAGTCACAAGTAACATGTTTCATAGCCGAATTTCCTAAAATTAAGCAGAAACTAATAAAAATAATAATAAACGCTTGTGTTTTTTCTTCAGCCACCATGCAGACTGCACTGTACCCAAAGGCTATCACACACGAAGCGAACGAGTGTCTCATTTCGGAAGAGGAAAGTCACGATGCACTGCTCACGTTGAATTTAAACGACATCGAGATAAATTAGAACGAAGGAGAAAAAATACTTTAAGAACGCTCCGCGAAAACAGATATTATCGCGTGACGAACGAAATACCTCGTAACACGAGTGTTCATTTTTTTATTATTATAGAATGTACGAAAATATTGTACGAAAGAGAAACAAAAAAAAAAAAGAGGAAAAAGAAGGAAACTGTGCTCGATTAACCATACCAATATCCTACAGCGACGTCGAACGAAGCGAAACGACTTCTCCCAATGCGACACACGATCCTCCATTACCCATTCCACACAGTCATGTAGTACAGTACAACATCAACATCAATGTCGAGTCAGTACGAGTCCTCCTAAAAGCCATCCACGAACGAGAACGATCACAAAAACCATCGTACATACGTACACACGTTCCCTACGTGCCTGAGGGATATCACCGAGATCCTTCTAGATCCTGGTTCTTGTGAACAGAGACAGAGAAAGAGAACGAAAGAAAGAGAGAGGGGGAGACGAAATGGACGAGGCACAATATCGAGAACCAGCTAACCTCCACCGAATGGGGAGCGGACTAACCGAAGTATCAGCACGCACGATCGCATAGATATAAGTAATTCTGATCGAGTTGGTTTCAAGGTAGCCGGCTGGAAAGGTAACAAACCAATAATCCTTCACCCCCTGGTGGCTAGAAGTTGGACGACGACGACGACGAGAGAGAGAAAGAGAGAGAGAAAGAGAGAGAGAGGACGGAGCAGCCCTGATCTCGATCGACGCGGTACGAAGGGAGGAAAAAGGAAGGGGTCAACGGGTGGCATCGCGCAGCTGCAGTCGCGGTGGTCGACCGGCTAGCGGAAGGAAGGCGTCAGTGAACGGGGGAGCACGGAACCGAGAACCGCGGTGTGGTACTCTCCTGAGAGGCAGTCAGACAGTCACCGTTGGCCCGTGCTGGCTACGTTGTTACCGCAGCCGAAAAAAATAAAGACAAAGAGAAGGGAAGAGGGAAAGGAGAAACGAGAAAGGGGACGACGCGTGTCGAAGTATCGTGCGTGTGCCGGAGACGAGGCGAGCTGCTGGTGGTGTCGTCGGTGTGGCCACGGTGTTTTACAGACGATTCGACGCGATATAACGCGCTTATCAGAGGCGTCGAGGGCGAGAGGGCGTGCAGGAGGGCGGGTGGGGGGAGGGCAGGCGACGGGGAAGGATGTCGATGCGCCGCCGGTGGTCGGTTTCGGGGGTTGACTCGCGCCGCGGGGGCGATGAGCGCACTTCCCTCCGCCCTGAAACTGACCTGCTGCCGTTCCTGGCTCCTGCTACTCATCTGCTTCGTTTTCCTGGTGTCCGGCTGCAGCTGTGGCGCGCGCCCGGATCGCCTGAACCGCGAACTACTGGCAGGTGATGACGTGCGCGGATCCAGCTACGACAACGACGACGTTGACGACGTCGACGACTATGACGACGACCAGGACTATCTCGAGCAGAACATCACTGCGGGTGAGTGTTTCACCCGCGGACGAGAAACGATGGATATTCCAGATACGATCGATTCAACACGAGCGCAACGATGGGCGATGGGATTCTCCGAAACACTGGTGACTCTGACGGGATTGGTGATGGTACTGTGGGGCTACTGAATTCTTACGGGGTTGATAGGCAATGCAGAAGTGGTGCAGTGGAACGAAAGACTAGCAACAGATACTAGCGAGAAACTCGATAACGTGAACGACACGTCAATCGTTGATAATGTTTTTTTTACTACAAAACCTACTACCAAGTGGTTTACATTGCTCGAACAAAGATATTACTCTACGAAATCCTGTTGCATTTCGTATGAAACCGATGGGGGGTACGCGTTTGAATATCCAGCTCGTCCCTGGATCGATACGATAGTCCTCATTGAAGAATCGTTGTTTTCTCGCGAAATAAGGACGATCGAAGAAACGCGTGTACCTCGGGATTCTTGCCTCGCCTTCTTCGCGCCTGCTCGATACGGTTGTGCAAACACATCGCTCGACAATCTTCAGCCAGGGTGCAAACACTTGTTACTGTCGTTGTTATCGTCATCTAGACGGTCTCCCTTCGTCAGACGATAAGTAGCTCTCATCCGCCTCATTAAATCTGACGCGAGGACAGGAGGAGGTAAATGTTACGGAAAAATCCAGCGGTACTTTTCTCAACCTTCTCTGAATCCAACTGAATCCGTCGAATCTTCACGAACAAATCGCGGACAAATCTTTTCGTACAACGAACGATGAGATCGATGTCATTCGATATTTTCTCACTCGCCTTGAATCCCTGAATTCTCTAACGCGATCTCCTCGAAACTGTATCGATCATCGTGGAATAGAATCAGAAGTTAAAGGAAGACATAACATATCGCGCTTTGGAATTCGCTAGTACGCCTGCGCGTAGATACAAGGCAGAGAACAGGCTCGTCCTTCTTGATTTTCGCGCCAACCACGCTGCCGGTATTGATTTTAATGGATGCTGCAAGCTCTTTCGGTGTCTGCATGTGGGAGTTTGCACACCGCCTGCAGCTGCGTAAGATTTCACAGCGATCTCTTGTTCTCCTCCCTCTTCTCCACGCTCTTCGCCCTCTTCTTCGCGATGCAGTACGGCCGAGAAGGAGAACCGAAAAAGAGACCGAAGAAGGCGAAATATCGTGCGTCATTCACCCCTGTTCCCCTGCCGACCCATTCACTAGAAACCCCCGCTCTGGAGAGTAGGAACTTGATGAGCGATGAAAAAAGAACACGCGCGCGCGCGCACGCACTGTCGAATCGAGGCTTAATGATCGCGCGCCGTGAACTTCCACGAATCAGGTCAAAAAGCATAATTCTGCGTGCTCTATTATTTACACGACGCAGCCGGGCTCGACCACCTCCCCATTCATCTGCAGTTCGAAAGATCGATCGATCGGAGGTTGGAACGCGAGTTTTTGAACCTCGCAACGAACAAGCTTATTTCTAAATGTGAAAGCTCGTGCACAAGATGTTCTCCATTGCACCAGTCTGTGTGTCCTCGATGGAAGGTTAATTAGGGTACACGCGAGAACGTGACACGATATCTCGGCGGTTCGGTTATATGTTCCTGAACGTTTGCCAACGCTGGCTGATCGCTGTGATGCTATCTCCTTAAACATGGTCCACGCTATGGAGACATTTAATAACGATATAATGCGATAATTAAGGGAAAATCGATAATCGTCTGGCTCGATGCCCGCGCGTTGATGCGAACGGCGCAATTATCCCGATAAAACTTCACCCGTTAATTTCCTCCATTAATTTCCCGCGGCTGGGAACAGGTTTTATTAATCGTCCGGTTACCGAGTAATAAAATTACGTAATTTATTTGAATTTATAGCGGAATACTTCGTCGTTAGACGCCGAGGTTTTAAATCCACCGTGGCGCAAATCAAATCAGAGAGATTCTATATAGGTTCGTAAGAAGAAAATCTAGTATAACAAAATCACGGTGAAAGTCTCGGGTCTCGAGAATACGCGAGAAACGTCTTTGAAGATTTCATTTTAAAGAAAAAAATATATCGAGAATTTCACTCTGGTACCAGCGTACGCTAAATAAAGTTTCGAACTCCATTTTCTCGGGATTGATGAAATTTTATTCCAAGAAGGAATTGCGCGAATTCGTCGTACACCTAACGAACTTTTCGTCTTACATCTGGCAAGAAAACTTCGTCGAGGTTTCGATTTCGTTTGCACCGCGTTAAAATCACAATACATATAGAATCATCGGAAAATCAACGACGTGGAAACGATCTTGATGTCTCGTCGTTGTCTACAAAAGCACACCAGATATCAAGCATCTTTTGATACGAGAAAGTGGCCTGGATAGAGTGTGGTAACAATGGCTTCTTTGCTTCATTAATCGTTCAGAGTGTACGCGCAATTCATGGCTCGACAAACAGACGCCCGTGACAACAGACCTAGGCTACACGTCAAAGCCAGGACAAAGACGTGTATCGAAACCGAGAATAATAGTTGATACGATGCCTTCATCGGAGAACCAAGTAACGGTGACAATAGCGAAAACCGAGTACACTTTTTAGAATGAATAAAAATTTTACTGTCGTATATCATCATATATACGATAGCTATTTATTTTATCAATTATGCTGAAAATTTTCGGTAAAAAGAAAAAGATTTTCAACGTTTCAACAAAACATTCTTCGCGAGAAGTTAGGATTATTTCACGTCTTTCTCGAATTTGCGAACAATAGAGCGTGATGATAGAATAACGCGACAATAACGATAGAACAATACGAGTCAGTTGAAGACATTTTCCAGGGATTTAAGAGTGTTGAATGATAGTGAAGCAGTTTGAATCAAAGTTAAAATATTCGCTTCCAAGGTTTCGAAATGAAAATCATGTCCAGGAACGGGAGAGTCGAAGGACAAATCACTGGTAAAGCTAGCTAACTCGAACACCTCCTAACCTAAACGGTATTATATTTTCAGCTTCGAAGTTCGAAACAGCTAAAATTTCAATAAAAATTCTTTTCTCGAAAATGTTCTCAAGATCACAGGCCAGATTAATTCAAATAAGATAAAGTTTCGAAGCGACCGAGACTGTAATTAATGGGTTTCCGATGCTAGAATAGAAGCAACCATGAAACGTGACCCCGATATGATAGTCTTCTGTAACACCGGGCGCACGCTATTTAGAGGAACAACCTATATTTCATCTACTATCGAGAAACGTCGTAGATAATCTAGCATGCTATCGATTTCGTGTGTTTTCAGCGAAGGGGCAGTACCTGGGCTCGCCGTGCGACGTCTCGTGCAATCCGGAACTGCAGCACGTGTTCTGCGACACGGTCACCGGTTTCTGCGAGTGCGAGAAATTCTATCCGGTTCGTCTTGGGCCTACCAAAGGATGTGCCAAACGTACGTAAAACACACGTTTCGCACACACACGGTTCCCACGTTATTCCCGCGTTATTCAAGTAGGTCGTTCCGATAGCACGGAACAACCGCTAGCGGTGACGCGGACAGCTGAAGCGGTGAAAATAAACGTCGATTGTTCCGTCCAACGTGAAAGACAATGTTCCACGCGTTCTCGGAGTTCTCCGTGTTGATCTCGCGAGATTTTACTCGAGAACTCGGCTCGCCGTTTTAGTACATGTCCCTTCGCGTTTTAATGAAAATCAATCGGACATCGATTTCTCTTGTCTTCTATTTTTAAACGATGCATATTTTATTGTTTCGCGCGCTATACCCTCGAATCGTTGACTTTGCACTCTTTTTCTTTTTTCTCTTTTCTCAAATCCTACGAAGATTGCTATTTCACGATCGTTCGTTTACTTGTGTCATTACCTCATTCTCTATTTTTGACCGCACTTTTACTCAAAGACGCAAAGTATCGCGCAGAATAACGATTCGCGCCGTTGACTGGGAAATCAGAATCGGCGTTGCGAATCGTAGGAGTGACTGGTCGGAAACGGCAGAGAATTGAACCGAGTAACCGATTTTCCAGCTAAAAGACTCGGGGAGCAATGTTTCTATCGCGCGACTTGCACTTTTACGGATCAGCATTCGACCTGCACCCAGGTGCAACACAACGCCGTGTGCGACTGTGAGGAAGGCTACCATAGGGTCGCCTTATCCAGGCCTAACAAGAAGGTGTTCTGCGCCGAAGGTACACCCCCAACTTGTTGTCAGTTGCTTTTGATTGAAACACCACCTCGTGTTCAGCCTGCATGCGTAAAATATCTCGGTACCGAATAATAGTTATTTTCTTTAGTATGATATAACCTCGGGATCAAGATCACTTGACATTTTCAACGTCACAATATTTTCAACCTTTAACGCTACACTCATTCAACCTTACACTCATTGTCAGTTGAACAAACAAAAAGAATTTCTAATATTTCGAGAAAATTTCTAACATAAAATTAATCGAAGAATCATGTGTGTCTATTAATAAGACACCTTCGTATTTCGTTCGTATTTCGTTTGAACTTGAACGATATTTTCTAATTTTAGAGAAATATAAATTGGTTAAAAATAACTGAAAAAAAATAACTAAAAAAAACGTAGCAAGATGATATGCGTAGATATTAAAAGAAAATCGGACGAACAACGGTAATAATTTATAAAATCAAATAAAATTCGAAAAGATTCGACAGGATTGACAATTATAGCATGTTATAGCATTGTAGTTCGAAGAGTAAAATTTCTGAACGCACTTGGTTCTGATTCAACGACAAGGGTTGTATGTACACTAATACAATCAAGATCCACACCACTGAGAAATCTAACAATTCGGAATTGAAGCGCTGCATCGTTATCTGTTGGCAGATCTGGTGCTGATAACGACGGATATTCCGACTCTCCTCTGCATAGCATCGGGAATAGCGGTATTCACAGCAATGATATGCTTCGTGCTCAAGTTATTCAGTCGTGCGAGATATTCAAGGCCACGGCACTATGCCAACGCAAATCACGCACCGCCCATGCTGTTCTCCAGCGACACGGGTGAGTACTCATCTAAACGATCGACGATCGAGATACACACACACTATACGATTCACGAAACTATTTGAACTCTTACGTAGGTGTGTTATTTCACCAGCACTGTGTGGTTGTAATTATTTATATTGGTTTTGAAATTTGAAAATGTGCATAAAAGTCACCAGATATTTATTGTGAATATTTAATAAAAATTTAAAGCATGTAATAATTGTTAAATATTGAACAGTATCGAACAACAATATTGAATATATTAAATTCATTGGATATTATTATTAATATATAATATAATATAATGCTGTTTAAATACATTTCTGATAATTTGTTTCAAATTTTACCGATATAATCGTGACGTGCCATAGTGTTGGTGAAATTTCATATTTCGAATAACACGCATAACATGCATACTAACAAAATACTAGTAAAGTATACATTAATAAAATAATTAGTAATTGTTCGAATAATTTCGCGAATTTGTGTAATACGTGATCGACGTTCGAAAACAACTGATTTCGCTCGAACTCCTAGCAGGTCTCGATCCTTGACAATCGTCGAAACAAACGTTTGGAATCCGTAGTGCACGGAAACTGTACTCGTGCTATATGCCATTAAAAAGCTACTCTCTCATGCGAAATCAATAACGCCAAAGTATCGATAAAGAACTCCACTTTGACGAACACATTTATTTTTGTTTCACCCTGTTTCACTCGCCAGGGTCTTGAGAGGAATCCTACAACTTTAACAATCGCTTAGGCCAGTGCTTTGTCGAATGAATCCTATCATACGGTATTCTCCTTCTCCACGTCATCCAAGTATTCACAAAACATCCGTCGATTCAAACGTAACGATCGAAATTCCAAGGAACTTCAAAATTTAGATAGCATTGTACATAAAGTGTCGTCTTGTTTGTTTCAATTTCTTAAGAGTGTAGGTCGATATTCTTGAATGTAAAGCTATCGAACTCTTATGATACAAACAGGCCGCTGATTTCAATATTACTTGTATTTTGATGTCATGAGAACATGTACTGTAGAATTTTGTTTACGCGAACTCTTTAATTGCTGTTGGGCCCACTTATCTAAACGTGACTTGATTCATCGTAGATAGCGAGGAAAATCAGTGAATTCCAATTCCAGTTATGTAAAATATAATTTTCATACAACAAATTATACGATTATACACGTGATTTTTAATCAACAACGTACACCTTTGTGAAAGGTTTCCTGTGGTTTCCATTTATAACAGAATCTTAGATCACTATAGATTTCACTGACGTGCCAAAGAAATGACAACAATCGAATCATTTTTCCAAATGTTCCCCGTTAGTTTTGCAAAGGTTAAGGGACCAATTGTAAGATTGCACAATTCGAATGACACGAGGATCAAAGTTGCCAGGGAAACGTTGTTTTCTAATGGAAACGATCCAACAGGTATCCCACTGACGCTTCACGGTGGCCGGCCGTCCTCGCGTTCCAGTCAGAGGAGCAGCACAGCGGGACCCTTGACCTATGCGTTCTCCAGGAGGCCCAGCAGCGGTGGTAGCCGCGGTCCATTGGTACCAGCGTCGAGAGCAGGTGCGGCACGTGCCGCCGCCATCTTGCTTATATCGTGTCACCTGCAGGCGACCAAAGGCGGGAACAAGCATCGACGTACCCTTAGCGACGTTGCTGAGGGATCGTCCGACGGCCTCGGTAGACGATCAACGATCTCTTTCTAACTCTTTCCTTTTCTGTCTTCTATTCTGTCTTTCTGTCCGTCCGCATCTCTCTCTCTCTCTCTCTCTGTCTTTCTCACACACACACAAACTGTACACCAAACTGTGTGTCCGTTGTTCTATTCCCATTCTATTTCTACTTCTACTTACTTCTTTCTCTTCTTCTTCGACTCGTTTAAATCGCTCCATCCCCCTTCTCTCTTCTATCGTCATTCGCTGGAACCCTTTACGGTTATATGTCGAAGCACTTTTACTGTTTCAGTTGTACGTGCAACGTCACGTGTCGAAGAATCATTCTAATTGTATGTCACGCCGAGTCAATACACTAACTTACGACTTTCTAATATCACAGAATCTTTAGATAGACATGTTTTTCAAAATATTTATTTTATCACAGAGTGCGTTGAAAATTCAGAACTTTAAAATTCTTACAATGACAATGTCACGCATCAATATCAATGTCACTATACTACTACAGTGAAATCCAAATGAACATTGACAAATTTCTCCGAATATTTCCTTCGATTGTATAAATTAATTTCAACCATAAGAGATCCGTGCCTGAGCTCAATACGATCGTAAAGGATTGATTGTAGAACGATCACGTGGATTTCGACGTACACGTAAAAGATGTAGCTTCTGAAACGTAGTTCGTACGCGTTTTGACTACGTCAAACGGAAATCACTTTCCCGACTAAATTCTTTCCGATCTCTTTTCGATCCTATGGTTATCCTGTTTCTCACGTCCCTCTTTTGCAATCTTGTATTCAGTCTGTCCTGCACGAGTCGTCTCTAAAGCGGGCGACACCGATGACGAAGAAGAAGATGGTGGTGGTGCTTTTGAGTCGTGCCATACAGTTGTCGCTGTTGTGTCGTAGTCGTTGTTATTGATATTTAGCACACACCCGGTTGTCCTTCCTCCCGACGTTCTCTGCGTTCCTTCGTTCGTCTCGCTGGCCTGTCGTATCGGTTACCACCTAACGATTTCTGATTACACCGAGACGAAATCGATCGAGACACAAAGGAACGAGGGAAATGCAAACATCCGCTCACGTTTTATCCTCCCGGACACGAACAGCCCCACCCCTTCTTTCTCTGTTGTTCTCCGACAGTCTTGAAACGTTGAAACTTCTTTCGATTTGCGTCACACTCGCCGAACCCGATGGCCGTGACGGTGACCACCGATCCGGATAATCCCGAAATTACAACGTACAACGTTGAGAAAAGAAAAAAACAAACAAAAAAAAGAGAATAATACCTATATGTATCACTTCTCTCCCAAACCGTGTCTTACACTTATCCCGAGTAGATTAAAAAAAAAAAAAAAAAAACAAAACGATAATAACGATTTGACTGTAAGAAAAACCACGTACACATACGTGTGGCATATATATATATATATATATATATATATATATATATATATATCGTGAATCAGAAACACAAATGCTACATTGTCACGTGAGATGTGATTCTAATGTGTATCCAATATAATATAAAGCGCTGCACGAGTGTGTTACGAGATAGCAAGATGGCAGCGGCCGATTTCGTTGCTCGTTAACGAACGAACGTTCTCTGGTAAGACGTAGAGAGACACGAAATCTTTACGCACTAGCTAGCTCGCCGCACACGCACGCAAAATTTTAAAGAAATACAGTGCCGGTTCGCATGCGAGGGGTTCGCTTCTTTTTTTTTTTTTTCTTTTTACCAATTTCAACATAAACACGTCGAATCACTAATGAACGAGGCTAGTTCCTTCTTTTTTTTTTTTTTTTTTTTTTTTCTTTCTTTCTTTTTTTTTTCGCCGTCCATGATCGACAGATGGGGAAACGGGGACGAGGGGGTTGAATTTTCTAATTAAGCTTGCTACGTCTTTTCGCTGCTATATTTTATTTGCTGCATTTTAAAACGTCGCTTATTTCTTCTTCTTTTTTTCTTTCTTTTTCTTTCCGTCGAGAGCTGCAACGAGAACGAACGCTAAACAGTGAAAAGGAAAATATATATATATATATTTTTTGTCCTCTATTTGCCTGTTCGTTGCTTCTCCGCTTCTCTGTTTGTTTGTTCGATAAAGACGAATTTTACAAGACTTTCGACGACGATCAACGAAGGGTTACTTTATTAGAGGATAAATTAAATTGAAAAGAATAATCTACGTGCTTCTCTATGGAAGGAATGAAAGTAATTGTGCAAGAGAGGACAGAATATGCACGGACTTTATACTTGCTGAATGCCTCGCTTGCTAGAAATCGAAGGACAAACGTACACATCTCGAATGAAGCTTTTCTATATGCAACAGGATGCACGCGTGTAACTGTCACTCTTTTTTCTCTGTCTGGCTGTATTTTCTGTCGCCTTTTGTATGCGTCGTCAATCAATAAGAACCCCTAACGAGCTCCCTGAATTAGAAACACTTAAACAACTCGCAAGCATACTCGCATCCTCGCATATAATCTACTTACATACGTACATACATATATATTATATATACGCGCGACACCACGTCGATCGCTCTTACTCTTCGCAGAATAATTAATCGCTAAATTAAATTCCTAACGAGAATTAAAAATATCCCTTTCTCAGTGTATCGTTCGAATATCTCTTATCTGTAGATCTCTTATCTCAAGATTGGAAATTACACGAAGCCACTGGAAATTACACAAAGCTGTATCAGATCGAAATGAAACACGAAATCGCGAGGGGACAGCGTTCGCTTTCGTACATGTGCTTGCTTCACGCTGAAGAGAATCGCTTGTCATTCCTCTTACATTACACAACACCATGCAATGCTCGCTGTCGATGGACAATCTCCACACGATGACAACTTGCACAGTCACTCGAACACCAAAATCCTGATTTTCGACGAAATCAAATTTCAACAACCAAAACAACTCTGCAACCGCGTAACGTTTCTCTTCGAACCCCTTTCCGCTCTCTACGATCTTCTAAATCCTTGTTCACAGCACTCTTCAAACCTCACTCGTCTCGCGCGTGAAATCCTAATTTTGAGTTTCTTTTTTTTCTTCTTTTTTTTTTCTTCTTTTTTGTTTGTTCGTTTCCCTCCTATCGGCTTTCTGAGAATAAATCGTAGCAAAGGCCGCTACGAAAGTTTCCTACGCTCGAACGATCCTACGGAAAACAAAAGTATCTTCCCCCCATCCCCCGATGCGACCATCGAGCTTGCATATTCCCACTTACGAATAATTAGCTAGCGATCGAAGGATCTCGTTGAATCAACGAGATGAATCACGATCAGCACCAGTAATTACTTAACGCTCCTACATACCTGGATATCGATGATCGATAGAAACGTCGTTTTCACAGAGAGCGAGAGTCACGCTGGTACTAGCCGAGCAGTCGCAATTAGATTTTATATTTCTGATTGATCTCTAAGCCTAGCTAATTGGACTCTTAGCGTAGCCGAAGGGAACGGCCAAGGGGAGGTGTGGGGGGAGGGGGGGGGAGACGTTGTAATTCTCTCCGACAGCTCCTCGGAATTAAATTCTACCCGTTGTTTCCCTATATAGGTTCTCGTCGCCCTAGCTTAACGTCGGTTCACAGTTCGACGTCCTCGGCCCGTAGTTACAGCGCGCGGCGACTCGAGAAAGAGAGAAGCGAGAAGGAGCAACGGCAGGCGTTGCAAGAGCTGAGATTGGCCAAACAACGGGAGCAACAGCAGCAACAACAACAGCAGCAGATCGCCCCAACGCCCAGTCCTAGAACTCCGCACTCTATGGACGAGCTGTTGCCATCCGTGGAGGAAGGGAAGGAAGTGTTTTATAACGAGGTATTTCGTGAAAATATTCAGCATGTTCAGTTCGCAATTTACACTGCGATATTTATTGACGATTTGTTTAATTTATTTTACGATCTCAAAGTCAAAGTAGTTTTCCTTGATTCGATTAATTGGAAGTCGTACAAGCGAAATTGTATAATTGTAATGTTGCACGTAAGAAGGAAACATTTCTCATATGTAATTATTGCAAAAGTGTTTGTAACATTAAGAAATTTCGCGTAATCTGAGTTATAAATTTCGCACGAGACTTTTCTTGTATTTCCTAACAGTGCAGTTACAAATGATATTTACCAAGAAATTTCTTGATACCATAAGACTAGGTACAAAGTCAATTAAAAATTGAAACGAATCAAATTAATTCACACGCCTTTAATAATTGTCCTTTCTCTTTCACGGCTCATCTCGTTTCTTCGGTGATAAAGAGAAAGAGGGTTTCAAAAAAATTACGCTAAGTAACAATCAATTCTGAATTGAAACGCGGGGATACATTAGCAGGTGCCGACGACATCGGACATGACCGAAGAAACGCCAGTGATGACGACGGCCATCACGACAACCAACGTGAACGCAACCAGATTCGGCGAAATGGCTCCCGTCACGACCTCGACAACGTCCATCTTCGAAACGAACATCGCTCCCCGTGCCACCGGTGATATTTTTCAAGTGTAGCTAAGGACTAAAAAAGTATATCGACGAACTTATAACCCACACGTGACTCGAATCGAACACGTAATATAAGCCAGTAAAGAAGAGACGAGTAAATTCTGTACACGAACACGTAGCAGCACAGTTCCGAATCGTATAAAACAAAAATAATAATAATAAAAAAAGTAAGATAATGTCCCAAGTTTAAGAGAAAAATTTAAAAATAAAAATAATAATAATAATAATAATAATAAAATGGCTAAAAAGAAGACGTAACGCGCCTAAAATACCAGCGGCTGAAACAAACGGAAAGTCCACGTGTAAAATGCTCTGTCACGGACATGGTGCTTGAAACGAAAAGAAGAAACTGTATAGATATACAAAGGGTACAAAGATAAAATGGGTTGCGCTATGTTGTTAAAGTTGAAGTTTTGCTTGAGCCACGCGCGAGGGCCTAGAATTTATTCTAAAACGATATGTTTTTATTAAACCTAGGTGCGAAATCGTATGTACCTAGATGTTGAGCCAGCTTTGAGTATAAGAAAAAAGAAACAAAAAAAAGAACAAAAAAAAAATGATAAAAAACGCGAGATCGAACGAAACCGTTCGGCGCATAAAATATGTAAGATTCAGGAGCATATATACCTGAAAGCTGCGGGCGTTGGTGCGGGTATATGAAGTTGTACCTGAACGTAGGAGCGGTACCTGCTGTGTATTTAAGAATTCGGAGATTTCGCGGGAATTCTGATCCAGCAGCGAAAGATTCGTTGTCCGTAATGGTTACAAAATTCAGATGACATCTCTCTCGTGCATTTTGGATGCGTGACAAATTCCAAAAAATATGGAATAATTTCGTTTTCTGAATAACGAGAAGTTTGTTTGGCGAGTACAACTTTCTGATATATTACTTTTTTTAATTACGAGATCTTTACAAAAATTTTCATCGAGTATCTGTTTGGACCTCCTCGGTAAGAATGACGCAAAAAGCAACGTTTCACATCAACCGTAATTCGTTTCGAATTTTTGTCACTTTACGGACAAAGGAAAAAGTGGAGTTGACGTATCGAGATGATTTTTTTACGGCTTAAATTTTTTAAGCATTTACGAATCATTGGTTCGACGATAGAATTTTTTACAAAGATTCGAACGGATGTTCGTAAAACGGATGCGAGTAAAAGCGGTTGATCGAACACAGGAAACAAAAAAAGAGTCGAGCTTAGAGTCAACAGTTCGATGCCTCGAATTGACACTTCGGTACTTCACGATACTCCATTGCGATTTAGGTACTTTACATATCAGTAAATTGTTTCTTCAAGTACGAACAAAGATTTTACCGATTTAGTATTTAGTATAACGCAATGTTATACTCACGCAGTTCTTATTCGTTTCGTTATATATTTTATCGACAACTTCTTACTATCGATTTAATTACATATCAACGACGAAACAAACTAATTCAAATTTTAAAACGGATCATCCGAGATATTAGAAGATGTTAAAAGATGGAAGGATAATTAAGCTACTCCCATAATTATTCACGTATACAACCACCGCTCATAGTACCCGGACTCTTTAACTATTTTATAACAATAACACGTGAATTTTAGCAAAATGTGCAAATTAATGGAAAATCAATGACTAAAAATAATACATATCGTTTTCTTATAAATTTTGTTTGAAAATTATACAACGTACTAAAATTAAGTTAAACGATCAACATCAAAATTAAAATTCAATAGATTTCCATTCAATTTAAATATTACTATCTGAATTGGCAACGACAGTTCTTCGTTTCAAAAGTGAGACTAGATGATCTTTCCCGGAAAGTTTTCCTAGAAATTTTGTAAAAGGTCTGTGCGCGTATTTCTTTCTGAAGAATCACAATCGCTTTAAAAAATTGAAAATAATAATCAAGTTTAAATTCTCAAAATCTTGACTGACACACCACTCATCCGCAGTTTCTACTTGTGACTCCAATTGAATTACCGAGGATATAAACATGTATCCAGATACTTACGAGCGGTAGTGTGTATCCGCATAGCAGCATTCGATAGAATGGACGCGGAATTGCCATAAATGTATTGCGTGAAAATAAACACCGTCAAGCACGTGTTTAAAAGCCACCAAAAGAAATCAACAAACAAGTAAATAAATAAGGAACACGCCGCATGCATATTTCGTTTTACGTGAAGAAATATGAATATATCGATGCGTTCGATCGTTTCGTTTGCTCGAACGGAATTTACTGCGATAAAAAAGCAATTGGCAGGGCATTCTCGAGTGGGTCGAGGCTAAACATACCTCTAATCTTAGGTAAATTACTCTGCGAGAGAACCAAAAAATAGGGAAAAAAATAAAAAAATAAAAACGTGAGAAATACCGGACTGGTGCTTGGACGAACCCAACGACGTGGCACCGGCAAAAATCGTGCGACAAACGTTTAAAAAGAGCGAAAAAAAAATAAGAGAAGATGCAAAAAAAAGAAAAAACTGTGCTATGACTATTGCGATCTCGTTATCTCGCTTCTCTGCGACCGAAACTGCGTGAAGCACGAGCGGTTCTCTTCCTTTCTCCGTCGCTTTATTTCCGGTGGACGCGCTTTGACCAAAAATTCAGTCGAAACACGCACGCGTCGCGAGGAATAAAATGAAAAGGAAATTCGTTTCGTCAAATGCGTTTCACCCTCCGATATCGATACAGGTATATCGTTTGTATCGAGCGTACCTGTTCGAGATACATCGTGCAAATTAGATAATTAAATATTTGTCGTTTCTGTTGAACGATACATACATGATGGTATCGCTACTTTTTGTGGTATACGATCACGAAACGTTACGAAGGAATAATTTATCTCGCCGCGACGAAGAAACGAATTAAAAAAAAAAAAAAAGCGACGTAATATGACTGTTAAATCTCTGTTAAATCGATTGTCGTTGAATTTTGTTATTGTTTTCCAAATGTGAATTCTATCTCGTCGCATCGGTTCATACGATTCTCCCTACGAGTCGCTCGGCTCCCTCAAAATGTAAATTGTAGAGATAAAGAAAAAAATCGTTGAAAACAAATTATATATATATATATATATTCTATATATACATATTCTATATATACATGTATATACGTAAGAAAGCGAACATGCACGAGGGGCTGTGTTGCATTTCACCGAAACCAATAGGAAAAATGAGAACAAAAACATCCCTGTCTACACGGAGCGAGAGAACAAGTAAATTAAAACAATGGAGAAAAACGTGAAAAGACATGTATCGACGTCTCGTGTTCGAATAATTACGCTGCCTTTCCAGATCAAATAATAACTAAATAAATCTAAAAGAAAAAGAATTGAAAAAAAAAAAGAAAAGAAAGAAGAAGCCGGTAATGAAAAGAATACAAAACAGAAGAAGAGTATAAAGATGTAGGAACGAAAGTCTTAAGAACGTTTTTTTGCGACTACGCGATTCTACGTTGTAAATTCTTCGACGAATGAATTAATTCATTGTTACACACACACACACAC
The DNA here is from genome assembly GCA_032399605.1 of Melipona beecheii. Taxonomy (NCBI): domain Eukaryota; kingdom Metazoa; phylum Arthropoda; class Insecta; order Hymenoptera; family Apidae; genus Melipona; species Melipona beecheii. The sequence continues at coordinate 7,639,033 of JAUCMO010000291.1, read as the reverse complement.
ACGCACACACGCACATACAGAAACAGATATACAAATGACGAAAAAAAAAAGGATACAACATGGAACGCAGAAAATGCAAGGTTCCACGACGATTGCATAGCTGATCTATCGAAATCGATCGTGAACGAGTCGTTGTTGAAACATACCGAACGGATTTCAATTCGAATAAATTATATCATCGCAACCCCGCATATTATTATCATTATTATTACCACGATTACTACGATTATTATGATTATTATTACTATTATTACGAGATGATTCGACTCGACCCGCCGCCTAATTTCTAAAAGCCAAAAGAAAAATAAGAAACAGAGAAAATAAGAAAATAAGAAAAAAAAAAGAAACGGTCGATGTTCAACGTTATCGTTTTATTCCATTTTAAATGTTTACTGTATGATAAAATTGTAATATAGTCGTTGGGCAAATAAAGCTCGTTTTTCGATATATACACACATATCACGAAATCACTGCTGGATCTTCTGCCCGCCATCGTATGTTTTCGACTCGTTGGTCGCTCCCCCCTTCGACGATTGTAGAAATTCATTTGTCAATTTAATTTCCTCGAAAAATTTAGCGACAGAAGTTTTATAAAAAATTTATTGTTAAATATATTTGTTATTGCTGAGGCCTTTAATTTCCTTTAATTTCATTAAGTGAATTACGCGGTGGCACGCACAAATCCCATTGGAACTTGTCAAATTCTATTATACATGAATCTTCGCATTATCTGACTCGAATTTACTGGCAAACCGTGCGAGCCACGAATCCTCAGATTGAAAATTCAATGGTCTACGCCGCTTCTGAGGAAACACTTTGTTTGAGGAAGAAATTTCGTTCTTACTTTTCCACCAGTTATAAACTTTCATTCGGTTAATAAGAAGAATTAGTTGTCATGGAAGAGGAAATAAAGACTCGAGTGGAGGATGATCCAACGAAACCAGAACACGCGTCACGTCCAATAACGTACGTTTCTTGGACGCGGTGCAGGAGTCGCCAGACCGATAAATTGTCCAAAATGGATCACCATCGTCCTCCGAGCAAACCACTTCAGCGTATGCTCGGTGATCATCGCGTACAGCGCAATGGACTTTGCAAATTTTGGCAAAGAATTCACCAGCGAGCTATTCGACATTGTGTACTGTATGAACGAAACCGTGTGCCACTTTGCAGCCTATTATTACGTTTATCACACAATGAGACATTACGACAAATGGCCTGAACTGATGAAGATGTCGGAGTCGTTGAATCAGAGTATTGGTAAAGAATTATCGATTAACGACAGATGGGTGAAAATCAGCCAGATCTCGGCCATTTTTACAACACTGTTGTGCGGTCCAGTGTCGCTAATTGTTCGCGGTCTTTATCATTGTTTCACTGCACCCGTCTGATTTACTTCTCTGTTACACGATCGCGCAGACTTTAGTGAATAGCTTCGTGTTTGATGTTATCGTGCACGTGATCTGCCATAGATTCAGAGCAATGAATGAGATGATCAGACGGTTGAACGATAAACTAACGGCATGTTGGATCGTCTTGAAGATCAGGAAAATTAGAAGATTGCATAATGGCACGTATATAGAACGCTGGCATCTTTTTTGGCGCATAAATTCAGAGTGAGTGACGTAAGTGGAACAGAGAGTACATCCTTCTAGCTGAAGAATAGAATTTAAAATCCAAGCCAAAACTGGCTTCTCCCCGCTCCTCTTGCCAAAAGAGAAATTTACTTTTCTCGTTCGTTCTCCTCACTCTATGCCACTATGAAACGCTCTTGTGACAATTTTATGTTCTTTTGATTATTATTATCGATTATTATTTCTTGCAGACGTGTGTTCCATAATAATGACAGTGAATGAGATTTATGGAGTTGATCTTCTATTGTGCTCTACGAACGCTTTCATCATGATAGTCGCGAAACTGTTCAGGATCTACATGAGCGCTGCGGAGCAGAAGGAAGGCTTCGTATTTCTGAACAATGTAATCTGGATAATTTACGAATGTCAATTCATCTTGATGTGCTGGGTGTGTACGCTGGTCCACCCAGAGATAAATAAAATTGGGTTGTGCATCGATGAATTTATCCTGAATTCCCAACACTCAACGAAATTCAACAAGCTGAGCTGCTTCCGAAATTTTTGTAACAAAGAATCGGAACAGTTAGGAGTTTTTAACAATGAAAGATGATGATAACGTTCCCTTGAATCTGAACGAACTCGGAACGGGTCTGCGTTCGAAACGAAATCAACGGCTCCTTGTTGCAATTCCAGCAATATAAAATCACATTCACTCCGTGTGATTTCTTCGAAATGAATAACTCTTTATTAACAAGAGTAAGTACGATGATACGTAGTACGACATTTATGCAACGTTGTTAATAATTCGTGTACGCACATGTACTTTCAGTTTGTCAGCGTTATAACAATACTTGATCATCCTGATCCAATTTTATAACCAGGAAACGAGGAACATTGATAAATTTATTGAAATAAATCTTTCATGTGTGTAATGTAGGTAAAGTAAATGTGTGCAAGTAAGTAAAAGTGTGATATAAAGATATAAATAATACACACAATTCTTTTGTAACAAATAAATTACGTATATATTACGAATTTAAATATTTTCTTACAGCAAAATAAAGTCTCTGATCTCACAAAATATATGTCATTAATGTAAAATGAATGTAATATGAAAATTAATGATCATGACTGTACAGTTGAAATAAATAAGATGAAGCGTAAAAAGATGTTCAGTTCGGTGGACAGTTGTATTGTATTTAATCAACTTCTTCGATGGTTGGTCCTCCTGCACCTGCGCTACCACCTCCTGGAGCAGCACCAGGGAATCCACCAGGTGCGGCTCCGCCTTGGTACAATTTAGTAACGATAGGATTGCAGACGGCCTCCAGTTCCTTCTGTTTATCGGCGAATTCCTCCTTCTCCGCTAGTTGATTCGCGTCCAACCATGAGATTACTTCGTTGCATTTATTGATGACCTTCTGCTTGTCAGATGAATCGATCTTATCTTTGATCTTCTCATCCTCCATTGTACTCTTCATGTTGAAGCAATAAGACTCCAATGCGTTCTTGGCGGATATCCTATCGCGTTGTTGTTCATCTTCGTTGCGGTATCTTTCCGCTTCGTTCACCATCCTTTCGATATCTTCCTTCGATAATCGTCCCTTGTCGTTCGTGATGGTAATCTTGTTCTCCTTTCCGGTTGATTTCTCAACGGCAGAGACGTTCAGAATACCATTAGCATCGATATCGAATGTGACTTCGATCTGAGGTACGCCTCTAGGCGCAGGTGGAATGCCAGTAAGCTCGAATTTCCCGAGAATGTTATTGTCTTTGGTCATAGCTCTTTCTCCTTCGTATACTTGGATCAAAACACCGGGTTGATTGTCCGAATACGTGGTAAAGGTTTGAGTTTGCTTGGTCGGTATCGTTGTGTTCCGTTTGATCAAAGTTGTCATCACGCCACCAGCTGTTTCTATACCCAGAGACAGTGGCGTAACGTCCAGTAACAGTAAATCTTGGACTTCTTCAGACTTGTCACCGTGCAAGATAGCAGCCTGTACAGCTGCACCATAGGCGACAGCTTCGTCAGGATTGATCGACTTGTTCAACTCTTTCCCATTGAAGAAGTCTTGCAGTAATTTCTGAATTTTTGGTATCCTGGTAGACCCACCGACTAGAACGATACTGTGAACATGAGCCTTGTCCATTTTAGCATCTCTCAAAGCCTTCTCAACCGGTTCCAGTGTGCTTCTGAATAGATCCGCGCAAAGTTCTTCGAATCTGGCTCTGGTGATCGATGTGTAGAAATCAATGCCCTCGAAAAGAGAATCTATTTCGATACTGGCTTGCGTTGACGAACTCAATGTTCTCTTAGCCCTTTCGCATGCGGTTCTCAGTCGCCTAAGCGCCCTCTTATTCGAGCTCAAGTCCTTCTTGTATTTCCTCTTGAACTCCTGAACGAAGTGATTTACCATTCGATTGTCGAAGTCTTCACCACCGAGGTGAGTGTCGCCTGCCGTCGATTTGACTTCAAAGATGCCATCTTCAATAGTCAAAATGGAGACATCGAAGGTGCCACCTCCCAAGTCAAAGATCAATACGTTCTTCTCTCCTGAAGACTTTTTATCTAAACCATAAGCTATCGCCGCCGCGGTTGGCTCGTTGATTATTCTCAAAACGTTTAAGCCTGCTATTGCTCCCGCGTCTTTGGTGGCTTGTCTCTGAGAGTCATTGAAGTATGCGGGAACGGTGATGACAGCGTTGGTGACAGTCTTTCCTAAATACGCCTCTGCTGTTTCTTTCATCTTCGTAAGTACCATCGAAGATACTTCTTCAGGGAAGAAGGACTTCGTTTCACCTTTGTACGAAACCTTGATTTTTGGTTTGCCTCCATCGTTCACTACCGTGAAGGGCCAATGTTTCATGTCACTTTGTACAGTTGCATCATCGAAGCGGCGACCGATCAATCTCTTCGCGTCTGTTCAATAAAAAATAACACGTAGAAATATATCGAAAATAAAAACATTTAAAGGATAAGTTAATAAGGAATATGAATAGATTCATGAAACAATGAGATATATAATTACATGATGTTTCTGTTAGTCTCTTCTATGCTTCTTCGTAATGATTCTTCACTTCTCATCAAACAAAACTAACACTCGCGAAATGTTTCATGAAAACAAGAAACAAAAAAGAAATAATATTTCCAATTTAAATAAAATATCCAAAATATCTAAAATATCTAAAATATCTAAAATGGAACCATAAAGTAGTAACGTAGCTTCAGTCGCGCAGTATGTTCGATATTACGTCATTATATTTCACATGACGAAAAGGAAATAAACATAGATATGAATGGATGTAGTATAATATAGTTTTGCAAGGTCAGTAACGAAACCTAACACCAATTGTGAGTATGTCGTACAAATCTGCACCTTCGTATGTAAATATTGATAAAACAAACTTGTGCAATACATTTGTACATACATAGAGTACACTACACGTAAAAATACAGAAGATGGATTTAGCAAAATAATTATTAAGTATTATGTAACAGACATAAATAAGTGTGTGTTGATCTAGTAAAGGAAACATTTCTATGATGCGATAATACAAATTGAAGAGCTAAAATAGAAAATGATGTAAGCGCCAGACATTATTATGGCCCTCGATGCGAATAGGCAAAGAAATTATAATTTTCGTTCTACCTTACAATAACTTTAAAAATACTTAGTATATGAAATTTAATATTTAGTACGGAATTTTTATCCTCTTCCATTAAAAGAAAAAATCATTTTTTCCATTTTGACACTTACATCGTTTGCCATTGAAACTCTACAATTGTTACGATAAAATGAAAATTAAGCATGGAACTTAAGAAATAGAAATTAAAAAATTAAAAAGGAGTGAAGAAATTAGAAGAAAAAGAATTGGTAAATTCTGGGTTATATCACTTACCGAAGATGGTGTTGTTCGGGTTCATCGCGACCTGGTTTTTGGCCGCGTCGCCGATCAGTCTTTCTGTGTCCGTGAAAGCGACATAACTCGGTGTCGTTCGATTTCCTTGATCATTTGCAATGATCTCGACTTTTCCATGTTGGAAAACACCGACGCAGGAATACGTGGTGCCCAAGTCAATTCCAACTGCTGGAGCTTTCGACATATTTTATCACTGTAAAAGATAAAATTAAGGAATAGGTTAATAAAAAATGTAAAATGTTAAATTTATTTTTATTTCTAAATAAAATAGTCTTGAATCTCTTCTATTATTCTCGATTTGTATAGTAGATATATTCAAAATAGTGTGTACGATGTAATAACCACTAAAGGACTATATTTCAACAAATATAAATAATCTCTTATTATTAAATTCTCTAATTATAAAATGTATGCTCGAAACACAATATGCACAACAAAAAAAAGATAATAAATGTACCAACTATAATTGCGTGTAGTGGTTATTTATAACTAATCTAAGCTACATACTTGAGTTAAGATTTTCGTTGAATCAAGCAGTGAATTAGCGAGTTTGTGTGAAACCGAAATGCACTGACAAATATAGAACCCGACACGAATCTTGCTACCAGAAATTCAACGGTAAAACTTTCGTCACATAATTTTTAAATTCGTGAAAAAAAGAAAAAAATAACAATCGAAGTAACTTTAAGATGTATATCGATACTTCGTCGATATGATGCAACTTCAACATAGTCTTCCTAGTGTTAATAATTTCAAACACAAAGAACTTAATAACTAAATAAATTATACAATTACAGCTAATAATAAACTATAACTAAATAAACTATAAGCACACTGTCACAATGTATTCAAACAGTTACCTTTTGTATCGTTTGTATATGTAACAATAAATCGTAGTCGTCTGGTTACTTGCAGTCAGTACAATGTTCACTGTTCGCTTGCTAAACTCTGTCTGAGCTCGGCGTGCGCAGCGCGCTTTTAATACACCAAATCTCGCGCTTCGAGAAGTTTCTATGAATGACCAATCGCGGCGGCTCGGTGATTCAATTCGCGCACTTCATTGGCTCAGAATTCTAGACGCAACCAGAACGAAAATAAATGTATCAGAACAAGGTATGACGTACGAGAGAAAGAGAGAGAATAATCGCGATAGGAGAAACACGGGAAGATGCTGGAACGTATTGCATTCAAACTGTTGCAGTTATATTTAGCTAACTAAATCTTTTCTTGTTTACCGAGACATGACTAGTTAAAATTAAATTCGTCAATAACATCAAAAATGTGGAAAAATGTAAATAACCGAGACTTTTAATAATAATTCTTATATTTGTATTTGGACTTTTGTATCAAGCATGTCATAAATAAATAAATATCCTACAATGAAAAACGTTATCGCTTTTTTTTGTATATATATTATATTTCAATTTTCACTTAATGAACATTTACGAACATTCACGAATGATTAAGAAATTCTATAGAAGTAAAATTTATATTTACGTATAAATAAATGATAAAAGAATTTTATTCATTTTTGTATATAGAATTTACGTTACATTTACGTTCGAAATATTCAAATGATAATAGATTTTATTCGAAACAGTTCGATGATCGTTATAAAAATAAATTTTTAGAAAAGCATTATGTTATCTATATAGCACTTTACACATACCTTGCTGCGAAATATGTATTCTAATTTAAGGACAGTTTAATTTATGTCAGCAAATTGATACATCTAATTTATAACGTGATATTACATCACATATGACTGTCACTAAATATACTAATAACTGTATGTGTATGCGATGCTAGAAAAATATTTGCTTAAAAATAACTTTGTGAAATACATAATAAATACTAATTTAATCCAATATCACGAAGAATTTTCTGGATCATTCACATATATCACGAAAAATTTTCCGTCTTGTCAATGTTATTAATAAACAATGTATGATATATAACACATAAATAATATTCTAAGACAAGATATTCTTCTATATATTTTTAATTCAAGTTGGCGATCTTTCTTGGTTGATATATACGCATATGTAAGAATGTTTTGCTAGATTCGAAAGATTTGGCGCGAAAACTAATTTAAACAACTTATGTAATACACTCTTATTATAAATAAAAAGTATTTAGTCTTTAAAACGAGAACTTTCATTTTCATTTCTTATTATTATAAATGTAATTACTTTGTACCATAGATATCCTTTGTTACCTAAATTACTATATAATACAATGTGATTTGGTGTAATGTTTAGACTTTAATTTCTCCAGATTTCGATTAAAATTTGAAGATATTAAACATGAGTGCGCCAGCAAAAATTAAAAAATTAGACGAAGTTGTAGTAAATAGAATCGCTGCTGGTGAAGTAATACAAAGACCAGCAAATGCATTAAAAGAATTAATAGAAAACAGGTTAGATATTTTACTCATGGTTGTTACATGTGTTTTACTATAAACTTAATCCTGTAAATGTTTCAGTCTTGATGCAAAAGCAACTAACATACAAATTGTTGCTAAAGAAGGTGGATTAAAATTATTACAGGTAGATTAAAATTATTGTTTCTTTATTTAGATAGAAAAGTATTAAACAGAATAGTACTAAATATTTATTATTAATCAGATTCAAGACAATGGAACAGGTATCAGAAAAGAAGATATGGAAATTGTTTGTGAAAGATTTACAACAAGTAAATTACAAACATTTGAAGACCTTCAGGCAATAACAACTTTTGGATTTCGTGGTGAAGCTTTAGCAAGTATTAGTCATGTATCACTTTTAACAATCACAACAAAAACTGCAGATGAAAAATGTGCTTATAAGTATGTTTATTTCTATAAAATTCTGCAAAAATTATGGATCTTTTTTTAATGGATATTTTTTCATATTAGAGCATCATATGTTGATAGTAAACTAAAAGCACCACCTAAATCATGTGCTGGAAATCAAGGTACTACAATATTGATTGAGAATTTGTTTTATAATGTTGCAACAAGAAGAAAGGCTTTGTCCAATCCAAGCGAAGAATTTAATAAAATTTCAGATGTAGTTACAAAATATGCAATACATAATTCTACTGTAGGATTCACATTAAAGAAACATGGTGAAGTCACACCTCAGGTATTTTATTATGTATAAAAAAAATCATACGATTGAATGTTATTATTTGTTAATATATCAACATGTTTTCAACATCTAGGTCCGCACACAACATAATTCAACTAAAATGAATAACATAAGAATACTTTATGGTAATCCTGTATTTCGTGAATTATTGGAAGTGGAACTTAAAGATGATACCTATAAATTTAAAATGCATGCTTTGATAACAAATCCAAATTACACAAACAAGAAGATGATATTTCTTTTGTTCATTAATAACAGATTAGTAGAATCTTCTTGTAAGTTTTATAATGTTAAAAAGATTTTATATCTAAAAATGATCTACAGATACTTTATTTCAGCTATTCGAAAAATGTTGGAAGAACTTTATACATTTTATCTTCCAAAAAAGAGCTATCCATGGTGTTATATATCTCTAGAAATTAATCCACAAAATGTTGATGTTAATGTACATCCAACAAAACATGAAGTTAAATTTCTTCATGAAAATTCTGTTATTGAAAGAATGAAACTTGCTTTAGATGAAAAACTCTCTTGCAATAGTGGTTCTAAAACATTTTATGTACAAGCACGATTACCAAAAACAGATATTACTAAAGAAGTTTTGAAAGAAGTTTTACCAGAATATGAAAAAGATAAAAGTGACAAAATGAAAAAAATTCATCCTCGAGAAATGATCAGAACTGATTCATCTGATCAAAAGTTAGACAAATTTAATTTTACTATTCATACAGCAATGGAACATGCTAAAGATAATGATGATATTGATTTTGAAAATGAAAAAGTTGAAAATACCAATAGGAATGACGAAAAAGATGTAAATAAAATACAGTGTTTAATAAATGTATCTGACACAGAAAAAAAAGATACATCGATGCTTACTAAACCAGCAACAACAGAAAAGTCTAATACCTCATGGAGCAATGTCATAGATGATACAAGTCCATCTATGTCAAGCTCCACAGTATTTGATGAGTCTAATTTAAATTTATCTATTCAAAATATTAACAAGGAACAGTGTGAATCTAATTGTGAGCAAGACATTTTAGAAATAAGAAATGATATAATCGATGAAAGTGTAGCAGATGATTCTGTTTCTATGAAAGAAAAATGTATCGATGTTATCGCAGATAAAGCACGTAAACAAGTGTATAAATACTTTGGACATAAAAGCAAACTAGAAGAAAAAAATACAGATGAAAATAATACAGATAACGAGGAAAAAAATGTATTTGAAAAATCCAATGAATCGGGAATTGTTACTGAAGAAATACCGAAAGAAACTAATGAAAGTAAAAATTCGTATGAATTCAAATCCTACTCAATAAACAATTTTAGACGAGAAGTCAAACTGACGAGTGTCTTAAAATTACGTATAGAAGTAGAAAACGCATGTCACGACGGTTTGAAACATATTTTATCAGAATTAAGTTTCGTTGGCTGTATAGATCAATCTTCAGCTTTAGTTCAAAGTGGCGTTAATTTGTACCTTTGCAATACACAAAAATTGGCGTAAGTCTCCATACATATTTTCATAAAATATTTATAATATATACATAAAATTAACTATAAAACATTAAACATCTTTCTTTTATTTAGAGAGGAACTATTTTATGAAATTATGCTTTATGATTTTGCAAATTATGGAGTCATCAAATTTTCGGTATGTGTATTAATCAAACATTATTATATAATATTATATGATATTATTATAAATTATTATTATATTGTACATTACGCTTATTTGTAGGAAGCACTTCCTTTATATGATATAGCTATGTTAGGATTAGATACTGAAGAAGCTGGATGGACAGAGGAAGATGGACCAAAAGAGGAATTAGCTACAAATGTTAAAGAATTGTTATTAGAGAAAGCAGACATGTTAAAAGAATATTTTTCTATTGTTATAGATAAAAAGGGAAATTTAAAATCTTTACCAGTATTGTTAGGTAAATATATTTTAATAAACTACCTAAAAAATAAAATACAATACAAAATATTTTTTTTTTAGAAAAATATTTCCCATCTGTAAGTGGTCTTCCTCTTTACATATTACGTTTAGCTACCGAAGTAGAGTGGTCGTCAGAGCAACCATGCTTTCGAACTGTTTGTAGAGAAACAGCAAAATATTACAGTCAAATGAGTCCTACACACGATATTCATGACTGGAAATACATTACAGAACATGTTTTGTATGCTGCAATTAAGGAGAGTTTCCTGCCTCCTAAACATTTTGCACATGATTCAACAATATTACAAATAGCAAATTTGCCTGATTTGTATAAAGTTTTTGAAAGATGTTAGATATTTACAACAGAATTAATGTATTATAGAAAGTAAATATTATTTGTTTAATAAGTTACATATATAATGATAAAAAATTATATTTATTAGATTGACTGTGAATTTATACTTATTTTTGCGAATTTTATAATAAATTTTTTACTAAATTAAATATTACCTTCCTATATTATTTTAATGGAATATAATATGGTATAATAAAAGATATATTTAAATACATACAAAGAAACATAAAAATTCAAATTATTACACTTTCTTTTAAATATAATAAAATAATAATTTTATTTTTTTCACAAAATTTGTTCTTTTAAATCAATGATATTTATAGTTTGCTGTATTACATTAAAATTTTAATTACAATATATATGTGCTGATAATCCATTCATGGATATCTCTTATGAGATTAAATCTAATCCTTTTTTAATTAACAACCATGGATTATCCTTTGGCAACACCAACTAATGCTGGTCTTACTACTCGTTCATGTAATTTGTAACCCAATTTAGATACAACCACAACTGTTCCTGGTTCTTTACCCTCAACTTCCTACATAAAAATATGCTCCTCGTTATTAACTTAATACACAATGATCCATATAAATAAAATACCAAAATTTTACCTGTTGAAATAATGCTTCATGTTGATTAGGGTCAAACTTTTCATTCAGAGGATTTAGCGAAACTAAACCATGTTTTCTAAACACCTATACAAATATGTTTCAAAGAAATAATTCATGAGAAATAACAGTTATATGAAAACATTTGAATATTTTCTTACTTACTTTATGTAACTGTGCCTCTGTCATCTTCAAGCCTTCGTATAATGTTTTCAAATGTGGATTTTTATCTGTTAATTCATCCTTTGGGACACTTTCTGTTGCTTTACCTAAAATGTCTGCTACTTCTAACAGATCCTTACAAAATCCTTGGATACCAAATATTTTTGCATCTTCAATTTGTTTAATTAGTCTAACTCTAAGATTCTCTCCATCGGCAAGTGCTCTTTTGTATTTATCTTCCAAGTCATTTTTATGACTTTTCAGGTCTATTAATTCCTTATTAAGAAGTTCAATATCTGCTTTGAATTTCTTTTCATTTTCTGTGAATTCTGGAGCAGCTCCAGTTTCTGATTTTTGTTCTTCAGTAATTGTACTATACTCTTGCCTTTGCCAAGAAACATGTGATAGTTGAGTTAACCTTCAAATTATGAAAAACGTTTTTAAGGCACCATTCTTTTTTCTCTCCTTCAAAAAGAATATTATTAATACGTATTTATAATACTCATTTATCAACATATCTTATATCATAAAAGAATTGTTTAATTCTTTTACCAGTAACATAATTAGTTAATTATACAAGGTTCATTTAAATCTCTGATAGCTTTAAAAAATATACGATCATCTTTATTAAATATATTACAGTTTCGTTTAAAAAATATTTGTGATAATAAAGTAATAAATAAACATTATGTAGTAATCTAACCTTTATATGTATGTTGCAATGTAAGTTCAATGAGTCGCATCTTTTAATAATACAACGAACTACAAAGAATCTTACCTAAGTAATATATTTCTATTTATATTGTGCAAACTATCAATTGAGACACGAGTGAATCTTGCTGCAACCGGTACCACAAACGATGCCATAGTTCTTAATTTCATAAAAATTGGTTAATGATGAAATGCAGCAATACAACGATCCTCGTGCTTTCTCAGTGGTTCTCAAACATTTCTTGTAACATAAGACTCGCGATAAAAGACTTTAACCATTAAATATTTTAACGTTATATAAAACGTGATATCAAACTTCTAATTATAAATGCCCATTAAGTTTGCGTAGATTTTAAGATTGAAAATTAAATTCGTTCGTTATAACAATTATTACAATTGAATCGTATTTTTAATATTTTATTGGAATGAAGTGATACAATACAATGAAAACTTCGCGATCATAACTTTTATGATTCTATCTTCTTTTAATACCTGCGTATCTTTTATTTACAAAAACTGAAACTATTATTTAACATGTTAAACAAGCAAGAGATTTTTAAACAGTAATATTATATCTTGTTTGGGAAAAAGAATTTTGTAGCGTATATCGAACTATTTAGAAACTTTCAATTCTAAAATAAGTTAAAAAATTTCAAATTTCATTTGACACATGCGATATCCTAAACCGGATAGCATTGAGAATTTATTTGAATAATAATTAAGCTTAATCTGTTTTTTCTCCTGTAGATACTAACTTGTAACACTGCAAGTTAATTACAGTGGGCGTTATTTTTGCAATTTATATATTATGCTAGCATTCATAAATAAGAATAAATTTGATTCTTTTCAAACGTATCACATACATTTTCTAAAAAAATTATTTTATAATTTACGATTGCATTTCATTCTTTTATAGTTGTTCATTCTTTCTATAAGTTAGAAATACTTTTCATTTATCATTGTATAAAATTATTACAGTGCAACTACATTGATTACAAACAGAAAAGAGCATTGCATGATATCTGCACATTTTAATTAGAATAAATATTTAGTAATATTTACTTTTGAATGTGTGTACTTGAAAAAAGTGAAATATATAACACATAAAACAGTACCGTTCGATCTTGAGAAAAAACAGCAAACAGATATAATTTGTATCGAAAGTTATATAAATTGTTCTTCGATTATCAGTAATAAGCATTGTGTACATCTTATCTGGCATACTTATTCAACATTTAATACAAAAATTAATCTATTTTTTATCTAGTATTACATTTTAAGTGTGCAAACGTCGATCAACGAATCCTAGTGATAAAATTACTTAATCACTAAATTTTTCTTTAATGTACATAAATAAATCATTTGTCAATCAATTGCCTTCCGCATGCCTTCTAGCAGATTAAAGATCAAATTTCATTTGTTTTTATCATGAATATAAAACGAGGTCTACAAACATTCAAATTTTTATCGGCACGTGAGCCTAAAAAAATGTACAAGTTTCACTAAAGCTTGTACAAAATTATAAATGTTTTCATTAACATTTGTCTTTTTCTTTACATATTGTAAGTGAAAATACAGAGTAGACAACTACCTCTTGTCTCACGATATTTAATCAGTGTTTTTCTTTATATTTGAAAGAATTGTATGTCTGACGCAATGCCGAAAACAGATCGACCACACTTTATCAATCGTTTGACACCATTTTCAAAGATAACTAAAATATATAGAGGTTAGAATCCTTCCTGATATTGTTTTGAATCTAATTTCGCTTGAATTACTTCCAATTGTCTCTTTGCTTCACATTGTGGGAAGTTTTGTAAATCGTAATATTGTGGTGCAATTTTAAGCAACCAATCAGCTACAAAATATACAATATTTATAATATATGCATATTTATATATTTTTTATATTATTCAATAAAACTGTAACTTACGTTTAATGTCTGTAACTGTTCTGATATAATTTTTGGTCGTAAGCACGAACTCGTTATAAATTACCCATTCGGGTTTATGATCCAAACAACTGCTTGGATGAAGTTGTACAATTTGATTATCTTTGATAGTCAAATAATGACCAGTCCTTTCTAAATGAGCGACCTAATATATGTAAAAAGAAAGTAGTATTATGTATACAGAAAAATTTTTTTGCTATAAACATTATTCTCAGTTATATTTACCTGCATAAAGAAACCATTCACAAGAGCTTTTCTAATATTGATATAATAATCTTTTGATGTGAAGTCTGTGGAAGTACGTTTCAAACAAAATCTATCCATTATTCTACTTAGTTGTTGCCTAACATTATCTCCACTTTTTAAAGATCGATAATTGACAAAGTTATCATAACACCATTGTGGGTCTTCAAAATCTATAAAAAAAATAAATAAAAATTTGTAATTTGACGAATAGTGTAGTCTTTGGAAAATCGTACACACTTACTTTGTTTAAAAGCATGATACACGTTTAATAACGTTAGATGATCTCCGTCGATATGTGCAAATCGCATTTTAGCATCATCCGCAGCTTTTTTTGATTCATTTGGCCTCACAAAACACTGTGGGACTAATACAATATCAATCATCAATTTAAAACCACGTTACCTTACCATGATCCTGACTTAGTAACTTTCGCTTTTTATCATATTAAAATTACTATATTTCCAAGAAATATATGGGCCTAATAATGTGATAAAATGAAATGTTCTTAATAATACTGTACCTGACAACATAGCAGTAATGCTCAATATTTCGTTACTGCAATTATGATTGCAAGATGCAATAAGCATTTTTGCTAACTGAGGATCTAATGGGAATTCTGCCATCACAGCGCCCAGATCTGTAAGATTTCCATCATCATCTAAAGCAGCCAAATAATTAAGAAGTTCTAAAGCCCTCATAAGAGTCTCTGGTGCAGGTGGATCCATAAAATCGAAATGCACCTAGAGTGAAAAATATTTATGAAAAGAAATATTTAATTAACAAATAAATTGTTTTCCTGAGAAATCAGCAATATACCAAATCATCAATGCCAAGTTTTTTCAACTGCAATACAACACTACCAAGATTAGATCTTAAGATCTCAGGATAAGTATTATCTTGCATCTCATTTTTATATGCCTTTTCTGTGTACAATCTAAAACATTTTCCGGGTCTTGTACGACCAGCTCTACCAGCTCTTTGCTGAGCAGAAGCTTTACTTATAGGTGATACAAGAAGAGATTCTACACGAATTCTAGGATTATATACCTGTTAAATAATATATAAAAAGTTAACAAAATCAAATGTAGATAAAAAAAGAATAAGAATGATCTAATACCTTTTGCTTCGCAAATCCTGGGTCTATCACAAAAACAACACCGTCGATAGTTAACGATGTTTCTGCAATGTTTGTTGAAACTACAACTTTTCTACCAATAGCACCATTAGGTTTTGTAGGTGGTGCTGGCTCAAAGATTCTTTGCTGAAGATTTGGGGGCAGTGTGGAATAGAGTGGTATACACTTAAGTTCACCTACTTCTGGACCTAAATTATCCATTTCTCTTTTGATTCTTTTACAAGCTTCTTCAATTTCCTCTTGACCCGTTAAAAAAAGAAGTAAATCTCCTGCTACTTCTTCACACATATGAATTTGAATAACTGTCCTGATAGCAGCCTCTAAGTAATCCCTTTCAGGTTCAGGTGTATAAAAAATTTCAACAGGATGAGTTCTGCCAGGTACATTCATTAAGGGTGCGTTATCAAAATACTGTTGAAATTTTCCAGCATCTAAAGTTGCACTCATAATCACAAGTTTCAAATCTGGTCTTTGTTTAATCACTTCCTTTAACACACCCATAAGCAAGTCTGTGGCTAAAGTTCTTTCATGAGCTTCATCTAATAATATCACTTGATAAGCATCAAGCATGGGATCTGACATGCCTTCACGTAACAGCATACCATCAGTCATGTATTTTAATATAGTTTTTGGAGAACTACAATCTTCAAAACGAATACTATATCCCACTTCTTGACCTGTTTAAAAAAATTATTATGAAAACATTATATAAATATAACATAAATTTTAGTTTAACACATTTGCTATCGTAGAGAAGAGATTCCAACCATGAACTATTACTTATATTTCAAATTTCTGCAAAATGTATTGCAGATTTTATTTTTAATATTGCTGAATTATTCAGATGGTATTAAAACAATAAGTATAAATCTAATTTTTTCAATGAGACTGTAAACCATACGAATAGTTCGTTTTTATTCATTTTTTTATTCAGAGAAAGCATAAAAATTAGCTGTCACATGTACGTGACTCTAAGATTTCAATGTATCACAGATATGTGACAGTTATAGCAAACATGTTAAGAAGATACAAATTAAAATTAAAAGAATATACCTAATGCAACATCCATTTCTTCTGAGACTCTTTGTGCAACGGACATAGCAGCTACTCTTCTTGGTTGAGTACAGGCAACACCTTTGTTGCCAATACGTCTTGAATATTCTACACACCATTGTGGTATTTGTGTTGTTTTACCAGAACCTGTTTCTCCAACAAGTACAATACACTGATGTTGTGCTAATAACCTCATAAAATCAGTACGGTACTCAAATACAGGTAAAGTGATTCTTTTTTTATAAAATTCATGATATCTTGGTGTATAAGGTAGGCTAGTGTAAGGATTCAGCTGAACTTGATTTTTTGGTGCTGCCGAAGGTGTAGTTGTGCTATTAGATGTAGCTGAGCCATCTCTATGAAACAACATGCAAATTATAATGAAACTTATAATACTTGAAAATTATTTTAATCACGTAATAACGACATAATACATGTACAATGACATAAAATAACGAAAGTTGAGAACACTTCATTGGTTATAGAAACGGATTAAATAGAAAACAAATAATGTTTAAGATCATCTGAAAATTCGTTTGTACATTCATAATTATTTATACACGTGTATTTCTAACATGTTGCAGAATTGTATGTTAACTTCTTATAAATATTAATATACAACGTACTATACAACAGTGAAATCCAGTTGAGAACCTTATATAAATGAGTTGACTAAACAAGTCAACAGCAATAAAAAAGAACTATTTCATAAATTCAAATTACATTTATACAACACATTTGCATAATCTTTTTATTATATTATTGCTTAACAAATCAATCGTATTTTGCATAGATTATTTTCAGGAAATGAGATTTATTCGAGACAGAATCACAAAAACTTGTAACAATGCACATGGCAAGATATCTCAAGAATTCTTTAGCATTTATAATTAAAAATATAATTAAAAATCGGAACACTTACGCCTTCCGTTTAATATACGGATCCACAACCTCGATTCTCCGTTTTGACATAATTTTTGTCCCTCCGCAAGCAAGCAAAGCAAAATCTGTTTACGAACTTCCACACAAGGCGTCACAAAATGGCAAACTAACAGGCTAAAGCTTCCTCTAAACGTGATTACAAAAAACAAAGATAGATGGAGCTACGGGTACCGCAAAATATGTAATTATAGAATAAGACGTACCCGGAACGCGGGTAAATTTAAATTGTAAAGGTAAAAACAATCTAATGAACTATCCAGAAATAAATAAACTAAGATAAAAAAGATATTTATTTTTGGTATATTACAATTAGAAAAAATATAATTAGAATAATATAGTCATTAAACAGTTATATTCCTAACAACATATATTGCTTCATTATCACATCCAAAAAGTAATGTTGATCTATCAATATCAATACTATTTATTGGCTTGTGCATAGCACTACAAAGCGACGTTACATTAACTTTACCATTTGTACCAATTGTATTTAACCAATGTGTATTTGTAGGATCTAAAACAAAATGAACAAATTATCAATGTGTAATAAAATTTATTATTTTGAAACATACCTAGACTTAGTTTGGAATGTTGAGTGTTATTCCAATGCCATAATTCACCGCTTGCCGAGCATGTGAATAGATTCTCAGGTCTATCAGGATGAAAAAGTATTTCACTTACAGCTTTAGCATGAGCATTAAGCTGAGACATTGGATACGTATTATGCCTCAAATCCCAGACTGTTAAGCTGCCATCACCACCACCAGCCACAACAATATGTCTCTGAGTTGGATGATGAGCAATACTTGTAGCTTCTGTCTATAAAAGTTTATCTTGATTTTGGAGTACATAGACGATTTCTTAAAAACAAAATTAAAGAAGTTATACTTTTGATTGATCAGAAAGCATGAACGTTGTGGCAGGAAGATCTTGATCATTTCTTAAATCCCATACTTTCATATGTCCCCTTAAATTTCCTGTAAGTATCTCATTATGTCTTAAGAAATCAATACAATACATAGAACAACTGTCCGCATCATCTAAAACAAAAAATTTAGTTATTTGGATGTAAAATCAATACATAAAATAAACATTGTACACGGAGAATAAAATGTTATAGTACTAATAGATCTAACTGGCTGCTTCTGCCCAGCTGTTAGAAGATTAATTCTCCCATCTTCACCCACTGAAACTATGTCTTGTTCAAACGTAGAGAGTCCAGTACAGGATGCATAATCATTTGTGTTACTATTAAAAAAAAAAGATTAATCAAATGTACACTGCATGTGAAAAATAAATCTTAATTAATAAAACTTACTCAAATTTATGTATAAATTCCCATGACATGTGTTCCTTAAACTGAAAGTATGGATTTTCATGGATCTGTAATAATCTAACAGTGCCTATGGACGTTGATATCACGAAAAAATCTTTCGAAATAAACTAGAAAAATATGAAAATATTGTTAAAAGAATTGTCCAGAATATTTTTGGTTAAATAAATACCTTTATTTCAGTTACGTCTCCAAGAATCGCATAAGATGATACAACTGCTGGATAAGATTCACCATCATCGTTCATTTGAAATGTCCAATGTGTTACTTTATTGACCTATTATACAATAAAAAATTATAATACTATAAATGACTAACATAATTTAATACAAAAATCGTTTATGACCTATGTATACGAAAATGCAATAGGTTAGGTGTATTGAAGATAACCTTACCGGGTCGTCCCAACTACCGGTTATAAAATTAGTAGCATCTTCAAAATCTTCATGTTTCCATCTGATTTTAGAAATTTTCTCCGACACAAATGTTCCTTGTACATTTTCACTCATTTTGTTACGAAATACGGCTTAATTTGAAATAGAAGCGATAAAAAAAATTACCGTTCACATGGACGCGCGTTTCTACGCGACTGTCAAAAAACGCGCCAAACGCTTTAAGCGTGGATATTTGAAAATAAATTCGCATGTAATATTTTGTTCTTTTACTTAACAAATAAATATATAGAGAAGAAATTATTTTAATTGTTTCAGTTATTTTACATAGTTAAAGATTATTTTATTCTGATGTAAAAGTTCATTATTTAAGAAAAGTAAAATATTTTATAATTTGAATGTATATGTAGTATATAGAAATTCTCAGATTTAAAATTATTCAAAAAAAGAAAGTTAATCAAATGTTAGTAATAATTTTTACTCATATGTAAATTACATAATTTATTTGAAAAGAATAAGAATAACATAATAGGAAAATTGATCACAAAAGAGGTAGGGATTCACCTATATTTTATAATTCATGGGAGATATGGAAGACAGTTACGTAGCGATCAGGTTGTGAACTAGATGTATACTTTACCCATTGAAACGTAAATTACTTCAAACGAACTGCCATCGTACGATTCTTAAGTTTTTAACGAATTCTGATATGTTTATCTGAAGATGCTATTAAATCTATTTTTACAAGTAACCGGAAGTTGCGACGTTTTTATTTAAGTGAATAAATTTGAATGATCTTAGAACGAATCACTCCCCAAGATGTCATCAATGGTTTTGTTGTTCCTGTATCTGAATACGCTCTACTTAACTTGTGATGCAAGCAATACAAATGACTCGAAGCTATGTAAGTATTAATAAGAAGATAAAAGATCAATATATTAAAATTATTTGTGTATCGATAAATAAAATATTAAAGAGTATAAACGAAGTTTTATTAAAAATTAAAAAGTCATTGCAAATGACGAAGATGTCACGGAAACGCAATATGCAACTTGCAAAATCGCTACAGAAGAATTGGTTGCAAGCGCACGTGCCAGTGTATCGAGAGTACTTACTGGAGCTTGCAATGCTGGTAAGAAAATCATTTCAAATTTTTTTTCCAATTATTCATAGTATTTCTTATTATTGGATTCATAAATATTTAGAAACGTTCGATGAGAAGCTGCAGGCTTTAGAAAAGAATCTGACTAAAGAACTGGAAGAAATCAAAACTTTGTTGAATGTAGTTTTGGAAAACAAAAGGGATATGCAAAAATTGGCAAAATTATACGATAATTATGACGAAGACAAAAGCGATGCATTATCTCCAAGACAGTCTGAAATCGATAATTTTAACAATACGCTTCAGAAAACTTCATTATTAAATGGTTTGTATACGAATCAAAGATTTCGCTGAAATTTAGTGATAAACTATATCATTTGACTGAAGGAAAAAAATTACAAATCAAATATTGCGTTGACACAATATATCGTTTCTAGTAGATTAAAAAAAGAAAAGTCATAAAAATTTTCATGATGTCTTAATATGTCTTAGAGTCTGCGAACCTTTTCTTTTATTACTGGCAAATAAAACGTTTCAACGAGAAACTTGTCAATTGGAAAACCGCTCGTTCCCTACGCAGTCCAACATTTTACGTAGGCCAGAATGGGTATGCCATGTACATCAAAGTAACGCCGCGATATTTTCCGGACGGCACAGTTTTCATAGGCGTCGGATTGACTCGTGGTAGTCATGATTCTGTTCTGAAGTGGCCATTTCCCCACAAGATCCGTCTCGAGGTAAAACAAACGTTTTCAGCTATCTCCAAGTATTTTTATATTTCGATAAAACGTTAAAACGATCATGACTTTTAGATTTTAGATCATTCATTGGAGCAATCGCGACAAGGTCATAGATCACGAATCTGGGATCCGTCCACACTTTGCTCAGAATATTTTTGGGGCCGTCCAAAATTAACTGGAGAACCAGATAATCCAGAATGTGTTGGATTGAGCATTCCGCGACAGATCTTTTTCGTTAAATTGCCAGTTGTGATCGCTCATCCATCGAGAAGCGCCAGATATCTTTGGAATGGAAACATCACTGTCAAATTGACAGTTTATCTTTAGATAATCTTTAGATAATCTAAAGATCCAATTAAACTAAAGATGCATAAATATTTACATACTTTCAAATTGTTGCAGATGTATAAAATATGTTTCAAACTTCATTTAATCTAATTTTCGAGCTGAGTGAGATGTCAGCTGTTTCTGATGGATGAGTCACATATCACAGACACACGTAAATTTTGAATGATATAAATAAGTATATTTTTTTGTTTTAATTTAAATTTAGGAGAGAACTTGATCGAAGTTATGGCAAGAAAAAATTAATATTTTTCTCTTATACAATGTTGAAAATACGATTTAATCAAATTGTTAATCAGATGTTTAGATACTTATATACGATAGGCATACACGTAGTAATCCTTTTAGACAACATTAATCTACAATTAACTTTATTCAGATTTCATTAAATGTACAAGTAATTATGTAAAACAAAAGTGTTTAGTTGTTAATAAACTAGACTGTATCTGTTTAAATAAATTCCTTATGGAGCGAGCAGAATGAGGGAAGAAAACAAAGTTCACACATTTTGAATATTTCTTTTTGCGAGTAATTCGTATCATCCATAGATTCGAACGATCGAATTAATTTAAGGACGTTGGCCGAATGTCGAATCTCTTATGAAGAGGTATTTTGCCAGATAAATAAACTTGAGGGATTCCTGATAACTGATAATCATTTATATTACGTTGAATTGTGTTTTGAATATTTTGAGCTGCTGCCCTTAGTAACGCCTTGTAAACGAAAATTGGAAGTCGAATGCTGCCACTTGCCCCCATATCCTGAGAGTCTACTGGATTTTCATGGAAATTCCTTTTTTTTCCGCATCCTAGAATCAATTTATTATTTTGAAATAATTGCGGCGCTCGTAACAAAAGCGACCTTTGTTAATTTTTTTTAGACAAATATTTGTATTGACGAAAGATTAAATATGCCAAATATCAGATGGCCAGATTATTTTTTCATTTTTTCGGAAAAAGACAAAAAATGTCAACAAGAGTTTTTTTTTGAAATGAGTCCTTATATATTCGACGACAGATTGAAAATTAAATTTTCCTTACCAGTGAATGCATTGCAAAAAGGTCTTTTGATCTTCAGCAATTCGTTTGTTGTGAAAGTGTCTAAGAACTGTTGCTCGATCTAATAGTTTATTTAATCCATTAATTATCAATATAATTACTAGCATTGTTCGCTTGCTAAGATAATGATTTACCTTGTCCTGTGGTCCCTCAGAATATGCCGCGTTCACTAAGCACACGAATATGAAAATACAGCAAACGTTGTTGATCGCCTAGAAATAATTGAAGAATATTTATATGTTTCAAATGACATAAAAGCTGTTACTCGTGAAACACTTCATAACAGCGATCGTTAATAAACCCGTAATGAAAACGGTTAAAATCCAGAACGGGAATCTCAATAATTATAGGGGCCACGCGTAATTACCAATAAGCATGTTGATTATATAAGTATCGCATATGAACCTTTCAAACATGTTAACTGTTATAATCTGCTTATGACTTTAATCAGGTTTGTAACTGCGGTTAATTAATGTCGAACGATATTAGCCGGTCGATCCTTCCTTCGAGCAATACGTTCATCGTGCATGCAAATAAAAAGTTCTTAACTTTGTTTACAACATAATATACCGATGAGATAGACTGCAACCGTTCGATAGTAATTAAAAATAATTACAAGTACTATTATAATATTATGTTTAATATTCGCAGCTAAAACGTTCGTTATTCAATTTTAATCTTTTTTAAAGTTTCTTTGTTGATGATCATAACAGGCAACATCGAATGCAATTACATAGTTAATTGAAAAAGCAAATTAGAAAAAATGCCGCGATCTTTTTACGATGCTATCAATTAATAATTAGAAACTTTTTATCATTACAATAATATTAATAAAAATATAATAATATATATTAATTCATATATATATCTAATGATTATGATACATGCGTGGAGAATATTTCTACAAAGTTCAAGTGCACAAAACCTTATCAAGTGCAATTTTTAACAGAAAAGTAACATATTGTGACATATTGTACGTAATATTAATAAAACTGTCTTATACAAAATTGCATTTGAACAAAAGGAAACTAAAGTGAACTAAAATAAAAAGAGTTTCAAAGTATCAGTCAATTAAAAAATGGAGATACGTTAAAAGAGTTACCTTCATGTCGAATTTTTAGAGCCTAAAGGTCGTTAGTTTAAGAAAATATCCTTGCAGAAGCACGAAGCTACACTTTGTCAGTTGTTGAACTTCCTATGGTCTTTTGATACGTACGATACGTTTCTTGATAAAACTTTTGTTACTCGTAGAAGGAGCCAAGTCTGCGTATGAGGGATGAAATCGCGCTTCAGCTCTTCAAATACCACCCCCTCCTTCGGTGGCGCTCGAGAACGTAAATACATGCGCCAGAAGAACGCATGACCGTTCATAATGGTCTACGGAACGGTACATTTAACGCAGAATGTGGTTAGTCTCAGATATATTCCATAGTACGAACGGTACACGAAACATAGAAATTATGCATTTGCATGCGTCTTATTTATATCATGCACTTCGATCGTTATAACTACTGATGCGTAAAAGATTAAAGTATTTGCACAATATAACGTATACGAAGATCGTATACATAGTGGCTTACGAAAGTATTTGAATATTCACACGTTTTCATGTTTCTATGTATGTATCGTGTGTATTATGCGAAATTTAAAAAATGTTTTCGTAAGACATTGTGTACATATGTAATGCAATATATTAAAACAAAACCTTCCGAGATATTCAAATATTTTGCAAAATATAACAAATAACTATTTCTTTCGTATCTAACTTCTTTTCTTCTTTACAACAAATGTATCAACAAATATAAGTTCCCAGGAAACAGTTGTGAAAGGTTTTAACAATTCTATCCCCTGTGGCGTTCTCCCACTTGTATCCACCAAAAGAAGTAACAAAGTGTATTTGATAAATATGCAACGGCTGAAAACGGAAGATCGAAACATAATAGAACAATCAGGGTAAGAAGCAGCTTATGAAAAGCTAACCGATAAGAAACTTCGTGTAAATCAAAGAAAAGCAGCCGGGGTTAAGTACTTACAACGTTCGCACATCAGAACCCGCTGAGTTACATTAAAGTTGTTCAACCCTTAGCAACTGCCCCTTATTCGCTTTCTTTCATTTCAAATTTTTAAGCTTTTTTATTTCAATTGTTTAGTTTATTGTACGCAAATCATTATTGGATATAGAGAAATTTAGAAATTTAAAAAAATATTAAACAATTCATACGTGAATGTATCACGTTCTGCGTGTGAATTGTTTATTTTTATTATAATATACGTCCAATAAAATCTATAAATAAAATTTGATATTAAATTTTCATATCTCTTCCCT
The DNA here is from genome assembly GCA_032399605.1 of Melipona beecheii. NCBI lineage: Eukaryota > Metazoa > Arthropoda > Insecta > Hymenoptera > Apidae > Melipona > Melipona beecheii. The sequence continues at coordinate 7,613,997 of JAUCMO010000291.1, read as the reverse complement.
TTAAAACACATTTGACTTTTTTCCAACTTTTATTTAGGTTCTGTTTTTCTCTTAAATTCTACGTTATTTTAATATTATGTGTGTGTGTGTGTATATATATATATATATACACACACATACACATAATACATAATACATATATATATACAAACATATGTATGTATATATATATATATATATATATATATATATATATTTGATCATAATCAATTTAATATTGTAAATCACAAGTTCATAGCTTATAAATAAGAGATATGTACTTACAGAGCAGTATTCTTCTTGATATATGACTCTCTATACGTTGAATGAATATTACTTGAGAAAACATTATATTTTTTTTGTTAAAAACATTTATATTGAAATATACTTATTAAGATTGAATAAAAATAAATAAATAACAAAAAGAATCATTGAATCTATATATGATATTCTATACTAAAATAAATAAAATAAAAAAATTAACTTTGTACATATATGGTGCATTATTTAATTAATTGGAAATATTAAGAAATATATGAATAAAAATTTTTACTGTAAATTTCAGTATCAAAAGATTACAAACAATCAATTCTCAAGTGCCTGGATAGCTCAGTCGGTAGAGCATCAGACTTTTAATCTGAGGGTCCAGGGTTCGAGTCCCTGTTCGGGCGACTATACTTTTTACAATTTTTATTTTATGTATACATAAAATATTCCATCAAACTTCATAAAATATTTCGTAACTAAGCAAATAGATAAAAATAAATTCGTAATAGTAATTATTTTTGTAATTTTTATGTAGGAATAATGAATTGTAAAATAGGAATGAAATACCATGTTAAATAAAAATATCCATTTTTATATCTCTTTTGATTTTACATTAAATGACTATTATACAAATAATATATTTGAGCACCATTCATAATATGCATAAAATTAAGATCATCATAAAAACGGAAAACTCAATACTTATCAAGTATTTTAAATGTTCCGTTTTTCCACAAATTAAAATATAAGTAGACAAAAGTATCTCAGTCTGTAGAACACAATTTCTTTTAAAATTCACTTGTAGAAAGAATAACATATATAAAGATATATGACTGTAATGAAAATGTGAATCAATGGCAAGTATGAAAATGCATTATCACTTCATATAAAAAAAGCTAGGATTTTCTAAACCCTTCTGTCCAAACTTTAAGTCAATATTATAAGTATCAATATTGTGAAACATATAACCTAATATTTAAATTATATTTTAGGACTGTTCTTTAACACTACCATCGGGCATTCCAAAAAACACTTTTTTGGCCATTTTTATAAAAAGTCCTGTTTCAACAACTCCAGGCATCATTGAGATCTCTGTGTTAATTTTATTCCAATTGCTCAGACCTGGTGGAAAGTGCCAATCAAGAATAAAATTACCATTATCTGTTATAACTGGACCCTAAAAGAAAAATAATACAATTCCTATAATATATATTTATCGACATAGAAAAAAATTTATTAGGTAAATATTTACAGCTTTAGCCAAAGCCATTCTAATTTGTACAAGTCCACCATAATTATCTTCAATTCTTTTTTGAATAGCAGTATATGCCATAGGAACTACTTCAATAGGAATACCTTTTTTGTATTGTTCACCAAGTTGTTGAGAATTCTTTCTAAAATGATTAAATATTGTAAATAAAAGTAAACATATACATCAAATACATTTCATTTGCAACACTTACGTATAATCGGCTATTATAACAAATTGATTAGCACAAGATGCAACAATCTTTTCTTGAAGTAGACAACCTCCTCCACCTTTAATGAGATTCATGTCAGAATCAACTTCATCTGCTCCATCAATTGCACAATCTAACTGTTAATATTCAAATAATAATGTAAAAATATTTTTTTAAATAACATAGATAAAACATTATTTGTTACTTTAGGATATGTCTCCAAATCACCCAGTATAAGATGATTATTCAATATTAGCTGACGAGCTTGAAATGAAGTCGGAATGCAAACAACATTAAGATTTTCTTCCTTTACACGTTCAACTAAAAAATACAATTTTTTCAAACATTAATTTTTACACAAAACGATATCAATACTCTTGTTTAATATTTTAGTTATTATATTAGTAAAATTTCTGTAGTAATAAAATTTTCTATTTTTAAATTAAAGTATACTTGTTGTAATTATATTTAAATCAAGTGCAATCTTATCTCCTGGGGTCAAAGGTACGGTATGACGATTTTATGAAAAAATTAACTATAGATGTAAGTGTTAGCATAACAGTATTATATTATGAATAATTAAAATTAAATAAAAGATAATGTTATTACCAAGCCTGTGAACAGCGTATATTATAGTAGAGCCACTACCAATTCCAATAACACTGTCATTCTGTGAAACAATAGTGCGCAAAATTCAAACAATGAAATACCGGTGAATTTATATAACCTACAATTACAATGCAATTCGATTAAAATGGAATTACCTTCACAAATTCATCAACTGCTTTGTAAGCAGCAACTTTCTTCGCACTCTCGAGAGGTCCCATTTTTGGCAAGATTCTTGAAAAGCTGAGAATATTTGCAAACGCACGAATCTGTAAACCTCTGTCAAACACCATGTGCGCATACTGTTTTGCTAAATAGACCTAGTATGTACATATTTTCAAAATCATTCTACGGTTACGACTGTTGAAACGATCGAATCACACTGTGCGCAAATCTGGCGCGAAAATTTAAATTCAAATAATTCTGTTATACAACAATTGAGAGAAGTACGTTAATTTTTCATTACGCAGGAAGAACATAAACGATGCAATTTAATCGAATTTCCATTATATTTAGCATCAGAGGCGAATAACACAAAATACAACCAAACACAATTTACATTTCAATAATTATTATGTATAAGATTTCACTTTAATTCTCTATTATTACTTCAATAGTAATACTCGTCAACACTTTCGAGTTTAACGTGTCACGCACAATATTTCTGTTTTATCATCATAATTTCTCTCGTTCGCTCTCTTGTTCTCTCTCTCTCTCTCTCTCTCTCTCTCTCTCTCTCTCTCTTATCTTTTTCACTTTCGTTCATTACGCCCGTACATTTTTTGTGTGTATCGGTCGATTTCTTTATTTTTTTTAAAAAATCAGGTAAAAATCCGCGAACAACTCGCGCTGTAATTTCATTATGTATGTATTCTAGCAGGCTTAGGAAAAAATTGTTTAGCAAAAATTCAAGTATGTTGATACACGATGCCCTCGGCAGCAATTTTGTCGAAATCAAAAGAACCAAAGATTCTAGATTTTCTCGACAAAATGGATGCTCCTTGACTGCATGTATCGATGAGCAAGGCCGAATTAAGGTAATCTTGTGAAATGCACAACGACTGTGCAATATCTAATACTATACCGATCACAAAGAGATCAGCCTTGCGTAATACAACTAGGACATCTATTCCCATTTTTTGTCCTTTGAAGATACACGCATGAAAATCTGCTGTTTTTCGCAACGAAGAGTGAACATTGTCTTGAAGCATACATACATAAAGCCATGATGAATGCTTATCATGATTTATTAATTTCTTTAGCTTAGGCAGTGGATCACGCTTAATGCGGCCGTGCCAAGTTCATAACTCCGGTAAGTTTGCAATAATACTAATTGCAACGCAGGTCAGTGTCTGTGTCGAAGACATAGTTTCTGTCTCCCTTTCTTTTTCTACTTCACCTCAGCCTGGTTGTGGGTGTCTATTTTTAAAACAATCGACATCTAGTTTTTTTCCTTCAATTGAGAAATTCGTGAAGTAAAAATTATTATAAATACGAAATAAAAAAAGAAAAAAGAAAAAAAGAAAGAAAAAGATAAAACGTATTTTCTCTCTTTCTGTTCTTCTCGTACAGGCACACACATACACGCCTATGTATACATACAATTTTTTCTCTCGTTCATTCTTACACTATCTCCGTTTGCCCGACGAACTAGAAAGGACTTTGCGTAGGAGGCTTCGTTACATCAACTTTCTTTTTTGATTCTACCCTTGTATCCCGTACACCACCTTTACCCCACGTGAAACAAAATAATGTGCAAGAGAAAAATCGTTCAGATTTTTAGATGGGCCACAAAAACCGCTACACTGTTTTTAACCCATTCTTTTTTCTAGTGTTACATACATATATATGCGCTTTTCTAGTTCCTACAAATTTTTTTCTATCGTGCTCTCCTCCGTACACCACTCACTTCTTCCTTTGGCTAGGATTACAAGTAAAACCCGTCAAAGTTTCATGTAAAATACCGATCGATCTTGAGATATTGTAATAGAAACGTTTCAAAGAAAATAACATGCTCGAACTTTTTTTCTTACTCGAATCTTTGCTTTGGAATCAAGACGAAAACCTTAAAGCATGACACAATTATTTTCCTCTTTTTAATCAAATCAGTTACGAATTAAGATTGCGCAGTTATTAATCGTATTCACCTATGGCAGACTGGAATTTCAAAGTTACCTTATAACTAGTTCTGATTTGAGTTTATTCGACATTAAAAACATTCTCTATTTTTTTTTTTTTTTTTTGTTCTATCCATATCGTATTCTTTTCATTGAACAATAATTACTGCAGTATTTTTTCAAGGAAAAGAAAACCCTAACGTGAGGAAGGCAACGCTGCGATGTTCTTGATCGTGCATATCCGCGTACTATATCACAGTACAAAAATACTGTGAAAAATATAGTGTAATGAATATTTTTAATAAAAAAGAAAAGAAAGTTTCCTTTCTCACGTTTACTATTATTTCTTTTTATTATTCTTTTTTTTTAATTATTTTTTTCCATTTTTTTTTATCAGATAGCTTTTTAGAGCGATAAAGTACAGTTTTTTGAGAGTGATTTTTAATTGATTCGCGCGTCGTTAATAATACAACGTTATTAATGTCAACGACACATCCCCTTCGTTAAAATTATCATATTAATAATATATATATATACAGTCAGACTCCTTCCCACGTTATTGGGCCACTAGCTACATACAAGCCCTATTATTATTAATCACTAATAATCGATTATAACGATAAGAAACAGTATCATAATAAGAGCGTAATACAATAAATTATTGAGATTTTTAATTAAATTTTTAATTAAATTTTTTTTTTTTTAATTTTTCCCCGCTACGATAAGTTGCGTATGTCGCGTTTCCAATCACTTTCGGCTTATAGCAATTTCTTTTATATATTTAGCCGCCTAGATGACTTTTAGTGCTTGATGCGTACGATTGATTACAACTAAAACAACACAGAACTACGCACAAACGCAACTAGTCGTTATTGTACACGTGCGTAGATGTATACACACATTTACGTAAATGTATGTGTGTGCATACATATATATGTATGTTTATATATAATTATGTATATAATATATCTATACGGTAGGCAATGATACGTAAAATATAGTTGAATATAAATCGAAATTTCAAATTCGTTAGAAGGAAAATCTCTTCATTGAATAGAAAAGGGGAAAATGTCGTACGCGTTTTATATATTTCCATCATATTTTTCTGTCTTTCTTCTTCTATTTTTTTTAGTATTATTACTCCAAAAAAATGTAACGAGTTTGAATACCATTATTAATTCCTAATTTTCATGAAATTCGCTGTAGACACTGACTACGTTTTCACTAAACAAGAAATTTAATTTGGCAAAATCTTCTCATCCTCTACTTCTTTCTTTTTCTCTTTCTTTCTTTTCTTTTTTGTTAATTCGTCGGGCGTAAAAGTTTCGATTAGGTGAAAATTCACAGAAAATTTCTCTTTCTTGATATTCAACGAGACACAGATGAAGGACGTGATAAAAACAACCGTTTAAGCCACCCAAGAATATTTTTTTTCTGCTCGTTACTTCATTCACAAGAATAATTTTTTAATAATTTTATTTTGTTTTTTCCTAAAAAGGATATCCAGGAGAATCGTCGAGAATCTTTAGAAACCATCGAAATTTCTCTTCAAAGATGTTCAACTTCAAAATTTTTTACAAAGATCTTTTTACAAAAATTTTTTTAAATTATCTGAATTTTTTCCGCTCCTCCCACTAATAAAAAAAATAATTACTCAATCAATGTGTCTTATTCAAAGGAAAGAAGAAAAAAATAAAAGGAACGTGATAATCGCGACGATACTCCGAGGTACCTTTTTGTTCTTACAAATAAATATATATATGTGTATATATATACATATACATATATATAATGTAGAAAGCTGTTTGTTAAGATTATGCTGAAATTTCAGAATGAAACATGACAAAAATCCTAACAATAAAATTATAACGATATTAATACAACGATCAACTGTTGGAACAGGCGTTACATTGTCCCTCGAAACTTTTCTTCTGACAACGAGAGATGTATAGGAATTACTTTTCCTGTTATATCATATAGTACATAATGACAGTAAACATAATAAAATAATATTAATAATAAAATAGACGTGTAAAAATTCAAAAAATTTTACAATCCCGAAGTGACGTGGAAACAAGGGGAACATAAGTTCTCAAATGTCAAGAATAGAAAAAAAAACACGCAGTTATAATTTTCGACTTTATATGAAGTTATTTAATACATAGCAAATCATGTTATTTGTTTCTTTCTTTTCTTCCTCTTAATTAATGTAATTGTGGTTCTTGTATTAAACGTGCTTGGAGTCTTGCTTCGTTCTGAGATTATACGCTTATGAATTCGTGTAAAATTTGAAAAATAACTAGCTTATCAGTCATCGAGATGTGCACATTAATATATGTAAACTTCATTATTTCTCACTTAATATCTGCATCTTATGGTTTTTTTTTTTTTGGATATGCACATATTTATTCAGTTTAGATAAGTATACACCATCACTTTTATTTGAAATATATCACGTGCAAAAGATTCTTTTGATTAACTACGTATTCCACAAAAGGCTAAACTTTTTCCTTCTCAGGCATTTCACGTTAAGGCAATTAGTATACTTTTCATTTTTTTTTTTTTACAATGTTGTTTTACTATTTTATATATTTTATTTCCAATTCACATATCACAGGGAAATGTGAGAAATTATTAGAAGTATTCGAAAAACAGGGTCATGAAGCAGATATATATATATATGTATATATATATTTAAAAAAAGATATTAAATTATAATTGAAACTAAAAGATCCAGGAAAATAAAAAAAACGAAATGTATGGTCTTTTCAATACCTTTGGTTATTTTGTAACGTTATAAGTAATTCGATCTCAAATTTATCACTGAGAATGCCAGAACACGCGAGAGCACAAGACAAAAGAATGAAATCACACGCTACATATTTTATGTAACTTTTTACAAGTTTATATGTATATATATATATGAATAATTTTACTTCCTTTTCATCCACATCTTGCAGATACACCCACAAATTAATTAACATAAGATCAGAAAATAATACAAGGAAAAATTAATTACAATACGAAATATACATAAATTGGTTAACGAGGAAATCTTGGCAAAAATTAAAGAGAAGTAGGATTTAAAAACAATTGAAAAATAACTGCTTGCTCGTTTATACGAGCATCTTCAAATTCTACTTTCAGTAGAATCTTCACAAGTTTTGAAAGCATTCGCGTGCGTTATACGCATGTAATATATGCATTTTTAATGTAAAACAAACAATAACTATGTTGTAAACTTCAATTCAAATTCGAAGAAATGTAATACAAACATTCCTAATTTTTTCTTCAAACATTGTATAATTCTTACATATATCAAATTAATAAAGCTTCTATTATCGAGAAAAAAAACAAAACACACATACAAATATTATTTCATTTCACATTGTAAAATGGAGTGATTACAGAAATGTGTACAGAAATGAATGATTTAAAAAAAAGGATTTTTTCAAGGAAAGATATTTTAATATGCTGGCGCAATGTATGCAAAAATTCAAAACGGGAACAAAAATAAAGTTTCTAACAAATAAGTTAAATAAATTACGATTAATTTTGATAAAATAAATAATTTAGATTTGTTTGATCAGCATGTAGCATCCAGTTTAATCCCTCCATTTTAAAATACTAAATTCTGAGCAATAAACAATAACATATTAAGGGATGGCCCGTTAATTTAATATCCAGAATCATTGGTTCTGATATAACTCTCTGAAGTGATTCAAATTTTACATAATTGTCTATTTAAAATTCATATTTTTCTAACAAAACACATTTAATACACATGCGCTTCTATAATTTTTTTATAAAGCATGTAGATTAAAAATTACTAGTGTTCGCTTTAAAATATTTGTCTGATGATTAAGATTTTTCAAATGTAAACGGACCAACCCAGATAGATTTATAAACCTTTTCCCATAAAACATATTTGTATTTCAATGATATAACATTAGACTAATTTAAAAAAAAATATATATATATATATCAAACACGACGACCAAAAGAATTTAACCAATTTATGTGTTTGAATTAAACACAATTAAACTGGTGCATTGGTGGTATGACGGGCAGTACGTCTTGTGAATTGTTAAAGTTTCTACATTTCCGAGATTTTACGTGTTAAACAAAACTGAGTATTTTATCAACCTAACTCTGTTCTAACAAACCCATATAACCACCAAACAAAAAACACTAATGTAATTATATTGTTATTATTTTTACCTGCCCGTCTCTATCCTCGATCAAGTCATTATAAATGGATATAATATCGATGTAGAACGTGGCAAGACTCGCTGAGGAGTGTGTACGAGAAGTGTATATGACTGCAAGAAGTGAGTTATTTACATTATTTGCATGTGTCGGCGAATCAGCCCTTGCCCTTGTTCCATGTCACATAACGACAAAAGATGGCGAGATTAGAGTTTTGAAAAGTGATAAGATAGGGAGGGTGAGGAGGAGGGCATTTGAATAATTATTAATATATAATATTATAATAATAACAATAATGATGAGGTGTTCTAAACAGTGCTAGGACTAGTGCTAGAGGGTCCTGTGAAGAATCAGGGTGGGTGGGTACGGGCTAAGGAAGGGTTAGTGTGGAGGCGGTGGTTCCGTAGATTGGTTTCTGCCATCTACAGCCCTAACTGGCTTCCTACGTGAAGGACCTGTTACACCAACTGGACCGACCCCACCTCTAAGGTACGCTGGTGCTGGGGTTACTATCGGTTCTCTGATAGTTCTACTATATGGTAATGACAGTGGTTCCTGCAATACCTGTATAACAAAATTACAGATACTAAATTATATATTCGTTACGATTCTCTAATAAAAAAGTTAAATTCTTCAAATTTCAAAGTTAAATTTTTCATATACTTACCAATGACTCAGGTAATACGCTGTGCATCAGCGTTTGAACCATAGATGTATTTTGTAACGCGAGGTTATTAGAATTTGGGGGCAATCCTTGACTCTGAAGACCCGTCCCCACACTGCCAGCAGTAGTAGTTTGAACAGTATGTGATTGTTGCGTAGACGTTTGCGTTACATGTTTACTCATTGTTTGATCCCTTTTCGCCTCTTGAGTTACATTTAATTTCTTCGTAGAAACTGTGGAAGAATTAGCATTTGGTGTTTCGGGACTGCTTGTAGCAGTAGTTGCACTTGATACTGGTGTTTGCGTTACAGATTGTTCCTGTGTTAACTCCGGCAATGTTTTAGAAAGTGTTCCAAGAATAAGTTCGCACGTAAAGAGACTTCTATTTGCACTTTCACGTTCAATATTTTGCAATTGTGAGTCGGAGAGAGAACTGGTAATACATCTACAAAACGAAAAATGCACACGTGTTATTAATTAGAATAAATATAACACTTTAAAAAAATATATGTATAAACACAAGGTTACTGTCCTTTGAAAAACTATATTCGTTTCAAGGAACCATCTTAAAATACAACTTTTGGCATCCTACGTACTGATCATGACATGCAGTTTCGCATGTTTTAAACAAAAGACTGTATGCGTGCATGTGTGTGTCACGCAAAAATGTATTTATATAAAAATATTTAAAAATCAGCACATAAGAAATGTCAATATCTTAATCATATTTTAGATACGTTACATAGAACACTTTTAGATAGGTTATTATATGAACAAATACTAATACATAACACATACTTTGGCAATAAAAACATATAGTTCTGTGAACTAGTAGATGATACGCCGGACGGGTTCGCCACATTAGTTGTATTATTATTACTAATCGTACTATTTGCTACCACACTGGTCATAGTAGTAGAATGACCACTTCCACTAATAATTCCTCCACAACTTGCAGAGCCAAGAACCTGAGTCTGTCTCCTAGGTAATCGTTCCAATTGTTGTCTAGCAGCCTGAAAAGATACTTCTATTGTATCATGTATTTATAATTCAATAACATTTATATTTATATCTATATTTAAAAAGTACAACTTCTAATCCATTTTTTTTTTTTTTTTATTATAATTTCAGAGTTAGAAATTTTCTTTATCATTATTAAATTATACATACTCTAACTTGTTGTCGCTCCAACTGTAGCTGCATTTGCAATTGTTGTAATTGCGATGGTGCTGATGAACTCTGACCAGTTCCTCCACCACTTCTACGAACACCGGATAATTGAGAAAGTAACTCTGTAATTGGATCTATACCTTCTCGACTACTCGGACTCAATCCTCCGGACGAACTGAAATGCATATTGGACCTGCAGGTCCAATGACACGCCAATGAACATTATCTAAGATGAAATGATGATGAACTGAAGCTGAAATCCTGTTTAGCGTTCTTTTTAGCCATTTTGAAAATAAAATACATCTTTTGTGCATAATATGCTATCATGACTATTATACTGTATTTCAATAAAGAAATAATGATAATGATTGATAAACAATAATGTTAATGTTATAGAACAAATGAAAAATGATGGTTAACAAAATACATGCAATCAAACATGTTACAAAATTGACATATCAATGCAATTCATGATAATATTAATAGAGTTTTTAAAAAATAAATTAATAGATAGATTAATAAATTAGTATTTAAACACACATCATATTTACTTTTAGTAAAAAATAGTTTCATGAATATAATACTTACAATATTATAATGAATACTATAATTTTTTTTTGCAATTATTTAATCTAAAGCAGATATTAAATATACATACCTGCGAGGCCGTGATCCACCAACAACTCTAGTTGCATGTGTTATCCGTCTACCAGTATATCGACTTGAAGTTGGTTCATCTAGAAAAGAGATCAAATCTCTTGGTCCGCTACGATGCTCCAAACTTAAATGACCCGCAAAATCATCAGTCACATTATTAGGATCTCCTCCTGGGACAGATGCACATACTGGGCAAACCTATGACAAAATTTGCAATTTATAAATCTTTGTCTGATACAAAAGATAATGCATAATAAATATTTATACATATTATAGTACACATACAACTTCAAAAGAAGTGTCTGAATGATCTGCAGCAACATGTTCTTGTAGTGTAGCCTCAGTGAAACCCATTCTTGTACAGTAAGGACAAGTTAAAGATTGTGGTTGTTCTACACTTACTGCTTCTCCACCATAATATAATTCTACAAAATAATAAATTAAAAAATTAATTTCTATAGTTATATTATATTCAAAACAATTATTGTCCATAGAATTTAATAATTAGTTTACCAAACTCAGATCTAGTAAGTATACACTGCATAGGATGATCACTGTGGTGACGTGTTGTACTGGCACCTCCGTCGTAACAGTTGGCACACAAATCATAATCGTAGCATACGAGGCACTTATATCTGCGACCCCGAAAATTCCCCTTTAAGCAGGCGTCACAACTTACCCCTAAAATAAATAATTATTATATATAAATATATAAGTAGTATTTTCAAAATTATATTTATTATTATAGTATCAAATAATTATTAGTATGTAACACGTAAATAAAACAATATTTATACAAAGAACTTTAAAGAAAAAATACAATTTATATATATATTTGATATCTACATATACATATAATAACCTTGTACTACATCTATTAAAGATAGATTTAAGTCTGTTTCAAATATATATAGTTTTTAAAGTAAAAAAATCTAACTCAAGTACAACTAAATAATTTATTAAATTCAATAATGAAAGATTTTGAACATAACCATAAATAAATAAAATAATAAAACTATATTAAAATAGTGCTATGTACATATGATTCATATAATTTTTTTATAATTATGTGCATTTTTAAATTTACTTTTGCTATGTAAAAAATAATCTTTATAAATATAATAAAAAATACGTAATCATTTTTTTATTTCATGCATTTTCCTATTTATCTCTTATTATTAAATATTACAAATCATACATACATATATACATACATACATACATACATACATACATACATACATACATACATACATACATACATACATACATACATATACATATATATATATATGCATAATTTAAAAGATACAATAAACTAAATGTAATTTCTCTTTTATCATAATGATATAAAAACTAAGATATATGTGTGTATTAATAGTCAACAATAACATTTTTGAGCTTTGAAATACAATATTTCTAGTTTCAATTATATAACATGCGTAGATGTTAAGTAAATAAGAAAAAGTATATGTGCTAAATTTATTTACGTACTGAACAATGACCACTTTTTACTTTATAGTAAAATGACAGTTTAACTTAAAAACTCAATGCAATTATATTATGTGATGTTAATATAATACTACTAGAATACAATAAACAATGCATTATTTAAAAAAATACAAATACAAAAGATAAGAAAAGTAAAAAAAATGACTAATTTAAAGATATAGGATAAGAGAAACATGTTTCAATATGTTTTACAGATTTAACATTGCAAGAAAGAGAAGGGGATTGAACAAGAAAAGCAATTTCAAAGAAATTATTTGGCAGAGTGCATCTTGAGATACGAATAGGAAATGTTCCTCATGCGTTTTGTTCATTTCACATAATTAAAATGGGAAAAGATGATGACATTGCAAAAAAATTTAGTACAATCATCAAAGAGCATTATAAACCCAAAGAAATTGGAGTAAATTTTTTATAAGTGCTGCCATCTGGCCTCTGACATTAGACCCTTTGATACAGAGCTTACAAGAAATATCTTAGGAAAAATCTCATGCATTCTCGATTTCGTAATCTCGACGATGAGTCTACACAAATTTTTTATGCATACCCCCAAGTACCCCATGATCGAAAAATTTTGCCATCAACATAAAACAAATTTCGCATGTGAAGTGAAGGCTGACTTGCTAGTCAGAAACAGCGCACACGTACGTACCGTCATGTCGATTCATTTTCCGTTTAAAATCTCATATACGCCGATAGCGCGAAGTCTCGCGATCGAACGGTTTACGAAATACGATTACTGCTCGCCACTGCGTTAGCTCTTCACGTCGCTCAATGCGGCAGATACAATGAGGAAAACATTAATCGTCAAACAAAAAATTTTTCGTTAGAATTTCCAGCGTAAAACCTAACCCAACTAGGCTACCGTGACGTCACACTAGACCTACGCTCCCGGAGAACGTTGCGGGCAGGGTCTCTGTCACTGCAACGTTGCCACATTTCTAACAAACATACGAGGGAAATTCAAATGTCACAAATGGATCACTTTAGTTTTTACAAACCAGATCAATTTCATTTGATTATTTTTTCAGTAAACTCTCTTATGAACATAACATGGCAGAACAAAAAGCATATGTGCAATAAGTGAATTGATTAAATATATTATATTTGAGAATTCTTCTATTTTTTACAGGATGTTATTGGTATCGACTAGATCGTATATAACGATAATTTGTATAACCTTATATCGAATTATTAATTATTTCAATTCACTTCGCAACAATTGTTATGTACAAATTAAAGATTTGCGCTTGTACTCTATTTAAAATTATTTAAAATACATCGGAGCAATATCAATTCCTCAGTTGACAATCTATTTTTATAGTTTGTGCCGAAAACTGGCAATCTAGCACTACTTTTACGAACTTTTCCGAAAGATTCTCGTACAACTTCGTACTCTTCCGTACATAATCGCAATTCCCGAAACACATATTTCGTGAAGTTGTTTCTTTTATCGAACAATGGATACAATACTTGGACGCGTTTTTGTATATGGTGGCAAAGGTGCATTAGGTTCGACTTGTGTCTCAAAATTCAAGTCGAAAAACTGGGTAAGTAATAATAATAACAATAAATATCTGTGATATGTAAAAAGATCTAAATGTCAACTTTGCTACCAATGGAATTGACTTGTCTTATAGAAGTTTTAATTTTTTATTGGTGTTTTTTAAAATACGTATGCAAATATTATTAATTAGTTTCATTTCATAAAAGACAAACTACTGATCATTTATTTATTGATAACATATTCAGTCTGAGCGTTTATTACAAATTAACTGTAAACAACTGTTAAACAGAAATTTATGAATGACGAAATCTCATCATTTTTTTTCGTATTCACGTTTAAAAAATATATCAGTATATTCTATAAGTATAAATTATTTTATATATCTTTATTCAGAAGATACAAATTTATAGAATATCTTTTTTTTTTACATATAATGATTTCATAGAATATCCGACATAGTTTACACGTTCAAACGGCAAAGTAATTTTTCGCGCACTGTTTTGAATGTTAAGAAATTTAATAGAGAACGAAATATATTATGAAATCCAAATATTTTAAAATAAATTTCGTATAAATATGATAATATACTTTCCCTATAAAAGAAATAATTTCAATAAAAAAGGATATAGAATTACAAATCTAATTCTATTTAAGAATCTTAAGTATGCAGGAAAAATACATCAAGGTCGTAGTTAATGAATCAGAACCTTTCATATACAGAACCTTGCATATATAATATACATGTATATATCTATTAAATAAACTTAAGAAAATTACAATTTATAGTTTTATAATATTATTAATTTTATAATATTGATATGTTTGTAATTGTATATTACGTTTTATATATATATATATATATATATATAAAAATTTCTAAACAAATTATATTTTCTGAAATGATTATATTTTAATTGTATTATAATTTATATAAAATTCCATTAATTTTATAATCATAGTGGGTTGGATGTATTGATATGAAGATAAATGACCAAGCTGACGCAAATGTGATTGTAAAAACAGATAGCAACTGGCAAGAACAGGTAATTTTTTAAGTTATTGTATCTAATTAAATAAGGACATATGTTTATGTCATTAATTTTATTTATTAATTAGGAAGCTGATATATTGCAACAAATTACAAATATCTTGAAAGGAAATAAAGTAGATGCAATTATTTGTGTTGCTGGTGGATGGGCTGGTGGAAATGCAAGCAGTAAAGAATTTGTGAAGAACAGTGATCTTATGTGGAAGCAAAGTGTGTGGAGTTCAACTATTGCTGCTAGTATTGCTGCTCAACACTTGAAAGAAGGAGGATTTTTATCATTAACTGGTGCTAAAGCAGCTTTAGCAGAAACACCAGGAATGATTGGATATGGAATGGCTAAAGCTGCTGTTCATCAACTTACTAAATCTTTAGCAGCTAAAGACAGTGGTCTTCCAAAGGATTCTTTAGTTGCTTCTATTTTGCCTATTACTTTAGATACACCTATGAATAGAAAATGGATGCCAAAAGCTGATACATCCAAATGGACTCCGCTTGAATTTGTTGCAGAGTAAATAAAATCTTTCTTTCTTCTTATTTTATATTTTTATATTTGTTTTCTTACTAATCTTATCTTACAGTCTCTTCTGGAAATGGTCACAAAATCAAGAACGTCCAGTTAATGGGAGTCTCTTACAATTGATTACTGAAAACAATAAAACAGAATTAATTACCGCTTAAAAAAAAAAGCTATATCTGTTAAACCAGAAACATTTAGGTGCTCCCATGACAATATATATACATATATGTATATTCACTATAAAAATTATATCCAATGGTGCCCCTCAATCATTAATGTTATTTTATATTAATGCATTTGAGAAAGAAATGTGAAGATATATTTAAATATATGTAAGAATATTTGTTTCCGTATCTTTAAATACAAGAGTTATGTTCATTCCAACAATATTAAAACAATAAAATTGTAATATATTTTGTAATGTTTTTGATATTTATTTTTATACAAATGTAATATATTTTATATTTTAAAATTTATAATTGTGTCACACTTCACATATTAAAAACAAATATAAAAGTATAAAAAACTATTATTTTTATTAATAAGCTAATATTAAAAATTGAAAAAAATAAAATATAATATATGGCGTAATTGTAGTTTTTATTAAAATATATCTATTACATATGATTAAATTTTTATTGTTTGGAATTATAATATAACGTTATTATTACGAAACAAGTATGTATTAAACATTATTGGTTTTATTTAAATATATTTATCATTTAATTAAATTTAATTTATTATTTAATTAAATTTATTAATTGTATTGTAATATAAGAATAGCTATATATTTTACAAAACTCTATTTAATTGCCCGGATAGCTCAGTCGGTAGAGCATCAGACTTTTAATCTGAGGGTCCAGGGTTCGAGTCCCTGTTCGGGCGATAATTTTTTTTCTATTTAGAAAATTCCACTTCACAAATTTTAAGAAAATATATTGAAAAATATAATGTAAATCATCTATTTAAATATAATTAATACTAAATTTTGCATATATTAGTAACTAAGAAATTTATTTATTTTTTGCATATACTAGTAAATAAATAAATTTGACATTGAAAACATAGAATTACAGTTTTATATATCAGAAATCATTTTATTTAATATATACATATACAATATAAAGTTTTTATCTATTGAAAATCTGAAGGAAAGTTGACATAATAGAAAATTTTCAAATAGTAATTTAATATCAACTTAAAAAAATACACATGTATACTACTAAAAACAATATTTTTTATTTTGGTGGTGTGAACAAGTCATTCAACATTTTCATTTCAGCTGAAACAAGAAAATGAAAATTATAATTCAATATTACATTATTAAAGTGATTAGTTTATCTATAGTTAAATTTATCTCATCTTACCTTCCTGAAGCCTCTTTTTCTCTGCTGCTATTTTTGCATCTCTAATAGGTTTTTCTTTAAGATCTTGTTCACGCAATGCATTTTCTTTTTTACTAAGCCTCCTTTGATGGTAAATACCATAAACTACCCCAGTTAACAGAAGACTCCATCGACAAAACTACATAATAAATTGTAAAGTATTTTTTAGTTTATATACATATATACATATACACATATATACATATATACATATATACATATATACATATATATATATACATATATATTCAGATATTTAATTCATAATATTATTTGATTTATTCGACAAAATACATGTTAATATTAATATTTATTTCACATTTAGAAAGTGAAAAATGAGGTACGAATTCAGTGTCAGTTTAACTTTAATTTTCACGTTATAGTAAAATAAATGAAATATAGCTGTTTCTATGTTTTTTAATAATTTAATACAGAATTTTTAATAAAGAAACAAAAAGAACATTTCTTTAAACTTCACGAAAATTATGTAATATAATCAATTTAAAAGCACTGTTCTGAAGTGCAATCATTTTTGATAACAAAAGAAAATCTTAATAACGTATTTGACAAATAAATAATATTTTGCAGTACAGTATACTCAACTGTAAATCTTTCCTAAAGATCCACTGTAGCAAAATATACTTACTTTAATAAAAGGGGACACCTGCAGTGGTCGAGGTGCTGCTTCGGCAGACGACATTTTGTTAGTATGCTGCTAACTTCCAACTAAAATCACTGAACGAACGTGTAAAATGTTCCCGCGCACTTTTGAATATGAATACGAAAGTTACCATTATTCCAAGGGATAATATTATTAAAAATATAATATTAAATTTCAAAAAACTTTGTGGCATATTTTGAATTATAAATTTAATTGAATTATAAATTATAAATACGAATATAACGAGTTTGATGAATATTGAATAAGGATACATTTGTTGCGTTGTCGCTATTTTCGAATTTGATCATAAATCAATCAATATACACGTATTAGGAGTTATACATTTATTCATAGTTTAAAATATTTCCTTATCTCAATATGCATTAAATTTTACGTATTTGTAAAGTATACGAGTAAAACATACAATGAAACTTTTTTTCATGTTTTCTGTTATTTTTTAGCTCTTGTAATTGTTCATAGATGGCAGAAATTCTCAATTCTTAATACCTCTCTATAGTATTCGTACACTTCGGTTTTAAGTAAGGGATTTAGCCTTCTCGGATATTCCTCGGCTCGGCAGTAAGCAAAATGGCGCCATTGTGGATGGTGATGTCTTTAGCGGTTTCTTTGTTTTTAACACCTTTTCTTATGTTTTTGCTTGCTATAATCTTCTTGGCATCTATTGGAAAGTCGCTCGGCGTTAGAAGATTATACATAAAATTGCTGCTAACGCTATTTGAGGTAAGAAACCGAGGGAACTCAATTCACAATAGTTATCTGGTTAGAAACACATTGTGTGCCTATGAATTGAAAACACGGGAAGATCGTATAATTTTTTTTTTTGACAAAAAGGCAAGTACGATGGTTTTTTGATATCGAACTCGTAACGCGAGTTCTTATAATAAAACATACATTGTACGTAACAATGCAATTTTGCAATTATAGAAAATTTGCAATTTAAAAGGTAGACATTTTGAATTGAGTAAAAATTTGTTCTAGTTATCAGATAGTTTCCCCGTCCAATAAAATATTAAAACATTTGGAAGTCCTGTTTATTTACCATTTCAAAGTAATGCCATCAATGAAATACGCGATTACTATTAAATCAAGTGTATCTCACGCATTATCCACTTAACAATCAACAAGTAGCAGTAATTCAATATTTAACATGTACTTAATATGTATCTATGGCTTTTTTTAAATTTATTTTGCGAACAAAATACGTAGGAGATACGTAAAACACATTGGTTAAAATTATTACCTAAGATTACTGTGGTTAAAATTATTACCTAAGATTACTGTGGTTAAAATTATTACCTAAGATTACCGCGTTACTGTACTAGTTAAAGCAAATATTATTTTTATAAAGTTACTATTTATACAAATTATTTTATCAATTTTACACTTGTAAAATTTCATTGCATAGTCGTGCAACATTATGTACATAAATACATTCAATCAATTCAAAAAGTACATTATTACATTTACAAAAGTACATTATTACATTATTATACATTATTACTGTATAAGTACTTTATATATATATATAAAAACAATTGATTGTAATTTTTAATTTTTATCATTAACAAATGTCTTTTTGTTCCAATTCACTACTTATGCTTTCCAAGTTGAGTGACAGTGCAATTTGAAGAATATTTCATTTTCTCATTACCTTTAAATTTACATTTCAATTAGGATCTTTGTCATATATATATATATATATATATGAATATATATATATATATATATTCTTCATGCGGTAAAATTTCAAATTGAGATTAATTGAAACGTACTTCGGCAGATCTATGATGCTACATCATACGTAACTAATTCCTATCGATTTGAATCTTTTAAAGAAAGAAAAAACGTTACGATGTCCATCGAAATATTTGTCTCGTCACTCCAAAATACGTGATTGTTTTTCTGATATTTCGGAAGTCGCTTCCTTGATTTTCCTTCGATGCGAATCGAATACATATTAATCTTGTCCGGTTATACAACATGGTTCATGTGCGCACATGTATTTTAAGCAAAAAAGTGGAAAGCTCGTAAAACGAAAAAAATCGTAATTTTTCAATTATATATTTACTCAATTATGTAATATTTAATTACTATTTCATTGCCGATAATCGTGTGCATGTGCATTTATGAATTTATAGACAATACATTTCAATAGATGTTCGATTGCAGTGTACGTTCAAATCAATGTCTTTTATCCTTTTTGACAATTATGACCGAAGCTTAGTTTGAACATTATTTCCAATGTTCGAACAAATTGTCGATATTTAACTATTACAATGTCGCAAAAAAGAAATCGCGGAACAATAAATCTGGGCTCGTTGCAAAGTTCATTTTATTTTGAGTATGTGGGAAAACTTTTTTTCTCGAAAATGCTATAAATCGTTGTAGTGTGTAAAAATGTTGAAAAATTATTTTCACTGCTAGATCGACCATAATCTCGAAGATCGAAGCTTCTCCTTTTCAACGACTCCTTAAAACTTAATGTACGACGTTCTTTGTATGTCATCTTATTGAATTTTAAATATTAACCTTAGGTGAGTATTAGAATCTTCGCCTGATATTCAAAGTTCAATAAAAAAGAAAAAGAAAAAAGAAAAATTGTACAGCTTTTGAAGGATCGGTGCAAAGGAAAGACTTTAATTCACATCCATAATAGATTCAATTACCAAGAAAATTTTTCAAATCATTTTTACATACTGTCGCAATTTGTAGCATTTTTGAAAAGAAGAGTGTTTTCATTTTCTTATCCGCTATTGCAAAAATATGTTAGAATAAAATGAATGATGCATTTTGAAAATGGAGTATGGCTTTTTTTACGAAATTGTAACAGTTTAAATATCAACACAGTTCATCGAACACTTTCATGAACGACTGTACATATCAATTACAGAAATTTACACATAATAATAATATAGAAGATACTTTGAGTGATACAATGATAGTGATGTTGTTTTAGTATCAAGAAAAAAAATTCGTTGTATAACAGAAAGCGATGATGAATAAAACTGCACGACTTGTACCCCAGTACGATTCGTCTCACTGAAAGGCCCAGAAGCAACTGTTCTAACTAGGAAATAAAGATGACTTTTTTGCCATAAATTTTATTGATATGCAAACATTTGAATCGATAGAAAACAAATTACAGGCGCGATCGCTCAGTACCAGACAACGCCACTTCTACTCGAAATCTACCTCACGCTCCCTCACGAATCACGTGACCCAAATCAACCAATCGCTAATTTTCGTTGCATTAGCGTTGCATCTGAAGGCCCGAGGCTTTTCTGGGTTACACCCGCTAAAATCACTTTCAGTGATAAAATGCTAATTTCTTAAGAAAGATATTAATTTTTTTTCACATTCCTGAATATGAACATTTTCACACAATTTCTTTTTTTGTTCACGCATCCGTCGTGTAAAGCAAGACTCAAGTGTATGTAATTTCTTCGAGAGGATATTTGACATAATACGAAACGCGTCTGAACCTGAAAATAATTATTTATTTAATTAACACGAGTATATCTTATAGATATACCGAATGGATTGATATCGAAGATAACGTATGTTAATATCTTTTTCAACGAGATACGATGTACAATATTGTGCAAAGGTCGTTGGATTATTTCATAAACAAGTGATCTCTTTAGTAATTTGTTTGTTCTAATTCTAATTTATCTATTATTATCTATTTTATTTATTACTAATTCTACTAAGATTGTTCACCATACGTATGCTACTGATAACACGTGAATCTATTTGCAGAAGAATAAGACAGATTATACAATTAATTATGCAGAGCGAAATGCTAACAAGAAATGCAAATTCAATTCATGATGAGATTGCATACATTTTCTGACGTATACATATATTCTAAACAGTACAAAGACATCTAAAATGCTATTGATAATTGATTTAGGAGTTTATTTTTGTAAGAAACGATTGATGAATAAAAAAAGTGGGAATTTTCGTAACGAAGTATCAATATATATATGTGTGGTTTTTTAAATAGTATTCCTGGCTGACAGAAAAGGACAAACGTCAGAAGATTTGTAAGATATTTGAATAATTAAGAAAAAAAACTTTCTAAATATTCATTTCTTTCTTTTGCTCTTTTTTTCTAAAGAAGAATTTTTTCATGTATTCTTTTCATCGCAGTTAAGTATTTAAATATTTAAAATAATATATGTATAATGATATTTTACGCATCTAAATTACTATTTGACCATTCGCGAAGATAAAAAAAAATCTGTCTACCGTAACACATATGCGACTTATATAATACGTTTCTTTTTAGGAAGAATCCACAGCCTTGTGGATTCTTTTACAATAATTTTACTGTAACTGTGCTGGAAAATCTAAAAAACGCGCAAATAAATGAGGACGTTACATCTCGTTTGTACAAAGTTCTCTTCCGATAAAGAAATCATTTCTTATTGTGCGCAATCTTTTTTATGATTACGAATTAACAGAATAGATTCTGATACAGTAATAACCATCATTATATAATTGTAGTCGACTAACATTTTATTTGAAATTTTGCAGTAGATTGACATTTCAATTGAAAACTTGAGCAATACGGTTCAAATTTATCTGCTTTTTGTTTGGTCATACATTTTTAACGTGATTGCAAGACAAACGATTTCATGAACATTAGTGTTCGACATTAGTATGTTTGTATCTGTTTGAACATATATTCGTACATATATTCGTACTGACAATGAATATGCTGCATAACATTTTAAAATTTTATTAGTATTACAATGAAACTTGATTATTGAGACTATATTGGTCAAACATAAAACGAATCTAAAAATACATTACAAAAATTATAAGATATTATTTCGTAAAGATCATAAAAGTATTTAAATAATCAATAGTCCATTATATGAATAAATATTCTTGATATTCAGTGAGATCATTTCTAACGCTTATTTTCTTATTTAAATATGTGTTTACAATAAATATCTGGTAGTTTGTATATACATGGTTTCAAATTTTATCATAGTAATCGTCGTTATGATGTTGATGAAGTTTTAAAATGTCTTTTATAACATATACTATATATCTATCAGAGTATTCTATGGAATTATTCAAAATTACTGATTTCATAAATCACTGTAGAAAGATGAACAAATTCTTTAGTTCTTCTTTACTAACTAGAAATTGCGGTCATCGAATACAAAGTCCAAGAAACTCGTTTTTCATTAAAGTATGCTCCTTATCAATTCTGCTTCCATCAACATTATCGAAAATTTACTCCAATTAATGTGATTCATCAAATTTCGTAGAACACGTGACGTTAAATAGAGCAAATTTATCGAGATAGTCATTTCTTTCGAAAGTCCATAAAATTTTGCTTCTAGATACGATTATCGCGATAATATTGGTAGAAATTCCTTTATCAAAGTTTTTGCCTTGATGAACTTTCATTTACGATTATCTTCCTCTTAAAAGAAGAAATATAGAATAGTTAAGTGTAAAATATATAAATATCGTTTAATGAAAACTTCTGTTTGATAAAAGAGAGAGAGAGAGAGAAAGAAGAAAATTATTGCTCATTTGGAAATAACTAATAATATTATCTAAAAAATGATTTGAATAAGCTTTGAGAAACACACTACAGCTTAAGTTCTTTTATATAAGATGTTTTGATTGACGCGTGATACACGCACGCACATATTTGCATATTTTGATAAGTATATGTACATAATGAAATATATAATGAATTACATGTACTTACTTATTCATGTTTAATTATTTATTAAAATTAATAATTGTAACTCCTAATTTCCTCATATTTTTTATTCATTTGAACTTTTATTTACATATTAATTTACAATGATACGATACTGATACTGAATGTCATTAAGTTTAATCTTCAAAAAAATTTATTATCTACCGGAAAAACATCGACTAGTCGTTCGATCTTCAAACCTCTAGATTGGGCATTAAAAATAGCAAATCGAATAATTGCTTTGTAAATATTCACAGAATTTGTTCAATATGACATTCAGCATCCTAATTGCGTTTCCACGTTATAATATGAATCTCTATAAAATCTATTTGTATATTTAATTTCGAAATATAGACATTTTTTTATTCTTTTACAGCTTTTAACAGTTTAAAGAAGAAACAAATATGAAGAAATGTTAAATTTTACATAAATTTCATAAATCGATAAATTTAGTTGTGAAAAAGCATTACTTATTTTTATCTTTAGCAACGATAACCACTAAAGAATCAATATCTTATTATTAAAGATATTCATACTTTAGTCTATATTAATTTTAAATATTTATTCGTTTTCAAGTTACAATTAATTTGACTGATTGTGTTTACTATGCTTGTTTATAAAAATTTTTATTACAGTAAAGAACATATAATATGAATTCTTTTCCGAATTATAAGAATTGTTCCAATTTGAATAATTATAGTGTATGCATTGAATCTTTATTTCAGTATGGCAGACAAAATATAGAGAATGTGAAGAAGAAGAACGGTACTTGGAAGCAAAATGATGAGGACGCAGATGAGGAATACGAGTCACGGCACGTCGAAAAGCAGAATGTGCAAAATTGGAAAACGGAGAAAATGCAGAATGGAGTGAGTAGCAACGTTATAGCCAGATCAACGGATTTGATCTTGGTACCCGAGCCAGAAATGCAGAATCATAAGAATCATTTGGAGGAAACGAAGACAGAAAATTCTCAGACACCTACAGCAAGCGTGAACAAAAATGAGGTGATCTTCGTTCGTAATAGTGTATCTATTAACGACGTAAATCTACAATTTGTACAATAAATTGAGAATATATATATATTATTCTTACAGACTCTCATACGTAGAGATTCGTTTGAAACACTGAAAAGGGAGTTTAAACCTGCAATCTGTTTGGATTACATTAAAGCTGGTGTAGAAGCTATTATAGAAGATGAGGTGACATCTCGTTTCGAAGCAGAAGAATTGAAGGTAATTTGTGTTTTTTATTTTCTCTGAATTTTAATAAATATCGATCACTATATGATAGAATGACATTTTTTTTCTAGAATTGGAATTTATTAACTAGAACAAATAGACATTATGAGTTTATCTCCTGGAAGCTAACAGTAATATGGATGTGCGGATTTGTTATGCGATATTGCTTTCTTCTTCCTTTGAGGATATTCATTTGTTTTGTGGGGGTATGTTCATTGACTTTTCTTTCGTTAATAATATTTATAAAAATTAAAACAACTTGGTAGGATGTGTATAAACTTGATTAATTTTTTATTTTTAAATTCATTTGTACTTTAAGATCCTGTAATGAATCTGTTTTGAAATTATCCGTTTTAATACCAAATATAAATTTAGTATTTGAAATTCAACTAACATCAAAGATTCCTAGGTACTGTATATTGTAATTGCAACATTTCTTATTGGCTTCCTACCAAATGGTTTTATTAAGAAATGGACATACAACAAGGCTAGTCTCATAGCATTCAGGATAATGTCACAATCTTTATCAGCGGCAATTACAATTCATAATCCAGAATATAAACCAAAACCAGGAGGACTGTGTGTAGCAAATCATACTTCCACAATCGACGTATCCATCTTATCCACACAGATAACATTCTCCTTGGTAATATAATGTTGCAAAGATAGAAATCATTGTTTTCAAAATTTGTTTTTGGGAATTTGGGAATTTGTGATGATGTCTTGTCTGTTACTAACCGAATTTCCATATAATAATGTGATATCTTTGAAATAATTTCGGGAATCTTGTTATTTTAATCCCCCAAAGCAATACAATTTATAACTGCTTACTGACAGAATTGAAATTTATTAGTAAATGTTACAGGTAAAACGGTATCCTGTAACTTTGCTTTGCAGGTAAACCTAATCAGCATCGATACTGAGAGAATTATCATTTCTTAGATGCAAAGCTTATGATTTACAGGTGATGTGGCTGACAGCATGTACAGCAGTAGTCGGCTACGTTCCAGAGGGTAGTTTCAAACGATGGCTAAATTACAAAGTCTCCATAATGTGCTTCGGTGTGTTGTCAAGTGCACTATCGTCAGTAATTACGTATCATAATCCGGAAAATCGTCCTGTTAGGGGTATTTGTGTGGCGAATCATACTTCTCCTATAGATGTTTTGGTACTCATGTGCGATAATTGTTATTCTTTGGTACGTTTCTGTCATTCTTCACCTCTAATACTTAATAATCCCAGCATTATTTGTCAGTATAATAATTCATTATTTATCAAATTTTTTAAGTTTCCCTGAAATTTGTTTTATATTAATTTCATTTTTCTATTGTGATGTTGTACTTGTCCTGTTGTGATTGTACATAAAAATATGTTACTTCTAATATTATGCAAAAGGCAACTTATATTATTCAGTAAGGAATATTATTTTAGATAGGTCAGAGGCATGGTGGATTTTTAGGTATTCTACAAAGAGCTTTAGCACGTGCTTCACCACACATTTGGTTTGAACGATGTGAAGTTAAAGATAGAGAAGCAGTTACAAGACGGTAAATATTAATTATTTTGTATATGTTTTTAACATATGTAGTTTATTTACAATATTTAAATTTTTCTGCTATATTTTATAGATTAAAAAAACATATTTCTGATCCTACGAATCCACCTATACTTATTTTTCCTGAAGGCACTTGTATAAATAATACATCAGTTATGCAATTTAAGAAAGGAAGTTTCGAAGTTGGTGGTGTAATTTATCCCGTTGCAATAAAAGTAATTGCATATATATTTATATAAAACAATGTTAGCTAACCAATGCTCCAGATAATCAATTTTATTGTCTTTCTCATAGTATGATCCAAGATTTGGAGATGCATTTTGGAATAGTAGTCGATATTCTATGATACAATATTTATATATGACTATGTCAAGCTGGGCTATAGTGTGTGATGTTTGGTATCTTCCTCCAATGTATAGGAACGAGGGAGAGAGTGCTATCGATTTTGCGAATAGAGTAAAATCTGTGATAGCAAGACAAGGTGGATTAGTCGATTTACAATGGTAAAATTTTTCAAATAGAAAAAATATTCTCGCACGCGCGCGCGCACACACACACACACATATATAGGGAGACAAAAATATATAATGAAATTTTTAGGGATGGTCAACTTAAACGAATAAAACCAAAAAAGGAATGGCGAGAAAAGCAACAAGAAGAATTAAGTAAACGACTTAAAGTCGAATAAACTGAATTCTAGTCGCACTTTCATAATCGATATAATGTGTGATATTTTGCTTAAACGGGAATATTTTACCTGATGTTTTATCTTCTGTGTGGACACTCCCTATGTGAAAAAAGGATAGCTCGTATGCATGATTTCATTTGTTTAATTTTACAAATGTGGTATATTGCGTTATATTAGATTATTTTTTATACGACAGAAAAATTGATAAATTTCTATAGTAACATTTATTACAAGAAGATTGTTATAGTACAAATAATTTAGTTTAATATTATGATTGAATTTAAATAAAATATCGATAACTGAAATATCGCAGGTATCACATTTGTCAATTTTTAATACCAACATACTATAATGAGGCATTACAAATTTATTATTTATATATAATGAAGTGTTTAATATGGAATGGTACGTCAATGATGTGTGGTTTTTTGTGCGTATGATTGTAGCGTTAAACTCATCCTATTTATATTGTTACATTTTTAGAATCATCTCATTATCTCATTATTTTGATACATGATTATAAATATTTAAGCCCATCTGATATTCTATAAAAAGTGTTACATACTTTTTTTTTCCTTTTTGTAAAAATGATAGGAAAAACTACTGTCTTTATTGTAGAGTAAAAAATAAACTATTTATTCATACTCCTCAAAGAAAAAAATTAGCTTATATCAGGGTTGTGCTACTATACCCATTCCCTGAAAATGATTTAAAATGCCACTCATTGCAATTGAAAAATGTAATTGAAATATTTTATATTTTTGTAATTAATATTATTAAGATTTTAAAAAATCTACATAAATTACTATACGATTAGAAAAAATTCATGCTTATTGTATATTTACAAAGAAAAGTTATAATCTTTATTTATTGTTGATAAAATATTGAGAAAATTTTATTCACGTTCTAATTGATGTTTGGATTTTAATTAAAGTTAACGTTTTTTAAATCAAGAAGGTTTTTAATTTAAATAGTAAAGATTAATTAAAGTAATTGATAATTGTATACTTCGTAGAATATGTATTATATATGTTTTTTATATAAATCTTGCATGCATTAATAAAAATGTAATCAATTATATTAAAAAACGAATTATATTTATAAGTTATTATGGAGATTAAATATTGTAATAATAACAATATAACTTTCTCAAAATGTAAAACTATTAGTCAAAATAGAGGAATCACTTGAATATCAGTTTAGAGAATCGTTTATCCACAAGTTATGGTGCTATGTGCGATATCACTATTCAATTTTTTATACGAAAAGTGTTAAAATATATTTTTGTGTAGCAATTAAAGTATAGAGAGATATACATAAACATAAATATAAAAAAGAATATATACCTGTCACTGTAATTTTGACAGTAACATAAATATGGCCAACAATATGCATTAATGCTTCATTGTAATTTTCCTATCACATTTCAAGTGTATATACATATAATATGCTAGTCACTAATATACTTTTCATTAAACAATATAAAGCACAAATGAATACTTATTAATGAATACTTGTAATGTAATTATGCTATCTGGATTATACCATGTATATTTGATAATAAGTAAATTAATTTCGTGCGAAATAAAATACCATATGCATGCAAAAAATTTACATATACTAATAAATAACACAAGTGAATTTGTAAGCTATATATATTTATTTTATAATAGCCACAATTTTATTATAATCAAACGATTTATATGATTATTTTATAGATTTTTTTTGTAATATCACTCAAAAATAAACAACTCAAATGTTATTTTGAAAAGATATGGCAACAATGATTTAACGTCCAATATATCTGGTTTAAAATTTTTAATGACTAAAAATGATTGAAACTACCATTTAACTAACACCTTTTTGAACTGGAATTTCTTGGTCGAACTTCTTAGCTTCTTGCTGCTCTTCAAACAATCTAATTAATTCTTCTGTTGCTGTTGGTTTGAATTTAAGAACTTCACCAATCTTTTTCTAAAAATAAATAAAATGTATAACGTCTACACTGAAAAATTTAATAGAAAAAGTATAAATAGAAAAAAATTTTATATTTACATCTGGGAATTTGATTTGATTCAAAGATGGATTTTTAAAAGTAAATGGTGTCCAAGGTCCTTGAATGGAAGGAAAGTCTGTATGCCATAATTTAAGTAATCTAAGAGCTGGACCATCATGATACTGAGTCTTCAACAATTCCATCCATTGTATAATATCTTGCCTACTAAAATTACCAATACACATCCAACTTGTTTCTCCATTCACTGTAACGTATATAAATATTTCAATATTATTTTTTAATATTTAAAATTTTTCTTAAAATAATTTAAATAATAATAAATGATTATTAAAATAATAAACTTACAATATTCAGCTTTCAAAACTGGACTTCTATGCCTTCTTGGTTTAACATACACTACAACTCCAGGATTTTGTTTTGCATAATCAATTAAATCATGTTCTAAGAAACTCCTGTATATAGTAAAAATATGATAAATATGTACGACCGATATGGAATATTGCAGGTTATGTTTTATAAAAAAAGGTAATATGTACTAAAAATAAAAGAGAAGAAAGCAAGTCATGTATATTAATGCAATAATTATAATTTTTTAAAAATTTAATGTTTATTGCTCTACTTGTCATTGCATCGATATACATGCAATATAAAAATTTAGTCGTAGAAAAGAGGTTAGAAATAAAAATATTTACTTACCTAATTCCAAGACTATCACCGTGGTTTTTACAAAATTTTATAGTTATTCTCTGTAACTGACACACATAACGACCAATACCAATGCCAAACGGTGCACGTAAAAATCCAAATTTTTGAAATAAATGTTTATTTGACATATTTGCAGATGAAAATACTTTTCACGTTTATTACTTTCACAAACAGTATCGTGTCTTCATAAACATGTTCCTACGGGTTCATCTTTATAAATTTCTTGGAAAAAAGTTCAAGAATTTTTAGCGTTAAATATGTTAAAATAATTCTTTATTTCATTTTTTGCTTTAATATGTTTCTTCTACATTCGTTTCAATTTTTCACAAACTTTTTTTATAATTTGTCTTTCATCTTTTAAATGTTTCAGTCGAAAGTGCAAAGATCATAGTGTTTAACTATTATCGAACCATCGTGGTTCAATTACGTTACATTTTACGGGTGGTAAAGGAACAGGTATTATGGAAGGCAATGATGTAGGTAAAAATTCTCCTGGCCAAAGATGAACAGCGTCCATGAATAAAAATCCAACAAGGATGCCATGCATGAGAGGAGCTAAGATTCTTAATAATCTACTTCTCGGCGGTTTCTGTGGCCACACGAAAATTAATCGAGATCCATCTATTATAAAAAGAAGGAAGAACCTTAGTTTTATATAATTTTATAAAATAACAAATATGTATGAATGATAGAATATGCATCGAGTTCAGAAGCGCTACTTGTGTTGCGACGGATAATTGATGATTTAACGTGATGGGGACTGACACCGGGAGGAGCACTAAATATTCCATTTCCGCTGCAAGTCTTTCTTTTTTTGTAACTAAATCTGCGACCACCACTTTGCCCGTACAAGATACGATCTTCGAAATTGCGTTCGTAGTTGGCTCTAATAGAGCCTGTGACCGTACTTCCGGTGCTATCCTGAAGAGATGTGCTGGTTCCGGTTAACAAAGAATATTTATCGTCGTCAGTGTCACGGCTAGTCAGGTCTTCCGTTCTTCTGTTAAGCAAAAATCCATTTGCAAGTTAATTATCAAATCAAACATATTCTAGTTTTACTAACTCTTGACTAAGTCGAGAGGCAACATTACTATCCACTTCGGTTTGCTCCAGATTTCAAACAGTTCGATATGTTTTATATTGTTCTCTGCTGACGAGTTAGATTAAAACAAATCTAATACATTTTGAATGATTCGCAAGGACATTAATGTTAATGCATATTGATTTTCATTACGCGTAAAATTATTAAAAATGATCAAGAATATAGAAAAAAACATACGATCTTGTTCGATAGCTTTTTTTTAAATATCATCATTGCCAATTTCAATTAATATATCCGATGAGAACGTTAAACAATGTAGATACATGTTATTCTACTTGAAAGTGTCAACAGCAAATATACAATAAATTAACATTCATGTGTAATATCAAAATTTCAAGATAAAAATTTCAAATAAAAAATGACTTGTTGCAATTTATCAGCTTAAATGCTAAGTCAGTATATTATTAATAGAATGAAAATATTCTAACAATTTTGTTCAAAAATTTTGCACAAAAAGTAATAATAACCTATTTGTAATTACGGTGCATATATGTACATTCAATACGGCTCCCGATAAATTTTATTTTTTAAAAAAATCACACTTTAGCAACCATGACGTCTCAATGTAAATGTAAGTGATATATATATTTAAAATAATTATTTTATATATTATACAAACATGACATACATTTTCGAAAAGATAGCACACGTATGTTTGCTTAGTAACGCACGTAGTAAAATTTCATGTTTGTAGTAAATAATATTGCGCAATATATAATGAATAATATGCGGATCGAAAATAAGCCACACCATCGCGACTTTTTGCATAATAAAGAAAAATTGTTTTATAGCAACAGCGAAATGGTAGCTTTGTCCATATGTTTAAAAATTGTTCAAAAATTTCGTGATCTCTCAATGTATGGAAATCTAAAAATATATATAAGTTGCATAGATTTTTAAGAGTGCGCAAAAATGTTGAACGAGTCCAAAATAAAACAAAATTCTTGAACTAAAGCAATAAAATGTACTAGTGTTAAAGATATCGAAAGCAATGAAAAAGAGGTATCTCACGATCACTACCACGGTGGTCACCCATGATCTTGCCTTCTCAATGGGGCCATGGTGGTCACGGGTGACCATTAGTGAAATAAACACACTGTTGATAAGAATATTTTATCATTATATGCTAAAATAATGGAAATTATACTGTGGCCCCCTGAGCGCACTATATAAAAAGTGCGCGACAGGCAACATGTTGAAAGATGTTATGACAAAATCTGATGCAATACTGAACAGTCATCATAGCATCTTATCTCATCACAGTATGAATTGCATGTTTCAAATCTCAATTCATAACGAGGCAAATTATGCAAAAAGCTGTTAATGCAAACATCTCGAGTTTTTGCCATATATTATAGCCGTGTAAAAATATTAAGAAATTGAAATTTTAGGAAAAGAATATTTAACGTAGATAACGAAATAGCAAATCCATTAGAGCAAATGACAAATTCTCGAACGACAAGAAATGCAATCTCGATAGTCTAGAGTCTAAATTATTTACCATACTATGCCTATGACGTATGAAAAGAAACATTGACAAAAATTCAATGATAAATGGTTGGCAGTTTAATAATGTGGGGCTCGATTAAGATCAAAATAAATAACAATGTAGTTTCTTTTTACACAATAATTGTAATTATATGGTCACAACTGTCATTTACAATAACAATTACAAAATATTCATTACTGTGACAAATGTACTATCATTTCGCATTAAATATAGAATAGTTTTTCCTTGTACATGTTTTCATGTTGTACAAACTTTAAAATATTACGACTTCTTACCAATAATACGCATATTCTGAGTTTTTCAAAGTAACTTAACTATTTGTTAGAAATACAAAATTATATATACGTTACTAAGAAATTAAAAATAGCATACATATATTATCTTTTTGATTGGGAATATATTATTATATACGACACTTTTTCATTTTTCTTTCCTTCAGTTTTAGGTCCAAAGTCAGACGTGAAGGTTAGCGAACATCTTTCACCGTACTTCGAGGATATCACGATGAAGATGGAGGAACGACGTTGCGATCTTCTTGGCAGACAGAAATATTTAAACGACAAAATTACGACGATGGAACGATCGATTCCTGCGTTGATTGCATACAACATGTGGATGTCAAAGAAATGCGATGACGCGCCGTATTGTAAAATTCGCAAGATCATGAAAAAGTTCGCTCCTTATCCTGATCAAACTGAGAAACTTCTCGAAAATTTGAAGAATACCGTGGAGGAACTGAATAGCGAGACCGAGGAGTTGCATGTACGGAACGATTGAAATTCAACGAGTTAATTCGGGTAAATCTTACCAGCGTGCTTGAATCATTGCATTCGCTGCAAAATTTGATGTATAACGATAAGTGCACCTCCTCTTTTATATTGTATCTTTATTAAACATTCAATGACGAAATACAATTTAATTTTATTAGGAGAAGATCATTCAAGCGGATGTTAAATTGGAAGAGACAGAAATGGAATTAGAATCTTTGGAGCTTATGAACAAAGAGATGAACGATACGTTGAAGAATCTGGAGAAAGAAGTGAGATGTCACACCAGTCCGAGTCTTCATTCGATACATTCCGAGGACTTGCTTTGTTTATCGAAGATTCGTCAATTAGCTGAAGAAGAATTAAATCTGAAAAATTGTATTAAACAATTGGAACAGAAGGAAACGCTTTTCAAAGAGCATATGGATCGATTGTTAACATCTAAAGAGTACCAAAATGTTTGTACTCGAAAGAAAATCGTCAGCTGCGTTCAAGATTTAGATTGTACTAGGAAAAGAATATGTTACGTTCCTAAAAAGTGTTTATTGCACGAACAAAGTGAGCCGAAGGGAAAGCAAGGAAAGGAGAAAGCTGTTACTGTTGGTGAAAATTATGCATTTAAAATAAAATATAATGAATTTTTTATTTTTTATTTTCATATTTACACAGATGCAAAACGACGCAATAATTTCTACATTGGAGCAAAATATTGAAAAACGTGATCAAGAAACTGAGTCTGAACTACCTGAGGAAAAAATTGAAAAAAAATCTTGGATATCGAATTGGTGGTCAAATAATGAGAAATCAAAGGCTCAGATGAGAAATATAGATTCTCTTGTGTCATCGCATGTTGAGGATAATGTACAAGAAATTTTTTTTTTTAATAAATCATTTATTAGTGTTCACAGGAATATTACAGGAAACTAAAATATTACAGGAAACGAAAAAATCAATTATTGCTTCGATCAATCCACAAACACAATTGTCTACTATTGAAAGAACGTTGAAAGACGAAAAAATAAATGACAATGAGTCACCCAAATTGTCAAAACCCAAGTCGAAATCAGCGCAATGTCATCGTTCTTGTTTCACTCCTCAGGATCTTGAATGTATCTTAAGAAAAACTTGTGTAGGAAAATACATTCCCCCTTGCAAAATTTCTTGCAATAAACCTATTAGAGGTTGTACTACATCCACAAGAAAACCTTTTT
Source organism: Melipona beecheii (assembly GCA_032399605.1). Classification (NCBI taxonomy): domain Eukaryota; kingdom Metazoa; phylum Arthropoda; class Insecta; order Hymenoptera; family Apidae; genus Melipona; species Melipona beecheii. The sequence goes on along the minus strand of JAUCMO010000291.1, from coordinate 7,579,693 downwards.
GCAAGCTATCGCGTTATATAATGAAAGATCATGGTATATACTTACTATATATAACGAACAATTTTTTAATAAGAAGAGAAATTAATATGAAAAAAATACAGGTATTCGGACAGGATGCAAACCATATGTGTTATCTTGTGACTTCAGAAATCCTTGTGAAATTTGTCCAATGATGTTTTGCTCACGTTCAATTGGAGACTGCAGATGCAATTGCAAAGGCAAATGTACCCGTGATTTATCCGATGCACCATGTAATTGTAGTGATGACCCGCTAGGTCCTTCAGAGGAATATCAACCAACTGGTTCAAAGCAATTGGGTGAGGAAGACGGTGAAGATGAATTTTGCGAATGTTGCTCATGCGGTTGTGAAGACAGTGATGAATCGTTGTGTCAGTGCAACTAATCGTAAGTTTTTTATTTATTCATTTTAAAATTGGATTCTACAACTATTATTTTATAAAAAGTATTTGATAACTTCAAGAAAAGGTATATATTATTATTACTATTTGTTTATTTAGAAGGGATAATATTTATGCTTCTTCATGCTGAAATGAAATCAAACAGGTAGTTGTGAAAATGAAAGAATTTTAAGCATTATTTTTCGTATTAGAAATATTAAATATTACGTACAGTTCAGATTTGAAGCAAACTCTTATATTAGAGTCCATGCCATTTATTGTGTTCATATCCTCGGGACTTAATTCAAAATCGAAAATATTGAAGTTTTCTTGTATTCTTGACTTTGTTACTGATTTAGGAATCACCAGGTGTCCACGTTGTATCTATTGAATAAATTTCTTCTTTTTTAATTTATTCAACAATGCAAGTGAAAGAAATTTCGTTTAATAAAATACATACTTGATACCGCAGTGCAACTTGAGCAGGAGTTTTTTTGTACTTAGTAGCCATTGCTATGATTTTCGGATCTTCTAAAAGTTTAGGTTCGTTAGCGCTTAAACCTGGTTTAGAGAAAGGACAATAAGCAGTGATAAGGATTCCTTTGGAATTGCAAAAGTCAGATAACTCCTTCTCAACTAAATACGGATGGCATTCGATTTGATTTGTCACTGGTTTTATCGTGCAGTTAGAGAGTAATCGTTCTACTTGTTGACAATTGAAGTTACTAATACCAATGTTCTTTACAAGACCTTTTTTTACAAGGTCCTCCATTGCACGATAAGTATCAATATAATCAGTACCATCGTCTATAAAATTGCCATCAGCATCTTTGGGGAATGGATTATCACCAGCTACAAAAGAAATATATTTTATTTATTGATTATTAAATAAAAATAAAAAACTGAAACTTACGTTGGAATCCCATAGGTGAATGCATTAAATAAAGATCGAGATATTCCAATTTAAAGTTGTTCAGAGTTTTCTTTAATCCAGGTTCAACTAGATCAGGTCGATGGTTCGTATTCCATAATTTACTTGTGACAAAAATATCTTCTCGTTTAATAACACCTTCTTTGATTTTTGCTGCAATTGCTAAACCTATTTCCGATTCGTTTCCATAAATTGGAGCGCAATCAAAGTGCCGATAACCGACATCAATGGCATATTTAACTGCTTCAGTCACTTCATTAGGTTTGGACTTATTCGATATATTATAAAAAAAAAAAAACATATTAAAGAAATGATTCAGATGTCGAAATTGAAAAAATTTTTCATTATTATTAATGAAATCTAAATAATAGTTATCTTCTAATAATATATCATTTAGTAAGTATTTTAATATTGTTTCTCCAAATTGTAACATACCTGCCAAGTACCCAAACCAAGAATGGGATAAGTATTGCCGTTACAAAATTTCACAACTTGTTCCACCATTGTCATAGACTGGAATACTTCAACAAACTGACATTAATCACCAATGAAGATTGTATTTATACTAGGCAGATATCACATATATATCTTTCACCTTGAAACAAAATGATTTAAAATTGCCATGTCATGTCTTCAAGTGAAAACTTAAAAATTATTATTCTTAGTAAACTATTCAAGTGAGAATAGTACTTAAAAAATTATTCTTAGCAAATAAACCATTTACTGATTATGGAATAATGCACACCAATTTTTATGTTCAAAATGTAACATTTGATCTAGTTCAACATATTTTAAATTTACATATATAAGTGCTTATCTGCAAAACTAACAATTCTGACATTTATACATTTTATTATTATTTCAAGTTCCCATTTATTTGAAAAAATATTTGAAAGTATAAGTATATGGGAAATAAAAATACATATGTTTTTATTATAGTTTATTTCATACGAATTTCATGTAGAAAATATACAGGAAGAAGATATTGTAAATATTACAATGAGAGTAGTTTGTACATATTAATTCTTATCTTAATTAGAATTGAATATGGAAGACTTAGAATGGAATATGGAAAGGATAGTAGGGGCTGGGCTCCGTGCTGAAAAAATATAAATGATTATAAATATAAAAAAAAATCAAACTTTGTAACATTTATATTCATAAGTAAAAAATACTTACCCAAGCATTGGACAGATTCTGCCATTACAGTCAAAAGTGTCAATATAAGCAATATCTTCTGAAGAAAGTTTGAAATCGAAGACTTCACTGTTTTGAACAATTCTGGACTTTGTAACTGATTTAGGAATAACTATGTGACCACGATCCAGCTAAAAGAAAAATAAGAAATGTATTATAAAATTACTTGACTATAGTTCATGAATGAAATATTAGCATATACCTGGTATCTAATAAGTACTTGAGCAGGTGTCTTATTGTACTTCTTCGCAAGTTCACCTAATTTTTGATCCTCCAACAATTTTGGATCATCTGGTTTAGCCCATGGCCTATCAGGTGATCCAAGAGGACTATAGGCAGTAATAAGAATACCTTTTTGGGTACAAAATTCAGAAAGCTTCTTTTGAGTAAGATATGGATGACATTCAATCTACAAATATATAATTCATTATAAAATATAGGTTTCATTAATATAGGCAATATGTTAATATAGGTTGAATGAAACTTATATTTACTTGGTTTGTAACTGGTTTAATAGTGCAGTTTTTAAGTAATCTGTCTATTTGTTCAGAATTGAAGTTGCTAACACCAATATTTTTAGTAAGTCCTTTGGATACCAAAGCTTCCATAACTTTCCATGTATCTACATAGTCTGCATTACTAAGAGCAGGAGTATTATCGGCATTCTGTGGGAAAAGACCATCTTCTTCCTTGTATGCCATTGGCCAATGAATTAAATAAAGATCTAAATATTCGAGACCCAAATCTGACAAAGTTGTCTTAATAGCAGGTTCAACCAAATCTGGTCTGTGGAAAGTATTCCATAATTTACTGGTGATGAAAAGATCTTGCCTTTTCACAACACTCTCATCAATTTTTGCTTTAAGGGCAGCACCAACTTCTTTCTCGTTGCCATAAACATGGGCACAATCAATATGTCTGTATCCTATGTCAATTGCATCTTTAACAGCCTGAGTAACTTCTCCAGGTTTAGACTAAAAAGAAAAAGCAAATCATACATTAATTCAAACATATAATCATATATAATAAATATATATAAGAAATATATTTATGTTAAAAATAAGGGTCATTTACAATTTACTTTTATTAATTGTTTAGTTATCATTTATATACACTGACACTATTAAATTGCTTACTTCAAGATGTACTTTTGTTGATTAAAAATAATCTCTGATATGCACGTACAAAATTTAATATAGCAATTTTGTCCAAATATGTAACATAATAAAATTTCATTTAACTAAAAGTACAATATCGAATTACGAAAGTAAGATATAAAAATCTAATCATTATACATCAAACATAAATTACAAAAATTACAAAATAAATATTTTATAAATTTTATAAATTTCATAAATTTTAATACGACGAAGGATTTATTTATTATTTTCATATTTGAAATTTTAATACATTAAATGTCAGAGGACAAACATAGAAACTGCTATAATACCTTTATCATAAAAACAATTCAGTAAATGAATCACTACGTTTCAATGTACATATATAATACAAAGCAAACCATTCATTTATTTAATAGACTGAGAACATATAGAAACATATTGTGCCTTAAATAATATAGTTACATATTTCAATTAACAGTAGAAGTAAAGAATTATGAACAGACTATGAATGGAATTCAGTAGTATAAAATAAACGTCATATACATTTATTATATACATTGTATCAATCAATTTTATCTATCTTTTTTGAAAGCAAATAAATTGAATAATATAGATAAATTCTATATTATTCCATTCTATATGTGCATACATATCATCAGTAATAATACTGACCTTCCATGTACCGAGTCCGAATGATGGCACTTCATTGCCGTTGTAGAATTTCATCATTGGTGCGTTTAAAACCATTTCGATGTTTCTCGTAAATTTGAAACACAATATTTAATACTGGGATTGTATTTTGAGATTCGACAATTAGTCATGTGCTAATGCCGTCAGCACAGTGCCGGTAGTTTTACGCAGCTCCTTTTATAAATATCTTATATTAACCCCTGCCCCCTCCTAAGAAGACAACCCCGTATATCAAAGGACGAATCGTGATTTATTGTTTCATTTATATTTTTTCCGCTTCATTCATAATTTCTGGAAAAAAAATTGTTTCAAAAATAAATTGTAATTAAATTATTCGTGAATATACTATATATAATTAAAATATACTTCTTTTAATAGTACATTACTATTTGCACATTATTAATTCCAGCTAATCACAGCTATGAAACTTATTCTAATATTAATATATCGATACAAATTAAAAAAGATTTTCTGTGATTTAATCTATTGATTTGTAAACATCATGTATATTTTGGTCGTGAAAATTTTACATTTAAATCTTAAAATAGTTTTCGACTAAAATGTCTTAATCTGCTTCCTATATTTCAGATTTTCATATTGATTCGAGAAATTGACATAAAGATTACAAGTATCATACAGAAATATTGGAAAAATCGAGAGAAGAATATCTTGGAACAAAAACCCCCTAAAAATATACTGCCCTGTTGTACGCATGCGTTTCGCAGTCTCTCATGCATGCGCGACTGCGTAAGCTCACATATAGAAAGATTTTTCTATGTATTTGTAATCTCGACGTAGCCTGGGGACGCCGGTAAATTCGTTAACAAGAAACGGGCCCTATGGAAAATTACAAAGTCCGTTAGGAATAGCAAGGGATAGTTCAATCCTTTGGTTGTTGAGAATGAATGAATGGGTTACTCATATAACAGAAATAGAGCGTTCTCGAATGCAATTTTATAGTCGTATTTTGATGTTAAGTCACAATTCAACGTTAAAATTTAAGATCAATAAAAGTATCGAAATTCTCAAATATCTATGTATGTATATCTAATCACAATGAACGACTGTATTTTTAAGATATTGATACCTAAAGAGATAAATCATTTGAATAAACAATAAATAAGAAAGAATAACAAGCTGTTTATGTATATATAAATTTATATTTTTTGTACGTGTACATTCAAGTATATTTCACGTAAATGCATTTAATTTAAAATCGATATACGTATGATTATCGATTCTTATAATTGTTTCTTTGTTCTCATTCACATAAGTTCAATAATATTAGAAGCAAAAATATTATCGATATTTCTTCGTTTAGCAGTATATAGATAAGATTATTATGAAAGCATATGCATGAACAGTGAAACTTGAAACTAATAAAAACACTTTTAAGTTAAATTTTCTTATATTCATATTTATGTATATATATCTAATATTAAAACGCTTTTGCTGATGGAAATATTTTATCTTATGCACTATAATAACTACATTATATGCTAAATACATTTTAATGTGATAAGAAGTTACTTTTATACATATACATATATATTTACTAAACTAAGAGAGAGTTTAAGCTTGATTACATTTTTCTTGATTATATCACAAAAATAAAAAAAATGCTCAACATTTGATATTACAATATTGAAAACAGTGCCAGCTGAATTCAGCTACGTTATCATTTCGATAAATATTTCACATTTTATAAGTATAAGTATAAAATGTATTTGTTAAATAATTTACATAACACACTCAAAAATTCATCTTAATTGGCTTATGTATCATGCGCTTTTCTATCAATCGATCAAGTTAAATAGATTTATCGATTTTATAATTGAACGTATTGACTAGATTAGTATCATCAATTACAATATATGTTTGTGGAAAAGACAATATGGACAACAATTTGAACGGAATAATACAGAATTCACGCGCAAATAAAACTATCGTATTACGATTGTTCATTGATTGATTTATGTATAACACTTAAGAATATGATGAAAAAATCTGAAGCAATAATACATAAAAACTGCATAAAACCAGAACAGACAATAGACTTTGGTGCAGAGATGACGAATGCAAGTGTACATGGATGTTTCGTAAAAAATAAATTTCGTATTTGAGTATTTTTTAAAAATCTTTACATTATTTGTATATTGACTTTTTCTTTTATACCGAGCACAATTCACGAGAATATCTTTTATGCGATTATCTTTTAAATTATTTTTGTTCATTATAAAATTATCTCCTGGATTGATTTCGTTATTAAGTACGATACTAACTTTCTGTTTGTAAGAAAACCAATCCGACATATCGTTTTCATCGTAGAGATAAGAAGATTTCTTTACCTTTCGGAAAATTAAAAATTTTACGATAGCTTTGACTCTTTTCTGAAAAACAATTTTGTTCCATTGTCTACACGGCGTATCCACGATCAGTTTAACGTTGTTCTCTTTTCTGACAGCTTCTAGCAGCAACTCCAAAATTAAGAAGTTGAAAAACTTGGTTTTAAAATACAGAAGATTCTCCAAATCGTTTCTGAGGACTTGCATACTTCTATCCTTGAATATACCGATGAATTCGTGACGACAAGTTTGATTGTCGATTTTTAAGATCATGCAATTGAGCACTGTCAGAATAAAATTCATTACTCTGGCCTGAGTGGTTTTTCCTTCCTTTAAAATGGTTGATATATTTTCAAGCTTTTTGTAGAACAGGATCAGGTCGTTGTATTCGTTTGTATATTCCAATATCATGGTGATTCGTGAAATCAACAACTTCGAAAGTTTCAATATTATTATTCGTATTTTTGCTTGTTCAAATTATCTTAATCATTATTTCAATAGAAAATTTACACAGATTGAGTTTACGTAACTAATTCACGATTCGCGTTCAAAAGAATTATTCAAAATTAGAGAATAATTTAAATCGGAAGTATCGTCGGTTTTGCGCGATTTCCACAATGTCATCGAGTAATGAGTATTACTGTGACGATATTTTTATTTACGTTCATCCGATGGAATGTTAGAAATAAACACAATACGAGTTTATCAGAGTGATAGAATAGATCGTATTCGTCGTAACAAACTTTATTGGTCTAAATATGAACTAAACTTACAAAAAGTTCAATAAATAAAAAGCATGAAACAAAAAAGCAATAAAGGGAAAGACACTAGAAAGATTTAATAAATAATTATGAAAATAATGAGAAGAGACTTATATCGAGCAATTGTTTTCAAAACTAGAATCTTTGAGAGGGTACCTTCGAATCGGAGAGGAAGTACGATTTCTATTCATGTAAAAATCTTCGTAGAACGTAGAGTTCGTACGTGGATCTCCAAAGCTGATATCTTCTGAGTTCAAATGTTCTAGAGAGTTCGATAATTTTCCATGAAGGCTCTCCTCCGTTGAATCGTCTGACCAAACGAACTCCGCGATACCTTCCGTGTAAGAAAGAAATGGTTCTGCTGAAATTTTTTTTTTGATTGTGAACGTGTCGTCTTCTTCTAAGAATTCCTCTTTCACTTGCTTCTCGAGCGCCAGAAACGATTTCAACGAACTACTAATCATGTTGTCCATCGAGACGAAACGGCTCAACGAATCACTTGTATTATTAATTTGGTTGCTCGGTTCTACTGACGTGTTCGGTTTCTTCGATTCAGTCGAATTCAGTCTGGAACCTCTCATTAGAATCGGTATGTCTTTGTATTCTTCATGTTTCAGTGCAATGCTACTAAATGTAATGACATCCGGTATCGAGGACAGAGAAGTCGTTGCTCTCATATGGATTGAAGAATTGCTCGAGCGTTTATTCGCTATACCATTTATTCGCGTAGTTTGAAAGGTGCTGGGCGTCTTGTCGAAGGTCATCATGTTTTTAATCGCATGACGATACTCTTTCACCTTATCGAGCATTCTAGACCTCCAAGAACTGCATTGAGTGATTGGCGACACGATGTTATCTAATGATAACAATCTGTTGCACGTTGGCGAGTTGGTTCTGTTGGAAAATTTCGAGTTCCATCTATAAAAATTATGATAGTTTCGTTCAGTGTTCGTGGCATATGTACCTGATAACGTCAAGTTTATAATACTTACGCTTGTGTGATATGATTCATGATGTAATTTCGTCGTCCACGAAACAATACATATACATGAAGTGAATACGTGACTAACAACTGGCTGAACGAATAATTATGAAGTGCCAGTTTATGTTAATAATGATCACTCGAAGGTCGTGCTTTGGTCGTGCACCAAACATTGCGATACGTGGGAAATTCGATTTCGAGTATGTGATTTATCTTGTTCTGTTATATAAATTTCTGAAATCTTTTGCTTACTGACGATTAAATTCTTTTTAGAATCAATGAACGGTAAAGGAGCGGAAGCGAAACCAGCGGAAAAATACCATGGCAAAATTGTTGGACAGTGTCGTGTTCATAAGTATACGGTAGTTCGTGATATATAAAATATCGTTTATACTATAGAATGAGCAATTATTGAGTGAATCATTTTGGAGAATTCTCTTCACTACAGTTTTTGCTATTCATTGAAGAAATTTGGTCCGGAATTTTTAATGAGTATAAGATATGACCATAGACGAGGTTATTAAATAGGTAACAAAGTTTTGTTGTTATTATAATATTGCTAAATAAAGATAATTCATAGAAAATTTTTAACTAATGAATTTATTGTTATGTTATCTATGTTAATAAGATAAGAATTGTCTATGTTAATAAAATCTCTGTTAATAGAATTTATCAATATTATTTACATAATGCATAATACTATATAAGTATAATAAGATTATTAAAAATTTAACATAAATTTGAATATATAATATAAGTAAATAAAGAAATATAATAATTTTGATATTTTAATAATTTAAAGTAGTTGAAAATTTAATTAGTTAAAAATTGTGTTTTAAAATGTCTTATAAACTATAAATCAATTATATCTAAAACTATGTATTAATAATTTTAAAATTTTAATTTACTATATATAAAAAAAAAACCATCATAAAACATGGATAGAACTTTTTGTGATATATAGTAGCATGATTTCGATTAATTACTAGCTCCTCATTTCGATATTCAAAATTGACAACCGTAATGGATTTCAAAAATCATATTTCTGGCGCGTTCATTATTTGATCAACTTCACTTGATATTCTCCAAGTTTTTCAATTTATTGTTGTTGAATACGATAAAAACTATTGATTTTTTACTGTGTCGACATTTCAGAGTATGGGACACGAAATCTCATAAAATACAAGATCTACTATATCTTGTCTGTGATATGGTCTTCTTTTTGCTGTTATTATTTTAGACTTACTAGAAATCTATAGATTATACTACAAACTTTTTTTATTGAAACAAAAAGCAATGAATATAGAACGAAAAGATATTGTATTTAAATTTCGTATCAATTAATATTACTTGATATAAGAATGAAATAAAAAAAAAAAGAAAACAAATTGAACTAAAGAAGGACAAATACTTTTCGTAATTACTAAGTAAATAAATAAAAATTAATTCTTCTTTAGCGTGGGATTATGCATTTTTATTTTTCTGTATGTAATTTTCTTTTCAAACGATCTTCAATTTCGTTCCAATCCGTTGATTGCATTTCCGCCATAATATTCCTAGCAATTATGATACCATTTATCACTACGTCACACGTTTTTAAAACGCACGCTTTCGAGAATAGTTACTGTATTGTATAATACGTACCACATTACAATAGAAGAATATAGTTGCACTGTAAGAAACTATGCACTTCATGTGCACTTCTGCAAAAAAAGAGAGAATGAAATAAAAATGTCCTGCTTGTCAATTTCTTTTTCTAATGCAATTTTATTTAGACTCAATATATACTATGCTGTTCTTCAATTAATATTAACATTGGTTGAATATAGTAATTAGTCTTGTCCGTGGTGGTTCCCACTTTGTTACGGCGTATGATGTCAGATCGTATGGAGCATCGAAATTTTCCATGGCATTCAATAAATCTAATTGACTAGATAAGGGTCAACCGTGTGCCAAATTACACCGTGGGATTATGTAAGTTCAAAGGGGATATACCTTGCTATTAATTTATACTGAATTTGATGAGTTGTTTCCTGCCATTTTACGTCTTTGTAATGAAACTTATATTAGTCAAACGGGTAATACTTGTGTCCTCTCGCGCTGCAAAGAAAAAGAAATTATTTTACTGTTAAATAATCAAAATTAATTTATAAATCAAAGAATTTTCAGTGTGCTTACTTGGCAAAACGCGCAACACGTTGACCTGTGCCAATTTTATCTATAGACGCTATTTCCTCATTCGTTAGAGAAAAGTCAAATATATTCATATTTTCTTTTAATCGGCTCGGTGTTACTGTTTTTGGAATGATAGCGACTCCTTGTTGTAACTGGAACACATCGATGGAAAAGAATTAAATTTTATATCTATATACATATAAATAAGCAAATTAAATATATTTTAATAAATTTCTCGTTTCAGTTATAGTTTCAGTAGATTGAAGACAAAGAAGATTCGTGTATGTTACTTACGTACAAAATACATTATTTTCACATTAGTTTTATCTGCATAATTGTTTCTAATGTTTATTACCTTACCAGAGTACATGGTCAATGGAAATGACCATGTACTCTGTATTATTTTCAAACGAAATATCATAATACAAAATAAATATAAAATAGCATCTTTCGTTAAGAATTTAAATGGTAATAAATTAAATAGTAGCACTAAATAAAAAGTAGTGTAAGTAATGAAATATAATTAACTTACTACGTATCTTAGAATAATTTGTGCTGGCGTTTTATTGTATTTTTTCGAAAGCTCTATTACTACTGGATTATCCAAGCCTGTTGGTATGCCCGCTTTATTTCCTGGTTGTCCCAGCGGTGAATACCCAGTTATCGTAATATTGTGCTTTTTGCAAAATTCTATTAATGGTTTTTGATTTACATTTACGTTCACTTCAACCTAAATAGAAATAATAAATATTTATTATCTTACTTAGAATTATAATGAATTACATGTGAATTATAAATAATACAAATAACAATTCGCACTTACCTGGTTATTTACAGGTTTTATTTCAGCTACACTAAGTAGACGAGTGATTTGGTCCTGATTAAAATTGCTAATTCCAATACTGCGAGTTAATCCTAATCGCGCGCATTCTTCCATTCCTTTCCAGGTTTCAAGGTAGTCAGTATCCGACATCAAAAGGTCTCCATTTTCATTTTTGGGTAATAAATCATCTCCTTCCTGGTTCGTGATTTAAAATGCTCGTTATACCGATAATTAAAGCGTATTAAATTGAAACGAACCTGGAAGGCAAATGGCCAGTGTACCAAATAAAGATCCACATAACTTAATCCAAGATTTTCTAAAGATTTCTTACATGTTGGAACTACACTCGACTCTTTGTGAAAGTTATTCCAAAGCTACAACAAAAATTTTCAGTTTTAATAAAATATAACATGAGAAAATTTTGTATAAAATTTGATTACCTTGGTTGTAATGAAGAGATCCTCTCTTTTCACAGTTCCATCCTTGATCTTTGTTTGAACTGCTTGACCAATCTCTTTCTCATTTTGATAAAAGAACGCAGTATCTATGTGACGGTATCCTAAATTTATTGCCTCCATTACAGCTGCTTCTACTTCTCCAGGACGGGACTGGAAAAATACAAAACATATTTAAAGTACATAATCTAATTTAATTTTAATGTTGTTTTTGAATTTTCATATTTTATTTTATATGAGATAGTAAACCTAAAATATAAAATTTTAATTTTGAAAGATATAGAGATATTTTTTTAAATCACGTCGATATCAATTATCAATAATTGAATTTCGGATATTTATATAAATTCATATGTTTGTTAATATAAAAGAATGGAATTTAACTAGAGATTTATTACAATTCGTAAACATTATAATGAATTTACTGTGCTTTATTATAAATATTTTATATATTTTTGTATTCATATTCATAAATGTATACATATATTTAAATATTTTCTATGATAATTTTTTCAAATTTAAGGAATTTTTTAACGACAGAAAAAATATAGTTGTATTCAAAATCCAAAGGACGTAACAAAAACAAGTTTTAATTTAAATAAACCGCGTAACGTAGTCACATGACACTCTTAAAAGAATTTGCTGGATCTTTTCACACGTACATATGTATGTAACGTATGATTTGTAATATTTCAATTATTGTTTGTTATCTTACCTGATAGGTGCCAAGACCAAAAGTAGGCATTTTATACCCATTAGAAAATGTAAAAGAAGGTATTTCAGCCATGGTTAATTTTAGATCTTAAACAAATCGTTGGAAAAAGTTGATAAATTCGTATTAGAGGTTGCCTCTGCAACAAGTATAAATCCGACGATATTCTAGAAAGTAACTGATTAAAATATATCGTAGTACCTTCTATTCATACTGTATTTCTCGTCAACCATTATATAATGATAGTGACGATGCGTACAATTCTACATAGCTAAGATTAGATGTGCTGTATTGCACAACACCATGTAACGTGATACAATATGTTATCAATAATGTTAACGCAAGTTCTTGTTTCCGATAAACAGGAAGTAAATATTTAAGTTTGTATATTAATATTAATAAAAGTATTGAATAATAAGCGTGATTATTTAATGCGCATATCATAGCTTCTGAATATTCAATGGAAATAACAAACACGAATTATGTTCTGCTTCTTAAATAATTTTTTATTATATAATCAATTTATTGAAAATTAAATTACAAATATGAATGAAGGTTATATAGAATGTAGGTATTTACAAAAATATTTAACAAAATAGTACAATTGATTAAAATAATTTTCTTTTAGAATTCTATATTGAACGGATAATCCTTGTGTCCCTTGAACCTAAATACAAACTATCGTTAATTAAATGTAATAAAATATAGATAATTAAAATGGAAAAATAAGGAAGAAAAGATATGCATGTTCACTTGTTATGTTCACGTGTTACTTACTGTTCAGCAGGACAAATACGAAGTCCACGGTCAAGAGAATTGACAGTCGCAATTTCTCCTGGTGTTAATTTAAAATCAAAGATGTTTATATTTTGTTTTATGCGTTCCTTAGAACTGGATTTTGGGATGGGAATGGTACCAATATCAATCTGCGATGAATAATATAGTAGTCATTCTAAAGAGACTCAAGATAAACAGATGAATGTATATACATATATATAATTATAAGATAAGAATGTATATACATATATATAGTTACCAAATATCGCAAAACAACTTGCGCCGGTGTTTTGCCGTATTTTTGGCTAATCGCCACGATTTCTGGCGCCTCGATCGTAACTTGTGGATCAGTAGGTTTCGCCCAAGTACGTTTAGGAGAACCAAATGGACTGTAAGCCGTGATAGATATACCACGTTGTGCACAGAAATCTCGCAATTTTTTTTGATTTAAATTTGGATGGCATTCCACTTGATTCATAACAGGTTTGATTTCAGCGATTGATAAAATCTGATCGATTTGCTGGGAGTTAAAATTGCTAAGACCTATACTTTTTGTTAATCCCAGTTTTACGCATTCTTCCATTCCTCGCCATGTGTCGAGAAAATCGACATTTCCATACATGGGATTACCTTTCTCATCAAGTGGCCATAAATCCATTTTGTTAGTTCCCTAAGATAATTATATTACAATAATATAATAATTTACTTTAATTATTTGTTTCAAGACTATTGAATCGATATTAACCTGTGAACCAAGAAAAACTAGCTAACTCGTTACATATTTGGGTGATAATGTTCCTACTTTTTACGTGTCTCATCTTTTTAGCGTTTCACAATTAAAACTAAATTATACTATCTTTATATTGCAATTATAATTATGCCATATTTTAAAATAAAAATTGTTTCAATTGAAATTAATTGATTTTAATTTCATAATTGTGAAATGTTCTGATTAAAGAACAACTCGGTTGATAGGTTTAGATCAAACATGAGTAATAATGTTATTTTATCGATCTTACTTTATAAGTTATGGGCCAGTGAATAAGATAAAGATCAATATAATCAAATCCGAAATTTTCAAGTGACTTTTTGCATGCTGGTACTACTTCTTCTCTCTCGTGCATTGTATTCCATAACTGAAAATATAAAAATGTTGAAAAAGTTCATAGGTAAGAATTTTTTTTGATAGGTTTTTTTTGATCACCTTTGTCGTGATAAATAAATCCTCTCTTTTTACCACACCCTCGGCAATCTTATCGCGCAAAGCTTTGCCAATTTCTTTTTCATTGCGATAGATAAAAGCACAATCAAAATGCCTATATCCGGCATCCACCGCATCTTGTATAGCTTGTTTGACTACAGATGGATCGTCCTTAAAAAAATGTACATGAATATTCATAAAATGCGTAAACAAGAAATTATACTTTAAATGAACTTAATAAATATGTTCGTCCACATATTTATCTATGTATTTCCATGCATATTTTTGCGTAACAATAAGTTTTTTAGTCAGATTCTTCAATTTATAATCCGAAAGATAGTATTTAACATTTAATATTGATACTTAATATCGTTAACTGATAATTGATGCAATATAAAGATAAAACAAATAAAAGAAAACAGCACAAGCAAATATTATTGACATGTATTATTTCTGTCTTTTTCTAGAATTTTTATTCATATTTATGTAAATGATGTAGATAATTTCGTTTTATTTATCTGTTAGTTCTCTCCATAAATTTTGAAGAACACATATAATATTCACAACACAGATTATTCTATTTTCATATCTTCAGATATTATCTTACTTAGCTACTAAACGCCAGCATATACTTTCGTATATGCCATTTTTGAATTATATTGAATTATATTATTTTAATTTGAATTATATCACTTTTTTTCTCAGTCGAAGAGAGCTATATTCATCATTATGTTGTTATAGTTTTTCAAATTCTTTATAAAAATTTACGAAAAAATCTTTTATTTATTCATCCATAAATTTATTTTAACGTAATTACATAGTATAAAACTTCGCTAGATATAAATTTCATTATTACACGTTTTTGCGCAGTCTGCGCTACGCCTTGCTACAGATGAACATGACGTCGCGAAAAATCTTGCCGTAGTTAATAACAAATTTGTGCATTGTTTTTCATGTGGTGTATATATACATATAGCTATAAATTAGAATTTTTATTAAATCCTAATTTGGTGAAGGTTTGTAAAAATATTTTTATAAGATGGAAAATTGTTCCTTTTGAAAGAATTACTTAATAATTATTGAATAAAAATCAAAAGTTTTGTTAATAAAATAGTTAAATAAGTAAGAGAAAGTCATAAACAAAATAAAATAAAAATATTGAAACTGATCAATTTAGTCATTGAATCTAAATTCGATTAAACATTTATGAGAGAAATAAAATATTGTGCAAACAAATTAAAACATTTACAGAAGATAGCATTATTTTGATATTAAGAAAAAGATATGAAAGACAGATATTTCGTCATTTTGGGATTAAATCCATAGTACAGTACATTATCATGCTGCTACTATAAGTACAGAAAACATAGCTTTAAAATAGTGATAATGATTTTTCATATCACAATAGAGAATTTTCAAACATGCCAATTATGTTGTTTTTTCTTGTTTGCAATATTCTTATACTTAATGTTAATAGTTAAAAATCTATCAGATATCTTTTGGAATATAAATGAAAAATCTGTCAATATTTCTATATCTGTAAAATTTACATTTTATGTATTATATACTACTTTAAACAAAATACTTACTCCACCTTGCCAAGTACCAAGCCCTAGGACGGGAATTTTTTGTCCATTACTTAAGGTATGCGTAGGTGCAGTCATCTTATTACTTTTACTCGACCGCACTCATAAAACATCAATCTAAAAAATCATACGAGATACATATTGTAGGTCGCTTATAAATGAGATTCCCCTTCCACTTAACAGTTTTCATACTATACATACTATACAGTTTCTTGAAGTGAAACAATTGATATCAATTATTATATGTATAATTATCTCTGTAAATAAAATATTTGTAATTATTTTTATGAGTTAGAAAAAGTTTGTGTGGATGAATGCATGCATATATCTTTTATATTATATTATATTGATATTAGTTGAAATATATCTACAGTAATACATAATTATAATTATAATTATAGCAGTGTTAAACAGATGGACGTGAGTGAAGCAGCTCATGTATTTCATGTTTGTAATATAAAGGAATCAATTTTATAAAATTAGCTCTTAAATTTATGTGATTTATGTTTTTAGGCAATAGCTTATTGTTAGTGTGATTAGTTGTGTTTCGCGAAGTTGTGTAAGCTTATAGCTTAGTATGCGTTTTGTTTAATCTCTTAGCTAACGTTAAAGCAAACTGTGCAAAAAAGCATAATGAAGTGCTTTACATTATGTAATTGTGTTAAAACAAATTTTTAAACGAATAAATTAAAGTTTTTTTCATAGATTTTCATATAAAAAATTTGCAAAATTATAACAATATGTAGTGTATACGATTCTCTTTAGAAATAAGTGAGTCACTATGATTACGTACCGTTCAAGGTGATATATACGAAAAACACTAAATGACGTTTAATAGCTAAAAAGTTTAATGCTGATTAGACTTGTTGAACGGATTATAGGTATAATCTGAAATATAGATTAATATAAACATTAATATAAACATCTCTCTCAAGTATTCAATATTCACAGCTGAAATTCACGACAGAATATATTATGCAATAATATATTATTACTTAAATTTTCTGTTGTGAAAATGATTCTTGTTTGTAGATTTTTTTAAAAATATATATTAATGCATGTAAATATACTTATTTACCTGAAATTCTATCGACAGGTATTAGAATTTCAGACAATAAAATTGCAATGCTTTACTGACGATTTTGTTTAAATAAGTTTTGTTTCTCATTTGTACAATTAAATTATATCAGTCTAAATTAAAGAATATAATATATATTATATTCAAGAATATAACAATATCTCAGAAATAATTGTCATTAATATTTTTGTCCTTCACCAATTTGTCTTATTAATGGTTGTTTCTTCTTTATTTTATATATATTAAAAAATATTTTATATAAATCTTCGGCAGTGTTTTGGATAAAAATTTTTCCAAATTTTTATTCAATTATTTTCTAAGATTTTGAGTCCAACGAACACGGATTTTTTTAAAATAACAGTATTTATTTTTGGACGATTCAACTTTTTTGTGCTTTTTACTGCTTTTTACTTCAGTTTTTTTTATTTGCAAGAACTATTGCGATTCTTTTTTTTATAGTATAAAGGTTTTCTATGTTATCATATTAGTTGTATGTATCATATGTATCATATTATCATATGAATGTTTTTTTTTTTGCGTGTATTTAAACTATTTTGTATTTATATGACTTAAGTCTATGTCATAGAGTTGTCAATTTTATTGCTCAAGTACTGAGATAATTCATCCATTAATTGTCATTACTACATCATATTTTGTAAAATAGTTTACGTTTGTTTTTCGGTTTGATATGACATAGAATTTCAAATTATGAATATGTTCATATTTACAATTTTAGGTGAAAAACAATATAGAATTTCAAATTATTAATATATTCATATTTACAATTTTATAATTTTAAAAGTAAAAATATGTTACATATATATTTTATCAATGAAAAAATTTAATGACTGACAAGGTTCGTTTATACATTTTCATTTTTCGACATAAAAAGATGATATAAGAATATAAGAATATAAATCTATTTTACAAAGATTTTATTTCCTCAGTGTCGTTTGTTATATGTGCTTTCTCTTTTCTGGAATTTTTATTTTGGTTTTTTATTTTTTTTGAACTTTCTACACCATTTTCTAGATCTATCCTTGTTCTTGCACGTGTACCAGGACCCCAGTTAACTGTAGGATTTTGTTGAAATCGTGTTAGTTTGTTTAGTCTGGATATTGGATTTGCCAACGGATGTATATCAAATGAAATATTTGTTGTTGTTGGTGCATTTAATATTTTTAGAGCGGGGCTGTCGTTTGATAATTTATCCCTTTTCACAGAATTATTTTTTTCCCATGCGCGTACAATATCCCATATAACTTCATTTGGAGCATCCGTTTTTATAGATGTTTTGCAAGCATGCGAATACGATACATGATAGCCTGCGTTTAACAACGCAGAGCGGAATATTAACATCGATGGTGTGACACATCTGACTATCGACATTAAACGACCAAGAGCGTAATATAATGGAACATTTAATTCTTCACGAATAACATTTAAAACTCCTACCATCCTTTTGAATGTTCCCAACTTTATATTGTCTAAATTACATAAAAGATTATTTACAAAATATTCATCATGCAAAGGACCTAACCATATTGGTCCTCCTTCATGTTGCTTATGCTGACAGATTTTACAAAGTTGATCCACATAAGGCGAAGATGTTAATTTGTAGCCTCCAGTGGACTTCTTATAACATAACGGTTGCGTATTAATACTCTCGCAACCTGTACACTGATACACCATTCCAATTTTAGTTGCATTCTCTTTGCATTTAATGTGACTAGAAAATACTTTAACAAATACCCTTATATAAAAGTCAACACTTATAGAAAGTAGTGGTATTATGTATCTGCCGTAACGCCCTGTATGTGAAGCAATACTTTGCAATAATATTCTTAGTGCCATTTCATGGCAAGCTTTAGATCTTAAAGAGATAGCTCCATATTTGAGAAAACAAGTTTCAGGGCTATTACCAGCTAATACTGCCATATCTGTAGCTGTGATCATAAGCAATCCACCATCTGATACACATTGTACTGCTCCATCCAAAAATATGGTAGGACAACCATATGGATCTAAATCTATCACGTCGAATTTATTCTTTCTACTTTGATACATGAGCAAAGTTGCATCTTCGTGACTTGGTTTTACAAGATTTTCAACTCCATTATGTTGTATATTTTTTTTTATGCTTTCTACAGCTTTTGCACAAATATCATTGGCTACAATTTGTTTTATGCCTTTTACTTCTTTAGCATATCGAATGCTACGTAAACCAGTGGCAGACAAAGCTTCTAATACAGTGATCCCATCTTCTTTTTTTGTATTTCTCTCTGTTTTTTGTTCTTGTATATCTTTTATAAAAGCTGTTAAAGCTGCCACGCCAAGGTCCCTATTAAATTCTTGAACAGGGTTATAAAATACATTTGCATTGTTAACTAAAATTTCTGCTTCTCCTTCTTTTATGCTTGTATCTAATTTTGGTTTTTTTAGACATTGTTCCATGTTATGATTCTTAAATCTGAAAAATATTCAATTAAGCATTTCATATAAATGAAATAAATACATAAGTAAAAATATTAGAACAATAATATCTATCTAACACACTAATCTAATACGTGATAGATTTTACTTAGGAAATTATCTTTGTTAACAACACAGTTATGCTTTTGCAATAACAAACTTTTATTAAGTACCATAGCTTTGTAAGAAGTAGATAGTAGATCTATCACTCAATGTTGATTTTTGTCACACACTTTGAGTTCTAGAACACTTTTACTGCGTTATTGTCAGTAAATGTAAGTCAGGATTTTAATTAAACAAGTACAACTACCAAAAATTACAAATTAACTATATCAGTTAGTTCTTTTTGCAATTGAAAATTTATTAGTATCATAGATATTAAAATATTGTTACCACGTAGCGATGGAACGATTAAAAACGATGGAACTGCTTCGTTCTCTTTGTCGCATACTATCATCTTCTTTGTTCATAAAAATGTGACAATGAATTATATGCTGCCATCTGTCGGATTTAATTAAAACTTTCCATTTGAATTATTTCCAATAGATGGTAATACCACAGACGAGAAAGTTGTAGGTACGATGATGATAATTTAACTCAATCAACATACTGCAAATTTAAATAAATAACTGCGTATTAACTTTTAATAAATTATATTAAATATTAAAATAACAAAGATATATATATTAAATTTTATAACATAAATTAACTGAATTGTTTTCTGTAAATGCTGACTAACGATCGAATAACAATTTCTTTGATGACCACTATATATACATCTCATATATACATTAATCAAACATCTCCATAGTAACAAATAAATGAAATAATTTATAAATTTTCTAATGTTCAAAAGCTTTACAAAGTTGGCGAGCCTTACAATGAACGTAGATGGCGCTGATTTCAATTTTGCAGAGATAACGGTCGCTACAAGGTTATATACCTTCTATCTAGTACCAACTCATCTACGTTGTTATTTTATCGATTCGAGTCACATCCAATAGATGACAGTAGATGGCTTATTCTTGTCACATTTTTAGATACTTCTTGCTTGACATGTGCACAGGCATGAAAGGCAGTAGTTGCGACAAGAACAAGTATAATGATATGTAGACAAGGAGGATGATATTGGGTGACAGGGATATACATAATGTGCGATAGACAAAGAGCGCAATAATCTGTGACAAGAACAATAATAACGATTAGTTTTTTATTCAAAAAATTGTTTTAACGTTGAAAAATTTTATTAAAGAAATTAAAAAAATATTCAATAACAATAAACTTTATTTATAGAAAGAAAATCATTTTCATGCAATAAATAATTTAAAAAATAAACATTTGCTTCTAGCGTGCCATAATTTTAAATCAAAAAAAAAAAAATGTAATTAATTTTTAAATTAGAAATCGAACACAGTGTTCGCATAATATCAACATACGTGTACAAAAATTCAGTCAAAATTATCTGAGAAAAGAAATTGTCCAAGAAAAATTTATGTAATATAAAAGTTTTGAGAATTGAAGCAATTTACATTTGGAAATGACACACTGAATTATATATTTTCTCAACTAATACATAACAAAACGAAAATCTGCTTTCTCATGCAAGTAAAATATTCCATTCTGTTATCGATTATGCCTGAATTTTGTCTAAGATCCCCCATTCTTCGTCTAACACTCTCCCATCTCTACTACGTAATTCATCTCATTCTAAGTAAGTCGAACGTGTTTGTTTCACTGTAGTCTATCTACAATGAAGCAACAAGCGATGTCGTTTATATGCATCGCGCAACAAGTCTTTCAATGTGATTCATATTTAGATTCGAACGCGCATTGTCATGAATTTTACTCTGTAAAAAGTCTCGATTACGTGTACGCATCTCACGTGTCATATTTATTTTAAGATTCACCTGTGTTATTTGACACGAGAGTCAGTAATGGAAAATCATTTCGTAATTGAACGATGAAATCAAATTATTTTAATTACCAACGCGCTCATTTTTTAAGAAGCACTTCGAGCACTTTGATTGTTCGTAAGCGTGAAAAAATTGATCTCTGTGGTGTTAGTGATGGGATCAAGTTCAGTATGGACTCACAGAATCAAGTCAAATCTAATGCAAGGAGGATTCCTTCCTAGGATTACTCATGAAGTATTCAGACTATACGTACTAATTTCTAATTCTGGAACATGTAATTACCTTTCTAAGAGATTCAATTCATTCAAATGTTAAAGTATTTATAAGTAATACTTGTCGTAGAACTAAAATAATATTTACAAGTTACTTTAACATTTGAATGAATTGAATTTCTTAAAAATCGAATCTTGGAAGTTCGACTGTATTATTGTAATTAGACTACGGACGTTTATGCATACATAGAAAATTTGCAGGAGATTACAACTGCACAGGATGTAAGTAATACAAAATATCTAAAGTATAGTGCTTTCAATAATATTTGGTACGTAAAATAATTTTCTATCAATGTTCTATTTTTTAAATTTGATTATAGTTTCCATAAAAGTTCACAGTTTAATGACCTTATTAAAGTTATAAATTAAACAAAAAATCATTGGAAGTAAATATCACATAATTAAATAAAATAGTAAGTAATTCTCTGTAGATAAAAATGAATTTAAAATAGCAATGAAATCAAGTATGTACTACGTATGAAATGTTTGAATCTTATGACTAGGATGTAGATTTTATGCACTTACGGAAAACTGGGAATTGCAAAAATGTATAATCAGTGCATATACAAAATTATCTATACAAAATATCCAAAGTAGAATATGTTATAATATCTGTATAGTAAATAAATTTTTTTTAGATGTTCATAAAAATATTAAAATGCATGAAATCCCCATTTTGCTTATAAATATTAAGAAAATCCTATGTATGGCTGTACGTACAAAAGGATGATCCATAATTTTCATAACCACTCGAGGGTCATAATGTGAAACGAGCCTGTCAACTCGTGATCAAACATTCATGCGTACGTGTATACACTTGTGTGTTCCGTGCTAAGTGGTGGGAGTAGCCACTTGTGACTCGTACGGCATATCACTGAGTCATACTACTTCAATGTAGCAACGTCGACTTTAAATTTCCGTAGTTTCCCATGGAAACGGGGTCAAGGATATCCTTGGAAGTCGATTTCTTGCATGTATATGTAGGTGCTTTTCGATGAAAGCTTTTACCGCCTGTGATTGATAGAAATCTTAATATCAAGCTTTTTATTCGTAGCCGCGAGACGGGAATAAAATTGATCGGAGGAATTGAAGATCAATTACACCTGTTTTCATTTCAAGAAACAAATAAGATTTTTGTTTTGAGAATGTTTTTTGTTTCGAACATTTGACAATGTTTCTTTCTGAGAAGAAATTTTGAATTTTATTTCATCTTTCATCATCAGACTGCGGATTTTAATAAGAATATAAATTCACCGTGTAAAATATATAAAGCACAATACTTTACATAATGTTATATGATGCTAAAGCAATTTTCTACTTAGGTTTCATTTCCTAAATTACCTTGGTAAAAATATAAAATTACATAAACGTTCTTAATTTATTCATTACCATATAAATATCAATGTGTTTTAATATTTCACACACGAATGAATAAAATGATCGAACAAATAATTAAAGTTACACGTTGCATTATGAAAATTCCAACATTCGCAGAAATTTCATAGACGTTAATGTTATCTACACCTGTCTTTATATCTCATACACAATTTATCAAACGTATCTATTGTAAAAAAAAGTTATCGTTACAGTTATCAAATTCAGTATCACAATTGTAGCGAGTATACATCATGTTCATTAAATAAACACTCTAGGTCACGGATTGCTGCAATAATACACGTCAGCAAATAGAAACAAGCAAACAAGAAACTAATGAGCATATAAAATGAACGATCAATCGTAGAACGAAAAAAATTGAGAGTAATAACGATTTTCAACGCATGGCAGAAGAAAGTAGGTGATAGAAGCGGAGAGCATAGTCGAAGGTGTTAGCGATGTAGGTGGGGATGATGTTGGCGGTACAAGTGGAGGAGGTTCAGTGTCGTTCTCAGTCTCATCCAGGCTGGAATCGCGGTGATGAACGCGTCTAAAATATAAACTAGGAATCACGTTCGACCTGACGAACTTCAAGAATCAATAAGTATAGTGCGTAACATTCCGAGGGGGTAGCACGGTGTGGTGTGTGGCGATAAATTGGCTGAAAAGGTGACCACTCCTACTAGTTATCGAGCTTACTTATCATCATTGGCTAAAGAAGCAGAAATCAATTTAGCATTATTTCAATTATACAATAAACGTGTATATTTAGCGATGCGGTAATGCGACACTGTAATTAAGAATTCTGAACGCGTGAAGTTATGCAACGATAACGCATCAAGGTGTGTCTCGACCGATTTTTTCCCGCTTACTGTTAATCGCCAAGAGTGAACGCCCCTTATTATTAATATCGACGTGGATTTTCATTCATTCGATTCGATTTCCTCTGTCCGAGTGTCGGCAAACCAAGTTATTTCGACGCTAGTCGTAATATCGTTGACGTAATGACCAAATATAAAAGCGAATAGAGACATCCCGAGTACAGATAACGAGCATCGCGTTGTTGCAATCTTTCCACAATGCCAACTAAAACGGCGTACACACGGACGTTCACTTGGACCGGAGATAAGAAGGAAACGAGCCTCTTGTGTATCGGGATCGCGTGCATACTTTGTTATCGAATATAACGATGCAGTCACACGCGAAATTCGCTTGGCAAGATTCCTAACCAAGTTGGAACCGCTTTCTGTTAAATAGAGGTCTCAGGCATTTCGTAAATTATAAAAGCAAAACTTACGACTTTGTATATCCTACGTATATATGTACAGTGCTTATTTTTCAGATATTAAAAAGTAACTATCTTATCATAGTTTTAATCGTATAGTACTCGTTCATTAAAGTACACCTGTCCGTCCTAGTTCATCATTCTCGAAGCTACGATTCCCACTTTACACTGTTAATCATACGAAATTCTTCGCGTGATTTTGTTTCAAAGTTATTCATTATTAATTTCGTTTTAAAACTATTCCGCCGCTGCGAAGTTCTTCGGTGACTTTATTTAAAAAAAAAAAAGAATATCTAATCACTGAACAGCGAAACAATTTAGAAAGCTGCTGATGAAAGACGATTTCCATTAACTTCGACGAGACTTACAATTAGATAATTAACGTTGCCATGCTCCACGAAACATCCCATACAATCTACCTACTTAATTTTATCAGGCATTGAGTTCATCGCTGAACTTAGTAGGCCGGGAGTATGCCGCTCGCACGAGGGTTTTAGTAGCCTGTCAATAATCGTTCGACACGAGGCTATTCTGTTAGAACGGAACCCCGCGGGTTTCATTTCGGCTGCAGCCAAGGGTGAAACGCAGTTTCAAAGATATATTGAGAAGGGTGACTGCGTGCTCCCGTTGGAGGAGATCGATATAACACATGCGCCCTACGGCACAGATTCCTCGCTGAAACCTCGCGTTCAACAGCTTTTCAGCTTGTACACAAACCACGGACCCACAGTGTTTCCTGTTCTCTTCCGTCGCCAGTCGGCTCGTATATCTCTCGGCCTCTGATAAATCCTCGTGAGCAAGCGAACGTCTTATCAGTCTTTTCATTGATCGCGACGATTGTTCAACCTGCAGGAATGATGCAACAGTGATTAACTTTCACTCGTTCGATCGGAGACGTGCCGCGTAATTAGGCTCGCTGCTTCCAGAGTTCTTCTTCGACTATTGTTGACACGGTGAGTTTGCATCTGAACGAGCGATATTGTTGTTACGAGATAGTGATACTGCATTGTTGACATCGAGCTCGATCTTCTTCATTCATACTTACGGGAAGTTAGTAATTGGAGCGTGGAACGGTTGCGTTATAATGTTATTAATAGATAACTGCGGATTTTCGTGCAAACTCGTGTTTTTCTAACTGTAAATATAGAACAGATTCTCTAAATAGCGATTCGTGTCGTATATTAAGCTCCACTACTCTGGACTCTTCACCTTGTACGTTTGACTTTTCTTTAGAATCTTTATTTTGGACGTACGTTTGATTCTTCCTTGGATTCTTAACTTTAGATGCTTCATTTCTGTTCCTTAATTTTGGATGCTTTACCTTGATTATCTTTGGATTCTTCATTTCTTCGTTTCTTTAAATTTCTTATATCAGATGTTGCATATATTTTTGCACATTATATATGCAGTTTGTGGATTTTTCTTTTCAATTTCTTGAAAATGCACGTTACATCTCCGTACTATAATTATTAAACATAGTTTCTTTCGCAGAAAGATTCAGGAGAGCAAAGGTCAGTGTCATTTGGAAATTTGCATCACCTCAGTAGATAAAATACGTTCGTTCGACACCTGATTACTCAAACGCTCCCCGCTTCCTGTTCTTTGCTAATTGTGCTAACACGAATGTTGTCGTAATCTCTATTTATAGTCATGAAATAACAACGTGTCCAGTTTAGTGTCGGCCTTCCATCATTCGTACAGTTTCTATGCGGGGAAGGCGATTCACTCGCGAGGAAAATTATTTCGAATCTGACTGCGCGTATCTCGATGGAATCGCACCATTCATTGACGAGGTGTCAATGTTGTCCGACGTGAAATGAGACCAGGTTAAATTCTGGTTACCATTGAAAGCTGGTCTTTCGTGAGATATTCTATTTATATGAATCTGCGGCGGATTAATTTTATAATTTGTATAGAGTATCCCGAATAATCGTGATGCAATTGGCAAAGTGGTAGTTTTATGCCAAAAATTAAGTTGAAAATATGTAATATTTTATAAATATTTTTTAATACGACTTAATTTTTGAGCACATCGAGTTTGAAAATTTATACAATGCTCGAGCATGAAATAAACAGTAAAGTATATTTGATTTTGATGTGTGAAGATAGGTCGGAAAAGTAAAAAACATTTTTTCATTATACTTAATTTTCAAAAAGGTAAATATCTTTTTCGAAATAAAAAAAGAGAGAAGACTGTTCAAATTCTGTTCTATATTTTCGACGTATTCACACAGAATCAGTGATTGAATTTTGATTGTTAAAATACCTTGTGCAATTGGATGTTATAATATAACAGAAGTTCATTGGTCTTCCAACTATTTATAATTTTTCGTTTAAATAAGAATTCGCTTACAAATAAATTAACAGACGCGAAATTCTTGGGAAAATATGTAATATGTAATATAACATAATTTCTTGACTGAAAGCAGACGATCGATCTGATTAGATTAAGATCGTATGAATAAGATTCGCTAATTTTGATTATTAGGGACGTGGGAATGTTTGTGGATAGCTGCCGATAGTTGAAATTACGATTTTATTAGTTTCGCTAATATTAGCTTCGGTTTTCGATACTTCACCATTTGAGAGGAGCACTTGAAGGCTTTTATTAGCTTTATATCTTCGAAAATGTATATCTTTGATAAATAAAACGCGTAACATATAAATAGGAAAAGCTTTTCAATTCAATTCAGTTAAGTTAAAATAGATTTGATAATATTTAGATGATGGAACGACTTATGATTCAGTAGATGCAAGAAAAAGAGGGCAAGAAGTAAGTGCTTAATTAAAATTCAATGATACTCGATACAACCAAAGTGATCAATTCCATCGAGGTTAATCATTTTTCAAGAACTTAAGAAATATTTCGAAAATAACGTAGTATCGTAAAATCATTCGAATTGAATAATTTAATGGGAAATAAAAATCGTTTAAATAAGATTTCTTAGACACTATAGAATGATTAAATAAATTACGTTTAAAAACATTTCTGATTTCTTTATCTGGCCTCGTTCTTTAAAAATCACTCTGTATTTATGACGCCTCAAAATACAATTTTTAAATTCTACGTTCTAAATAGAAAAAGATAAACAGAGTGATTCTCAAAAAACAATCAGTTAAACTTAGCAGGAAACGTTTTTCTATGCTACTAGGACATAGCAAACCTTCGATTGGTAATCAATTAAGTGATGCATCAAGAGATACAATTTTCTAAACGTCAGTTGGAAGGCCTTCCCAGATAAAATTTATCAGGGAATACACTTTTCCTTGGAACGTAGAAAGTAAAACAAGAGCCGAAGTCGTTCCATTGTAGCTTTGAATCCTTTATTCGCAACAATGCCTCGAGACACAATACTGTCCAACGTAAACCAAACCGATATGAAAGAGTCCAACTATACCCAATAGTCAATCGACTATTCACTCCCCTGTTCTCCTGTTCTGTCATTGAAATAACGGTGATTAACTTAATTGGGGAATATTGTTCGCAACTCGACGAGCATCTAGCAAAAGATTGTTCCAAGACGATTTAACGAACAGAATCGTATTCGACAGGCGTTAAATAACGAAATTAGCGGAGACAGGTTTTCATTGCCTATATATTTTGCGTCAAGGAGGTTTACATAACCTGTGTGTAATTTGCGCTGATTAAAGAACACTATTCGATCGCTGATTAGCACGTACAGTGTCAATTTTATTGGATCGCCTACGGGAATTATGTTGAATCGATAGCTCGCGTTACTTGACCTCAAAACGTCGCCGATATGTCTACCTGGACGTTAACGGCGTGAAACGTCGTGTAGATAAACCTAGCGTTGCCGTTTTTTTTACTCAAACTTGACCCTCATCCACTCACTTTCCATCGTACGATGCATTTTTAATGCCAGTACTGTTAAATCGGTCGTACTTGTATCTAAGAGTGTTCGAATGGTTTCGTGTGCCCTGCACATTTAGACGAAGGCTACAGATCTGTAATTTCGGCGTTAACTGTTTCGAACCACGCATCCCTTCATTCAATTTCTTCATATTGTGATATTTCAGACGCAAACATGCAATCCGAGAAGACGGACAATGAAACCGAGAAAGTAGAGAAAAACGACGTTCAGGCGGAGAACAGTGAAGGTGAAAAGAAAGAGACAAAGTCGGCGGAAGAAACTGCGGCTAACAAGGTGGCGAATTTGAAGATCGAGGATGAAACTGGAAATTCAACGCCTAGCAGCCCTGGCGCCGCTCCGTCTGGAAGTTTTCTGGCGAGTTTTAAAGCTTTCTCGAAATTCGGTGACCCAAAAAGCGACGGGAAGCTGATTACGCTGAGCCAGAGCGATAAATGGATGAAACAGGCGAAGGTGATCGACGGAAAGAAGATCACTACTACTGATACAGGGATTTACTTTAAGAAACACAAGTATGAGAATTTTCATTGATTAATTTATCTTCGAGTAGAAAGTAATAATCTAGTCAAAAATATTGATCAATCTTCTAGTAGGAAAATAAATAATTTTATGTATATAATATTTGTAGTAAAATTATTACGTATTAAACGAAAAATAACAACGATGAAATAGAATATCTGAACAATTTCTACGGAAATTGATTTCGGTTTTAGATCTACGAAATTGGGCATTGAACAGTACAAAGCGTTCTTGGAAGAACTGGCCAAAAGTAAAAAGGTCGATTTGGCAGAGATGAAAAAGAAGATGGCGAACTGTGGACCACCTGGGGTTAGTAGTGGTGCTGCAGGAGTAAGTATCACACACAAACACACACCCGTAGAGGTTTGTCCAGCGTTCCATAATTTACTTCTAAATTCACGATAAATATGGAGCATGGCTGGTTTCATAGTTCGTGGTTTGATCGATCGCAAACAAGCTTCTCCCACGGTTTTGCAAGTTAATGCAAACTGGAGGTAGTTTGTCCATTTAATATCACAACCTTGTCACTGTATCGACACTGACGATTTACGATGTCGCCAGATCTGAACATAATTTTTAACGATCACGTATCTTAGATTCTCGCCTACATTCTCGTCACGATCATTGAGCAACCTTCGTGTTAATTAGATTCGTGTGTCTTAAATATCTCTCGAGAATCTCTCGAAAAAAATCCATTTACGATCCCTGGAAACGTAAATCCGTGATATGTGATGATTTTTGTTAGAGCTACTTCACTTTTTTGCGTATGAGTGTTGTATTTTGAAATTAGCTAGTCAGACTATGAATGGAATTCAGAATGCTGTTCTAATTTAAACGAATTAATTCTTCGTAACAGAGTATTTCTATTATCAATGGAATATTGTACATTATATACGTATATAATTTTGTTTCTATTTTTGTAAAAACAATATCGTTGGCAAGGTAAGCGAAAGTGAGGCAGCTCAAAAATAATGATTTTCGAATTATCAGTACAAAAATGTAGAAGAGACAGTCTTTTATCGATTATGAAACTTTTGCTCACTGATTTCTGATAATTTGGTCTTTCTGATTCGTGTGACGTGCACTGCATTCTGTTATCACGAATTTTATCTTTACTATCATCGCGAACAAACGCATATTGGCAATACAAGAAGTGTGCTACATTGACTTGCATTGTTTCTTTAATTAACAAAATAATATATCAAATTTGTTGCACAAAACATACTTTTTTCGAGACGTATCACAAGGGAGCGATATTATGTATATATAAAAATGTAACGTTGATACTCGTATCTCGTAATTTTTCAGTTGTCTCTTCGTGTTATGAAACTCCATAAGACTATACATCTTGTTTTATTTTACAATTATTATTTCAAGAATATTCTCTTTTAGACTGGGAAGGCGGCCTCCACAGTGGACAGACTGACAGACGTCAGCAAGTACACAGGCTCTCACAAGCAGCGCTTTGACGAGAGTGGTAAAGGCAGAGGAATCGCTGGTCGAAAGGACCTGCCTGACCAGTCTGGCTACGTGCAGGGCTACCAAAACAAAGACACCTACAACAAAGCCCACTAGTTGGAGAGATCCGCGCGTTTCTGTGATGTCTTTGACACTGTGTTGTCCCGTCCACGCACTTCACACGAAACGCCCACGTGTCGTCCGAGTTCTTGTCTCGTCTAGGTCGCGTTCCTCGACTGGCGCACCTGATCTTCCTGCTGCAGCCTGTTGACACACGCCGATGACAATCGACGCAAGCAACGGTGACGATGATCGGGCGAACGCGTTGGAAGCTCTCTTCGATGATAATACATACCTTTCAGACGACTCAACGAAGAAACCAACGAGTCGAAAATTTCGTTCGACTTTCGACTTTCTTCGTGGCGAACCGCTGAGAATTCGAGGAGCTGGTGGTGGTTTCTTGGGCGATCACGAGGTCACGTAGGTCATCGATGATTCGACGAAGCGTTCTTGCGAAGATGGCTTGTGAAACATCTGGGAGTTGAGCTGTTTTAACGAACAAGACACTCTCTTTTGTTACTAATCTCCTGGACACACATTTCCATAGAAAACGTCATTCGAATTTCTGGTACTCTTAAAGTTCGTTCAAAAGCATCGTGCGCTTCGTTTGCTTTGCAAATCCGTGATTTCGCTTTTTACTGGACTGGATTGATTCTAATCGTGACGCAGTTCCAACGGTTTGTTTTCTCTTTGGTTCTCTTTGGAATTTAAAGCGTGAGTAATTTTGTTGTATCGTTCAGTTGATACGATAATATGAAAATGAAAGAACATCTACAGTGATTCAGGTATCGAAATTCTGCTTCTATTTTCGAACGATTGGAATTATATCTTAATTACGTACGATTTCAATTTATACACACCACGCTCTCGTTTCGTTTTTCTTAAACGTACCGAACAACAATTTGACAGGGTCGCAAGTACAAATATTTTTTCTTCGTTTCTCAAACGCGTATTCAATCGAAAGTTCAAATGCTACTCGTGACACTTAAGCTTCGAAATTCTTTTTATACGCATATTCTACGATCGTATACATTACTTACATAGCAAGGATCGTATACATTATGGCAATATAGATTTACGCGAACACTAGTCAGAGTTAGTTAAATGGAAATTAATGGAAACGGTAAAATCGATGCTGCAGAGCATACAACTCTATTATAAGTTGAGTAACGAGTTCATTCACACCTTTTTTTTTTTGAAAGAACGCATTTAGTGTTATTACTCTCGTGTAAAATCTTTCCGATCGAGGAGTAATTTGTCTCTGTCTGCGGTATTCACAATTTTCATAATTTCGAGACGTCGTAAAATGAAAAACGAACGAACTTGTTACTCGACACTTACTTCTATATTACGCGCGTATAATCTTTGCTATTCTCTCGGAGGATCACCGCTCGGGTTTTTGGTGCAAAGTTATTGTGAGAGCTCTCTCTTGCACAATGATCGACTGATTAATAATATTAGTAAACTGACAAGTTAAGTTAAGTTAGGTAAGTTATAGTTTTCTCTTTTCTTTCCTTGATTTTGCAAAATGTTTTCGATATTATATCATTGGAATATGCACGTGACAAGCAGGAATATGTACGAAACACACGAAGTAAAGCACTTATTATAATTCTTATAAACTTACTATGAACAAATTAATCTCTGTTTAAATTCCATCTCTCCAAGTGTGTGTGTCGATAAGAATGAAAGTAAATAACTTGTAAAATTTTACTAATATTATTGGTCCGATTGTGCCAGATCGCGCAACCATATGGACGTACAATGTTTGCAATCGACGCGTTGGAGTATACGATGGGATGGTGGTTGGATTGATGTGATCACGCGAATATTTCGAGATATTTGTGGTTATTCTTACGATATCTGCGTATGCGTACATTAATCGAATTAAAGTGTACTTAAAAGATGAGACCGCCTGGCTCGCAATGGCGGCGAACTCGAGACCAAAATCCATAAATTCTCTCTCTCTATCTATCTGTCTTTCTTGGTACTAAATTCTCGAAGTGATAATTTCAAGTGAAGTGTAAACGTGAAACTCACCGTTTTCAATCAGCAGACACGACTGATTGAAAGCGATAAGATATTATTTTTTCTCTTTAAATTAATAATTTCTTTAGAAGGTACTGCCGTTTATTCTACGACGAGTCTTCTTCAAAATATTTTTTTGCTTTTATTTTCAAAATAATTGTCTCGCTTTCGCAACAGTGGCATCATCGTATCGGTAAAGCACTTTACGAGTTCTCTCTTTAATCGATGTACACTTTATTTAAGGGACAACAACGTACCTCGATGGATGCTTCCCTAATTCTAGGGGGCTTTTGATTCATTCGAAATAATAAAGTTGAACGAAAGGAACTTTCTATTTTTATTAGTTTTATGCTTTCCTGGAATTCTTAGAATGAAATATCATTATTAAGAACTAGAGTTAGGATATTTGAGTCAAGTTAATCGCAAGCCAATTTGTCCCTAATTTACTACGTAGCAAAAATTCATTCAACTAATTTGGCTATTTCTGTACTGAATAGGAGTGAATAATAATCTAATAAAAAAGAGCGCTATCTACTTGCAAAAAATAAATGAGAACTGTAGACTATTTTGTACGACAAGTTTGATTAAAGATCTTGAAGAATCCCTGAAGAATAACCTGTGGGGTGAGGAGTTTTCAACAAATGAATTCTTCTTCAATAAAAAGTTCGTTTATTTCGAACCTCTGTGCTCCAACGCAGAGATAAATAATATCGTAGTCTCAAGTCCACGCAACAGCGTTGCAGGCTTCGTCTAATGTAAATTCGGACACGATCAATCTCGCGATCTGATCGCAACGTTACAGAGGAATAGGTGTAATTAAATGCTTGGCAAGCGAGTGCGTTATAAATACGTCAGCGAGATCGTTGCGCGTGTCGTTTTCCACACGCGTGGAAATGGGGCAGCCATTTTCAATCTGTTGGCTAAATAACATATTTAAAACGCTGGAATATCAGAATTCTCTTTTTACGGACGCTTTTCTCTTTTTCACGTATACGTTTCTTTTATTTTCTTTTCTTTTTTTTTTACGTGCGCTTTTTTCCTTTTTGACATATTAAAGAATATTAAAAAGAAAGAATACTGAAATGAACAGATAGGAGAGAACAATTAAATAACTTTCATTTAAATTACAACGACTGAAAACCAATTTTCTCATACGCGTGATATAATACAAATATTTTTATATATATATTTATATATATATATATATATGTAAAAAAATGTATATATATTAAACTCTGCATTCGATTCGAAATCGAATTTGAACGTCCTACAGAAACGTTAACACGTCATGCAATACAATTGCAGAGAGAGAAAAAAAGAAAGTAGAAAATTTTAATAGATCCTTGTTGGTTTTCAAAATTAACCAACGCAAAGTGAAGGAATATTTCTTCGAGTACGTATAACGTACGCAACGAGTCGTTAAATTAAAAACAAAACAAAAAAAGATAAAAGATGGAGATGCTTCAATTATCTTATTGCTTCCAAATATTTCGAAAGCAAATCTTAAACCACGACGGTCGTCATCAGACTGCGGATTTTTATGCAAATTGTCACTTTTCGAGAATACAATTGAACAAAAGCTCTTGGTAGAGAATTGTATTACCAAATATTATAGAAGACTCGCACGTTTCT
Organism: Melipona beecheii; assembly: GCA_032399605.1. Classification (NCBI taxonomy): domain Eukaryota; kingdom Metazoa; phylum Arthropoda; class Insecta; order Hymenoptera; family Apidae; genus Melipona; species Melipona beecheii. The sequence continues at coordinate 7,545,558 of JAUCMO010000291.1, read as the reverse complement.
TTCACGTGCAATTTTTTTTTATCTAAAAATTTCCTAAAAATGCATAAAAACCCCAAATCTAGAGAAATTTTCGAGGAATCGCGAGTTTAGCTAAAGGAAAAATCAACTCGTAACTTAAATACGCGTGCAAAGCTCTCGAGTTTACACTGTGGTCGTTCTTCTAACAGAAAGGAGTATTTGTTTCAACGAATCGACAGTCTTCTACGATAGAAATAGTAACGATAGTTACAATTCTGTAAGAGTATCGACCGAGGCTCGAAGACGAGATCTGCTGGTAGAATCGATCGATCCTTTGCTGGTCCCTGCACCGTCCAATCTGGAGACTATTTCTTCTCTCAAAGCGGTAAGAACACGTCGATCCTGCCGATTTTGCGGCGGTGCGATCTGCAATGCCTCTTGAACGTCCGACAACGCGTCTTCCAACAGATCCAAATCGACCCGTGCCTTTGCCCTCGCGTAAAATGCTTCGTACGATACTGGGCGAACTTTCAGAGCCTCGTCGGCGAGTTCGATTGCTTCCGCGCATTCCTGTTTGAGCAAAAGTTCAGAACAATGAAAATTGATTGTGCGAGAAATTGTTCGTGAAACTAGATGAAAATTTGCCAACTGCTTTGTTGCGATGTAAAGCGGAAAATATAAAATGAATTAGAGTAAAACCTCGTTTATCTGAATACGTTGGAGAACAAGGTTGTTCAGATGATGGAAAAGTTTGGATAGCTACTCTCATTTGTTTAGACAATAAGAGATAGTGAATAAGTTTCTACTGTACTTAAAATTGAATGAAAAAATTTACAATTGGAGTCAATGTATAAATAGATAAAGTAAGTAGATAAATTCTATAAATAGATAAAGACTTAGCTGAAATTATATATATATATATATATATATATATGGATATTCTTGAAATTCCACGATTTCCATTCAAAAACTGTTCCATTACGATACGAAGAAGGAAATAAACTTACGCAACGTACTACGATCTATAGATAGCTCAGCTCCATGAATGAAGGTGTTAGTTCATTCAATCGCACGCGCAACCATACTCACATTCATCTTGCGCTTGCATCGACTGAGATTGAGCAAGAAATTCAGCCGGAGTTGCGCAAACGTCTGCAGTTGCAGCATCATGTGACCCTGCTCCTGCTCCTGGCAGTCTTCTTCAGGCGACGTTGGGAACTTTCGAAGAGCGTACGCGTATCTGTGCGACGCCTCTTTCAGCCTGTTCTTCCGATAGAGCACGTTTCCATCCTCCAGCAGTTTGTTCAACAAGATTAACAGAACGTCAGGCTTCCCAGCGGCCATTGCCCAAGTGGCGGGGCCTAATTTTGCTCCGCGGCGCAGGAAACACTGCACCACCGGTATGTTTCGACATCCGATCGCTCGGTCCAAAGGTCGCATTCCGTGGAGATCGACGTGCTCCACCGCTGCTCCTTTCTCGAGCAACAATTGCACCAGCTTTGGATTGCCCTGGGAAGATATTGACCGCAATTGTTAGTTACGGAATTGTGAGTCTCTAAATAATTACCATTAATGGTACGGTGGTATAATCAGCGGATTTTTGTGCAAATTTATATTTTTTTGCTCTATAATTTAAAAAAAAAAATAGAATCTCGTTAGAAAGTTGTTTTGTATATCAGATATTACAAAAAGCATTACACTTCAGATATTTTATGTATTCTTCTTTTTCATACTATGTACTCACGTTCTGTGCAATTTCAAATTTTCAAATTTTCTATAAATGCATAAAAATTCGCAGTCTAGTAACTAGACTCGGAAATCTAATAAATTTTATTTGTCTCTCTTTGAATGGATTTTCTTTTAACAGCAAATGCAACGAAAGTATCACAATACAACAAAAAGCTACAATGTGAAAAGATATAAATTGGTGCCTGACAATTAATAGTAACAGGGTAATAATATCAACCAGAAATCTAATATTTAATTTTAACTCTTTCGATTTTTTTTTACGATATAATAGTACAAGACTGCAGTGTGCTTACGTTTGAGAGAACATAAATTAAAATAGAACATCTCACCTGGAAGGCAGCCAAGTCCAAAGGAGTTCTTCCAGTATTATCATTAGTATTAACATCAGCGCCATGATCGATGAGATTTTGTACAGCGACTAATCTCCCCCTTACGCAGGCCCAGCAGAGAGCAGTTAGGCCTTCCTGATCCCTACTTTCTAACACGGATCCTTTATCCAAGAACAGTTCGATTAAATTTGTATGGCCTTCCGAGGCAGCCAACATTAACGCGGTGCGACCAACTGGATCTCGTTGATCCAAGAGAGATGCTGCGTCGTCCAGAACGGTATCCGTGCTGCTTGATAGCGTTCCTACAATCATTTCGTATCCATAATCATTCTTTTGACTCTTATATCCAAGCAAAACGATCTTTAACGTTTTAAGAAAATGTTTAACATAGTTTTTTCATATTGCAGGCTCAAGATGAAACTGAAATGTATCTGTAGTTTTAAATAACGATATAACACTTAAAATTCTTTAAAACATCGTTTTGGCAACATTTTACTGACCAGAAACTTCCATACATATATATTCTTTTAATATTATAAAAATACAATTTGCCTATACTACCATAGATCATTATAAATAATTTTTATTATATATAAACCATATATGGAATATGAATTCTTCCATAAAAGTAAATATTTTTTATATTATAGAAATAAGAATAATTTTCGATATTCACCCTGCAGGAGTCTTTCAGCTGTACCCCAGTGTCCTTCTCTAGCAGCCAACATTAATGGAGACAATCCTTTCGCGTTTACAGCGGTTGGACTCGCACCTCGGGCCAATAACGCCGAAACAGTGGCGGTAGAACCGTTCGCAGCGGCAATAGTCAAGGCAGTCTCGCCTATCAAAGTGTCAGGACGATCGACTATCACTTCGGCCATATCCAGTAGATATTCGACGATGTTCTCGTGGCCTTGAGCCGCTGCAGCGACCACAGCCTGCTGAGCAGCTTCCTCTCTGCCTATTTCCTGAGATCCTTCCGTCTCACTTACGTTGGTTGGAACTAACCAGTCGCAAGCTAAGAGATAACCGACTACCGATAATCTTCCGTATCTTGCCGCGTGAACCAATGGACACTGTCCAGCCATGTCTGTGTGGCCCAGTGAAGCTCCAGCAGCGGCTAACCTGAAGTGGAATTTTCATTTTCTTTTCTTTTTTTTTCTTTATTCACAAATGTATATTGTTTTGCTATTATGTTCCACATTTAATTTCAAAATCCCACAATTGGTCGAATCGCATATAAAATCATAACATTATATTTGGACTTACGTAGTCAAATATCGTAATTGCGCAAAATTATTCAGCTTCGCTCACCTTCTGACGACGTCGCAATGGCCACGAGCGGCCGCCAACGAGAGCGCCGTGTACCCCTGACTATTCGTCAGTTCAACGTCAGCGCCGAACTCCAACAACAACGAGACCATTTCCACCGAGCCCTCGTGGGCGTACATGCAAAGGGCTGGTGCGTTGCCCAGGTACTCGGTGATATGATTCGGAGATGCTCCTGCCAGCAAAAGCAACCTCGACACCTTAACATTCGGGCTGTAGATATTCCTCAGCGTGCACAACGCCGAAGAAACACATTCCGTGGACGATGCCAACCAGATGGCCTGATCAGGGATACAGAAACAACAGATTTCGTAATCGATTCTATTGTAACCTTTGTGAGAAATGCAAATGAGAGAGAGAGAGAGAACAGGTGGTTGGTTACCTGTAAATCGCGCGAGGGCCAACACGGGGCAACGCTTCTGTAAACGTGCGCCTTGAGTATGTGATGACCCAGTTCGAGGGCTTTATCACCGTCTAACGGTGCCTGAAGACGAGATAGCCTGTACGCGATAGCTGCGTGACCGAGCCTCAGGTCGCAGAGGAATTTGGTCGATTCGCCCTCGTCCCTCCTGATCAACCACTCCCTGAACGACGGATGGAAGAACATGTAGGTGTTGTCCAGACGTTTCACGAGAAATCCAGAGAGCATCTGATAACGAGAGAACGAGAGTGATCGTTGTGCAACAACGGTGGGCGGGTTGCGATTGAGTAAGAAAGAATTTCACCGTTATGGAGAATGTTCAATTGTTATAAAAAAGTAGTGGACTGAAGACTGTCACAAATACATATTTAACAGTTTGACAGAAATATATTTATATCAGCTATTAGTTATAGCTTTGAAATGGTAACGACATTCGTAAAAATTATTTAGAGTATGTGAAAGGTACAAGAACAGTTCATATTATAGTGGAGACTTTTGACACTTACTTGATCCATTCGAGGACAGCGAGAGTAGAACGAACAGTGCCATTATAGAATTTGTTTCAATTTTGATCTCGTTCATATAAGGGGAACTTACTTTGAATCTCTGCAGAAAATCCTCCCATGAAACGAAGTGATTCGTGTTCAGAGAGTTCACCGAGTAGAAGATCTCTGGCAAGGTGAGAGGATACAGAGCAGCTAAGCAGACGCCTAACAGGGGTTGAATCTTGTCGAAGGACGTCGTTGTTGGGAACCTGAGGTTAAAGTGCAGTTGGAAAATCTGTGCTAGAGAAACTGGCAGTACCTGAAACACAAATTTCAAATATATATATACATATTAAAAACGACACTTTAACAACAGACGAATGTATTTATTTAATTGAAAAATGACACGAAAAAAATACTCCAAATTACACAAAAAAGAATGTGTAATTTTATACAGCTTGAGAGAGAGAGATACATTGGTAGATAAAAAATTCTATTCACCTTGTAGCTGGCAGATTTAGCTACCAAGTGACCGCTCTCGATAAGATCAAGCGTCAGCTTCGCAAAGAGGAAGCTGCCTCTAGCTAACGCGAGTAGATGCGAGGCAAATCTCATTTGATTCGCGCTGCACGATGATTCCGCCTTTCCGTTTACCGACGCCGTCACGTTCGTTTGAATCGCGGGACTCTGAGCTAATCGATATCCAATGTAGTCCGATAGATCCCTGGTTACGTTACTGCAGGAGTTATCGTTCGGAGCTCTGTCCAGGGACACTCTGGTATAAGGTAGCTGTTTCGCACACTCTAGCAAGTGCGTCCTTACTGTGCAAACGATTTTTAACCAGCTAGGGAAATTGGGAGCGTGCCTCGTTAGGAAAGACGCTATGGTGTCGCCTCGGTCTGGTCTGTGGTATTCGGCTTCGCAGACGGCGTCGATTAATATCACCTGATGAGTGGAAATTACGTCTTCATATTAGAGATGTCAGAGTTTTCATTTTATTAAAGAGATTTATCTGTAATTTATCTTTGAAATTAGAATTATTATTTCTATGATGAAAGGTAAAATGTTTTTCCACATTAAAAAAAATATACTCTGTTTTCCTAATTTAGATTGCTGCTTACAATTGCTTCTTTTACTCACCATATTGGTGTCAGGCAGTCTGTTAGTTTTCTTTAACGTTGACAGAGGTTCGATAATACCCCTTGACAGCGCGAGATCTGGATCGACAGTGCACTCTCTTTGCGACAAGGACCCCTGTATATGGGGTTCGGAGAGCAAATATTCTCTATAGGATATGAGCTGAGGAGCTTGACATAATTGCGCAGCCAAGGAGTGAATCAGATCTGGTACCAAACAGGTACTGTTATTATCCGCTTGACAAAAGTGATACGCTACTACGTGGGATGCTAACTCTCGAACCTGTTTAGAATAAAATTTTTACCAATTGTTTATTAATTTTTGGTTTGTAAAGAAGATATCCGAGCTGAGAAAGAGAACAAAGAAATTTTTTTTTATATACCTTCTCGTTAGTATAACGAATACTAGCATGTAAAGCCGAGGTGCATCCAGTTTTCTCTTTTTCGTCAGTTTCTTCGCTGATCTCCGAGGGGAGAGGCTGCTCCCGTCTTCTTCCAAAACAACTATGTTCTACTAACTGCAGAACCAATGCAGTCTTTCCTGTTCCAGGAGATCCAGAGATCAAAACTCCGGGACTGGAGCCGTTCACCACCGATTCTAGTTCCTGCAGTAGCCACTGGCGACCGGTGAACAGTGGATCGGCTTCTAGTAGAGGTACTTCGAAGAATAAGGGCTTCAGGGTCAACTGCGTTGCGTGGTGTTGTATAAAGCGTACTAAAAAGAAAACAATTGATTCAGTGCTGGCACACAATCAGAGCTGAGCGAATATTACTTTTAACAACGAGTAAAGTCCAATGTATCAGTGAATAATGACTTTATTTGAAGAAAAATCGATTAATCACTAACAGATTTGTTATTTGAAATTTGTTTAAATTTTCGAATCAAGATCACAGTTCGCAAATTGTAGAAAAATCGAGTAACTTTTTTCTTGAAACTACGTTTCAAACTTCGAAAAGCTTACATTTCGTATCTACGGCTCCTTTAATGTTCCCAGCTCTGGCCGATCTCCTGGCGCAGGACCGTCTATTCTTAAATTGGCCGAGCTCGTCGCTCTGGCCAGGCTGCGAGGCGTTCACGGAATGTCTTCTAGGAGTAAGAGGGCTCGAGCTGCCGTTCGACAAGCCCGAAACGGAAACGGACATCGACATCGACATAGACGTAGACGCAGAAACCGACGTGGAGATGGAAGCCAAGCTTCCAGCGCTGTCACAGTCTCTGGACTTGCTCTTCCCTTTGACCTTCGATTTAGGTTTGGTCGGGCACCGCGAAGCTGCGACAGCTTCAGCTTCGCTCGACGTTCCAGTCAACGTGGACACTGGGCTCGTGTTCGTCGAGGCCAGAGTTTGAGTCTCGAAGCTGGTCAGACTGCTGAACGAGGCTGCTGAACTATCGTGACCTTGGATTGGCACTCTAGATTGACATGCACCTGCACTGGAACGATTCGAAGTGCCAGGTAGATCGGTCGTGTCTACGCTGCTGCTCGCTCGGGTGTGATTTGATCCAAGAAGAAGGCCCAGCCTCATGTGAAGGTCGGATTGAGACGACTTTCTCGTCTTCGAGGACAAAGGCTTCACGCAACCTCCTTCATCGTCTGAGAAAAGAAAGAACATTTGGGTTGTTAGATCATGGAGTGAGCATGGGAGTGAGTGCAAGAGTAAGAAAGATGCATAAATAAAAACCACACAGAAACACGTGTTTTCAAGATGCAGAATCCATACTGACTTTGTCCCTACGTATAATAGAATTCTGTTATGGATTAATTTTTCATTGGCGCGACGATAGTTCAGACGACGAATAATGTATCAATGGATTTGTGATAATGATAAAAAAAATGATAACTCAATTAACAATTGCTTGGTTATAGATGGCGACAGATGTAATATCTCATTCTCAGGAAAAATAAGAAGATATACAGGAGAAAATTTATTACGAATTTCTATATATTTCTATATAGCCATAGTTTAATTTCGCGTAAATTCAACTCGTACTATATCGATTAAGATTTAAGACTGTTCTCTGAAAATTGCACAGGAAAAGAATTTGTGCTTCGAACACACACACACACACACACACACACACACACACATAGACTGATCGTACTAATCGACGTCTCCGTGCATGCTTCAAACTTTGCAAGTGCTCTACCGGAAGTGTGAGGGTGGATAGGAAAGTGCCAATGCTACAAGAAATTATTAACAATGGAACAACGCGTGAGTGCCATTCGAGCAGCCCAGGTACGTACAGTACGATACGATTTTATCGATTCTAAACACACGAGAGTGAGAGAGGATGCACACTCGATTCTTTTTTAAAGGTGTTCTCCCTGCCTGTGACTTTGTTCCTCGAGTCGATGAGCTGGTTCAACCCATCGTTCGCCGTTCCTTGACTGTTGCTCCACAACGATTTGATTTTCCCGAGCACTACACCCGGCCATCGAGACTTCCCCTCCCAAGAAGAGGCCATCCATGCTACACCCGTGGTTGGTTTATCATTAATAATTACTGGTAAGCAGTCTCCCTATTCCGTTACGTGGTTATCTATTTTATTAGAAGTGGTTAACGGTGATTTCCAGTTGAATGTTACCTGACAGGGCGGAAGGATTGTCGTTCGCGACTGGCTCTGGAGAGGATGCTCCTCGTCTCGACGATCTTTGGGGAACGAACGAGCTCCTGAGGACCTTCGGGTTCAGGAAGAACCTCTTCCTTTGATTCGGTGGCGTTGGACAACCTGTTGTTGCAATTTTACATCGTATTTTGTAAATATTATGTATTTACAGGGTGTTTCTCTTGTTATTGAACGATTTCCCCAAACAGGAAGTTGTTGAGTGAATGTTGTTGCAATATCAAGAGTGAACGAACGTTGAGGTTGCTGTGTATTCATTTATTTTTAATTCTATTTCGAGGGTCCTATCTAGAGAATTTCCCCGATTTAGAGTTTCGTAAAATTATTCACGATTACGTTAAATGAATATGTGTGATCTTAAAAAAATTTTTTCTTTGCTTACGAAATTTATGTTTTTCTTTCAATTGACTTGATGAATAAAGCCGTGATATACGTATGTTAATGTTTCAATAAGCGTTAACGTTTAATTTACGTACTCTGTGTCATCATCTGAAGCTTCTGTCGACCCTGCGACGACGAGGACTCCGGAAGCGTCGGTGGCTTATTCTTCAAACCCTTGGCCATCGCCATGAAAGAGACACTTTCGTCCGTGTCTCTTTGCTAAATAGAACAAATCAAGTCTAAGCAATCTTTATCTTTGCTTAACAAACAAATCAACTTGGAATTCTCGTTTAAATCCAAGTTACCAAAAAATATTTATATTTTCTAATTACACGTACGAAGAAAGACTCTGCAGAAAACTCGCATGGCGGAGAAGAATATTTAGGTTCTTACTTTCTAAACTATTCTAATTGACATCGTTTCTTTGAACGCAATCAACCGCAGGAGGACAAGCATCGAACAATAGCGAGAAAAATGGCCTAGACATTCCAACGATCGAGAGGCACGATTCAAAGTGTTCGAGGGATCCGCGTAAGAAAGTGTTACTCGGCTCGATTCGAAGAGGACGATATGCTTACGTGCATGACTCTCGAAGGAAGATTGGCTCTCGTGGTGACTTTCGTACGCGGTCTGGGGCTGCCGCAGAGAGAGTTCACAGTTGATGACTCATCGATCCAGCCATCCGTGGGCGCGAGGATGGACATGGGCCCCGAGGAGCCGGTGAACTCCTCCCTGAAGGGTCCCTCCAAACCGTCGTCGTCGTTGAAGTCCGCTCGAAGGCAAAGCGGGCAAGCCTCGCTGCGGAACAAGCAGGAATAGCAACGTTCGTGGCCGCAGGAGTCGATCAGTCGACGTTTCTTCCCCTTGTCGAACGGCATCTCGCAGGATGGACAGGTTGAACCACCCAGCATCCCCGTGGACTCCACCAGCGCTCGGATCTGGGCCAGATCTGCAAGGGATTTATTCATTTGTAACGATTCTTTTTTTGATCGATCGAATGATAATTTGTGAGATATATATAAATTTGCATGTAGGCAAATGTAGTATGTATGAGCACACTACTTATATATATATATATATATATATATAAGGAAGTGGTGAAAACGTTTACACTCTTCAATCTCTCGCTTAAGTATTTTTCTGAAAGACGTATGTATACAATATACATATAAAAAGTATAACGTTGATATTATAGTATAAAATTAAAGACACATTTTAAAAATATGGATCCTTAATTAATTTAATACACGTTTTTGCGATCTCCATGCTTGCTCGAGTACTTCGAGAGGCGCACGAAGAAGAAGCGGAAGCGGAGGAAAAAAAGAACGGTACGAGGCCACGACTTCCTCATGTGACGCGAATCGAAGTCAGACGTTCCACTTAACTCACGAGCCCGTGAGTTTGACAGTCAGAGGGACCATCTGTCACGAGGAATCTGTACGGGACACACGCTGGTATCTCGGTTAGTAGAGACACGTCGTGTGTATCAGGGAAGCGGCCGCGGTTCGTTCATCGATAATGGATAAACGAGCCGTAGCCGTACGGGAAGGCGCCATATACTTAAAGGATTCTAGAAAGTGAGGTCAAGAGAAGGCCTCCTCCTCGCGTGCCTCCTCCCCTTCGTCGTCGTCTTTATCCTTCCTGCGTGTGTACATACGCGGAACCTGCTGGCGCTTCTACTCCTTGATTCTCGATCGATTCTATGTGTGTCGTTCCTTGTACCGTACGTCATCTGCCGCGGAATTTATGGCAGCGCCAGATTAATGGCTTCGACGGGTCCTTTCCACAGGGAAAATTATGTTTACGCTCGTGTCGGAGTTTGTTTTCCACGATAATCTCGATGCAAGAGATATATAGCGAGGTTATAAAATTGGTCAGGTGTTAATGTTTCGAAGATGTACATATACATATATAGAAGATTTCAAGACTCGATTCAGGCTCGTGTAATATCGTATGTACAATTTAAATATTTTTGATAGTGTTTGTGAAGACGATGCGCAATTTTGTTTGCAACAATGACGATCTGAAACTTGAGACGTATCTATTGGTCTACTATATGTGAATGTACAATTCTACTGATTGACCTGAACTGCAGTTAAATTAATCGGTGACTCCTCTTAATGCTTTAATTTATGACCTCATTTACAATATCCCTGCTATCAAGTGTACCAAAGAGGACGTTGAAAATGGTTGGATGTTCGTGGAGGAGGAGAGGAAGGAACCCAGGGCGCGTTGAATGGGTCGAGCTATGCAAATTGCAGATTAATACGATCACGGTTAGCAGTTGAGGCAGTTAAGACGTGGGCGGTTCCGCAGCGATTACTTTGTGTAATTGAACGGCTAGGGGCGAGGATGCGACCAGTCTATGCCCATTAAATGACAGGATGGTATACGGTTCCGAGAAACACGAAGATTCGTGAAACAACAAGCAATGAAATTGAAGCAAACTTAAGATTTAAGTCATTTAGGATTAAGGATGAAATAATTAATTAATCAAGTTAGAAGTATACGACTTTCGAAAAAAGAAAAACGATCATATTTTGACAGAGAATATATAAAAATAATAACTTATTAAAAGAATGTTACAATACGTATTTATAGAAAAACAGCAACAGGTGGTTGTCTAGAAATTTTGCTGCCTGTTAAAATCTCTCGCAAGAGCAAGTCTGTAAAATTAGCTTTTTCCAATCCACGGTTGATTCACGTATACCGCGCAAGTGTACCGTAATGCAGGATAATTTGCGACAAGCTGATCGAACAGCTCGAGTCGAAGCGCGATTCCGCGGGATGAAGCGATGAAAAGAAGAAAATAATTCGGGTCGCACGACCCTTTGTACCGGTAAGTCCACGTCGAAGCAGGTGCAACACACCGCCTCGGTTACCGTAAGCTGGGTCAACGCACCCAGAAGAGACGCAGAAACGAAGAGAGAGAGAGAGAGAGAGAGAGAGAGAGAGAGAGAGAGAGAGAGAGATAATCACACACAGTCGTTTCCACGGTAAACTCGTACAACGATGTCGTTTTCTCCGGAGGCATCACTGATTCACGCATTTCCGCCGCGTGTGTATTTCCAGTTTCCATCTTCTTCCTCGCATCGGCAGTTCCCGTGAGATTTATGGATAGAAAGAGAAGAGTTCCGAGAGCCGAGAAGAAGTCGAAGGTCGAGGAAACGTCCGCAAGATCTGTAGAAACTTTTTCCTTTCTTCCGTTCCGGCAAATGTACGTAGGCATATTTTAATTAACGGTGATCTAGCGTCTCGTTAATTGCTCCGGCTATCTTCGCGTGTAAGTTACCAGTATTAACTTCCTGCCTGTTGAGCGTCGTTCCATTTAACATCGCTTCGTTTCTTTCAAATATTACATTATACACACTTCATCGATGTAATTTCCACGCGATTTAATGCGCTTTCACGACAACAAATCACTCGGCTGTTTCATTATTTTAAAGTCTTAGGAATTATTAGCTCTAGGATTTGAAAATTACTTGATCGATTCTCTTCGAATAATCACGACGATCGATATTGAAATTTTTCTTTGATGCGATTCACGGGTAACTGAGACATAGTTACTCGTATTTCTAATCTATCTTAAAATTTATTGTTACTCGCAGTAAATTATCCATAGTCGTCTTCGTTCTGCTAAATAAACTTATCGAAAATAAATCACCTGTCTCTCAAACAAATTTCTTTATACAACACGCACCCGAGACAACTCAATAAATAAAACATCTCGGAGACTTTTTTCTTCACGGAGGACACCGATTAGTCAAATACGGACGATTACACGTTCGTCGAACGTTTACGAGATTCGACACGAACGACACAGATTCGTTCCGTGTACTTTTTCTTTCTTTTTTTTTTTCGCTCTCGCTATCGTGGATTATGCGAGAACAGCAGTTTTTGTCGACGCTCGAGGAAGGCGCTCTCGTCCCGGCTATATTCATCCCAGCTCCGTTTTTTCCCGCTCGGCGGGCCGATAGTCACGATCCAGACACGTTTCACTTGCTGGCATTTTCTATTGTAATTTAATGGTCTTCTTCGGCTCGCCGGCATTTTTTTTTTCTAGCGGCAACACGGCCGCCTACCCCTTCGCTCGATCTAACAAGGTGAGAACGAGCATCGTGGTCGAACACAAGAGAGAACTCGGCGCGCCGCGAACCGTGTAAATCCGGCATCTATTATTCCCACGTTTCCTAGACCGTGACGGTTATTCGAAACATCAAAAGGCTCGATCGAGTGGGAGTTCTCTTTCTCTCTCTCTCTTTCTCTCGACGCTTTGTGAACGCTTCTTGCATTTTTTCCCCCCTCTGGCCTGTTCGTACTTTTCTCACCGGGGGGATCATAGGGCAGACCTCCCTTTCCCCACCACAATCGCTTTTCAACTTTCTCCAATTATTCCGCGAACCGCGAGAATTACGATGCCGCGTCGTCGATACTTTCGTGGAAAATGACCCGATTTCTTATCGACGTGAACCGTACAGAGTTCCTATTATTGTTGCACAGTGACTCCCGTTTAACACTTTCGCGAATAACCGGACAAAAGGTTTAGCTGAATACGGCACATAATTTCCAAAAGTCTGTAGCTGCGTACGGCAAGGTTTTGCTATTTGCAGGCATGTGAATATAAGACACTTATAGTCATTTGTTGTTTAAAGTTTTAAAAAATCAAAATGCGTTACAAATGCGTATGGAAAAAATATTTTTAAATTTACGTAAACTTTACATTAACTTACAGTAACATTTTTACATATTTACTTTACACAACAATCAGTGTTGTATTTCTTAACAACTTGAAATATAAAATATATTAATATTAGTATTTATTATAAATGTATAATGTAGGTATATAATATTTAAATGTATAAGTATTAATATTTATTATAAATGAAAATATAATAATAACTTAACAAGTTTAACATTATGGCTAGGAGTGGCGTTAATTTTGAATTGTAAAAAGCACTATGAGATATCAAATCTCTTCAAATTTACTGGAGTTTTGGTCATGAAAGAAATTTTTCGATGGCTTTACACACTATCTTCATTTAGTCACTCACTACGTGACGTAAAAACATTTTAGAACAAAATGAACGATGCATTTTGAAAATAGATCTCTTCAAAAGATTTCTTTTACAAAGTTACAACAGTTTCAATATTTAGTGTCCAAATATCAATGAGAACCACCAATATTGTAATTAGCTCTGACATTTTTTAGAAAGAATATTTTATAGTTAATTTTCGTTTATAATTGGAAATGAAAACGGATCATGATAGTATGACGATTCTTTTCAGTTTCATTTTAGTCGTTTACGTCTAAGCAGTCAGGAGCATGATTACGCGGGTTGATATCAACAAATGGTTCTGCATTCCTCGTGCATTCCCGTTGGCCACAGTCGTGATCACATGCTTTTGCGTTTCGATTTTATAGTGGGACATGAAGTCAAAGAAACGATTCATAGCATTGCAGATAATTTCATTAAAAAATGATGCGAGTATTTCTCAAACTTTAGAGATACCACTAAAGAAATATCAAATTAAACTTAATATACATATAAATATTAATACAATCAGATACATAAACTATATATTGCGTTTCTCAAAATATAAAAACAAGTAACTGAATAATTATGACACTGATAAAAATAATTAATAATATAATACAATACTAAATAATTGTGATATACCGAAATATATCGAACAATTTTTTCTTGAGTCTCAACTCAAGAGTGAGTTCATCCTTTTGAATGGAATCTTTATCCGGTGAAATTCTGCGCAAATGAACAACTGGGGAACATATTTGGATTTAATTTTCAATCGATCCTCTCTCTTGGAGGATCGTAAAGTCTCGTTAAATCGAGCTTGTTTCCACTGGTCCACGAATCAATCTTTTCCTCTCTCTTTTTGGCTCTCTGTTGGTATATCTACGTTCGAATTGAGAGTCTCGGCGAGACAGCGATGAAATACGACGTGGTCGAGCAACGGAGCGAGAACGGCCGCGATTAAAGCCCGTTCACGAGCCGAGGGAACGGAGCAGAACGACGTCCGCACCAGGGGCCACCTGTCCTGGTCTCCCCAGCTCGCCGTTTCCGTTCTCCGTTGCGCTCTCTTGCTCCCGGGCCACGCTGCGTCCTCGTAAATCGGTACCCCGTCGCCGACTGGCTGACCCGAATCGAGATACCAGCCGGAGGGGGGAACACGGTTTTTCATTTACGCCGCTTTCGTTCTCGTTTTGACACGAGGTCCCTTCGCAGGACAGGTTTTGCCGATACAAAAGATACACTTGACACTGTGTAAAACTGTCAGAGTGGTGAAAATGGTCAATCGGTAATTCTTTATAGAAATTTTAGAAATTTAAATGACTTTCTTTTGTGAAATGTAGTGGGTACGAATTAAAGTTTACGTATTTGAAGTGCGTTGCAAATTTTTCTTTCATTCTCTGCATTTTATTTGGCAAAATATGGATATAAATAAGGTTCCGATTTCTTTGAAGTTTTACATTTTAGTCGTTCTGATATATAAATCTGATATATAAATCTTAAATAATTGCAATAAAATTACATCCGCAACAGTTTATCGCCGATAGTACATTCCTCTTATTATTGTTTTTTTAATGTCTAAATAATATTTCACTTATAGCAATATTATTCAATGTTTTAAAAGTAAGAATTTCTCGGAGGATAAATAATTCAGCAGAGATTTATTGATTCCTCCCGTTATTTGGATTTTAAAGTTCGCTTCATCCGCCATTGTATATTACAATATCAATAATTCCAAAACAAACTTCTCGCATTCTCAAAGTGTTATACAACGTATTCCTTGCAAAATTTATTTCACAACGTGCTTCAATTAAAGTTAAATGAGTTTTAACAGCGTTCCGTGAAATTGAAAAAGGAACAATCGCTTGCAGCGTCGCGTTCTTGCTTGGGAAGAAAGAGTATCAAAGGAAGAGGCCAAGAAAAAAAAGAAAGGAAAAAGAAAGAAAACAAAATCGTGCAAAGAGAGTATAGACGTCCGGCGAATGGAGATCACCGGCCACCCGGTGACCATTTTGGTTTCAGCGAGTCACGCGTAATAATCGTTATTCGGTACCCTGAAGAGTGAGAGAAAGTTACCCTACCGCGTCTCGCCTACGGCTGTAGTATTTAAATTGACGTCTTTTGATATACCGGGAGACTACGAAATGGCGCCTGTCTGACCGAAAAAGTCACTGCGTTCTATACAAACTAACGTAAAAGTAAGAATATTTTATTGTCGAAAATTGTTAAACATTCAAACGTCTTCAAAACACGTCTTTTTCATGATTATAAGTCCATCATGATCTTGAAGGTTGAAGGTTGAAGATCTTTTACAACGATCCCACAAAATCTGCTGTACAACTTTTTTTCTCGCCATTTTTATTCAACTCTAACGATAAAGATTCAAGAAATCCCAACTTTTCGTCGTCTAATTCTAATGTTCAAAATTAGATAAAATGGTGACAAAAAGTACGCCAAGTTTTAGAAAGTTGCAAAGAAGAAATTTCAAAACTGTGGTGAGTTTAATCGTGAAAAAAATTTGTGAATGGTTTTAGAAACGTTTGAGTTTTTTTTTATTTTTATTTTAAATATTGTCTTTCACAAAAGGAGAAACATCGATCAGCGTTGTGAAAGAATAGCCTTTATGTACCTGTTAATTTATTTAAATAATTTTTACAGACAAATAATAAGATTTTCTAAAAACTTAAAAAGTTACAAAAACAGAAACTAGGCAATGATCAAAATCGCGATTTCTTCCCGACTAAATAGTCGTAACAGATTGTGAATAGAAGAAGAACAAATCGGGATAAAATCGGTCGAGACGACTAAAAACAAGCGACTTTCTCGAGATTCAGATTGAATGCCAAAAGGAATTTCTGGAATATCGATCGGTCGACTTCTTCGTCAGGGAATGTAGAGTGCAAAGAACCGTCTCTGAAACGGGCTAATTGGAAAACCAGGAAAGTAGGGTTTGCTCGGTTAACGCGGAAGTGGAAGAAGACGAATCGACACCGATTCGAACGCTATAATTTATCTAGAAATCAATTAACCATAAAGGCCGCTGTAATTTGCATGCCTCTTTCGAGAATAAAAAAATGTACAGCTAAATAAAATGCTATTATGCTATAATTATATTATAGTGTAACCGAGGAAAATCGTGGAAAATAATTTATTTGCGAAAATCGATAAAACTTTATATTGACTAAACACTAAAACACCATCTGAAAAGAAAGTGATGAGAATGAGAAAGCTCGAATTTTAATAGAAAGATTTGTAAATTTGCTTCTAAATATAAAGAATATTATTGATACTGGATAATTTGCTAAATTCGGTTATGAATCATATCAACGACGCGATAAACAGTGAAATATATTGGTAACCAAATTCTTTGGAATATTTCATGTGAGTGAGTCACGCAGGAACCAAACTGATCAACTCCACGTAGGTACCGAAAAAGTAAAGAAAATCGATGTACGACACTATGTGTTTGAAATCATAGGAATTTATGGAATTTATCATCATCTATTTTCTAAAACTCGTTTTAGAAAATTTACGATGACTTCTTATGAAAATCATCCGTCCTCAGAGCGGCTGAACATTAATTATTTGAACTATAGATTTTTAGGGAAATTCATATTTTTGAGGACAATAATTCAAAAGATAGAAAATTGTTTTACACAACACACAGAATATAGTAATGAAATACTTTATGTACTTTTCCATATTATTTGAACTCTGTGCAAATGTATAAAAATTACGCACGAAACGTTGATTATTATGTTACTTTAGGAAACAAACGGAATTTTTTACATTTTGTTCAGAGTTGAGATATTTTTTTAACGTTTCAACAATTTAAGAAAAATACAACACGGAGTTAACTCGAGATCATCGTTCGTAGGATGAAACATGAGACATTTTCAACCGCTCTCTTCAGAACAGAATTCCATCGTTGCACTGTTCTCTATGCAAAAGTTCAATCTGCTGTATAGGGATCGTGGTGAAGAGGACTCGATAATTTTCTTGCAACGTATTCCCAACGACGCGACTGCGATTAATAACCGACCCGGAGTGTCGTTGCTCTGTCTCGCCGTAGCGAGCCTCGTGTCGAAACCACGACTCTATTAAGTATGTTAATCGCTGCTGGCATTGTGTGGAAAGCGTGCGGTTACTTGCTGCATCCTCTCTTAACTTTAATTACTCGATCGTCCTTTAATTGCGCGAGCAATTCGTTTGCAAACGACTACGGCTAGTTTTGACGTCTTTCAATACCGTTCATAATACCGTGGTGAATTTAACGTTACGCTAGTGACGAGAAACTTTATTGAATATTTGCGTATGATATTTCGCGCACGTGTGTAGGTACACTGTAGAATGAAAATTTAATTTTATTTATATCATGTTTATATATTTATATCGATATATTTTATTAAAATTTATATATCATTACTTATATTACTTTTGCGTTATTTATATTGATATACTGTACTAATATTTAAATTTATATATTCTTACTTATACTATGTACCTTCATTTCAACATTATAATTACTTAGAACAATCAATTCGTCATTTTTTCGCTCGGAATTCTACAGATTTACGGAAATGCATCTTGGGGCAAAAAAATAATATAGATAAATTCTTTTCTCGTTATATCGTATACTTTTTCATCTCCATTTTAATTTCCTTTTGTATAATAAAGTTTAATCGTCGATAATTATCATCGATATTAAAATGAATCATAAGGAGAATCGAAGGAATTTGATCATAGTCCTGTGAAAGCAGATGCAGAGCAGATAAAACCAGACTAGTTGCAGTAAATAATCCGTTAAACAATTAACTATTCAAGTGGAGTTCGTGAGAAGATATATAATAACAAGTATTAATTACAGGTCATACAGTAAAAGGAATGTTGGGAGATAACATAAAATGTCTACTTCCTTTCATTAAACATTATATGAACATACTTTTTAATTTTATCAAAACGCGCATTTTAATGGAAGAAATTTTAATTTCCATTGTTAATGAACATAAACGAGAGATTTACATCGAGCTTCAGCTACAGAACAAATATATATATATATATATAAAAAACTTCAAGTGCAAAAGGAACACTGCACTTTCGATATATACTACTGCAAAGTAAAATATGCACGATCGATATTCGATTTTATTTAAACTACATAAATATGTATAATGCAAACGAGCGATATGTTTGCTTGAGAGGTATCTACATAAAAAGTTTCGAATATTCAAGCAGTGACACTTTCACATTTTCCACGCTCAAACGTTTTACACGAGTGTCGTTTGAGCTGTAGTCGAACAAAAATTTCACATTGTGTCATAATCAAAATAAAATCAAACAATTCCTATGCATCTCGCACAGTCAGAATTAGCCCGAGTCTCTCTAGATCCCGGTTTCTAATCGTCGCTCTCTCACGAGCAATGCTGCGTGGAGCACGGCTTACCTGTCCGTTTCCACGAGATAACGTTCAGACTCTTGGCCCGCGCGATAACGGCCGATAGATAAGCGTGGCTCTACCTCGACAGATTAAATCGTAGACGAGCCGAGAAAAACTTCTTCACCACCGCCGGGTTATCCGTCGCTTATCGTGGCGGACCGTTTCCCGGATTGAAATCTGAAAACAGGTCGCTTCGAGAACCACCTTTCCGCCCCCGGAGGAAACTCGTGGAGAAAATTCAAGCCATGAATTCCGTAACAACACGATTTTATGTTTTCAATACTATACTTATACAGTTATTGGAAAATTTAACACCTTTGTGCAAATTCATATATTTTTGAAAGTAATCAATACAGCGGAATGTAGCCAGAAGTTTTGTTTCATCTCTTAAATATTGTGATAAGCATCGTATTTTCGATATTTCTGTACTTTTAAATGCATCTAGTTGATCATGTATATTTATTATTATACGATATTAAAAAATGTATGTAATAATAATATATCTATCTAAAATATAGTAGGTGCTCGTTATAATACTCAATACAAATAATATAAAAATCCTTTCTCACTTCCTCTTTACTGTTGTCCCCTTTTTTTCAAAAACCTATAAGTTAAACCTAACCTAATTTACTCTGAATGCAAAATGTAACATAATGATTAACACAAGTTTAATAAACACTTTCCGTAATGAAGAATTCAAATTAGTACAAACTTATAATTTTACCAACTTTTTTACAAAATCATCCAACAATCGTAAATATTACTGTCTAACAATTAAATGCACGATTATACAATCTCATCTAACAGTTATTAAATACTTCGAAACGATTTATCTAACAATATTCAAGATTATTATTAATATAATTAACCAAAATATAATTAACGTTCCGTTTAACATCAACAACTATCCCGATAGTGACTTTCTAAAAATATCGCGAACTTGCGCAATTTTGGAACTCAATGGCTTCGATAACGCCAGCGTGGAAATGGCGCGCGCGTCTAATTAAACCAAGCACGCTAACAGAAACCGCTGCAAAGAGATTGTCCAGAGTTTAATCGCGATTAAAACTCTGTGATGTCGATTTCCTTTTGGTCGTTCGCGTACATGGAAACCGCTTGTACCGTTTATACGCGCATTCTACGGTTAGAGAGGCTGGATGCGTGGAAGCAGCGAGAAGGAGAGCTCTCGATTCAATCGCGCGTAACTGAACGTTTTGCTCGTGCTGGGCCGTGTTCGTCGACAATCATCGTAATTTCATCCACGAGAGGATGACAGTGATCGAACACTATAGGATTCATTGTTTGCTCGACACACTTCGACCTATCGTTCAATTCCCTTAAATGGTTTTGTTCGCTCGAATTTCTTTTATTTCCCCGTTTGGTAATTTAGCCAAGCTGGTCGCTCGAGATAGAATTGAGCAAGATTGAATATTTATTGGGCAAAAGCACGTTGAATGGAATCTCTAGATTCAGTTTATGGCTTTTCCCAGAACGCTAGTTCGTTGAATAAATGTTGCAATTAACAGAGCGCTGAATTTAAATCTTGTTGAACGCACACGGAGTCGCAGGGAACGAATCGGGGAAATTAGAAAAGGAAATTTAATTAAATTAAACGATCTTCAGGCAATTATCTCGTGAAATGATGTTCGCCTTATAGTCATCCAATAATTTTAACAGGTGTCTCGATTGTTTCTCTAAAGATATCTAAAAAGATATTCCTACTTACTACTATACTTGCTATAACACTTTAAAATAGAAAAAGATTATTTTTACCTACTATATTGCAAAGAAAGGTTAATAAAATTGATTGAAATTACGAATATATATTTTCCTATTTAAATATTTTCAACTAATTGTGAGTATGTTACTACTACTACTATTACTACTGTATATTACGTCAACTAAAAACTACGCACTACATTATTAGATTGATTCATTAAAACCCTCTGGACACTCTGAACATTACACACTTTTACGAGCACGAACGATACAACGACGACTCATCATATCTCGATCATATACGAGAAAGAAAACGTGATATTATATCAGTAACACCGGAAGTGTTAAATTTGAGATTCAGTAAAGAATATCAATGAGATTCTAATTTCCCTGATGTAGTTTGTTTGTGGTGTTTAGTTGATTAGCCTAGAGTACACGGACCAGAGTGGTCGCTCCGAGTTACTGATAACAGCGTGCCTCTATCAGCGGACGGAATTAACCGTGGAGAGTGGCTAAGAAAAGACTTATCGTTGCGGAACTTCGATTTCGTTCGGATATCGCGTGCCCCCTTTCAAACGTGCCTATCTATCTCTCGTAAAAGAAGCAACGAAGAAGCAATCGCTCGTTAAAACACCCAAACATCGTCGAGTCTGTTTTTTTTTTTAGAAGAGGATATCGACTCGCATTGAACTTCGTTTAGTTAGATTATTCAATCTCCCTCGCTTTATCAGTTTGCTTTGAACTGATCTTTTTTTATTTCGAGTCAGGTAACTGTATGAGAAATTAATTAGACATTACTGTCTCGTGTGGAGCGATATGAGAATTATGTAATTTGAGAGGAAAATATCAATCTTCTTCAGATGAAACGCAAATGGAATTTCTTTCTATAATTTTTGTTGTTTCAAACATTTTAGTTTGATCAACTGACTAATGTGATGATAAGTGTTGTATAATGTTTTTCCATTTTTTGGAACTTTACGAAGGGCTGAAAGTAGCAACAAAATTTTATTAATATAATCTATTATATATGCATTGTAAAAATTTCAAATGTTTGATTGCATTATTTTTGCGTCAGCCTGTAGTTCAAGCTGGACAGATATTCATTACGAAATAGCGATCGCAAAAGAGCACCAGAAGACTGAATTAATTACAAATGGATTGTTGAGAAATACACGTACTCTTGAAGATCCATATGTCACTTGTCAAATCTCTAATATTATCAATTAGTGAATTATTATGCAAGAAGATCCAGTTAAGTATTTTTGATTATTTCAATTGCCACTGTAGAAGTCTTTCATTGCAAATGATTGATCGACTATTGAATATATTCTATCTCTTTCTCACACTAACTCCAGTCAGAAACTCAATTTTTAGTTGCTTTATAGATTGCTGCCAAGTATCAATTGTTATGTTATATGTATAAATATACTCTTAATAAAAAATATATATATATATTTATGTATTTATATGTATAAATATACTCTTAATATATTCTCAACAAAAATATTCTGCGGTCTAGAACATTCAATATTCAGTTATCCATATTTTTATTATCATTCACAAAATTGTGTGAAACCTCTTGTATTCGTAATTTTGTTCAGATACTCTTAAGAAGTATAAACATTAAAGTGCTTCATTGAAATATATTTATTAATTTTAGGCTATTGTAGGCATTAAAATTCAACAAACAATTTCTTCAGATAATGTTTTGTCACATCCTAAAACAACCTAAATAATATATTTATACATAGCCTAATAAACAGATAACCAAAAGAAACTGCACGACTTGTACCCTGGTATGATTCGTCTCACTGAAAGGCCCAGAAGCAACTGTTCTGACTAGGAAGTGAAGATGACCTTTTTGCCATAAAATTTTATTGATATGCAAACGTTTGAATCAATGCAAAACAAATTACAGATGCGACCGCTCGGTACCAGACAACGCCACTCCTACTCGAAGTCTATTCCACGCCCCCTCACGAATCACGCGACCCAAATCAACCAATCGCTAATTTTCGTTGCATCAGCGTTGCACCTGAAGAGGCCCGATTTTCTGTGAGGCCCCCGCTAAAATCACTTTCAGTGGTGAAATGTGACGAAATTTCTGCAAGATCGTCGTGTTAACTCGTCAACTCAAAGGAAGTGAGTTTTCCGTATCCTGATTTTCTCTTTATTTTCTAACCTTCATTGTCCTATAGAGGATAGTCAAACTGCGCTTCGTATTCGTGACTAACACGAGATTTCGAAAAGGTCTCTCGATGGAGACGGTAAAAGCTTGAAGACTGGGTCGATTACGAATGGACGGTTGTGAAACACACGCACCTGTGTGCATCACGCTGCGTGACCGTAAGCGCTCGTATCCTGCACTTCGAGGAGGAGTCCCCGCCTCGGACAAAAGCGTCGAAGAAAGCCTCTCGTGAACCCGTCTCCTCTTCGAAGCAAAACGATCGAAGCAAGAACGAAGACACTCGAGAGGACTTGCCACTTTTTTCTTCTTCTTCTTCTTCTTCTTCTTCTTCTTCTTCCTCTTCTCCTTTTTTACATACGAAAGAAAGCAGAAAGAAAGATAGGATCGAGAGGGAGGGGAGACGATGGAGCACGATGCATTTTGAACACGCGTATCCTGACCTCGAAACAGCATTGGGGATCTCACAACTGTCAGTTGTGACTCACTTTTTCGTGCCTCCGAAAACTCCTGTTTGTTCTCGCTCTGAATTAATGAGAATTTTATTCCTCGCGTGATCCCACGCGTGAAAAAGAGTGAAAAGAAACAACGTAGTAACGTACGTGGAGAAATTGGTTTTTTCCTTCTTTGACTGCGATTGTCAGCCTCCGTAGTATGATGATGACCGATTTCGATCATACTGACTGGTTCCCAGGCCTTGATTGGTACGCTGTCGTTTGGAAATGATTGCTGAGTATGAAAGTTACTCGAGAACGAAGCGTTCGACGCGTGATTGTGATTAAAGGTGAATTTTGACGAAATAACTTTGGAAAATTTTTGAATTATTTATTTGAGACGATGTTCAGACAGATATTTGGACTAAGTTTTGATTACTCCAATCTATCCTAAATTAATGTATAGCAGTAACTATAAGTCTTCTTGATCACATTTTCCAATGTGTATTATTTCAAATGCTGTTAGGTATCTAAACCTTGATATTGCCAAGTATCCAAAATTTTATCCTCTTGTTACTTAATTAAAAATTATCTTTGTCCATTAAATTCCACGCTCAACTCGCAAATTTTTCGATTTCTCTATTCTAATCTATACAAAAAAAGAAAAAAAAATTCTCCTATTTCAAAGAACTTTCGCTTCCTCCCCCAATTTTCTCCTTCAACAAACCCCAAGTTTAAGGTTTCTAAAGCTACCATTTCACCCCCCAATTTATCCGACGTTTAATTCCTCTCACTATCGAATTCTCGAATTTCAAGAATCCTTTGCCTTAACTTTTACCGATTTTACGACTATGTATCTTCAGTTCCATTCAG
Source organism: Melipona beecheii (assembly GCA_032399605.1). Taxonomy (NCBI): domain Eukaryota; kingdom Metazoa; phylum Arthropoda; class Insecta; order Hymenoptera; family Apidae; genus Melipona; species Melipona beecheii. The sequence goes on along the minus strand of JAUCMO010000291.1, from coordinate 7,521,469 downwards.
TTATCGGCGTCAGCTTGTCCGAGCAGGTACGGTGCATTCCCTGTCACGTCGTTCAGAAAATACGCACATCCACCGACAATAGGGGCCACTGTTGGAAATTGACAATATCCCTCCGTGCTTTACAACCTTCCCTTGACCTGTGTTCGAAGACGCAGGACACTAAACGTGTTGTATTGTATCTATATACGAGCTCGTGGGTTTCTGTCTGGCCGACGCCGCGCCGGGGGCAAGAATAGAGGCGAAGGGTCGGGAGCGGGCACACCAGTCTTACCAGTCCGTGTCTGGGACGTCCATTCTCAGAAACCTGCCAAGTTAATAGCCGATGTAGGAAGTCCGTTGGCCTCACTGCGTCTGGCGACGCGATGAATCGCCGCGACCTCACTAATCCCCGCGATCATTGGATCTTCGTCTCACAATCAGCTGCAGATTTAAAATCAAACCTGTTTCGCGGGCATTGGACCTTCGGGGGAAGGTTTTCACGAGGATTCGTTTCGAGCGTTATGCACGAAGGTGGAGGTGCTTCGATTCTTTTTTGTCGCTTGAAGTTAGGAGTGGCAAAATGAAAGAGATACTGGTATCTTTATTTTACAAAGTCGCAGCGTTCTTTTGCGAGGAGACCAATGTCTCTGTGGGATTCTAAAATAGTTGTCATTCCTCGGAAACCTCTAAATTTTCGTTTTGAAATTTTTAGGATGTAAAGGATATATATATATATACATATATACATATAATGATACAATTTGATGTTTATATAAAAAGCTCTGTAGCTCGTGTAGAATTCAAATGCCCTCTGTTCTTTCGAGTGTCATTTATAGTCTACAGACAGCGTCCTTATTCCTTCTAGGGATCTCGCATGTCCTCAGAAGCTCGGAGAATCCTTTGCATTTATTTCATGTTTTTCCTTCAACGTGAATTTTTGTCGCACCGCCGACTTTCTTTACAGAAAGTTCTGAAATTTTTGAACTATCCTAGGAATTTGTAAATCTTTGTTTGAATCTTGAAACGTTTAAATCCCTTAAACTTCCCAAAAATTTTAAAATCTTCAAAACTCCCCAGTCAAGATTGGAACTTTTTCAATTCTCTGAAACTTACAGTTCCGCTCCAAGCTGCGAGATGTCGAAACTCGACATCCGAATCAAAATTTTTCACCGATTACAGAAAACACGCAGATAACGCTAAGAATAACAGGATTTCTCGTTGAAAGGGGGGAAGGCGCAATTATCGTTTCGTGGCGATTCGCGCGACTCGTTTTCTCTCTGCAAACCGGCTGCCCTTATCGGCCGTAACTTATCGAGATTCATAGAAAGATAACGGGTGACCTATAATAACGGGCGCGAAGTATCGGTATCGCGGTTGAAATCGCGTGGGACCTCGTGATCGCTGGCCGGAATCGAACTTCCAAATGCTCGGTGCCGGTTGCGTAACTTTCGTTAAACACGTCGAGCATGCTTCAGCTCGTCAAACGAATGGAAACCTCGGGTCTAAAGGTCTATGTTACTGTCGTATATATCTTGGTAGAAATTGAATTAACAATACAACAGAATATTATGTTCTCAACTCTATGAGCCTGTAGATCATATTTTAATGGCACGCTGAAGTTGCAAATATTACTCTATCGATCGCTAAAATCGCTAACTAAGAGGCAATTTAGAATATACAGCTTCTGTAGAAAGTATTTATATAGATGCTTGATTAAAAATTGTCAACATTTTAATAACTAAAAATATTGTACAGCAAATTTTAAGAGAGAGACTCGAATCTTCAAGACCACGAATTTGGTCAATGTGCATAAAATGTTTGAATTTGTAAAATTTTCGAGCGAGAAAGCAGGTATCTTTACTCGTACCTTTTCTAAATGATATTACACCTACACATTTCGAAAAAAAAAATGAATTCAGCTTTACGAAATGAGCTCAGATAAATTATTACGTGTACGACCCTTTCTTCCCACGAGTCCTAATACTTCAAAGTATCGACAATCTACTATTGAGCGTACAGATACTTTTTATACAAAATATAGTAAATTTGAATTTCTGACATTCTAATTCAAAGTTTTCATTTAATCAGAAAAAGAATCACAGAAAATGACATGTAAGAAGCGTATAAAATATAAAATATGTTTCGTACTTGGCTAATATAAAGATTAAACATACGTGTCTTGTTATTTGGTTCATTCATGGAGTGCGCAAATCAATCGAAAAACGGGCGCCGTTGTCATTGGAGAAACGAACGAAGAAAGAGAATATATGCGTACGTGGAGCAGGAAGTGGCGGAAACTGGATCTCGTTCGCGGTTAAAACAGCCGCAAGTGAAAGAATGGCCACCACAAATGGCAAGGGGTAAAGGACAGGACAGGCTGATCGAAGAAAGAATCGAGTGAATGATTTAATTTGTGCACTGAGCTGACTTTGCTTGGCTCGCAATCTGTCGCACGCTGTCTCGTTCCATCGATTGCGACATAAATCTCGCGGGGAACCGCGTACGAGCTCGAACGACAGGTTTTCTATGTTGGACAACGACTTATCTGAATGAATTCTGCGGCTTTTGATATTTGTCTACTTACTGGTGTCGATTAGTTATGTCTCGTGTCTCCTGTAATTATTATTGTGCCACGGATGTTTGTGAGAAGCATTTGTGAGAAGCACAAAGATGTGGAAATGCGTGATTTAGCGTACAATGTATGAATGTAATATATTTAGTCAACGAAAAACGTGTAAAACATTCAAACCAGAGTGCAAACACGAATTTGTGATAATTTGAGCTTAAATATAATTCAAGTTTCATCTCTTTAATCGTATTCGTTGAAATTGAAAAAATTAAACTACACGATAACATGTATATTATTCAAGGCAAAAGAAGTCGGTCTCTTAAAACATAAATTGTGACGAAAAAATACGAGTTACATTTCTTTAATTGCATTCGTTAAAATTAGAATGTCAATTCACGATAATTTATTTTTAGAAAGAAAAAAACTAGCAAATAAAAAAAAAAATGGTGGAAACTACGAGAGTCTAGAAACAACGAAATTCTTCGACCAAAATGAAGATTCTTTGTTATGCAAACGAGGTGGAGTGGAAGTAAAAGTAAAGATGCTCTCGCGGTTCGTTCATTGTCACACAAGGCGACGCTCGTGAATTTCACGCACGCGATGGAATTCTTTTTCGATCGAAAGAGAGACGATCGGTGTCGCGTGAAGTCTGATTCATCGACTGGCACCGGACCGACCAGTACCGTACGGTATGTACATGTATTTCAATGAAGCTGGTAGTTCCTGTCGATGACGCGTAACCACGAACGCGTCCATTGCAAATGCGACGATCGGTATGAGGTCAGTTGTCAGTCGACAAGTCGACGCCTGTCCGAGCGATCGATGTCGAAGATGTAATTCTTTCTTCTACCCCTTGCCATTTTCCTCACGTTCTCATCCATATGGGCAAACTGCATCGTTAAGATCAGCCGTGAGAAAAATTAGAATCCAAGGGGAAACGGAAAATTGAGAATTATAGCATTTCTGTGTTTATTGCTGGCTATGGTTTCTCAAGTTATGAATCCCATACGGTGATATAGAATAACTTAATTCCTAGTTACAAAATGATATGTTTAAAAGTTAAAATATATAGTAAAGTTCAAATTTTTAAAATCTCGAAAGAATTCTTATTGAAATCTTCTGTTATAATTTTTAGTCTTCAACAATGAGACAGTGCAAAAGTATTTTCTCAAGTCACGAAAATACATATACGGCGACGTAAAATAATTAATTGGGAAATTAAAGGAATGTTTAAATGTTGGAATAACGAAAATTTTCGTTTAAACAGACCACAAATTTTCGATCGGCTAATCGAGCAACGAGAAAGTAGAAGACAGTTCTCACGTCTGCTTTATTCGTTATTCCTCCATCGATTATTAAGTGGAACGAGCCAAATACGAAAAATTAAGGATAAAAGCGACGAAGAAACGGAAACGAAAGAACGAACAAAGTAAACAAAAAAAGGGGAGGGGGGGAACAAGAAGTGGAAATGAAAATAGTAACAGAACAGTGCCCGTGGAAACGTGAGCGTTCTGTCACGCTCCAAAAAGCAAGCGTCAATTACGCCATTTAATTGGATGCAACAGGTGGCCGCGCTGACCGAGCCGATGGCGAGCAAATTGTCGGTCGGTTGCCCCTTTTTCGAAATAATAATGTTTCCTGGGAACCAGTCGGGGCGCGCGTACCGAAAACGGAAGCGGCCGGTTCCACTTCGTTGCCAAAGATGCGAGAACTTCGTCCGCGACTAATTTTCCCGCAGGAGCAGCAGCGGTTCGCGTCCTCTCGTCGACTCGTCCGCGGCCAATGAGTCATTTATCGCGATCCATCGACGATAACGTCCCTGAAGCTGCGCGTTGCGTGACGTAACGAGGTATCGGTGAATGGCAATTGTCAATTCAGTGAGAAGAAAACGTGGAAGATAGCGAGGATTGGTCAAGGTTGGAAGTCGAGTACGACTCTTCATTTGGTATTTGGTGAATTAAAATCAAGTAGATTTGGATTACTCAATTTTTAGGTAGAGAACGTTATGTTTTGAAGTGTGAAAGTTATCGACAGGGGAGAATGTAAATGTATAACGGAAAAGATACGTGTATTTATGAAAATACAAGTCTGGAGAAAATTTAAATTGTAAACTTTATAAATACATTCGACACATAGAATATATATTAAAATTGAGTAATTTTCAATTCCAGTCTGATTCAAAATGTGAAATCCAACGATACTTATGTAATTGACCCTTGAAGAACGATCTTTGAAAAGTTTATCCACTATACTGATTTCTGTATATAAACGTCAGGTGACAATTGAAAACGATAAAAATTATCCAATCTACCTAAATAATACTATTACAATCTTTCAAAATGATCACAAAGCATAAATCGCCAACATCAGGCGTTGTTTCTGAAAGATTAAACGTCAAACGTTCATTTTCAGAGTAAGATTCGATACTTTGAATACTTAAACTCTGTAGTTTTCCCGCCAATCGCGAAGAGAGATCAAACTGTCTGAGAAGAAAATTGAATCGCGTCAGTCTCGAGGCTCCAGACGAAAAAATTATAGTGGTCTCGCTGTTGAGATCGAGTTGGCTGTCCCTGGCAACCCTTCATTACAACTGACTAGATTCTCGTTCGCGTAAATTTCTCCCCATTCTCTGGACTCGCTCAGCTCGAGGAAAGAAAAAAAAAAAAAACAAAAATGAAAGACTAGAAAGATCAACTGAAAACAAGCCAGGAAGAATTATCGAGAACACGAGACACGCTAATGGCGACCTTGTAACGGAGCGGATTTAAAGAAACTCGCGGAGACCGCAATCGTGTCCTCGTTGATAAGAGACGGCGCGCAATCTAAGCGCCATTCGAGCTCGTCACGGCGCAGCTCGTCGGCTGCATTCCTCGGCAAACCCCTCGAATCTGACTTGCGTTCCACTTTAATTAAAACTATCCCGCGCGTTAACGAAGCTTTCGTGTCGCGAGCCACTTAAGTCCAACATCGAGACGTTTAAGAACGTGCAAGAAGCTCGTCCGAGGTTCACCCGATGGTTAATTTCACGTTGTCCGCAGATCGATCCAAAGATAAGGGTACCTTCTGCGTTTTCAAAATAAAAATTCCTGCAGCTGGCCTAATCGGTGACGCTAAGTTGGCTCCTTGCCTTGTAACCGCGCGTTAATTCCTTACACGAAACCCTCGTCGCTTCGTGGACTCTTATTTTTCTTGGTAAATATAGAATTTTAACTGAAGAACGAAGATACGTACGTACGTTCTTAAACTTATCATTAGTGCGAGTAAGCAGTTTTTTCTTTGGGAAAATTTAAGGATTCTAGAGAAGTTTGGACTAAGAAAAGTATCAACATTTTTAAGTGGAAATTCAAATGTAATTTTAAGCGAGAAGTATTAACATTTCCAAATGGAAATTTATAACACATTAAGTCCTTCTTACTTTAATCTTGTTTAGAATTTCAAATTTTCTATTCTTTAGTACTCTTGCAATTATCAAAGCTGTAAAGCGTAAAGCTTGTCAGATAACCATCGAACAAGGAATCATCCCACAATAAGGTGTGAATCCTTTTAGTCAACGTTGGAAGACTGTAATCTCCTGCTTCCAGTTAGCGGTAAAACATGAGATCGTTTCTAGATCAAATCAGTGACAGTTTGTTGAACACAACGTTGTCTGTCTAAACCTGGTCTCTCGTGAAACAGCTTTAGACAGTTATAATCACGGACGAACCGTTTCTCCCGGTCTTGGTTGAAGAGACCCTGGGAACCAGGGCCGACACCTTCGTGAAAGGTTGCTTTCAACGGGCATATCCGAGGAACGATCCACGAGGAGTGAATCGGCTAGAAGGAGAACAAAATGGGAAAAAAAAAGAAATCTCGCGTGTAGACTCACCGAGCACGGAGAGGCTGAGTCCGGAGCCTGGCCTCGGTGATCTGTGCCTGTCTGGGGGCGCCATGGTGTTGCTTCGTGCGGATTTATAGGGCGCCTTAATCCACTGGTAGACTCGTTTCTTTCATCGTAAAGTCACAAACACACTCGGTTCGTTCCTCGACACTTGAACCTTTAACGGATGATAATAAATCTAACGATTGTGCACGACTGGTGTTTTAGCAGTTCTTTGAAAATTCTTCAGACTCTTCTTCGGGGATGCTTCGATTGAAAGAAACGAGGAGGAATGTTCCGTTCTTTGACACCAATCTCTCATTTTATTTCCACCCTTGGCGTGACCGATTAATGCAACAGGAATCAACGAAACGGTTCGCGCGCGAGCGAGATCGGCGACCACGCCAAAGCGACGAGGCGTACTGGAAAACGCAAGGGACAAACGTCACGAGCGATAATACACGCTCGAGGAACGCTGGCCGAGCACTGACTGGCAGACACCGAGCACTCCACCTCGAGCACCGGTCGACTCGCGTGACGCCTGATTGGCTGATTGGCCGACCGGTCGACTGGCTTGGCTGGATGGATGCTGGTTATACTCCGACGACTTCGTCCCGATCCTCACGGTCGTTCTTCCGTCGAGTTGCTTCGATGGGTCTGGTGTCTTGGCGAGCGCGCATGCGCTTTCCCCACGATTCTATTGAGTCTTCTGCTTCTTCGAGCAGAGACTAGCCTCGTATAGTACAGTATACCTCCTGTGTAGATCTAGAGAACCTTCTTCCTCTTCCCCTTCTTCTTCTTCTTCTTCTTCTTCTCTTGGTCTACGTTTTTCTTTTGAGTCTGCCGCTCTTTTTTTTTTACTACGAAGGGAATTTTAATTGTACCACTGAACATATAGGTCGATTCAAGTAAGGCTATCGGGGAATTGAAGATGGAGTTCCGAGACTTGGGTGGTCAAGGACAAGATCGTGCCTCTTCCTGCCGTTGCATAAGATTTGGTGTTTCTTTAGGATCGTTCGGCGTCTCGCTGTTTGTATTATAATTTCGCGGTCTGCTTGTTTTCCTCTCGTCGTAATGGGAGGGGGCCGTAGGAAGAATTTTTCGGAGAACGATATCTTTCAAAAAATGGAAGACGAAGAAATATACAATCTGCTTGAAAAGAAACGTTCTTCTTTAGGATTTTTCTGTGTTTGTAATTAGGCTATAATTAGACTTTCAAAGAATCTGGAGAAACCTTTTTTGTGAAGTATTCACAACGTGTATTAATACAAATGACGCGTAATGAACGACATGAATGAACATGAGCCATTTACGGAAGGTTGAAATAATTAATATTACATTTGGAATTCAGCATAAATCTTCCTTGAAATAAATAAACATTTAATCGCGTAGTATAAATTGATTTGAAATATATATCGCTCTTGAAGAAATATTCTATTAGTTTGAACAAATATTCTATTAGTTTCATCGTCGTATACTAAACGATTCTCTGTGGTTCTTTTGTTGAAATCCCCCTCTCTCTTGCTCACGTAACTCAAACATTACAGCAGTCGTGAAAGTGTTAATTGTACACTACGTTCAGACTGATTTTGATCCTTGAAATTTTCAAACAGTTCTACATCATTCAACGCGAATATTATAAAATATGTAAATTCAGTTCTCAAAGAAGGAAATAGTTCCTTTTCTAGAAAAATAATCCTGAAATATCAATGCAATTGTACAATACAAATTGACTGTAAATGTATATCTCGCACTTTCGTGTCATTAAACATCGAGCCGAAGGGAACAGATCGTTTACGATCGTTCTTTCTCTCAAGCTCGATCCACTCGGCTGGATCATTCAGCTCAAATCCGCGACGCAGAAAGCGCGTGTATAAGAGGCTTGCGCAATTGCTGGGTTATTTAATAAAACAAAGTTACGACCAGTATCGAGCGGGTAATAGTACGCTGCAGGGAATGCTACCGTTGTTCAAGCGTCCAATGCCGAGAAGTTGACACGGCCTCTCGTTTATCCAGCAGGCGTGAACGCGTTCAGATCTGCCACGTGCATGCAAAGTCCCTCGAAGTCCTTGCATCGAGAACCAGGACACCCAAAGGCTAATAATCTATGCACGCTACGACGGTTACGAGACAGCTGGTGTTATTCGAACCTCGGTTAATCCTTTTTCTTTGGCCCAACTGTTCCTCGCTTAACAGTAAATACACTGGCTCGGGTTATTTTCATTTGCTGCCAGTTATTTTATAGATTGTGTCTGCAGGTTGTGAACTGTGTACAGGTTTTGTAAAAGGAATTTTATTTTTTCTTTCTTTCTGCCATAAATAAAATTCTTCTATATATGCAAAAATGTAACACTGTGTATATATATCTAACTCTATAATTCATGCACCAAGATATTCGTAGGTAAAAATAGAACCTTCAAGGCTAATTTTTTTCGAAAAGTCCAGAAAAATTCTAGAGTAAACAAATGAACGGTGAATGTGCGTAATTCAATGATGTATAAACAGGAATATATACAAATGCGACGTTGAAAAATCTAAAGGAGTAGTTGGTAGAAACTCTAGTCCAAGGAGAAGGATGATATTCGATCACGCAACCGCGGATACTCTCGTTCGCCCACCAGGTGCTAACTGCGCGATGCTCAACGGAAGTAGCGTTGAAAGGACGCGTATACTCGCGCTCTTCGCTCGTTCAATACTCGTGACGCCTACGATCGCGTCACGTAATAGTTCGGGCGAAATTCAAAAGTTTTCGAAAATCGATTGCTCGAACACAACTGAAAATGAGATGAAATAGACCCAACTAACCTAAAGCAAATCGAAAACCTGACTTATTGTGAACACAAATTCGAAATTACTTGGATCTTTTTCGAAATGATCATTGATTATTATTAATACCTCTGATGCTATTTGAATTTAAATTGCACCATTTTCTGGAGATAATTTATTTGAATTCAAGTAATCTTCACGTGTACGAAGCTTGAATTCAAATTAATTAGCGACGAATGAACTTTTGGTACCAGTTAAAGTACATATCTATTTTATATAGTCACTTCGTTTTTATACAAATTGCCTAGTTCTCTAAACTCAAATTCGAGCAACTTGACGTCGTCTTTGACAATTTTGGACATTTTTGGATAATTACATATTTACTTTATGCTCGAATTCGAAGCAACTCGATCAATCAGAACGAACCTTAAAACCAGACACGTCACAGTCTTCGATTCACGAAGCAGGTGTAGCTCGTCTAGGATTCAATCTTACATCGTCCTCCCTCTACCACGCCACTTTCTACTTTCACGTCTGTTCGATATCTGCACAATATCTGCATAATGGGCGCCCGCTATCGAATCAGAGGGGTATCGAATCGAGCCCAGATCCAGCTAGACGTCGTGAAGAGGAGGACAAAAAGGAGGTGTTCCAGGAAACGAATCGTTGGCTCGCTTGCATTCAAGTCTTCTTCTTCTTCTTCTTCTTCTTCTTTATCCTTGCTCTAGTCGACGAGATCACGAGAGAGCGCCTTCGCGCGAGCCGATCCTTTCTCGCCGCTGCGCTGTCGCGACGCGTTCGTTCGTTTCTTCGAGCGACGCCCCTCTCCCAGCGGTGACCCGATCTCTCGAACAGGTTAAAGTAGCTCCTTCACGTACGTTCGTGTAAAGCGTGCATGTAGAGTATGTGTGCCTGCTACTCGGCCTACCAGCCATATTATTACGTGTCGCTTTTGCGGGCCTTAGGGCTCCCCTGTGCGCGCAGCATGTAACAGGTTCCAGTCGCACGCAACGGCCGAGAATGGGCGAGATCGCTCGCAGGAAAAATGGGAAAGAAGCCACTGTACGTGCTCCGACGCGAGAAAGACGAGGCTGTGCCTGTTACTCTCTTTATTAAACGAATTCAGGAAATCAATTACAACTCAGGCCTTAAAAATAGTCTCTTCCTGCATCGATCGAACGACTGTATTACGATTCTGCGAACGTTCGGTACAACTTTGTACGTTGTACTCTATAACACCGAGTTCGAGAAATCGCACTCTCTACGACGAAAAATTTCTTAGAGTGACAACAGCACAGTGATTTTTTTTTTATTGGCCAAAAATTGTCTCGTTGTCATATTTTCGCTTGTATTTCGAGATATTAAATAAAGTGATTTAATTCGTCATTTAATTTATTATTTATTGAACGATTGGTTAAATTTCGTTATGATGTTAGAACCTTCGAATCTGTTGATCTTTGACCATGGAATCGCGTGTACGATGATTCGAATGGAAGGTGCAGGTAGCTATTGTGGTTGATTAATGGCTACCTTTCGAGGCAGCTTCGATCAGTTTCTTTTCACTCCGAGACTTCTAATAAAGCAGCGAGACTCTAGAATTACGTAGGTCATTATCGACTAAAATAAGAACGGTAAAATATACTAGCTCCAATGTACAATGAAAAGAAATCCAAGAGAAAAATCCCTTCATTAATCCCATTCCTAACTCGGGATTCAAGAATTATTAAAATTCAAGAGAGTCAAGATAAGAACGTTTAACTGATGTTAAGATCGAGATAGTTCTAATGTCCCAAGAGACATAATGATAATTAAATTCGAACTATAACCCCTTAATTAATTCCACTCTCAAAAGTTCCACAACTTGAGAATAATTCGATAGAATTGTTATAGAAGTTTCGCATCTGGCAAGATGGCGAGAATATTCAATTGGTCGTGGTTTCTCGATGAAAACGCGGGGATATACGGTACCGTGCGTATTCGACGGGCCACCGAAACCATGCTACAGAGCGTGCTACGGCGCGGGGTGGGTTCTTTTTGCTCGAGGGAGAGTGTACCTCGTGTCGAGACCCGTATAAGGACCGACTTGCACGGTACAACATACCGGGTTCTCGGCCCCCTGCCTTCCAGTACACAGGATCCGCTATAATCCGGTACCGATACCGGCTATCTCGCCGCAGGATCATGCGTAGTTAATTTGTCGTAGCTACCTCTTTCACTACCAACCTTTTCCTTTCCCTTGGTCACTGCCGAAGAAGTACCTAAATCAAGGGTAACTGCGCTTTACTTTATTCTTTTTAAACCACGGTCGTTTATCGATTTGGCTTCGTCAGCGTCGGTTATACGCGTTATGTAACCCTTACACTGTGCTGAGATTATAGTACAGTTGGCTCTTGAGAGTATATATTGGGATAAGTTTTAAACCGTGGGTTTTTATTCGCTGAGGATAATTTTGCGAATTATCTAGGGGAGTGTTGATCGAGTATAGAAATGTTTTGGTATATAGAGTTGGCATTATATATTTACATTGGTGTTTTATTTTCTTTGGTTAACGAATCCTCAAAAATTGCTACATAATTCTTTCCGCCATTTTATTTAAATTATTCAAATGTTTAAGAATTAAGAATTAAGATAATATTCTAGGATAAAAATACTTCCAGTGTCTTGTCCATTACTCGATGCAAAAGTATCTTTCAAACGAACGAACTCAGGACTGTCGAAGTAAAAGTTTTAAAAATGACCAACTAGACTATTACGTGATTTCTTCTTACAAAGTTGCAACAGTTAAAGTGAGTCGATACACTTTCTCGACTTTCTTTCTCCTGTTATACGGGATTTGTCTTAATAGAACTATCCGTCTTGTGACAGAAATTTCTATCAAATTCTCCGCTGAAGAACAAGAACGACAGACGCGGGCGAAAGTCGAGGTGGTTGGCGGAAAAACGCAAAACTAAAGAGTGGATCGGTGGTCGAGACGGCTCCGATTCGGTTACGTACTACGTACGATCGCAAAGGTGTGTATATCGCACCTTTCCACGTAGGCTAATGTGGCGGATGCGGGTGGGCGGACCGGGATCTGGCTTGTGGCAGTGCAACGATGCCGAAGAGCCCACGCTGAAACGGGCATCGGTAATTAAACGAGCACCTCGGACGCGGACGAGTCGTTTTTAACGGAGAATCGGTCTGCGTCTGCTCTCGACGGTCAACTCCCCGCTGGCAGAATTTCCGCCATTTTTGCGCGTCTCCAGCGTCCGGAATCGACATTTTCGATACATTATTCCATCGTAATTAACCGACTGACAACCATTTCTCCCTCTCTCTCTCCCTCTCTCTCTGTTTCTTTCGCTATATTTGTTTGTTTTTAGAAAGAAGAACTTACTTTAATTGAATTTATGTTGTTTAACTTTGTTAAACTTTATCGTAACTATAAAGAATAATTCCAAGAGCTTGTGAAATATTTGTAGCGTTATGTGGTAAATTATTGTTCGATACTTAATGGATTAATACATTTCGTTACTGGCGACTAATGAGACTATATAATAACAATGTCCGTGCGATTTTATTACGCGAGTTCAAATTTGAAAGAAATTTCATGAAATTCATAAATTCTAAATCCATTTCAGAAAGGCTAGTTTATTCGCACAGGCTGTTTCTATTTGTCACTCATACAAAATGCGACGTTCCAATTTTCAGCAGTAATTAAATTTCGGCCATATTAAACCGTCTCTTTATAGTGTGCAAAGTATGTACAAGCAAAATTATTTAATTATTAAATTAGAATTTTCTAATTAACCCGCCTTGAGCAATCTGAATGGTTTACGAAATTTCACTCGCAATTTTTTCTATAAAACATTTAAAAATTTGACTTTCGTGTGACATTTGAAAAATTCGAACAATGTACAGACTTCTTGGTTTTTTGGAAATTCATAGCAGTAAAAAAAAACACGAATAATATATTTATTCGTGAAAGATTACTCAATAAAATCACATTTCCACTTTCATAATAAAATTTCTCGACAATTTTTATTGTCGAAATCTTCAGTCCAATAATTTTAGGTATAATGATTGTATTATGACTAAAATGTTTAATTTTAAGGATATTTGCGTGAAATTGAATCCGAGCCCTCCGTACATTATTGAAATCAAAATGAAGCGGAGAACTGTTTCTTTTGTGATGTTAAATTGGTGGGAAAGTCCACCGCCCAAGTTTCTGTACCACCATCAAAATCAGCTTCCCACGCACTTTGTAAATCCACGGCGAATCAAGCACGCGATCGAGGTTCCCATCGATATCACGAAAAATCATTACCGAGTTTGTTGTTATAACGCAAAATACGTGGCGCGAAAGTTTCATTTCGGAATCGATCTACAGACGAGTGTCTCTGAGAGTTAATTACAGCCAACGCGACGGTAGCAAGAGGCTCGAGCGAGTGAAAACAAAGTGTAATTATACGTCGAACGCAAAAGTGTCAAAACTATTTATAGCGTGGCTAGCATGATGTCGAACGGCATGCCGAAGGGCCAACGAGAGGGAATTATTCGCGTTACTTCAAGCTCTACCGACGCATTAGGTACAATTGGATGCGTGGGCAATGTTAAACGTTAAATCGTTCGTCACGATAGGAGACGATGCGACGAGATTGCTCGCCCACGTACGAATTTCCTGCAGCACCGTTGCGGTGTACTTTATTCGGGTCTAGGTACCCCAGAACCTCTCAATCACCGCGATTAAATAGTAGTGAAAACTGTGTCTCGTTTCAGTACGAATCACTCTTACTCTTTGCGTCCACGAGTTGATCGCTTTGATTTCTGAGCGATGCTCGCAGATATGAGTACAGAATAAAAACTTGGTGTACGCTCTGATCTCTTTCACAAGTTTCTACCAAACAGAAACACTTCAGTGAATCTCCAAATGAAAAATTTCTCCGCACGTACTCTCGTCTGCGAGCATCCTTCTCCTTTTATCCTCTCGAAGCTCTGAATGCACGTGAAAGTACGAACGCCGAGTGATCCGAGAACCGGCGAACCATTTTCGAGCAGCGATTTTGTCTCGAAGGAAACAAAGATCCCGCTGATCTTGGAATTTCAGTGGCTGCGTGGAGCGACGAGGATTCCTCGAAAGAATTCGCCAAGACGAGGGGGTCGATACTCGTGGCCTCGAGGGGGTTAATGATGAGAAAAAGGGGAGCGAAAAAATGCGGCTGAGCCACGTCACTCGACAGGTAGTTGCCCTGAAAAGATCGTAGACGCTGTGGAATCTTTCCTGAAGAGGTATAGAGAGAGAGAGAGAGAGGGAAAGAGAGAGAGAGAGAGAGAGACTGTTTTATCCTGGCGTTCTCTCCCCACCAGGATTCATCGAATCGGTTTCACGAGAGAGCGAGCTTAAGGTCAGCGGACCGTTGCAACCGCCGGAGATTCATTTCGGAAGATAGAGCCGAGGTCGAGAAAGAGAAAAGAACCGGTCGTAAATTTCTGTAAATTTCGTGCCCCGAAATATTATCTCCGTTCTGGGTACTGTAACGCCACCGAGGAAACACGCTCCGCTTCGTACGGTGCTCGCTCAATACATATCGCGTGTGTATTCACGTTCTCGCTCAACTCATTACCAACAGCCATGTTCCATTAATACGCAACAATTCATTTGCAGTCTCTTTCCGGTCGGTTCACGTTATTGAATTTCATTGAATTTACATTGTGATTATTGGACTGAAGATTTATGGATTTAATCCGTTAAGAAGTGGAATGTACAATAGCATAGTACCAAAGTTTCGTGAATGTATTATTTTCAGGAAAACACAGATCAAAACATGTAATCGAACCTGCAGTTCGACAATCACAACGTGAATTCAATGAAATTGAACAATAATTTTTATGGATCAATTACGAAGAAAAGAATGTAATGTTACGTTAATGGAATGGCGATTAAATTCCTTGAATCTTGATATATGTAAATTCAATAAAATCAAATGACTTATTAATGAATAGTTTAAAAATAATCGAGTCTCAAAGTAATGCGAATTTCACGTCGACCTGACTTCATTCTGACCTCTCAGCCGTACAAGCAATTCTTCTTTAAGCGCGAAATTACGAAACCGTCCCAGGATGTGAGATCAAAAAATACACAGAGTGTTCCTTCAACAAGGAACTGTTTTAACGAGCCACGGCAAACAATCGGAGCAAAAATAGAAAAAGATACAAGGTGTCTTAGTATAAAATCGACAAGGGTGTGATTTTGTGTGAAAAATAAATTGAAGATATAGAACGAAATCTTTTTCACTTCTTAAAAATCGCGTAATGTCACGCAGTTGAATTTTACATTATACATTTTTTAATTATTATGTAGGAAGATAAAAGTTCTTTTTCAAAGAATGCTGTCATAAACGTTTACGTGTTAAAATTACAAATTAAAGGAAAGTGTTTCTTTTTTTACACAATCCCCAAATTCAGCGAATACTTCGTGCAGTTTAAAATTCTACTCTTCCGCAAACTTTGAATAAGTGAAAAAATTTTATTCCACGTTCCCTGTTTTTTCACGATTATTAGATCATCCTATCCAGACAAACGTAGCTTTTTTAGGATAAAAAACGCGTGAGAAATCAATCGGAAAATGCGATTGACAGCTTCCAGCGTAACAACGTATTGTTGTTACGTATGCCGCGTTAGTATCCTCCTTCGGCTGCTAAGATATTAATTACAATTGCCAAACGCGAGGCTGAAGGCACCAAGAGACTAAACGCGAGGTTTCGTTCGTCGATCGTTACACGTTCGTGCGGCCGTGTTTCAGGAAGAAATAACACCTCATCGTTCTTAACGTCAGCCTCGCGAACGGATACGCTCTGCTCGCGCGGTTTGAATTATACCTCTGGCGCTGTGCGTGCCGAGAGGATAGCTCGTTCCGAATGATCAGACTGGCGCAAAAGTCCTACGGGGGACTCGGTTCGAGTAGAGGAAAGAACATGTCCGTACGACGTGCCAAATTTATTTAGACCCTCGCGGGCTACGATCGTTAAACGAACATTCAACGTGAGAATACGATCGATAAAATCGTGTGTGTATATCAGTTGAGGGGCTTAATTTCTTTACGATCGTGAATGACGCGATAATTGTTGAGTCTGTGCAAGTCGAAAATTCTGTGATGGGTTACGTTAATTTTCTTTCTTTTTTTTTTTTTAGGAAAATATGGTATTTGGAAAAAATGGTACTGTATTTAAGTATACTACCTTCATTAAAGTTGCATTTTCTGCTTAACTGAAGTCAGTCATTTCCAGAAATAAATAACAGTATATATACTCTTATTTCCAACAGGGATAGTTTGGTGATTGGAAAATGCAAGCACAAATGTGGTTAACGTGACGCTAATAACGAAACAATTTCTTTCTCCTGCTGAGAAATGGCTCTAGAGGTGGAAATACTCCTTTAAAAAAATCTTAGCAGCAATTAAATAATATCGTAAATATTTATGAAACTGTATGAGACACAGAAAGCTAAATTGCAGTTGTATAGTTTTCTATAGCCTGTATCGTGACGGTAGAAAATTAAAAAAGAAAGTTTATATTGCGCAACTGTTTCAATTGAATTTCTTTTCTGTCTCTCGTCGCAAATGTTCACCATAATGTGAAAAAACAAGATTTCTTTGAAAGGATAAAACCATCTTTCGATACAATTCAAAAAACGATTCAAGTGTTTCAACAAAGTTTCCAAAATTTTTCTCGCAGGTCTCTAAAACTCTTGCGTTTCCGCTAGGTTAAATTCAACGAACCATTTCTCACAGCCAGCAAAGTCGTCAGATTTTGTTGACCGATGATTATAGTACCGATATTCAATATTCTTCTATACTCACGATCAAAGATGAAAAAGTTTCGTCGAGCATGGCTACCACGAGCATCCAACGCGAGGACTTCGATACGTGAAATACGTACCGTCGAATCGGCAGACCAATAACGCGGATACCTAGTCCGCCCACGTGTCCACTTCTACAAAGCGAACGCAATCGCCGACGTACACGGACACGTAGAATTCGAAGGAACGAGGCACCAGCGTAATTTCGCGCGTCCGTGCAACCGTGGTCCACGCTCGAGACTGCAAGAAGGCGGCGAGAAGGGACGGGGAACGAAGAAGGAAACGAGACACCGGTTTTCCAGCGAGTCGCATTCATGAGGTCGAATGAACGAACCGTTCGTGCACGCACGAACACGAATTAAGCTTGTCCCCGAGCGTAAGCATGGGGCAACATCAACGGGGGGCCAACGCGAGTCTCCGCTCGCGATTTACACTGAATGGCCCCGCGTTACGTGGGTGTGATCGCGTAAACGTCGATACACGCCGGTCAATCGCGACGAATTAAGGAGGAGAGATTTGCGAAAGATGCCGATGACTCGCGTCGAGTTTCATGCTGCGACGATCTTAGGGTAAGGACACAGTGAGCAGGTACTACTAAGGGTAGAACTGTTTATTTAAACAAGAGAAGACTTCCACCCCGGAACTTGTAGATATAATAATAGCTTGTGCTTGCTGTTGTGCTTGTAACATATCCTTTCCTGGGCAAAGTATCAAAGAACGACTCGTATATTACTAATTTCTAACAAGGTTTAGGCTGCGGTGTAACTCAGTTGACAGAGGTTTTAATGAGAAAAGAGGTGGCTCTAAATGAAAATTTAAAAACTTTAAAAACTGAATTAATCAAGAAAAGTTGTTGCACTGCTCGATATTCGATGTAGACTCAACTTTTTGTAGAAGAAGCACCCTTGCAATGCTAAAGCTTCCAATAATTTTTTCTAGAAATCACGGTTTTGAACGTACACTGAAATACACGCGTCAATGTACATACAGGTGAAACGTGTATCAAGGAATTTTTTTTAATTTCAACAGCAATATCCGCGATCCAATCGAGTCTTTGTCAATTTGTTAGCATTGACCCGAGTTTTCTTACATTGAGTCGAGGTAGAATGTGTCAATTGTCTCTCTATATTCCGCGATATCGCATTTGTTTTTTTTTTTTCAGTTAATTGAACAGACAATTATATATTGCAACCTAAACCTGCGCATTTTTCACGTTGTTACTCGTAAATCCGCGCACTATGTTATTACGCTCGACGTTTCTTCGAGTGTGCTTCAGTTGTTCGCGCACTCGTGAAAACTCGTTCGTCGATCGGTCCTTGAGAATGAGACTTTCACGGCTATTCCGTCGACAAGTCTCATTTGCAACACAATGCACGATGAAGTGCGTGCCCGCTTTTCAATGGCTCTAGCCGCGACACGCGCGTCAACGATCTACGAATTGACATCAGATCGGTATACCTGTTTGATACGAGACTCTGGAGGAGGAGACAAAGTGATCCAAACAGCGCACGATATCTCAAGTTGATTGGAGCCTGGATGTTTGTTTGGGAGTATCGAATGACGATAAGACTTTCAATACATAACACGTGGAATATACGTTAGAAAGTGTATGTGAATCAACCAGGCTTTCGATACTCGAGCTTTGGAAACATTCGTTTTATCTAATCTGAACATTTTTAAAGCTGATTACGAGATTTTGAGCATTGCTTGATGTACGATATTGCAAGAAATAGAAACGAGTGCTCGATAGTTTCTTGCCAAATTTGGAAGAAAACCTTTATAACATATGATATGTATATTTGCTGATAATTATAACGAACGTAGTATAATATTTGAACAGATTCCTAGAGTGAAAGCTATAATAACAACGTAAGAAGAAGAAAATAATTTCAGAAGAAGAAATTTCTGAAGACAGCCCTAAATGAGTCAATTCATATAACTCGGGATAATTCACATAAATCAGAGACTTCTTACTGCTTTTTACGAAAGTCTAAAAAAGGAGGATTTTTCCAGGAATTGAAACTATATTATACTTTTTTCAGCAAACCCACAATGCTTTAAATTTAAACGATATCAAATGTTAGAGAGATATAATCAACAAAATTTCGCGTTGAATACCATTTGAATGATTATTTTCAATGATACACGTCATTTTATTTGAAGTGACGATGCTTCGTAAATAAATTGCTATGATACAAAAAAAGTTTGTCGAAAGCAAAGGATTAAAATATTATTAAAACACATCATGTACGGATCTGAGCCTATTCTTGGAACCGATATACCCAAATTGGGCGATAATTACAAATAAACATATACATTTTGGAGAGCGTGCAGATGGACACGTATTTACCTTATGAGCGGGCAGACATTTTGTGAGAACAATTAGTAAAATTGTAGTGGTCCCTATCTGGTTTACACGGTCGAGAGTTAATGAATCTACCAGACTCAATTGTAATCTAATTTCAGACTTGATTGATTCTAAGTTCCAAGAATTACACCGGCATTCACTCGACACATGTGCGTGTAGCTCGACCAGGTCTTCTTTCAAAAATTAAAACGGCCAAAGTTTATCGTGTTTAAATTTATACGAGCTTCTTCGGATAAAAGTAAGACGTTTTTATAGATGTATACAATTCAATATAAGCTGTGTACAGAATGTACGTACAATGGACTCCTAATTGTAATTTATTTTGTAATTCTAATTGGACACAGCAATTTTTTCCACTGCAAATGTTATTTTCGAAACGGTTTCTCTGAGCAGTGACCAAACGAATTCTAACCCGGCTAACTACAATCTCGAAACACACAGACATACGCCTACTGTCATCCCGACCGGAGACAGATTGACTCCGGCCGTTCGTATGACACTCGTCGTACACTTGCCTCGTCGTACATATTTTTACGTCTCCCGTTAGACATCGACTTAACAGTCCCGATTCCCAATTAATTACACCGTTTGGAGGATCGTAAAGTGTACCCCGAGGACCACCAAAAGCGTGCGCTATTCCACAAGTTTACGGCTCGAAAAACCGGAGAACGTGGCAGCAGGGGAGCGTGCGGGATACTCGAACTCGCGGCGTGTTCGTACCAACGTACGCGAAAATCGCTCGCAGATACTCGTACGCTCGCCCACGCTCGCTCCTACACGCTGCGCGGTCGCTCGTTTCACGCACGTTGCCTCGATATATACTCGACGCTGTGTGCGCCTCGGTTCATTCAGTCGTTCGAATCCTTCTTTCATTCAAGGCCCGATACACTTCGATCGGTGGCGCATGCACCGGGCGGCTCGTAGATAGGCACGCGTGTGCACGTGCAAAGAGACCCCGAGAGCCAACGAACCAGCACTTGCACGATCGATTGAAAGTGACTTTGTTGAAAGTTCCCCAGTCCTCGTGGATTGTCGAGGTTATTTTTAATTAGAGGTTTTCAGCATTCGGTCGTATATCGTTGCTGGCGAGCGCCCAATACCTCTGGAAACTGCAGCTTGAGTCCGTGTAACTGGGTTTGGTAACGAGAAAACGTTACTCTTTTGCTATCGCGTCGTTTCGAAAAGTTACATGAAATTTTAGTTTCACCTTAATTTCTTTAGTTTTAGTACACACAAAATCCACGAAGGTGTTATTAGTCAATTTCAATTGTTATTCGCTTGTACGTTGGAGAACTAAATTTCATAAAATTGTAAGATCTAGATGTGGCAGAAGTAAATATTAGACAAATCAGAAAAGAAGGATATCAAAGAACTCTCCCTTGCAATAAAAAAATAAAATTATAAATAACGTTACTTTGCAGCCCACAAATCTTAACGAAACTTTGAAATTTCATGCAAGTTACGATTTTGAGCTTCGAAGAAAAACTAAACTTTCCAAAAAATTGCGTGAATTCGTTCCAACGAATTATGAAGAGAGAGAGCCTATATAAAACGTAGAAAAATCGACGTATCGACAAACATGCATTTAAATTACCACGATACCACGCGTATCTCTCGTCATTCACCACCGTCGCTCCGCCGTAAACATTCACTCGTCCCTCGATTATTCATCCACGCCAAACTATCGGTATTCCACAATAATAACAAGTTACACTTATCGCGATCGTAAAATAAAGAACGGACGTCTAAAAGCATCGCGTTACGCCGGTCGGGTTCTCACGGGTTCACACGAAAGGGAATAGGTTTCGCATAAATTAGCTTGGGTAATCGCGATGCAATTAAGGCGACGGATGGTAATAGATTAGCCGTGTAATTAATTAACAACCAGGGCGGTGCATGAAATTTCCAAGAAACTCCTATTCCTGCGAATTTAACCTTTAATCGAGTGATCTAGTTTCCGTTTGACCATCGCGATCACGCGTTTCTTCTTTGAAGGCGAACTTTCCTCGTTCGTTTAAATGAGAGATCGTCCGACGTAATTGCCGATTTTTTTTTTCGCGACGATAGCATCTGCGTCACGTAGGACGAGCTCGCGGCTGTGTCGAACGGCTCGTTTTCTCGATCGATCGCGAGTATACTTGATGGAATCGACGCATCGAACACGCATATTGGACAGTAGTAGTAATAAGTCCAAACTTTAGATGCCTTTCGGACAAAAGTATCCTGACTTGCCGATTACCTTTGATGAGATGTTACCTTTTAATCGCGAAATTATGAAGAAATTAAATCACAGAGATTCAAAGTGATTTCTCGGACAGAATGTAATAATTTACAATTGTTAAATATTTCAAGTTTGTTTCAAACTTTACCGATATAGCCACGATACTCAAGTCTCGTTATGCGCTAAAGAAAATCTTTAGTTAATATTTGATTTTATCCGAATTTCTTCGGTACGTTTCCTTACGACAATTACGGCAATCTTCTGCTAAAATTAATAGTCTCCTATTGTATGAATTTTAATAATTGTCTGGTGTTTGCAGAAAAGCATTTATTATTTAAATTTATAGTACTGTTTTTCCCCCGATATGTCAAATAAATAGAGTATCTTGTCATATTCACAAATGAAGAAGGTAAATATCCAAGTATGTACTTTCCTGAAATATAGGAAAATCGATCGACGCCATTACCATGATCGACGCGTCGCGAGGGCAACACCAAAGGGGAGAAAAATCGGGTCAATGCAGGGCGTATCAAAGATCCAGGAGCGTGTCACGCCGCGGCGAGCAAATTGCCGGCCGTTTCGTATCGGTTGAAAGATCTATAACAATAACGGTTTCGATTACGTTTTACAACACGCGTATCGGTGGCTTTATCGCGCGACGAAGTGTCGGGACCCAGAGATCCCGATAAATGCACCACGTTGGGCAATCCACACCGCTGGATCTCGCCCCGCGGCGAGATTGGTGCAACTGCTCGCGAAGGGTAACAAGTAGAAAAGGCGAGAGTCGTGGCGAGACCGTGGTAATACCATTGACGCGAATTAACCGTCCAAATGGTATATAATTTTCACGTAATTAGTGGTCTCGCGGCTACCCATTACGGAACACTCATCATAGTCCACTAGCTCGTTGGTTAATTAAATTTTACCATCGCTCGACCTCGCGGCTACGCGGGGCACTAACTAACCTAAGTCTAAGCATGGTGGCTGTGGAGTAGACGACGAGACTACGACTTTTAAGCATTTAGATTTCAAAATATCTACTTGTTATTGATTTTAAATAGTTTCTCCACTCTTTAAGCGTGTACCATATGTGTTTGCTCTTTTAAGTGCCACTTTGTTGTGTACATCTTCGAACACAGATAGAATATTCGAAGCAGGAAATATTGTTGAAACTTTTTAATTTGTTTAACCCTTTGCACTCGACTGTCCTTTACCTACTGTGCTTTAAATCCAGCCAACAACTCTTTTTATAATTTGATAATTGTAACGAACGTATACACTTGGTGTTGTACAGACATCTAAGGAGAACAAAATTATTTCAGAAGGAGAAATTTCTGAAGACAGTCTCGGTGAGAGTCAATTGACACTCACTAATTTACATAATTCAGAATAATTCGCACGAAGTAGACTTCTTATTGCTTCTTACGAAAATTTAAAAAATGGCGAAGGATATTTCTTTTTACCAGGGATTGAAAATACGTGTCATTAACTCTTGGACATTATACTTGCTCGAACGATATCACATGTTATAATCGACAAAATTTCAAAATGTTAAATACCATTTGAGTGATTATTTCTAATGCTATATATCATTTCATTTGAAGTGATAATGTTTCGTAAATAAATTGCTGGTGATTTTTGAACCGACTTAAAGAACGAAGACTGCTCGAATTGTTCACGATATAAAGTTTAATTTACCGAAGGCGCAATCTTCTGGCCCGTTCCTCCGAGACGAAATATCGTTCGCCTTGAAACAGTGTGAAGTTACTTTCACGATTTTCGTCGTGCTCGCGGCGACCTAATTAACGAAGAGAAACCTTTCCGATTAACCCCATGATCCATTTCACGTATCAATTACATCAACTTCCAAAATTGCTCTTTCTTTAATCACGAACGGCAATCGAACTTAAAGAATGAAGAAATTTCAGAAGTTTAAAACCTCATTTTCGATGCAATAGAGAAAAGATAGAGTCGGACAAAAGATTGAAAAGTAGAAACAAGAATCGTTAGCAAATTCAATTTTCTTAAAAGACGAAAAACTGATTTGTTTCAAACTGTAAAAATATCTTCTTCAGATCGTTTAATTTTCGAGAACAGAAAAATTCACGTCTTCTTCAACTACAAGTGACAACCAAAGTCAGGAGTTGAAAAAATTCCAGAACCAGCTATGAATAATACGAATATGAATCATTATATGAATCACTAATCCAAGTTTCTCAGAAAACGAAGTTAAACAAAAAAACTGCACGACTTGTAACCCAGTACGATTCGTCTCACTGAAATTCAAGAAGATTCAAACATTCAAACATTTGAATCGATAGAAAACAAATTACAGGCGCGATCGCTCAGTACCAGACAACGCCACTCCTACTCGAGGTCTACCCTCACGAATCACGTGACCTAAATCGACCAATCGCTAATTTTCGTTGCATTAGCGTTGCACCTGAAGAGACTCGATTTTCTGGGTTACCCTCGTTAAAATCACTTTCAGTGATAAAAAATATCGACGTATTTTCTGTCTCATCGTCAAATCACCTGCTTTTTAATCGAGACCAGGTAAATTTGCGTGCACATCGAGCTCAAATTAAACATTTGATTGAAATCCCCGGCGTTCTTACCGCAAAATCAAAACTCTAACCTTCCTTCTCCCACGAGGGCTGCTCAACTGACCGCAGAAACTCAAGTAAGCTCGAGGTAGAAGGCGTACCGCGTTGTGTATTCCCACGAAAGAAGAAAAACCCCTGGGATCGGCTCGTTACGATCGGTGGTCGCCGGTGCACGACGACTAACATCACAGACGACCACCACTCCGCGCGATTATCATCTCTTCGGGCTCGTACACACTGCAAGTCCATCGTTCTACACGCACTGAAGCCGCTCCTAGGCGTTTTTTCGCCGAGGGGATCCTACGTGCCCGAGATCGTGGATCTCGCGAGGGCGCTGAAAGCCTCACGGCCTCGCGGAGTTTTATGCCGCCACGATACGTACGTGGCATGCGTCCGCTACGTGTCCGGCATGAAACCAGCCAGAGATAATGCGCCGATCGGCAAGATACTCTCGTCGTAGATCGCGAATGTTGCTCTGGTTCGCCATTGACGCGCTTAGTCCTTAGTCTTTAGTCCGGAGACACACGAGGCTCGCCTCGTTTTCGGCCACCTCGAGATCTCGAGTTCATTGAGTAACGCGGTCTCTGTTTCACGCGTTTCTACCCGCGATACGATTTATACCGCTTATGCAATCACCGGTTTACGATCCACGATGTGGAAAGCTGTCCGATGAAAGGATTACGTCGAGCGACAGTAAGCAAGTATATGTTCTTCGGGCCGATAATGTATTCTGTTCGTTACTTTAATTTAATAGAAAGAGAGAGAAAGATTGCAGTTAATAATGATTAAAAAAAAAAAAAAATAAAATAGAAAAAATAATACTTATTCCCCGTGGAGTGAGAGAATTTTCGGCAAGTTATTCTTTAGCGAGATTCTTATGTTCTTGTCCCACTATTTCATAGTATTGTTTGTAGTGAATATAAATGTACAATAAGAATTAAGATATTTATCTATAATTCAATTCAACATCCTATTAATGGGACTATTCTTTCAATTATTCTTATTGTCAGCTGATTTTTAAATATAAGCAAAAGTTGAAATGAAGTTTGTAACTCAATACAATTATCCATTCCATTAATGACGCGTTTAATTATTCGTTAGTTGAAACCTTTGTTTGTGTCTTAAATTTATAACTTAGCTTTATACACTGACGATAGGAATAGTTAAACCATTACTTAATTTGACGATAGCGGACATTCTTCCCAGAAGTTGATTGCGATTATCCAGAAGTCGGCAAGATAAACGGTTTATCGAGCTTTTCTATCCACTTTTTATCCGCATCCGGATGTCGCGGAGATTTGGATCACTCACAGTGAAAGACGAAGAGAAGAAACTCTTTGCTCAATAACCAGCGAAGAGAACATTGTGACGCACGAGTTGAGATAAACTCGTAATCGCGAAGAGGGAGGAAGACGCCACAGAGAAAGCTCGTTTGAAATTGCCAATGGGATCGTAATTAAACTAAACTGACGTTTCCTCGCGCCTCGTTGCGGTTACTTTCTCCATCGTGTAGGAAATCGATCGTAAAGCCGTTTGCACTTATCTTCGGGAGTTTATGCTTCCTCCTTGCACTTGCAAAAGTTATACTACCATCCATAAGTGTCTACATTGTTAAAAATATATGAAATATACCTACTTTGAATAAAACTCTTTAACACGTTGACTGTGATGCGAATTTTGTATTTCATTTCAAGGACAGTAAAGAAGCTTTCTTCTATCACGTAGTAAATACAATAATGGACAAAAGAAAGTTTAAGAGGTAAAGCGGCAAGAAAATATGGCCTACTTTTAGAAAACAAAGTTATGGTTGACAAGAGCAATAAAATATACCTGAAAATAAATTATTGTTAAGCATGTAATATTTAATGGACCACTGATACACTACTATAAATCTTCTTTTGTCTTTTCGATCGAATTGCACTAGGTATTCAAATATAGGAAAACTCTTTGCTATTTGAATTTAAAGCTCTGTTAGGTACGTGAACGAAAAATCACTGTCAGAGAGAAGAGTCAGTCTTGTATGAACTCCAATTATATAAACAAGTTTGTGTTGATGGAATCCTATTGTACTCATGGACGACAGTAATGCACACGGAGATGAAGGTGGATATATTACTTTTTTTCCACTAAAAGGGAATAATACGATTGGGAAATTAATAAGACCGCCAGACGGCGCCGGTTTCCGATAATGGTTATCGACGTGTATGTTGAATAGTCGCGGACGATTCTTCCTTAGGCTGTGCACCAGCTTCTGGTGCCTGTACTACTCCATTTAACGCTTCTTATCATGCTCGTCGAACAAATACCGATTATCGAACCGACGCGAAACGATACATATTCTCGTAACGCGGCAACAATAGCCGTATATAAATCAAGATATACTCTTTCGACGCCTACTGATATTAGTTCCCTGTAAATATAGCTCTGTGTCATCGATTGCGATGAAATTACGATACCATGTAAGACGTAGAAAAACGAGAGTCTTATGCCCGATCCTTGAAATAGTATCGGTGAGATATGAATTCACGATAACGTTAATTGGTTTGTTCATTGGTGATGATTACTTTAAGGATTTGACTTAAGAAATTGAATTAAAGTCATTTTTCTTGAATCTCGTTACGAATTTTCGGAACAATATAATATTAATTATATTATATTACATAAAATTCGCAACAGTACTTTTTAATTTTATAAACTAAAAATTGTAAGACTATCTCTTTCTCCCCCCTTGACCATTAAATCTCTTTCGAGCAAACAATATACTCAAAACTCGCTTAACATAATAATTCAACAGCAACCAAAAGAACTTACGAACTGAGATTAATTCGCAATTAGGAACTGAGTTTCAAGTGACATAAACTCGCGTCTACCATGAATATGTTGAATATATTAAAAAGCAAGTATTTAATTATTAATATTCACTGTTACACCAATGTCCCATGTTAACAATTTTCTTGAAAGTTAAGTTATTTCCTGCTCGAGAATCTTTCTTCAAAAAGATTTCTTTCTCCTCAAAGAGGGCGGCGATTGATTACTCACAATCAGTATTTAAGTTTTTACTGATCTCGCAAAGTTCGAAGAAGATAAGAATTGACGATTGAACAATACCCTACCAAGTGAACGCATTATCATTGCCAAAAACGGAGGCTGACGCGTCTGTTTCTCCGGTACATTGCGTACATACACCACGCCCCCGCCTTATCCTACGTGCATCACAACCGCGAAGTTCGAATTCGGAAGTCGTGTAGGTGTGCTCTGACTCAGTGCGGTGCCGAGTCTTCGTTCACGGTTCGATTTCCAATCGCATCCGGCTTGACTTGGTCAGGAATATCCGTGTTCGGTTAGCGTGGAATTTTAATAAGGAAAAATGTCCCATCTAGTTAGCGGTGCGCTGCTACGCCGTGGAATTTGTCTTACATTTTATATGGTGGAACGTCTCAAACGATCCGAAACGACAGCTTGTAATCTACTCAAACTTCTTTTTTTTGTAATTATTCTCCGTTTCCCGTTTTCTCTCGCATTTTTACAATTGAAGATCTCAGAGGAAAACATACAAGATAAATAACGTTTCACTGATTTTTTTGTTTTTAATGGCACTTGATTTATTTGGCTTACTTCGAACATACTGCTATGTTTTACTTTATTTAGTATACGATATATTAAATTTGATAACGATCTTAATTTAAAGTGTTTCAAGAATGTTGTTTGAATTTTTCTGATTTTTATTTTTTTTTTTTTTTCTTAACACTGTTACCAACGAAAAATCGCGCGAAAAAAGCTCAATTTTATATTTTAAATCTGCAAAAATTGTAAGAGTTGATATAAACTAATAAAAAGCGAAAAGAAATATGTTTCGTAGGAGTTAAAGAAGTAGCTACTAAAACAAATGTATTTTAATATTTCGAAAGTAAAAAAAAAAAAAAATGGAAAAGTATTTGTTTAGTCAATGTCAAATCATGTTTGTCAATCAATTGACAATATAACGAAATTTTGAACTTTCATTCGTGTTTTTTTTCTTGTAATCTTCAATTTTTATTTGACCTTTCGTTTGACGCAAGTCATCATCGAGTACGACAAACTCGTCTCGTTCATAGAAGATACGCGCAATTCAATGTTACCAATTGATCCGTGGTGTAAGCTGAACCAGAACGCGTAAAAATCTGTCGTAAAACGCTATTAAACGTCGTTAGGCAACATTAAACATCGGAGACAAGATAAGAGGTTTTTTTTGTCGGTGTTAATGAGATTTGCTGTACAAGCATGTTCGAGAGGGCCACTAACCTTGCCTTCTTATAGGATAGGAACTCTGACGTGAAACTCTGACGTGAAGATCTTACTTATCGATCGTTGGTAAAAATGTGGATTAATGGCGCGCTTAATATTCATTTGAATTTTGAAATTTTTGTAAAATTTATTAGTTAAAATATTCCATTGCCAAAATATTCGAAAAAGTTTTATTATTCTCTACGCTTTTAAACTTCAGTCTTCTTAATATTTGATCATTATTTTATAATAATTTTTATAATATAACTTGGATTATGAATGTTTTTCGCGCGAATTTATATTTCTATGAAACTAAAGGAAAGAAACCAAATTTGACCGAAGATTCCTTTCACCCACAAGATATTCTAATCAAAAATAACAGAAATACAAAAACTCACCATTGTTGTAGACTTCCGCGTTGACCAGCGTTTCCTCGTCATCCGTATCCGGTCCGAGAGACACTGGAGTGTACACGATCGAGTCTCGTGCTCTCATCGTATTCAATTTTAAACAAACAATTTACCTCCTTCTTTATGATACATTCGCGAATGAACTGAAACAAAAAAAGAAAAAAAACGCCTTTGAATGTTTAGTGTCTCACGTGGGCGTGTCGGAGGTGTGTTTCAGCTATTTAAAGTTTACTTTCTAAAAGTGTACGAGAGATACGCGAAGATAAAAAAAAGAAAAAGAGACGGAGAAGTTCGAAGAATTTGTGTTGTTGTCCGAAGACGAAATAGCGATACACCGACTTTCGCGGTAGAATTCAAAGCTTGCTAAACGTCTGCGCAACTACGCCGTGACTCAGAAATCCAACTGTAGTTATAAATATAATTTGTTCGGTTTTCTTTGCATTTCTCGAAAATAAATTCTCATCCTGTATGCTTCTTCCATTCAACTAATCAAATTCGATAAAAATTGATAAATTCCAGTTAGTAATAGTTGCTCTTATCAGAATAATTTTGCTTGCCATGAATCATTAGATTACTGCGTCCATTAAAATGATTAAACTACACATCTATGTCTTTTTCTAAACTCTTTATATTGAAAAATAATCTTTAATTTCCGCTCACAATCAGTACAGTTCTAGTTATTTTTTTTTTCTTTATTAATATTCCTTATAAATAATATTATTCAAATAATAAATCAAAGATAATTATTCAAATTGTTATTTTGATTAAATAACTATTATTTTATTAAGCAACGATATCTAAAAATTCTGACCATTTTTCATAACTCTTTAAGAATTCGAATGCATCATGATCATTTAAATATTTAACACGAATCGTATGACGAATGAACAATTTCCGTTAAGCAGTTTTATCGATAGCGAGTAAGTGTACGTGCGGTGAAATTGAAATCGAACATAACTCCTGTCAACTATAAACCCACTATGCGTTTTATGGAAATTGTAAATAACGTGGCAGAATCTCGTTAATACCGTTATACTCGATGTATTATACGAGTGCGTGTATAAGCACTGCGTTAACAAAACAAAACAAAAAATTTCAACGCGCGCTGCGATATTTTATCCGCGAGAACCTCTCTAAGCGTTTAACCGTTCACCGTTTTCAACGTCCCGATGAGATTCTTGAAATTAAAATTATGCCTCTCATTGGTCAACCGTAACCAATCTTACATTTTTTCGTACGCCCGTAGCAGTGAATTTAAACAAACCGGAAGAAACAGGAGATTCAGACGGTTATTAGGAAGTTTTTGCAGATAATAAAGATTTCGTTTATTTATCCGTTAGCTCCCTATGCAAACGTCATGCGTTTGTCACATATGTTACACGTGCGCTTTTTCGACCGACACGCGTGTCCTTGTACCAAAAATGGCAACCCCTCTTCAGTTCAAATCAAACAGACTTTTGTTTCACATTTTGTGCACGTTTAAAATAATCTCAGTCCCAGAAAAATCATCTTTATTAAAGATATACGTTGGCCAATTGAAACTTTGTCTTTGAAAAATTTTCAATTATCAATTATTGTAACGAATATCCCTAACATGAACGAAGACAATCTGTATTATAAGCAAATCGATAGTTTAGAAGTAGAGATATATACATTTCAGTATTCATTTCGTTTTTTACAATGTTCTTCTTTTTTAATTTATTTAGAAAACTTGCGTATCTTGAACAATTGAAGATTGGGCATGCGTCACGCACATTCTTCAAAGTGAAATAATACAGCTGATATTTCAATATTTTAATTCTTTTCTAATTATAGCAATTAGATGAAGAAATATTGCACTTTAATCTTGATTATAAAGACCGTTCTTTCATGTCTGAAGACAATATTTGTAGATGTAAGAATTATCTCACAGTGTTTCTTTGGAATGAGAAACAAGCTTCTGCCTTTCGATGCAAAATAAAATCCTTATCAAGAACCAAGTATGCAACGAAAATAAAATTCGTATTGAAAGATTTAACGGAGATCTCTTTGAGATATAAGATCGAATTCCATTGATTAAAATTATGCATCGGACGTATGCATGTCAGATGCGTACTGATACAATGGAGTAGCATGTTTCTATTTCTCTATACATGATTTTCACATCCTGTAAAAATACGAACGCAAGTTCAACATTTAAAAATTCCATATAAAAGAAAAGAAACACGCTTCGTCAATTTGACATAAAAATAAAAATCATCTACCAACAACGGGGATTCGGGGAGTCCCTGAATTAAAAGACCGTAATATCTGTAAAAAGACGTGTAATACTAAAAACGTGTATATACACGTCTTAGTACACACGTTCAAAACCGTAATTTCCAATATAAATGTCAGAAAAATATTCAATATCGCGCCTATAACCCGCCTCCTGGAAATTGAAGGATTAATAATTTCCCCTGAATGCGTTTCTGGATTCTTTCGCTCGCATGTTTCACGTTACATCATAAAATGCGTCGAGTTCGAGCAGCTTGGAATTTTCTTCAATTAATAAACCTATCGAAATGAACGATTCGTTTTTCCCCTAGCAACCGGTTTCCTCGTGGCTGCACGTTCACGAGTCGTCTTCGTGTTCGGGATACGGGGATCTATTTCGGGTAGGACGACCGCCGTCGTCTCGACGCACCGCTAGACGTCATTCTTCCGAGATGCGATCACCACGTACCAACGAACGCCGTCGTTATGTCTAAGAATGTACCAGCTGTCGGTACATGACTACATTGCAAACAAGTTCAAACAACGTTGCGTCGCTGTGAAATGCAAATATCGTAACTTGTCAAGGTTCTGCATATTATCTGCATAGATTACGAAAGATATGCGGACTATCCTTTTCTCTACCGTATCTACGGATTTTGACGAAGAGAATTCGTCTTGTCTTTGACTGATTTAAAAACCGGAAGTCCTCCGTTTCTTTTATCGTATAAATTTCTAGAAGGAAAGAATTTCTTTCTAAATCTTATCTTTGTTCGATTTAAAGTGCAAAGATCCTCTTGGCTACATAGAATATCATCTCTTTTCGTGTTGTATAAATTTTGAGAGAGTAACTTGTTGAATTTAAAAACTAACATTGGTAACACTGGACGAGATTGGTAACACTGGTTTCTGATTATTCGAATGCAAACGATATAAATAACAAAGCATAGAATTTCATTCAACAATTTATGAAATTTACCAATCTCTTGGCTCTCTAAACAATTATCAGTTAAGATGATTTTTGAAGAAGATTTTTCATGCGAATCGCTACTCGAGTACAGAGAAATTTTTTTATTCTCCTCAGTATCTGTATTCTTTTTATTAAAATAACAGGAATTCAGTGATTTTCACCTCAGTTTGTAATATTAAGAACTCTCTAATTCTCTCAATTTCTTTATAGCAGAAATTCACGGTCGTTAATCGTCATTTGACAAAATTAACTATGACATCGGTTGCAATAAACAAAGCTCGACCGTATTTCCTTTTGATGGTTAATTTAAGCGCATAATTTCCTTGTTCTTCTTTGTACGACGGCCAGCGGATGCACGTGTATATACGAAACACAGAGCGGTGGTTGTAACCACGCCTTTAGGTTCGCGGGGGGTCTGGCTACTGGCAGTACACATGGAACAAAGAAAAGGAAGAGAGGACTAAATATCACGCTGCTCGATTTCTGAGAACCGTTCCAGGAATTGATATTTTTAAACCGTTGCATTTAGGATCGTCTGTGAGCCCGACGTCACTGAACTGTCTGGTTCAAAAGTGAGGCACAAGTTTCCGACGCGGTCGAAATCGCAATATTCTAGGATTGTTCTTTGTCAGGTATACACTTTGAGCGGTATATGCAGAATTTATCTCGACAACAATTGCACACGACGGAAGGATACGACGAGGGAAAAGAATTTTTCTATTCTTAGGAGATATCCGCCCCACTTGAAACTATACTTTCTTTCCTCTCCTTACGGCGCGGCGCGGCCAAAGGAAATCATCGATTTTATTTTACTTCTTTTCTTCGTCTTCTTCTACCTTCTTTGCACCACCGGTTGCATTAACTAGACGACGGCGCCTTGGATGAAATTAAATCGTGTTGGAGGCGATTGAAGTCCACGGGAAAACGTAGGAATTTTAATTTTAACGAACGTGCGTGCTCTTTCTTACTGGCTACGTTGCGTTGCGAAAACTTTTTTGATGCACGAGAAAGTACGAAGTCGTAATATTGTATTCTGAAAAATGAATTTTTATAAATAAATAAAGTCTTCTCAGAAATCTGAAAAATCGACGCCAATCCATTAATTAAAAATTATGACTTTTTATAGACAAAATATTCTAAGATTCTATCATATTTCTAACTAATTGTCTAAATCCAATCTTTTATCTACATGTAAAAGACGAGAAATTTCACCTGTAGCCTTCGTGCATAAGTTTAGAAATAGAATTACTTTGTAACATGGCGGAAATGCCGAAACAATGTTAAGTATAGGACACTGGCGAGAGATTTGCTGCTAAAATTAAATCGACGAAAGCGATCCCCGGATAACATCACCCATTCTTGAAAAAAGTAAAAAGGAAAGCGCGAAAATTGTCTAACACACCGCGTGAATACGAGACAGCGGAATGATTCAGTCTGTGGAAACGAAATAATTCGTGCGATCGCACGCGAATATTGTAATTAATGAGCAACGATGCTAACGACAGGATGCGTCCGTTTGCATCCATTTCACTCCAGATCCTGTCAATGAGTTCTCACGAGAACGAGATGCGTTCATTTTGTCCCTCTTGGAAATTACATTGTTTGTTGTGTCACACATGAATTTCGATATTGAAGGAAATTCTTCGAAATTTTTATCAACTTTTAACTATTTTTCAACTTAAAATATTAAAATATTTTTATTTAATCGTTATTTCGTAATAATAAGTTTTGAACTTGAAAGGTAAATATATGGAAAATATCATTAAAAGGCATCGTTGGCCGCTTTCTAATTTCAAGATTTAAAAAATTTTTAAAATGTAATAGACAACGATGGAAATTACATCATTGGCTAAAATATATGCAAGCAATGTAGCAAAGCGAGACGCTTCTCATTACTTTGAAACGGTTGTTCCACGACATTTGAGGAATCTAACTGACTATTCCTACCGGAAGAAGCAAAAGAGACGGAGTGTACCATGCTCTAATTTATAGAGTCCAATAAATTTTGAAGCGTTTCACTAGTGATGCATCTCTCCGCAACTCTCGACCCTCTCGAGTTGAACGAACTTGCCCGATCCGTGCACGGACCTCAACGACACCCTTGACACCTCAAGCGTCACTTACTAATTCTCTTTGTACCCACGCACGCACGTGCCTGCAGGCTAATGCAATAACGCGGTCGGAACCTCTATCAGGGGCTTAGCCCTGCTAGCATGTGGTTTATGCGCGTGCTGTGCCCAGAAGGAGAACATACGTAAATTGCTACCAACGTTACTTCCTGGTTATATTTAGACTCACCTAACTGCAAGATCGAATTTCTTACGAGACGACCCCACGAGGAATCTCTGATAAATCAATTGGAATTGTTCAATCAAGCTCCATGCTCGCGACCTATGAATCAATGACCTCCACTTGGTTCGCGAAGTATCTCTTAGGGACTGTCAGGATTATTTTCAGCTACAGATTTTTAGCATCTTGTACTCGGCAACGTCTACTTTCAATTCCTTTATTAACAATTATTTTGATGCAACGAGTTGTATAAAATTATCTGACTAGAAAGTGGATCGCGAAAAATTTTTTGAATTAGAAACAAATTTTTCTAGTGTAAGGACATTACACAAAGTTAGTTATTTGGCCATTGTAAGAGAGAGTCGCGTTTCAATAAGATCAACGCCTTTCGATCGACTATCTACCCAACTTTAGGGAAGAGAGTAAATATAGATCGTTCAGGTATCCCCTAAAGTTCCTTCCAACTTTCTTGTCTTATTCTTTTTCACTTGATGCATTTCCTAAAATGGATGCGTTCCCTTATTTTCAAGACTCCCCTATGGTGTGCGTTAATGTGGGGCACGCGCGCTCGCAGCATGACAGACACGTGCGCGTCTGTGTATGAATTGTCAAATCTACTTGTGTCAGGCAACATCGAGCATCCGTCTAATCTGATGCGTTTCTGGTTGTTGGTATAATTAATACGAGTGCTTTAAAGGTTGTAAGATCAAGTGAAGATTGATGTGTATGGAACGGATGTCGTATTTCATAACACACCATTTCCCATTTAAATGTTCGATTCAAAAATATAACATAATATAAGAAATCTTGATGATAAACAAGCAATTACTTTTTAAATTATTCACTCTTAAATTCTTTGATATTTATAGAATGTTTAACTCAATCTACTTAATTTTAATATTTATGATAATATTACTCAATTAGCTAATAAATAATCCAAATTAAATAACTACATTTTTTATACTATATTTCAATAAAAAGAAGTTTCTAATTAATATCGAATCTAAATTATAGTTTACTTTAATAGTTAACGTTATAAACTACATCCATATTAGTATTCTCAACGTTATACAAAATCAAAATGTAGTCGAGCGTTAATTCCATAAATCCTGTTTTTATTCTCGAATACTTCAAATCAACTCTAGTAAGAATATCTTTATAGCACAATTAACTTGAAAATCCAACTTTACTATTTCTAATGTTAAGTAAAAAGAAATCACAGTTCGAATGCGATTGGATTTCTAATGCAGAAGAGAAGCGTTCCGATTAGATGTCCCAGATTTCTTCCTGTCAACTTTTCGTCGAGTTAGAAGGTATTCTTATCGGGTCGTTTATCATTTTTCTTCGAGAAGACAGGGAGGTCTAACGAGTGGAGCGAGCACGCGCCCACTAGAAGAATCAAGGGTACTGAGGCGCGAGTCTCCGACCTCCGGGTGCTCGCAAGAGGGTGCCTACTAGTAACTGTTGGCAGTCGACAAAAATAGCACCCCGATACCTACGGATGCAACGAGCATTACCATCGACAGCACGAGGGAGGAAGGGAAACGTCGGGATTTAGACGTGACGGCCGCCCTTCGGCACGCAAAAGGGACGTTGTTCCACGTTTGAACGAGAGGGATCATCGCGCCTCGTAGAGGAAGCTCTATTTCCGGTCTGCATCCGAGGCCCTCGAGATCTCGTGATCGTTCCCCGATATCACGTTCGCGTGTTATAAAACGCCTGAAAAAATTCCTCTTACTCTTACTCTTTTAGTAAACACACCGTAGAAAACTCTTAATAAGCAAAAAACTCGTATCCTCGGTTTCCCTGAGATTCTCAGTAGAAAATGTGATAGATACATGTGGCTTCTCGTGGGAAATTGTTATGTATATATTGTTTATTATATAAGATATTTTCAAATTTTATCATTTTTTATTAAATGGGACGACGATCAAAATTATATTGATTACATTCAATTAAATCAATACTTTTGACCTCTGTGAAATAAATATTTATATCAAATATCTTGTAGTTTCTCATTATAACAATAAAATTAATCAAAGTTCCCTGGAATTCTCAATACAAAGACGATAGATAGTTATGATAAATATCATACATCAACTGAGCATGATCAGCTGATCGAAATTGGAAATTGATTGAGACTTCCCTTGAAAATAATTCGTTTCGTGAATAGCGATCGGTCGAGTCATGCTTTGAATGAAAACAAACTAAGGAACGATCGTACGTGTGTTTTTGGTGTTTAACAATGAGTCAACGCATAACAGATCTTCTGCGATTATTTCATTCTGACGTGGAAAGATTGAACGTAGCGAAGGAATAGGTTGTTGTTCCCTTATAGGAGAAACAATTTTAGAAAACAGAGAGAAACGTCTCTTTCGTAAACATGCTGAGAACGCGATCGAGCTCGGAATCTCGGAAAAAAGGACTCACAGATGCATCTCCCTTTTTTCGTGCGAGCTGTAGTTGGAACAGACGGAAGCTCGTCAGTTATGCACCTTAAACTTGACGAAAAAGAGACTAATCGGCGGTGAGACTCGGACAAAAGCTTACCGGTGTTTCAGCCTCGAAATAGCAGCGTCGGGACGTCGACTCTCGGCTATCTCGCGTTCCACGGAGCAACGACACTTTTCCTTCTTTCTCCTCTTCTTCGTCTTACTTCTCTTCAAGCTTTGCACTCGATCGTCGCGAGACAATCCTTACGAAGAATTTTCGCGTTAAGTTCATTATAAAAAAAAGAAGAATCTTCTCAATGTCCTTCTTCGATGTCTAAAGTTTAAAATAAATATTATAAATAAATTAAAAGGTAGATGGACGTCAGTTTAAGTGCCGATCCGCCCCCGATCCTCCATTCAGAGGAACACCGAACCAGTCGACGCGTTTTCAACGACTGCACCACGTTGTCTTCGTTCTCCCCGAGCTACGGCAAAGCTCTCGTTTGTCCAGAAGCTTTTTTTTCCCCTCGCTTTCCCCACCAACCGGAGCTTGCCCCTACTATTTCCTCGCCTCAGGGTGGAAGCTGATGAAGGGAATTTCGATGGTGCTCTTCGTCATTCTTCCACGAATGCCATTCAGCCAATCTCTCATCAATTTCTGAAGATATCTTCGATCTCGAAACGTTCATTTAGTTCGAAGTTTAACTTAATCTGTATCAAATTTAAATAAACAATATAAATAATATTCGAGGTAGATTGAAATCTTTTTTACAGATGCTTCCTTATTTTTAACTTCAGAATTTAAAGATGTTTGCTTGTAGAGTCGAAGTGACGTTGAGGAAGATTGCAACGAGCGGTACACGTCTAACCGTGACAGTTAAACACTTCGAGATCTACGGAACTTGTGCTTTGTGGAATTTATTTATGAATTTAATTAGATATTAGTGATAGAGAAAGATAGGCTAATTAAACATAAGGCATGTTTAGATCTCCAAACTAGTCGACGAATACCGTCAGCTATTTTTTCCAAGCTCTTTGTCTTTGTCTTCTCGTGTGTTGCATATCCGCCGGAACTAGTGATGTACTTTTTTCAGTTTCGTCTGTCGTTGAGCCTCAGATTAGCTTTCTTCCCTCTTCAAAGAAATATATTTCGAAACAACAAAAGAATAAACTTCATAAGTCTCTTCATTATTATTTTATTCTTTTACGTCAGTTTAGTCAAAGATGAAATCTTTGGTGTCGAAAAGCAAGGCGATAAGATGACGAATACAATATAAAGTTATTCTTTTATTTGTTCCACTGTCGCTAAAAAAATGATATGACTGATCATAAAGAAATCATGATTTTTAAAACGATTATTTGAAATTACCGTTCCCGGGATTATTTTAAAAAGTTATATTTAACAAATATGCATGTCAATAAAATTCTGCTTGTTTTTATACACCGGTCCCCAAGAGCCATACTTGTCGTTTTTGTTCGTCGGTTGTCGTTGTGATTGCTGTTGATATCCCGACGACGTGCTTTTATCCTTCCTGAATACGTAAAATTAGAAAAAAAGACATTTGTAATATTAATTAGTAAAGGACCGAGAAATATAAATTATAAACATACTTGAAATTCTCGTACGGTCCTTTAATGGTAATATCGTTGATGTTAGTGTGCACCATTTTGATTTTTTTCGCTTCTTCTCGAAAGTAACTACGATCCTTTTTCCCGCTTCTGTTTGCAACCCAAAAAATTGGCTAATTTTTCTAAAAGCAGTATTTCTCGAATTTCCTCTGATGCTGTCAGATATTACTGCTAATATAGATTAAAGATTATTAACTCCGTTTTGAGCAGAGTTCTTTTAACTTTTTTCAATTTTTACACTTTTCAATTTAGACACTTACTCTACGGTACGTGATGCAAGTGAACCAGAACTAGCAATTCTAGCCGATTTGCGGTATTACCACGTCGACTTCCTTTCCGAGTTCGTAGATTTTTTGCGAGCCTGCAAAGAAAAGAACCGCGAAAGTTATTAATCATAGCTAAAAAGATCCGTTGTAATGCTTTTTTTATGTTATTTTTACATAATTATGTTGATTAAATTTTCAAATTATTATTTAATATTTAAAGTATATATGTAAAAACTTATTTACGATCGTTTAAAGAAAATGCATACATTTTAAGTGAAATATGTTTCAATATGCTTCTTTTCTCAAACTTCCATTTTGTATCGTTCCACATCGTCAAAAATAAGTAGAACATTAATTAACGGAAAAATAATTATGAAAACATCGATTAATAAATAATAATTAACAGACAAATATTATTTCATATTTTTACTATTTTTTTTCATTTTTTCCTATTGTTAATATTTAAAATAATTTAATAGATAACTGATTCTCTTTCATATAAGAACAAAGTTATTTGATTATATGATTAATTTAAAAATCACATACTGTAATTTTATAAATTTTTCGAAACAATATTTTTTTAGGTACAATATACGAATAATTTTTCATATATCACTTGTTTTCATTTTCTTAATACAAGTTTTATTTATCAGTAGTTTTAATACTAGAAGCTAATATACAATAATAGTTTCTACTGTGCAATAAACAAGTTTATTTTGTGCAATTCTCGATAATAAGATATTACAGTAGAATCGAAGAGTGAAAAACCAGTTTTCGTAAATCTGTACTTACCTAACGCTGGGTAAGAATGTTGGGGAGTTGCCTTGACAATCCAAGACTTTGCACCTCATCGACACATTAGATCTTTTCGATTGCCACGAAATATTACTGCTGTTCTCGTTGATTTCAACTTTTTTCAAATCGACTGAAGCCGATGATAATTGTTCACTGTTTTAATAGCCCACTTAAGAAATTTTTCTGAGAACGAAACGTTTAAACAGACGTTTAATTAAATGGATGAAGTCGTCAGGAAGACTGCAGGTTCTTCAGTGATTCTGTCGCCTCTTACATAGTCTGCGAGTGTCCCCTTCCTCGCAAATCGAGCTCCAATATCGAAGTGGGGATCGATCTCGATTCTTTCCAATCATCAACGACGGAATTTTTAGTAGATTTTACACAGTTGTAAACTTATTAATAATGTACATGAATTAGTGAAGATTCAGTTGTTATTCATACAGGAAAAACTTATTCCTGGAATTTTTCTAGATCATTCACAAACATGAATCAGATTTAATTTCAGATGATGCGATTATTTTGTAAGAAGAAATATCAAACTCTTAAGAGAATAATATGTTTTTGTATAACGCAGGGAAACTTCGAGGAATTATAAAATGTAAAATGTAAAGTGTTAGGACCATGATTCTTTTTGCTCATAAAAATATTATCATTCAGATCGTATTTAGTCGTAGGATTATCATCATTCGTTCTAAAACAAACTGCACGTTGTTTTTGGGCTTGGAAAAATTTCAGGAAAAGCTCTCGTGGGCGCTGAACTAACTTTAGGGTGAAAAATGGGACACTTAATGGTCGTCAAGTGTTGCTAGTCGTCGTTACCATAAATCAACAGTACATCATTCTTTTACAGACCAAAGTTGATCCATCCATGAAGCTATCTGCACAAGATAAATTTAATTACAGATCATTCTTCCAAATCTTCTAATTCTTCTAATTAACGATTACCTAGTGATTATTACCGAGAATTAAAGTTGCCGGCAACACCCAGTTTGACGATAAATTATACATTCAAGAAAAAATAAAAAATAACACACGTAACTTGCATTTACATGAAAACTAGAATCTGATGCAACATTGATCCTTGGTGTCATCAGATTTGTGGCTTTCAAACCATCGAAATTTTACGAATGTTAATGAGAAAAAGCTTTGATTTTAT
Organism: Melipona beecheii; assembly: GCA_032399605.1. Lineage (NCBI taxonomy): Eukaryota > Metazoa > Arthropoda > Insecta > Hymenoptera > Apidae > Melipona > Melipona beecheii. The sequence continues at coordinate 7,480,826 of JAUCMO010000291.1, read as the reverse complement.
AAATTTTTATTTTGATTACTGATCTTTAATAATATGCAAATGTGAATTGTGATTAATGAATATGTTTTCGGAATAGCTAGATCTCAGAACAGAAATCGTTGATACCAATTTCGAATCATCGATACTATTAAAACTATGTTCTGATGACGGCCTGAATATTAAATATAATTTATCAAAAATTTTATTCAATGGCAATAAAAATTATATTTTATAAATGAGATATTTACAGATAAATAAAATATACAATTTATACAACATAAATAAAATTTTACTTTGTCCAAACTTACTTTTTTGAATTCAAAAATGATTCATATAAATTGATAAAAATAAATTTATGAAAATATTCTTATTTTGTACAGATCTAGATAGCTTCTGCCGTGCTTGTTTGTTTTCCTGGATTCAGATTAATCAAACGATTTGAATTTTCTGCTAGTTCAGTGATGCTGACTCTACCACGTCGCCTGACAAATTTTGCCATAATTTCGAGCTCCTCCTGAGATATGTAAATGAATTTTCCTCTATCATCAATAACTCCAGTCAAACTTCCATTTGCTTGTAACTCCTGAATTCTTTCTACTACACTTGACGCCTTTAAGCCAAAGTGTGCTGCCAAATCTTCTAGAACTACAACTTTGTTTTGCTTAATGTATTGAATAAATTCTTGTAATAAATTTTCTCCATCTTCTTTGTCCTCCTGATCATAGCCTTCTTCTTCTACATTAAATGTTTTTTTCATTTTTAAATATTCTTCATACTCCTTCCTTTCCTTCTCTTCCCTTGCTTTCCTCTCTGCCTCCTCTTGCCTTAATTCTTCTGCTTGCTCTCTCTCAGATTGTTTATCTCTTTCCATTTGAAGAAGTTGTTCTTTCTTCTTACGTGCTTCTCTTTCTTTTTCAGCAATTGTTCTTTGGACCTTCTTTTCTAATTTAGCCATCAATTTTGCTCTCTTTTTTGTACCCATTTTGAGATCAGGCACGATTGGCTTTTCATCTACCTCATCATCTGTTTCATCTTCAGATTCACTGTCATCTTCCTCAATTTGTTGACTGATAGTTGCTTGCATACGCCGTCTAGCATTTCTTTGACCCGCTGCTCGTCTTATTGGTCTACCTTGTGCAACTCTTTCAGCTAGATTCGTTTGTTTTTTCTTTGCTACAACACATTCGGAAAAAGAAACATTTGATGTTTTTTTTTTAAATAATAAACATCTAAAGAGTTTAAATAATCGATCTATTTCTATATGCTAAAAACATTTAAGTATTAATCCAATATTTACAAAAATTATCAAAACATCTGTTTCAAAACAAATTTAAAGGTTAGGAATATATTTAGTTATTTTTACAGGGTTATCTTAGTAATAACGTGAAAAAGTTTTGCATAGAAACGTACCGGATTTTTGATCTAAAAACACTGTAATACCGATAATCAGTGTAATAATTAAGACAGCGAAAGAAACTAATAAAGTAACGTCCATTTTTTGTTTTTTTTATTTATTTTCCTAGATCCTTTTGGTTTAATTATTACGAAAGTAAATGTCGATAACGCACACTAGCGCCACGTATGTGAATTTCACGTTGTTTTCGAAGGTGACGTGTGCTCTGTTCGATAATCCACAAAATTTCGTTTACAGTTTTAAGTTTCACCGTGCTGCTGAAAAGCACCGCATATAAGAAATCATGCTAAGACACAGCTGTGCATTTCTTATATTCTTGTGCATTTTCGAATATGGTACAGGACTTTATTTTCATATTGCAGAGACCGAGCGAAAATGTTTCATTGAAGAAATTCCAGATGAAACAACTGTTTTAGGTACGTCAAAATGTGTATGTCAATAGAAATGTGGTTAATTATTCGTTTTCATTGTAACTTTCATTGAAACTGTTTTTACTGTAGTAAATTACAAGGTTGAATTATATGATCCAAGAACTGGCGGATTTGCTCCTAGTGGTGCTGGTATGGGAATGCATGTGGAGGTTAGAGATCCAGATGATAAAATGATTCTCTCTAGAGTATACAGTTCAGAAGGAAAAATTTCATTCACTTCTCATGTACCTGGTGAACATGTAATTTGTTTGTACTCTAACAGTAGTTCTTGGTTCAGTGGTGCTCAATTGGTAAGTTATGCAACATGCAAAATGATTGTTTAAAGTATTCAATTCAAATAAATATATTCTATCATATAGAGAGTGCACTTAGATATCCAAGTTGGTGAACATGCTATTGATTATGCTAATACAGCTCAGAAGGAAAAGTTCACCGAGTTACAGATGAGAATACGTCAGCTTCTTGATCATGTGGAACAAATAACAAAGGAACAAAATTACCAAAGGGTATACTATAATTGATTTGTTTAACTTTTAATTATTCTGTTAAAGATTTGGAGTATATTTTTACATTGTCTGTTCATAGTACCGGGAGGAACGTTTCCGGCAAACATCTGAAAGCACACACCGCCGTGTATTCTGGTGGTCTTTTGCCCAATCTGTAATTTTATTGATCATGGGTGCATGGCAAATGAGACATCTGAAGAGCTTCTTTGAAGCAAAAAAACTAGTATAAGATCAAAATTAATATTATAAAAATTTTTTTAAAAATCACAGGAGATTTTCATTGTAATTTATTTAAAAAAAGAAATGGACGCAAAGTAGGTAACGTGATATAATTCCATCATTTGTATGTACTATATCACACAGTTTAAATGTATCTATAATTGTTTAATAGTTAATGTATCTGTAAGAAATCTAGTTTTGAATGTAATAAAACGCATTATATTGTATGAATTTTGATTAAAAAAAAATATTAATTTTCAAAAAAAGTTTTGTTCATTGTTTTCTCTTTTAAAAAATAAAATAAAAATGGCTGTAATTTAATAATGAAAGGTAGCCAATAAGTCAGCATACATGTGAACTCGCCTTTAACGACAGTCAGATCTGAGCGCGCACATGCATAGCATGTGATTATAGAAATATACATGTGTTGTAATTCAAGAAAAATTTTGTAAAAATAGTTTCATTAATTATAAATAATAGTACATCTGTAATAGAAGATCTGATAAAAAAGAAGAAAAATTATCATGTTTTTATTACGACAAATACTTCAACGCGGAATGCAATTGACTCTCACGAGAGAACCTATAAATTTACGTCAGATTCCATCAATTTCAAAAGAAAAATTTACTGTCAATCTACACGACCGAATTTTTATTCGGATAAAGACGAATTTTAGCAAATTACAGGAAGAGAACAAAGAAGAAAATTCTACGAAACACATTCTTGGCAAGATCTGTGGAAAATTGAAAGTGATGTTTACATGTAAAAAGTGTAACTATCGGAATGGGAAAATTATATCGAGACTAGCGTACGAAAAGGGATTGGTTATAATCCGCTGCGATTGCTGTAAAAACAATCATTTAATCGCCGACAATCTCGGATGGTTCGAAGAATTAAAAAACAAGGGAAATATTGAGAAACTTTTGGCGCAAAAAGGAGAAACTGTTCGAAAAATTCAAAATGACGTTGAAGGATATATCGAGGCCGTTGCCAAAGAGGAATTTGATTTAATTCGACACAATAAAGAAAGAGAACAACGTTTAATTGAAGAACAAAATGAAACACAGGATCAAAATAAAAAGATTAAATCTACGGAAGAATCGTAGAAAAAATTGTCTAGGTTAGGTTTTTAGTAATTTTTATTTCGATGAAATAGCGATGAAAAAATATTTCAATGTAAATACTTCTAAATTTATTGTAGACTATGTATTTTTTTATTTTATAAAACTTATAATAACTTATGTTAAACTTATAATTATGTAATTATATGTAGAAAAAGAATAATATCTGAAGTTTGGTTGATATAGAAAGACTTAAATATTTTTTTGATCTTTTATGTTACAATCGTTAGAAAAAACAGTACCGTGCGTATGCATACTGTGTGTAAATAATACTTGCAATATATACAATTTGGTAAAAAATATATATTGTTGAATAAAATTGCTCAGATCTTATATAAAGTTTATAGTTTAAACGACTTGCCTCTATTCAATATTGCGAATGTGCATGTAATCTTTGTTCATAAAAACGTGTTTGGATATTACAAGTTTAGTGTCAATAATTTTTAATTTCATTTATAGAAATGACAGATCTTGGCACATGCAGAAACTATATGGCAAGTTTTTAGTTGAGAATATATCAAATATCAATTATGTACATATACATATTTTGTTATAAAATGTCTTTTTTAAAAATATGTGGAATAATTAAATCTTTTGTAAATGTGTATATATAATACATGTGTATATATATATATATAAAATATATAGTATTAAAAACAAAAGGAATGACTTATTGCTTTTTCCTTATAATGCATATATAAATTCTATATTTCAAAAAGTTTCTATTGTTATAAACTTTAAATATCTCTGAAGGCACAACTTCTGTTGAATAACAGTATTACGATAAGAGACTATGAATAATTAACATTATTAATATTAATAATATTAAAAATCTCTAAGTACACCAAATGTTGGAATGACATGCAAATTTAATATTAAAATTTCGCTTGACTTTGTCATTAAATTATATTCTGCGATATAAGGCACTATGTCTTTTTATAGCAATCAGTCATTTGCATTGAATATTTTCAGAAATATAATATTGACAAACTAATATTTAATATTCCTACACAATTGACAGTAATAAAGAAGACTAGTGTTTCTTAAACTAATCTTTATGCAAAACAAATGCCATCTCACTTCTGCATTTTTATAATAGCATTATAAAGTATTAACACATTTAACTTTTTTTTCATTATTCAGCGCAATAAAAATGAACTTACCCTAGTCATATTGTAGACTAGTATTTTCTTATTGTTGAGAATTAAGAATCTCTGGAGTAGAAATAATTAATATATTTGTGTAGTTGCTATTAAATGGAATTATTTTGAATCTCTTATACCCTTTTTGGTTTTGACACAATTGCATATTCACTATTATTAAAGACTTTATGCTTTGGACCCATATTACTGCTTGTAGATGCAGTATCAGAGTGATTTGTTTTCTTTCTAATAACACCATATCCAAGGTGGCTATCATCTGCTAGTCTAACAGCAGACATATCCTCGACGATATCATAATTAGACCACGTAGTATTGGTATCAGCAGCAGCATTTAAAGATACATTCGAATGTGAATTTTGAGACGTGCTGCTAAAGTTTCCAAATTTAAATGTGCCTTTTTGATTAATTTTAGTCGCCGAGCCAAAATGCTCCAACTTATCATAATCACATTCATCATTGGGTATATGATTCGATATATGGGTCGAAGTCACTGGACTATCCGTAATACTAGACTTACTCTTTGACGAGCTTTGAGACGATACAATAGGCATCATTGTTTCGTATTGAAAATCATCCTCGTTCTCTTTGTCTTTATCATTATGCAATAACGAGTTTGATCTCTCTGTGTGATGTATATTGTCGATACCATGAGTTTTCCATGCATCATTTCTTACTTCTACCAGGTCATAAGGATGTTTCTCTTCATCTAATATGGAGCTTCCTATTGTTTTTTGAGACATTTCTGGCGAATTATCTCGATTTAATGCCTTGTATTCTCCACAAGCAGACAAGTCTGACAATTCAGCATCCACGTTTTTCTTGTCCAATAAGCTTGTGAAAACATATTTTCGCGGTGGTTTCGCAGGTTTCGGTTTACCAATAGACAAAGATTGCTTAGAAGATGAACTACTATCTAAATTAGATGAAGAAGTCGACTGTTTCTGTGAATTTTGTGGTGAAAAATCAATATCAATTAGATTGGCAGAACTATTTGGAGAAGGGGGTAAGGCCGCTCTAGATCCAGCCTCCATTGATAATGCTGCATGATATTGAGCGTCATTACAGTCAATATTTGAGTTATTTTCCTCGTTCATTAATTTTTTCATTGACCTCATCTTCGAGTACATGCAACGAAAAATTTCTTGTTGACTACTGTGCTCCAAGCGGAAAGAACCTTCTCCAGATTCACATTTTCGTCCTGCTTCAAAAATAAATTTTCCATCTTTGTAACCATATCTCCTGATGTATCGATATGGCCAAGTGAACAGAACTACATCTCCATCCATTAATTTAATATCAACTGCAGCTACTATAAGTGTATAATTTCTAGTTTCTAGACCACATCGTTTAGAAGCATCTGTCTCTACAACTTTTACAGAAAACACTCCTTCTCCACTGGTACAGTATAAATCGTTATTTTCCTCTATCGTCTGATTAGACACACTATCTTTAAATGCTACTAACTGAAATGCAGTAATCCAATGACTCATATCAGATTCCGAATAACATCCAAAGTAGTGAATTCCTGACTTAGTCACAACCTGTGTGCAACAAAAATAAAGAAATGACAATAGACATTCCATTGTTTGTAAAATCTGCCATTAAATATTTACTTACAGTAAATACATGTGACTGATTGCTAGGTGCTATTTTAATGCAAGCGTCTAATGTGATGATACGAGGAGCATGTAACTGTAATATAGCTTCTTCTTGATTATCATAGATTTCTACTCGTTTGATCCCATAGTTGCTAGTTCTGAACAGCTGACAGAATCTTTTGTGCCAAGATTTCTGTAAAAAGAACAAACAGCATAAATCTCTCGAAATATAAATACTTTGATTTTAAAAGAAATGAAAGAAATAAATTTCGTGTAAATTTAAAAAATCGCGTTGGCATGAATCGAGAATGACGTGTGCCAAGTTCGATTCAGTGTCGTTGCGTATGGCTTGAAATGCCTGAAGCCATATCGTGCGAATTTTAGGTTAATTCATCACCGATGACCATCATCGATAACAAATGGTTAATCGTTCAATGTATTCATTTATTCAAACGATCTAAGTAAATGAAATCATTGGGAAAATCGATCTGCCAATTAATCGCGAGAATTCGAAATACACGTTCGTGGTAACATTAACCAACCTTGAGCTGGCCTAACATTCCCTGCGGTGGTAACAGCAGGATCCCTTGTAACAGAGGTTCCTCGGGCTCCATCGTTTTTACGAAACATCAGCAGCCTGGATCACGTATCGCTGGAAACGTTTCTCATATAATTTCGAAAAAGTGAATTTTTCCACTTTCACTCCCACTTTTTCCCGTCCGTGTTATTCCTCTCACTGGTTCGCCTCTGCTTTCGAACGGTGCTCTATCGTTTGCGATTAGTCTAACAGTTTTTTCGAACACATTCAACCCATCATAATGTACGGTGCTTGACATTTCACGAAAGCTTTGAGCCCGACGTTTTAACGTCGACTAGATTTCCCGAGGAGAAAAGAGATTCGTTCGTTGCTATGTGTACGTGTTACGAATACATTGTACGGGATATATACGTACACAAAATGTTACTAGCTTGCACGATCTCCCCGATGCATTCAGAGCCAACTGTCGAGTAATAGAGGCATCGTACGTCCTCCGACCGTACGATGTCGCCCGAATTGTCACGAACGGACGTAGAAGCGCGAACTATTCCCGAGAGATAACTCCTCTTCGTTTTTCTCTCTCTATATCGTGCGTTCGACTCGCTGATTTCTAAATTTTGTTTGCACTAAATTTTTTATCACGCCTCGCACGCTATATCCAAGCTATTTCGTTTGATTTGACGTATGGAATGCCAGAGTGTAATTAATGCGAATCAAGACGCGAGGTGATTTAAATCGTGGATTGTTTGCTTTCTTTTCACACTTGGCCATAGATAAGCACTGCGACATAAGCGACTTCCGTTCATAAGCGACAATAATAACTGTATTTTTTTCTATTTTCAATTATTGCTCTTTTCATTCCCAATATTTTGATGTGCATTGTAAAAATTAATTTTATAAAAGTAATTTTATAAAAGGTAAGAATCTACGATTGTTTTCCTTGATATGCAATATATAGTAGCATATATATATATATATATATATATATATATATATATATATATATATATATATTATCGAAAATGGAACAAAGAACGACACCGAACAAAAAGGAAATTTGAAACGTTTCTGAAAAATAAAATCATCGAGCAATGGATGATTTTTTTTATTAGCAATGTCGACGCGTAAGTTTGAAATAATGCAACGCCATCAGTCTTTATCTCTGGTTTCTCTATACGGAAGTGGTATACCAACCGATATGAAACAATACAATTGTCTCTTGGCTGCGACAAACGTGCGAGGTAATAATATTACTCGTCGTCAATGCCTTGCATGCTAAAACTAATGGAAAGTGCTACTTCAAAATTAAATTTGTCCCCCAGTTTATCCCTCCTTTATCTATTCTGTCTTCTTTTTTAGTGTCATTTTTGAAACTGTAATTTAGCACGATGTTAATCAGCTAATAACACGCTTCTCTTATCGGAGTATTTAGATCTCCAAATATGTGTATTTAATTCTTAAATTCATTATACGTTCATATATATCGAGGGCTCTTATTTTTGTAGATACAGATATCATCGACTCTTAGGAATGAAATATAATTTTTCGTTCTGATAAATTTTCCCGAGAATTTCATACTTAATATTGAAAAGCTTAGAATGAATTTCGCGATGAGTCTGATAGCACACGCAATCAGGCTAAACAATGTCTCGTTTCAATTTCACGGGGGTTCGATCGTTCGGTGGTTAGTTATTAAAGAACTGACCTTTCTTGCGATTCGCGGTGTATCGAGTTGCATTAGACCTGCTCGGCACACGGGCCGTGATCGCGATCAGTTCGGCTTGTAATAACGAGTCGGCCAACTAATGAAGTGATACATTATTCACAGGTGTCTTTGGTTATATATTGTACGAGCAATGCGACGTGCCGTTATTTCAGTTTGTCAATAGAAATGATATCGGTTCTGTTACTCCTCTGGTGTGTTACTTATGGGAACAGTCACAACGATTTTCCATCTTTGATTACCAAGAACGCCACTATGGGTACGAGTGATTTCCCTGTTAAAATAAGAAGAAAGAAGAGAAAAGAGAAATGCAGAAATTGCTCTTCTTTCGAGTGACATTATCCTTAGGAAGAAACGTAATTGAGTCAAGTTCAGTGAAATAGAATTTTTTTAAACAGCGGTCATCATCGACAAAAGCCTCTTCGCTACCAAAGACGAGTACCGAAATGTCACAGGGATGATGCACGATTTAATCGCGGACATCGTGAGAAAGGAGATGCAGATAGGTGGCATAGTTGTTCATATTTTTCGCGACACGAATGTTAATCTACGGCAAGGTAAACTCTTTGTTTTCAAATATGATCAATCATCATTTCGAGATTATTCTCATTAACTCTCACTGTTACTCAATCACCGTAAGACTACACAATTCTTCTATCTGTCGCCACTTGCTATTTGACGTGGCATCTTCACGAGGATGCACGAAAGGAAGAATTGATACATTTTGCTATAACAGGTACCTACATAATACGTAAATGCTACTTTTTAGACATACTGGAAATTAGAAAAACTTTGGACAACGAATCATTATTCTAAATAAATTAAGTGTATCGTTTCAAGATCCAGATTGTCCCCGAATCCCAGATACGGATGGCATGAGCGTGCCACTGATCGTGCCGGGAGACGAATTGTCACAGATTTTTCTCGACTTAAGGATGATGAACATTCTCACCTGGAACATGATAAATATCCTCCATGACGACACGTTCGGTAATAAGAGCGACTCGATAGTAAACGCGATAATGGCACACAGATCCTTTTATCTAATCCTGTTTCTATTTCTAACACGGATCGTTTCAGACAGAGATACGATCAGCAGAGTAATGAAAACCATTTCGAACAGACTACCGAACAAACAATTGAACATAATCTCCAGGTCGATTTTCACGTTGAAACACGATACCACGAAGAGTGAGAGAAGAAATTTGGTGAAGAAAGTACTGGACGATTTCCACGTGGAACAACTAGGACATTGTTTCTTGGTTATTGCTACTATCGATATGGTTGCTGACGTGATGAGTGTGGTGAGATATAAAGTATACGATTTTATATGTAGATGTTAGTTAGATTAAACTAAACGAATACTATTCGTTTCTTACGAAATATTGCGGATCTTTTCTTTTCTGCGTGCACCTATGCATTATCTTTCTTGAACTGTTTCATAGTGAAATAGCTTTTTGAAAATAAACATTACTGGTTTCGAGAATTTCTGAAGGAATTTCTTAGGTTGGGATTTTTTTGAAGGCGAGATCCTTGAAGATGGTTCGTCCAGATAGTCAGTGGTTGTACGTGATCACCGACAGCGCGATACAGAATCGGACTAACATGACAGCATACGTTGATTTATTGGCAGAAGGAGGAAACGTAGCCTTCATGTACAACGTGACTAATTCCAGCGATTACTGTAAAGTAATGATTGATATTTTCAGATAATCAAGTACTGAAATTGCATTAATTATTGCCCAATATGACACAAGCACGAAGTTACAATTTAATAATATTAAGAAAAAGAATGAAATGATATCTAAAAAAAAAAAAAATTAAGCAAGTCTTGTGCAAAATTTCTTTCGTATATGATAAATGGATTCCTGTTTTAGGTTGAGTTGATGTGTTACGTGCAGGAATTGATCCAAGCACTGGCAAAAGCTCTGGAGTACTCCTTGAAGAACGAGATCAATCTGTTCAAGAGGTTCGAAGAGGAGAACTTCCAGATGATCAGACTGACGAAGCGCGAGAGGCGAACCGAACTCCTGAAGAACGTGAGAGTCAGTAAATTGCACAGACTTGCGAAAAACGAAACGTGCTTTAACCGAACTAAAATCGAAATTGTGTTTCCGTCAGATATTCCTTTCTCAAAACACGCTGGCTTCAAAAGGTATCTGCGGACGATGTTTATTATGGAAATTCTCCTCGTCTATAACTTGGGGGAATTTCTTTTCTCATGGTAAAAATGTGGCACACCTGTTAGATATAGGCATATGGACACCTGATTTTGGCGTGAATCTGACCGACATGATTTTCCCTCATATCGCGCATGGATTCAGGGGCATTAATTTACCAATAGCGAGTTATCACGTGAGTAAACGATTCTTCGTAATTTTCCAATTGATTAATTTTCACTCTTTCCAGAGAAGAATTTTTGAAATTGCACTTTAGAAAGGGAAGTTAATTTTAGAAATTACCTATATGAGTAAACTGTTCATTTTTCTAACTCAGTCTCTTTAACCTTTAAGATAAGATAAATTTAGCAATAACAACTTTAACAATTGTAACGATTTCCCAACTTTTCCACTCAATACAGAGTTAGGTTGAGTCAAGTGAAATAATTACCTGGAAAGTAACGTTAATTTAAATATCCAGTTTTCGCTGGAATATTTTACATCTCAATTTCAAGCTGCATAATCGAGTATATTATGTTATATTAGAATCCACCGTGGCAGATAATTTCCGTGAGTAAAACAGGGCAAAAAGTGTACGAAGGATTGGTATTCGACGCTATCAACTACCTAAGCTCGAAATTGAACTTCTCTTACGCGGTGATTACGCCGGAAGTGACTCGAAGTCTAAACTCTTGGAATACTTCTCGGTTCGCCAAGCTTGGCGAGGTGAGAATTTCCACTCGCCGTTCCTTTGCTCTCATCTCCATCGTCTGTTAATCAAGTCTCTTCTTAGAAAATTAATGAAATGACCATGTCGGCTACGAGGAAAGTGCCGAAGGAAGTGATCGATTTGGTACGAGAGAAGAAGGTTCTTCTAGCTGCTTGCGCGGTTACTGTAAACGAGCAGGAGAAAAGCACGGTTAATTTTACTGTACCCATTTTCGTACAGACGTACAGTTTTCTAACTTCCAGGCCCAGACAATTATCTAGAGCTCTTTTGTTTGCGTCACCATTTACCGAAGAGGTTTGTACAAGTGGAACTTGTTTAAATTTTATTATAAAAAATCTTTAGACAGTACAGACAACCCCCGAGTGCAGTTAGATTATCTTTAATTAATTGTTTAAAATTATTAATTTTGGAAAAGAAAAAAGTCAATTTTACTTTCGACGTAACTGAAAATAAACTCGACAAAGGCCGCGAAATAGCCGGTAGATAAAATCGGAGCGAAGGAAACGTCGTGTACGTGCGATATTACCGATTATTAGTTTCTTAATAGTTTCTCACAAGGTTTCTCGCAGTGACAGAAACGAATTGATGTAGTTACACAAAGATCGCAGAGAGATACCTCGAGAGAGGCTCGTTCTAAAAGCGTTCGTTAATGTTTCGGCATTCCGCTGCGTAATAGCGCGTAATGACATGAACTATAAAGATTGTCGTCGTTCGGTTCGGTATGCTCCGTGCTGGTATTCCCCTAACGTTCCGGCTGCCTTTTAGACGTGGGCCTGTCTGGCCGCATCCATTATCATAATGGGTCCGATCTTGTACCTGGTTCACAAGTACAGCCCGTACAGCATCAAGACTTCGGGCCTCAACTCCTCGTGGCAGTGTGTGTGGTACGTGTACGGTGCGCTTCTTCAACAAGGTACGATTTTATTATTGTCCCGTAAATCGCTTCTATTTCTTGCACGTTCACGCCATGTAAATTTTTGCTAGTCTTATTAACCGCTGATTTTTATTGCTCCTTCGGTGATTTTATTACCGATTTATTACGGGATCGGATTTTTCTGTACTTGTTGTATTCAAATTTTAGTCGACGAACCGTAGAGTGACTCAGGATACTATTTGAAATGTAACGTTTCGTCCTCGAGAAGATAGGGTTTCAATTCAAGTTACGACTTGGCAAGCTTCTTTTTGTTACTCTTGTTGCTTGTATGCTATTATCTGCTCTTACTTAAGTTTTACTAACGTGATCTGTATTATTAGTTTTCTTTCTTATGATTTGAAAGTTGTTTAAATCATTGATCATACTGTTCTACACACAATTGTGATTTTGAAACTAAATTATTATACAGTCCTTGTAGTGTTTAGTATTATTTACATATTTAAGGTCAGTCATTTTTTTGAAATACAAATAATTTGATTTAATAAAATATCACAAGTCGAAATTCAGACTTGACAGAGTAGATTTTCAAGAGTTTGTTTTCCTCGAATAAAAGTACAATAGCCAGATAATCATTATCAGAATAATCAACACCTTGATAATTTCACACGTCTAAATTCTCCGCGTTCTTGTACGGTAGTCGCACGCTTGCCTCCATTCTCTCTCTTTAAAATTCAACGAGCGAAATATACCTGCTACAAAAGGAAATCGCACACCGTCGTAGAGAGAAACGTAAAAGAGAAAAGAAAAATCCACGAAATTCCAGGAGGAATGTATCTGCCGCAATGTGACAGCGCTCGTTTGTTGATCGGTATCTGGTGGTTGATCGTGATGGTCCTGGTAGCGACTTACTCCGGAAGTCTGGTCGCCTTTCTCACTTTTCCTCGGATAGACACGATCCTAACCGTGGATGATCTGATCGCGCGTAAAGACAGGATCACTTGGGGCTTTCCGAACGGTAGTTTTCTCGAGACGTACCTGCAGAATGCCGAGGGGCCCAAGTACCATATTTTACTGTCGCGCGCCAGGAGACACAACGACACGGAGGATGAGAAACTGCTGGAACGTATAAAGGAAGGGAAGCATGCTCTGATCGACTGGAGGAGTTCCCTCAGGTATCGTTTCTGTCAATATCACCTGGAATTCCGTGGAAATTAACGGGTCCGTGAAATAGGTTCTTGATGAGGAAGGATCTGTTGCTGACCGGAGGCTGCCATTTTTCCCTGAGCACAGACGAGTTTCTCGACGAGCCTATTGCCATGATCATTCCACACGACAGCCCTTATTTACCTGTCATTAATGCGGAGTAAGTTGCGAGAGAACTTCTGCGAGAAGCAGAGTCGATAATTAGTTGGAGTAGCGGTTTGGAATATAGAGTTCAATGGGATATGTTAGAACGATGAAAACTAAATAACAAAATATCTGAATAATGTTAATTGGACAATAACATGTATTTCTACGCAGAGTTGTATCTTTTATTTTCTTAAAATATCTTTAAATATAAGGTACGTTTGTTCCAGCATATCCCACTGTAATTTCATTCATTCCACGCGTTGAAATTATTTGAACGAAATGGGATCCTGACAACGTAGGTTGCATCGAATGCTGGAGTCTGGAATGATGAACAAATGGATCTCCGAGAGGATGCCGATGAAGGACAAGTGCTGGGAAGTGCCGGGAAGCAATCAGGCGGTGAACAAACGAAAAGTGAACGTCGCCGATATGCAAGGAATATTTTTCGTATTGTTCATGGGTATTGTCTTCCAAATCCATCTCCCGAGATTCCATCAACATTCTAATTAAAGAATTTCTTCATTATTTTAGGCGTCACGTTGGGTTTCCTCTTTCTTTTCTGCGAGTGTTACTGTCACAGACGCAAGATTGCCAAGGAACGGAAATTGATACGTCCCTTCGTTTCGTAAGTCTTACGCAAGACACCTATGCATACATATCAGGACGAAACGAAATAAATTTATTCAAGACAAAAATGGACTTTGCTTGAGAATCTAGAAGGGTAAAGGCAAGTTTTGTTCGTTGTTAAAAAATGGCAGTACAATTTATATTTTGTCGTTCCATCCTAACGTGTTGTACAACATAGTTACACAAACTCTTTCTTCTCTATTCATCGGTATTTTAACACAGACTACACGCGATTTCTCTTTGAAAAAACAAACGAAATCCACGCAACGTACGTTCTTTCTATATTTTTCAATTATAATTATTCAGTTATTTCTTCGTTGAATCGACAGTCGACGTAACCGGAACACCTAAAAGCTCGTGATTTTTTCGAATTGTTTTTTTGTTCAGTTGCATCGATGAAAAAGAATTTTATAAACGTGAAAGAGAATCGAGAAATGTCCGTGTTGGTCCAATTCGCGTGGTCGAGCGGGCGCGAGATGATTCTCGCCAATGAAACAGCGAGCGATGGCCCGCGGACATTCGCAAGCCATTACAATTACCATCACGAACGTCTAATTTGCGGGTAATGGTCGGCACCGGATATTGCGTGGATATCCACGCAACGTTCGAAGTCGGAAACGTTCGGCTCTTTCCATGATTGGCGTTTGAGGCATCCTTTTTCATCGTCCGTTGCACGAGAACCGCGGCAACGTTTCGTGGGTACTATCCGAGCGAAGATTAATCCGAGAAAAAGAATAACTGGTAACGGCGATTGTAATCAATAAAAATTCGTTTAGAATCAATACTCAGAGAGAGAGAGAGAGAGAGCATTCGTTTACTCGCGCGATACAAATTTCTGCTTGAAATTACGCAAGACGAGAACGAAATGGAAATTTGTTGTCCAAAATCAAGAAGATGGAACGGTTACTGTTTGCGCGGATATTTCGACGATTCGTTCATTGTTTCGTTGAGTCGTTAATTTTACTTGGAAGACTTCGCGCCTAACAAGGTTTATTGCATTGTGAACGGTAACAACCGCAGCATTGAGTAAGACATATGACGCGTATGATTCAGTTGCTCCCTGTTACGTTACGCTGGAAGTTGCCACAACTAGTTACTTTATTAAAATCATACTCGAAGAAGAATGGAAGTTGCAAGTGTGCGAACGCGGGAATGAAGAAAGGTCGGGTTCTAAGTGTTACACGTCTTCGAGTGTGTTTGTTCGTGATCTTTGATAATCTAACTTCATAGATAGCTGTTTTTACAAATTTTATAAATGAATTTTTTCTTATTCGGAGAGGAGAAAACATTGTCACAATTTCCACTCTTAGAATCACTTCAGAACATTACCAGAAAATTAATACATGTCTACTATATTTTATTATAAAGTAAAGATTGTTTACCTTTTATGCTTTTGACAAGAAGAATAGAGATTGTTACAAATAAGTTGCGTGATAGTGACGTAATGCTGTAATATCACAATAAAATTTCACGAAATTGAAACAAAAATCTTGTATATTTCACCAGTTGTGCCATCGCTATTAAAGTTTGCACAAACTTTCAAACTTATATCCAAAAAAAACCTGTAATCAGCTTGACAATAAAACTACAACTATCCTAAAATTGAACTTTAAAAGGATTGAACAGTATAAAACGTACAATTATATAACTTTCGAATAATTACAGAGAATTAAATTTCAACAAACTTCTCAATTTCATTTGAATTTCACCATTAAATTTCTACAAACTTACGAATCGCAGAAATATAATTTCTCCCAAATATAATTTTTGCCAACAAAAATGTAATTTCTTTAAAAATATGGTGCCCTGAGATGACTGAACAGTACAAAATATGCAATTATATAACTGCTAAATGATCATAGAAGATTAAATTAATTGAACTTTTCAATTTCACCGTTCGTACAATCGCCATTAAATTTCTACCGATAAAAATATAAAATATATAATATTTCTACCTGCAAAAAATTCGTTTTGAAACAAGACGAAACGCTACAAAACAATTGTTTCAAATCATCACATAGAGAGAGAGATAGAGAGAGAGAGAGAGTTAAATTAACGAACCCTGACGAATTCCCAACTAAATCCCTCAATTTCGTTAAATTTTCACCAACTCGCGAGTCATCCTGCGGATCCCAAAAATCCGTAACAAGCTTTGCAGGAACGAATGTCGGCCACGTGTCACTGAATAATTCCGAATAACTTTCCTCCTCCTCGTTCCTCGTTCCACTCCTACTACCACCGCCAGCTCGGCATCCTCCGGGGAAGCTGGAACCCCGGCTCGCGGCTCCGCGAAGGGGCAAGGGGAGGGACGAGCGCGCGATATGACGGCGTACATAGACACGGGTTTATCTACCTGACGACCTCGCCGTTTAAAAAATCGCCGAGCTGGCCGGCAGAGGCTCGAGCGGGCGGCGTGCACCATCCGCGAGCCAGTTCCGACGTAGAGAGCGGACGACTAAGACTAATCCTAATAGAGCTGCGCCTGCCGGCCCACGTTTTCGCGCCACCGTGTCGCGCTTCCTTTCGCAGATCGAGAGAGAATCTCCGCGAGGAGACCCGGTTGTCCATGCTTCTCGCCAGTCGGCCTGTGCTCCTCGTCCGCCAGTGATCCAGCAACCAGTCGCGATTAATATGGGCGCCTGGATGTCCTGGCTGATCCTGCTGCAGCGTACGTATCACACACTCGTGCTCTTTTTATCTTCTTTCGTCGAGTTGACAAGTTCATTTTCAATCGCCGAAGAAGTACTTTTACTAGTCGCGCGGTTTATTTTATTCTAAATAAATGTACGTTAAATGGGGTACGCTTGGACTTGGGCAGACATAGTTGCACACGGATTGAAATTGAGAAAGTTATCAAATTTCTACGTGTATTGTGTAAAACTTTTTGAAACGTTTGGCGTTCCAACGAGACACGCGTCACGATCATATTGTAAAACTTGAAACCAATCTGAAAGTTTCACGCAAAAGTTATTTGCACATAAAAGTTGTTATTCGTGTGTATTTAACGAATAATTCACATCTACATAGTAAAGTCTCGCTGTTGAATATTGACTGTTTAAGTACTTTCGTGACCTCTGTGAAATATTGCACGCAACTGCTTTTAGTATTAAACATCTCGTAATTATTCGTCTACAGTCTTCGACTTAAGAATTAATCAATCTTCCCCGAGGTTCGATGATTTTTCATTGAAAATATTCTCGGACAGTGTCGCCTGTGTTCGTCCACGGCTACGACAACGTGGGATTCGACGGCTGGTATCAACCGGTTCCGCATCGGCCGGTCGACATCATCACGGACGTTATTAACGACCTAGGCGTGCGGATTCTGCAGCAGTACACGGCTCACGGGAACGTTGCATTCTCGCCGACGGGGGTTGGCTTCGTCCTGGCCGCGCTCTACGAGGGCTCGGCTGGCAGAGGAAGACAGCAGATCGCCGATGCTCTCGGTCTGCCGCGAGATCGGGACATCACCAGGATCGGTTTTCGCGATATCCATCGCAGATTAAGGGTAACAATTATCCCGGTCGTCTCTGATTCTCGTTAATCCCTCAAGATGACTATGATTACAGCGTACGATACGTTCTTACGAACTGTCATTTCGATGAATAAAATGCACGCGTATGTAGATCATAGGAGGGAGATCTGACTTTTCTTATTTTATCGCTGGAAAGCAGCAGCTTGACACGAAAAGAATTTGTAGTCAGACTTAATAGTTGAAGTTTCGGAAGAACAAGTATAACACAGTACTAAGAAGAGTATCATGTTTCAATGTAAATTTGAAAATCCTCTCCTGTGCTCTTCATATCTGAGCACTCTTACGTATTTGCATATTTCACAATTCACTCGACGAGGGCGATCAGATCGTAGAAATGCAAGGAAAATTTGTTACCACGATTCACTTGAGGCTCGTAGAACGCGTAGTTTCTCTTCTTTAAGTAGGTTCTTTCTTGGTCGATCGCTCTTTTCGAACAAGTTTCGCAAGTCTCGATCAAACATCCGTGACGGGGGGGACAGGGCCCCACAGTAATTATTTTTGCATTTCAAAGACGTATCTGAACGCGGATGGATTCCTCGGGGGTCTGACGCTTAATCACGAGAACACGAAACTGAGGCCGGAGTATGAAGACATTCTGAGGTTCTACGGGTTCGATCTGTCCATCCCTGAGGAAGAAACTACCAACGAAACTACTTCCGTGCCAGAAACAACTAGTGTCGTGGCTTCCGAAGAACCGACGACTGAAGCAAAAACGTCGATTTCTGACGAAACTACCACGCAAACTACCGCTACTGTAAGAACTGTGCAGACTCCCAAGACCGCTAGTGACGTGCCAATGTCTACCACTGCCTCGGTTGAGCTTCTCGAAACGACGTTAAGCACCGTGGATGAGCAAGATAGATTGACACAAACTACTCCCGTTCTAATGGGCGATACAGAAACTACCACCTTATCTAGTTTAGTTACGACCTTACCTACCGAAACAACTAGTTCAATTACAACTTCGCCTACCGATACTAATCCTACCACAAGCGAAGCTTCTGAAACATCACAGACAACCATTGCAAATTCCGTTCAACTTACGACAACAGTCACTTCGATGCCAAATATTCAGTCGTCAAACATCGAAGAGACGTTAAACGTCCCATCAACTACTGTTATAAATACATCTACTTCAAGTTCAATTTCAGAGATACCTTCCACGTTAACCGAAGGAAATTCAGAATCGACGTCTACCAGTGAGACGACCTTTCCTCCTGATCAGCCCACCGAAACTACGACCATCGCAGTGTCCGTTTCAGAGTCAACGGCCGCAGAGTCGACAGACTCGTCAACACCGGGTGCATCAGCAGCCAATGTCGCTGAAGCTTCAACGAGTTCGACGATCCCGGCTCGGGCGTCGTCCACGGATGGACCACCTGCCGATGAGAATACCGTTTCAACGGACTCGAATAATCGGTCTATTTCGAACGAGATAGGATCTACCGATTCGCCACTCACGACCGTAGGTGGAACCGGGTCGACTGGACAGCTGACCACTGTTCCCTCCAGCCCGATGATGAATCGAAGGAAACGTAGCGACAGGAGCCCGAGGGGATTCTTCTCTAGTTACCCAGGTGGAATGTTGCGTTTTCTTTTTGTTCTTCTTTCTTTCGTTACTCGTTTTTTTCTTCATGCTCGACGGATAGGATAGAGTTTTATAGAGCATGATTAAGACGAACGAGCAAAAGATCTTGGCTAGAGCGCTGACGAAGTTGGTTGATTTATTACATTAGCATCTGTGAAAAATAAGATAGATAGGCAAATGGGAATTGCGCGATACGGTTTGTCGATTTTTTTCTTTTACGTGTTTTTCTATTCCCGTGGAAATATCACTTTATAATTATTGTATATAAAGATGACTCTGTATTTAGGTCTACGCTTGTTAATTTTTTTTACCGCTATTTTTTTTTTGGCACCACTTGGTGGTTAAAAGAAGATATTTTAAAAGCAATTTATGGAGGATTATTCTTCGATTTTTTGATTGAATTATTTACCTTTTGCCTATTAATTTCAAAACAATTTTTCAATGTGTATTCTCTACTATTCTATTTTCTGAATTTCAGACGAAGGAATTTGGATGCAAGACCTAGGCATCTGGAAGCCCTATGCCACGACTTTGAACGAGGCATCCGTCAGAGACTCGACGGAGATATCATTCCTAGTGAATGGCTGCGACGTCTCCTCTGTTACGGCTTCCAGATACTTCGCAGTTCTACCTTTTGCCTACTTCCCATCGCTGCACGCCGTTGCCCTCGAGTTTCCGCTTGATGTAAGATCCGTGCTTTTGCCCCGCGAAAAACTCTCAAAAGAGTTTATATTCTTCCATTATTATAATTGCCTCTTCCTCATAGCCAATCTTTTATCTTTTCTTAATACCAATAACTGTTAATTAATTCTCTTTCGTGTTATAAATATCTCTATAAAAAATTTATCTCATTTTATCGTTAAATTTATTGCTATCACAGAAGAGAATCTATTAGTAACTTATGACTTGTGAAATTTCACCGATGATCATGCAATTTCATATTTTTATAGATACAATTGCAGAAAACGAAGCCCAAGTAGAAACCTTTTTCCAAATGCTGTAACAAGTAACCTCCTTTCGATAATTCACATATTTCTACATATTGCGTGCATTCTGCGATTCTCTGTGTCCTTCAATTGCCCACAAATCTATAAAGATGTAACAGCTTAATCGCGCAAGTGGCCTCCGTGTTATCAAGAGCCATGAAGAGTTATCAAATAATTCTTCTACCAAATTACAGATTGTTTCTAAATCGTCGTTTCAGGATCCAAGGTACAACATCTTGCTCATGATGGCGACAGACAGAAGGGACACGTATCGTCTGGCGAGAGATCTCGGCGGAAAGTCGTTGAGACTGCTGCGGAAGCAGTTACAGGCTACTTGGGTCAGGGCCACCATACCGTCCTTCATGTTACGCGGTTTTGTCACTTTGACGTCCTTCCTCCAAAGGGTACGAAGCACGATTCCGTCGCGAAAAGAATCCAAAAGTAAAATACAGCCGTCTCTCCTTTCGTCTCCTTTGATGCGAAAATCAAATCGTCGAAGAAACGGAGGTTTTAACGGTTCTAGAGGGAATGGTTCTCGAAACTTGGCCGAATCGTGCTTGCTGGTGTTCGTCGCTCGATATTTTGCCATTAGTCGCGGCCATTAAGCGCCTAATTACTTAATCGCGTTAGTCTAGAGATCTTGAGTGCACTTTCCGTTTCTCGTCACGGCTGTGTTCCGCGAGGCAGGCCGATCGGCAACACGTGGCCTCCTTGACGACGCGTAATTCACGACAATTCGAAACACACCGGCGAAAAACGCGAATTGTTTAATAGGCGTAATTCTCTAGTAATTTCGGCACCGTTTCTAGCTCGCCAGTTTTAAGACCGATTTCGCTGCTATTCTTGCTGGCTTTAGTGCCATTGAACAGACCACGTTCAACTCGAGGCGATTCGAGTCTTGAGACTGGAGGTCTCTTTTGTTTCGTCGAACGTTCGAGGGTTATTTAGAATCGTAGTTTGACTTTTCTCAATGATTTTGTATTTTATTATTTTGGCAATCTTGATCATTACCTAGTAAATTATTCAATCACATATTATTGTTATTCATTATATTGTTTTATTATTATTTTATTGTTATTCATTTGTATTCTTTGAATATTTTATTATTTTTATTATTTTATTATTTTCAACTAATTTTTATTAGTTATTCTATCATCTCGTTTTCAGTTGGGGATTTTTGACGTGTTCGAGCCGAGAACAGCAGACCTCTCTCCAATGACACCGGATCTCGGTGTGTATGCCAGAGACGTGCAGCAGAGCATCGGCGTGAACATCAGAAACTATATGAAACCAGACAGAACCCACTCTCGTGAGTCGACTTACCGCCCTACCGATCCTCCATTGATCGTTCCACTTCGTCGGGACTATTACCGATACTATCATCCAGGTTTCTGCTCTGTGCTTTCTACATTCTACTGCACTTTTCCTCTATTTCCCTCACAACGTCAACCCCCGAAAGTTACGTGGCTTTACGTGATTTGTCGAATTTTTCACGAGGTCCAGTATTCTCTTCAGTTTCAGTTAAAAATTTCAATTAAAAAGTCTGAATTTTTATATAAAATTTGGAACTTTTATCTCAACGTTACTAAAAGTATCTCCTCTCTCAGAAAATTTCGAATAAAATTTCACCAATTTTGCGAAAACAATTTTTTCACGAGATTTCGAATTTGCAAAAAATTCGCAAATTTTCCACAAACTTTCCTCCCCTTCTGTAAAATTAAATTAAAGTCCTTCCGAACTCTTACGATTTTTACTGGAGAATTTTTATATCCGTTTGAAGGATGTCGAGTTTCTCGTGTATAGAAAAAAAGGAAGAGGATATCTCTTGGTAAGATTCGATCAAGTAATCGCCGTGACGCAATATCCACAGGTGAAATTGCGATTCTTTGGCGCATGTCGTACGCGACGTCGATGTACGCTTGGCGAGCAAGTGTCTGACGATGCCTGGCTGTTACTACTGGCGCGTGATTAATTCCCTTTCCTCTTTATTTTCTTCTTCGTGTTAGATCGCTACACAGTCGTTTTATTCGAAATAGTATATCTTCTACAAACGCAGAAGGAATCGTTTGTAGAAGAACGTTTACCATTAACGAAAGTGACATAATTTTGTCATAATTATTTCATTTGAACCGTTATGAAATTTAATTAAGTCTCGTTACATCTTTGAAACTTTAGACTGAGATTTTAGATTTAGGATTTACCTTCAACCTCGCGTTGCAAACTGTTATGAAGCTAACTTTGTCAAATTTCTAAGAAATTAATTTTGTTGCATTTCCAAAATTCCACGAATTCTCTTCAGATGCGCAATTTACTTTCAAGCGTTGCTCCATTTTTTACCAACTGGAGTTTTCAGGGACACACTGTAGGATAGAAACGTTCGTGGCGCCATGCCGATACTCGATTGATTTGTCAAGGGAGTTCTCCCATCTAGCTGGCTAGATCGTTGCATTCGTAACTCGATACACTCTCTCGTCGAGGTTGTTGACTGACAACAAACGTCGTATCAGCGAGTTGCATCGTGAGAATTGAATAAACATCGCCCGTTCGTTTGATCCCTGCGTTTCGAAGGAAACAGATCCGCGTAACAGTTAACATTTTTTTCCGTGTTTTTACAGGCGAAGTCGCGTTTAGCATCCGATTGCGCAAAAGATTCTGGGAGATTTTCTTTTTCTCCGATCAACCGTCTAAATGTTGAATCGAATTGCCAATTCGCTGTTTGCTCGTCGGACGGCTGTCGTTTCCGGTTTATCGCAATTGACGCTGGCCACGATCGAGAATATTCTCAGTATTGTTATAATGTCGGCTGTATTTAATCGCTGATATCCTGCGCGCCTGACTCACCGAGGGAAATAAATAAAAAGACCTTGCGGTTTGTTTTCCGTTATGACTGCCAGGAATTCCTGAATCGTTGCGAGGAATGCCGCTTCGCTTTTGAAACGTTTTTAATTAATTCCGTCAGCTGTTTGTTTCCAATTTTCATTTCCTCCCTCTCTTCCTCTCTGTTCGCGCTCGTTCCATTTACCTAAAAACTTTTTCATCGTACGTGCACCGAATGAAACAACTTATAATTTCGAAGATTTCTGAAGAAAAAAGATCGGGAACAACGTGAAACATTTGTAATTAAAAAGGAAAATTTTAATATGACATGGTTGAGAAGAGAACGAGTTTCTAGGTTTAAAGTAACGAGTCTCCTTTAAAAATACAAGGAGATAAATTTACAAAGTTCGTTCAACAAACGTCATGATAAGATAAATATTTTCGAAATTTTGTAACTCCAAATAACTAGTAAAAAATAATTATTCATTTATTGCTAGTTGTTGATATCGAAGAATCAGAATTAAAGCCTCCAAAGAAATTTTATCTTGTCTTCTTCAAAAATCTCTTCAATAATAATAAGTAGCTTTAGTCAAACGAAATTATATTTGAAATTATAGATCAAATGTTTCAGAGGAATTTTTCTTTCATAGGAAATGGATTATTCGAGAGGGCAGGGCCAGTGCCATTTACGGTTGTCCATCCGTTCCTCTACTTCATCGTCGATGCGGAAACTTCGGTGGCTTTGATCGCTGGACGGGTCAACGATCCGCTTAATTCGCGAATTTTGTAACTGTTAACATCTCCTACTTGGGAACAAAGATGGACGAATTCCGGGTAGTAATAAACACACGTGTATGTTTATTTGACATACTTATAAATATCGTTATATATATATATATATATATATATATATATATATATATATATATATCTATAAACAATTACACACATATATATACATATATATACATATATAAACACACACATACACACACACACATATATATATATATATATATATGTATATTTATATTTATATTTATTAGATTTTTCCTAGTTTGCACACACCTACCTTAAGTACGCGATGTATGTCTGTACAAAAAATATTTACGTTGTAAATAAAAGAAGAGAAAAGAGAGCGAGAGAGAAGGGGACAAAAAGGGAGAGATACGAAGAAAGAGGGGAGAGATGGAAGTATAATTTAGCTCTTCGATTAACAGAAGACTACTGAAGACGATGGGCAAGAACTTAGCATTTTACAGAATTCGCTATACAACTTGTGGGTACGATAGATGTATAATCATGGGGGCTTGCTGTTGAAACAGCCGATATCTTTTAATTATTCACCGTTCTCGTTTCTTTTTTTCTTTTTCTGTTTCTTTTTCTTCCCCCAGCGTTTTCAACGTCAAGCCATTAACTATTCCTCCACTTAAATTCTCTTCTTTTTATATGACCATGTACAGGCTAGTTGTAAAAACTGACAGACGAGCGTACAGCTCGCGTTCGCTCGACGAGAAATATATTATTATCTTACTCGAATTTATATTTATATATAAATACAGCACTAGGCGCGCGAGTTTTTTCTTTTTATCGTTCGGCAACGAACGATCTCCACGATCTCGCGTGGTCTCTCGTGTTTGATTGGCTTCGCTTTTCGAGCAACAGTCTTCGCGATGGAAGTTTCTCGAACTTCTCTCGTTTCTTCCCTACCGTTCGTTCGTTCTTTCTTGCTTGCTTGCTTGCTTGCTTGTTTGCTTGCTTGCTTATTTTCCTCGCTTTCAAAGACAAGCGAGAAACTTTCTGCTCGAGTCTCGTTTTCTTGCGACGAGTCTTGCGTTTTTTTTTTTCTTTTTTTTTTGGCAGTGATTCGTGCAATCTCCTTGTTACCACCGTTCGGTTAAGAAATCGATGGAACGTGCAGTTGTACGTTTGGGAATGCGCGCTCATTCGAACAGTTCGGTTCGTCAACAAGCTGTCGACCAGGTCCTGTGGCAAACGATTACTTGGAAATCGGGTCAAGTGACGTTTTTCAGGATCCACGGGACGAACTTGGAGATCCTCGTGCAAACGCCGGGTAGATTGGCCTCCGCGCAACCGATTCCCCAGGATATGATGCCAGCGAGGAAGTATCGACCGTCCTTTCCACGTACTTGAAGAGGACCACCCGAATCGCCCTGAAAATTTTACGCGAGACGCCGTTCCGAGGCTTAGAAATTTAACGAGCGTTTGTTTCCTCTTTACTTTAAAACATTACAAAACTATCATAAATAAATATCATTATAATAATTGTTACATGTAATTTGAAATTCTTCTCAACTCTGAACAATAAAATATATACGTTAAGAAGAAAAGCAGTAGAATAATGGAATCAGAAAAGGGTACCTGACAAGAATCTTGGCCACCGCTCTCGTATCCGGCGCACAGGAAGATATCCGGTATGAACTCGTGTCTCCCAGCCCTCAGGAACATTGACTTACATCTATCGTTACTCACTATGGGCACGGAAACCTGCAACGGATATCCAATCCTCTTCTAAATTAACATTCTCACATCTATCCATAAATTATTAATTACAAGCAGACTGTCGGACATTTTATTGTAATTTCATCTTAGATATACGAAACTGAACTTTATGAGTTTATAGAATGAAGAAGATAAAAAGGTATTATATATCTTCTCAAGATTAAATTAACTCTTTCTTTTCACTCGAGATTCGAAGAGACAAATAAAATAAAACGTTCGAGAATCGTAGAGACAAGTTCCATTTTTCTAATTGCATTAACAAGGCCTATTTTACTTCCCGAACGTTTCAATATTCCGGTTAGGTATGTCAAATAGAATATCTGCTAGCAGTAGATGACCTAATTGCTGACATTCGTCATCGCGAGCATTCTGATAATATTCGAATATTAAAATATTAAGTGTAGAGAGAGGTAAGGAAGAACACTGAAGAACAGTTTCACGTCAGCTTTACCTCTTGCAACACAGAGGGTAATGTACCACCCTCGCTGAGCCTCCCCCAGCCGGTGACCGTTGCATTCTCGCCGATCAAGAGATCGTCGGTCGCTGGCAGACAAATCGGTGAAATATGCGGCGCGAACGTCAACGAGCTCTCCAATCGGACCAATGCCAGATCGTACTCGTAAGTGAAGAAGTTGTACTTGGGGTGGACCACTTTCTTCGCGACTCCACGCTCCACGTAGGGCAGTCGTTCCTGCACCGACGAAAAATCGTACTCGCCCACTCTGATCCGGATTTGCGAGGTCAGCAGGCTGCAACAGAATCGATAACGATGATTCGTTTCGTTTTGCGTTCCAACGAAGCGTAGAAAAAGTTGTCCCGCGATCTCCATTCGGGTTAATCGAGGTTCATTCTCTATCTATCGGCCAGAGGCCGGCCAGATTTGCATTCACTCACGTAATCGTAACAGGAAGCAATTATGTACTTCGATCGCGCTTCTCCTCCCGTGATCAACGCTCTTCGATTATCTTTCTTCTTGCTCTTTCATTGGAATTTTTTAACGATCGCGCTATATCTTTGGAAGGATTTTTTTATCGGATCATCGTCATTGCGACGACTATTTTATACTCACTTTTTTGAATTGAATAATTTTGAAGTTTGTACGTTCTCTAAATTATTTTAACAGGATTCTGAAAACGAGATCTTAAAAAAGATTTCGTTACGTGCATATTGCACTTTATCACGTACGTGTTGTTCAAACACATCGTGTACACTATCGTTGGTATTGTACTCCAATGATGTGCTACACGATCAAAGTATAGAAATTAGAAGTTAATCTCGCATCGTAAAATCGGAATAATCAGAAGTAAATTTGCGATTATATTTTTTTCTCACAAGAAGACAAGATTCCATACTATACTCTGACATGACTTTGAACGAGCATTTTATATTTCCTAAAATAATTTCAGTTATCCGTTTTGGTCTTTCACTTTGATTCCTGATTAATTTTACGATCTCGCTGTACCGCTTTCATACTATCACCGATCATCTACTATCATCTACGACACGAATTTACTAGGCAGTTTTACTAACGAGTCTACCAGCAAACCACGAATGAAACACATTATTAACACGTTCACGACGAAGCTACGTGCACATATGCAGAATGTTTGTACTTAGGCTATTTATTAGCGCTACATCGCCTACTTACATATGCATTCTACACGCTGTGAGATTTCCAACCAACGTAAAGAGCCAGTAACTCGTTGGTGACTTCAAGATCTCAGATAATATAGGAAGTCGATGGGTGAATTTACCATCACTGGCTACGAGTAACCGTACACGTAGTGCCAGCCATAAATAGCCACTGATATTTAGCATAAATTCGAATGCTTTTTACTGGTTTTCAAAGGTGACACGAACCAAGTGAAGCGATTTTCAAGAGAAGCAAGAAATTCGAATTCATCTCAGTAGTAAAAAAGAAACATCTTCCTATTAAATATTCATAAATATCGTACTACTAAGACACGTAATACTAAAAACGTATAATACTAAAATTACCAAATAATCAATAACAAATTCGTGGCGTTTTTTCCAATAAGAGACCAGCAACGACTCGCGAGAATATTTGAATAATTAATACTCAAATTGAACAACAATCGAATGATCGATGATCAACGTTGTGAAATTTGAGTAATTCAATGTCTCCAAGAAAGCTTTTACTCACTCGTCCACGCAGTGTCCAGCGGTGGCGATCCAGTTCTCGTTAAGCACCGCTCCTCCGCATCTGTGAGTGCTGGAGAATCCAAAGAACGAGGTACGCCTAACAGATACCTGCCAAGGCCATCGACCGAACGGCGCGTCCTTGCCTCCAACTATCCTGGTCTCCGGTCTCGGGAACAGGGGCGGTACCCCGCATTGCATACCCTTGCTCTCGGTTGCGGCGGACACGGTCAACACCGATCCAGTTTTCGCGATCGTCTCGGTCGTAGAGGTCGACGCTGTCGTCGTCGTCGTCGTCGTCTCAGGTTTTGGAGTGGTCGTGGTTGTCGTGGTGGTCGTGGTCGTAGTGGTGCTGGTAGTAGTGGTGGTCGTAGTGGTGCTGGTGGTGGTCGTCGTAGACGTGGTGGTTTTCTTCGTGGGTCTGGGCCTAGCAGACGTCTCGAAGTGGGACGTGGTGATGTAATGCGCTGCGCCAAGTGGTTTGTGCAGCTCCGTGTTCTGCGAAAAGAAAAGAAATAGCTAGAAAGTGGACTGGACGTTGCAGAATTTCGAATTTATTCATTCTTTTGAAAAACGGAGCAAACGCGAGCAAAAGTGTCATTCCCCCCCAAGTACCAGAGGTAAAATAGAAATATATTTTCAATTGCATTTCTTGAAATAGAAAAGCG
The DNA here is from genome assembly GCA_032399605.1 of Melipona beecheii. Taxonomy (NCBI): domain Eukaryota; kingdom Metazoa; phylum Arthropoda; class Insecta; order Hymenoptera; family Apidae; genus Melipona; species Melipona beecheii. The sequence continues at coordinate 7,452,118 of JAUCMO010000291.1, read as the reverse complement.
ATTTTTTAAATTTCGCTGTCAACTTCTCGACTAACCCGACACGAATTTGCCAGGTGATGGATAGAGTTATTCGTATCACGGTGTTCAATCGACTGTGTAATCGAGACGAAGGCCGATCTTTGCCGTTTCTTTGTTGCGATTAACAGTAATCTCTGGCAAAAAGTCCGCGGTACGCTGCGTTTTCTTTCGTCCGGCGAAAAACGGTGTTTTTCCTACGACGAACACCGATAAAATCTAACAGCACCGCGGGGTACGGAGAGTACGCTGCTGATCGAGGATATAACACGATGAAGCTGTTCCTTCGAGGGGAACCAATTTCTAGATAAGACGCGGAAGCATTATATATCTTTCGTACAGGGAAGAGGCGTTCGTGATTATGACCAGCGGCGCGAGCTAAAGATCCGTCAGTTATTTGAGAAATCCATGAGATTTCACGGGCACGTGAAATTATAACGAAATGATCTATCACGTGTGTACAGTGGTGCTTTGCTAATTGGCCACTTGGGGGGGTTCAGATCTTATGCGAATAGTTATCTCAAGAGAGATATACGCTGGATAAAATTACTATTATGCCCTTATTATTACGAAAACGTGGAATTACACTGAAACGATCTATCTCTGCAGTGGTCTGTTAATTGGCCACGGATAAAGATCTTATTTGAACAATTATCGAAGAAGATAGAGGCTGGGTGAAATTATCAATCCTTCGCGGGCTTTTGTTTGTTTGAATCGGTTGACGCTGATAGTTAATTTCAAATTTGATTTATTTCTCTCGTGATCTTCTTTTATTTTTTTTTTTTTTTTTCAGAGAAATATGAAAATTGCGGACACAAATTATTACAAACAATTTTATGGAACCATCTAAATTTGTAAAAGTGAAGAAGCAACTAATTTTGATGAAGCTGACTTTCAAGAAGTATTACAAATCAAAGTGACATAGAAAATGATTCGTTAATTCTTTCAATGATCAATACTTTACTTTGTAATAGCAGAAGATTACTATGTATGTGATTTCAATTTCAGGAATCATGAGGATTAAGTAGTTATTCAAACGATTGCAGAAATTTCATTATGATGAATCTTATAAGAATGTACTGCTGTTGATAGATCATGAATTTTCATACATGTATAAATACATATGTATAAATTATGTAATTTATATAATTCCTATATTTATTTCCTGTATATATAAATTCCTACTTATACATATATAATATGTAATTCGCACTTTTGTGATAATCCAACTTAATTGAGCGTAAACAATAATTTTCTTCATTCCCCAAATATTACAATAAATACTTTATTTACTATGTAAATGGGAGTATTTTATTTTCATGAAATATGTATTTATCATACTGTGAAATAAAATATTTACCAAACTGCAGTCAATCAACAAATGATAATTAATTTCAGTTAAACTGTCATTCAGAAGCTCTCGATTATATGTTATATATGTATATATATTTCCAAATATTCAAAATTAAAATTTCCTTGAAACAAACGGCCTGGTCAATGTATCGGAGCATCACGAGCGTTCGAAAGTTAAACAAACTGAACGTTCCACGCGATGAACAAACATCTGCACGTACTTCTTGCGGTTCGGTCGGTTTGAAACTCGGCCGCGGCGGAAATGCTTCGGGCCCGTTCTGAAGGAGGCTGGGGTTGTCGGTCCAGTGTGGTTTCAAGGACGGTCTCGGTGGCGTCCAACTGTTCTCCGACCAGAAATGCGAACTGCTGGTCAAAGGTTTCGTCGTTTCGAGCGAGCCCATCGGCTTTGTGGACGACGACGGTCTTTGTTTCGTGACGAACACCGGCTCTGTGGTCACGTGCCAGTGAGAGGTCTGTGGCAAGGATCCGGCTGCGCTAGAATGAAAGAAAAGCTTGAAGCTGGCGCTCGAAAAACCTTCATTTCGCTTGATTGCCCCTATTAATTATAACCGGGTAAGTTGATATAAATAGGAACGTTGGACGTTAATTGAGTTGGACTCGGTGGAAGAAACACGGTAAAAAATGATAATGTTGATTTATTTGACGAGGCCGTGTGTAAAGTTACGCTTGTAACGTCTTGAAATATTGCTACGTGATACTTCAAGTACAACGAGTATCTTCTGTGCTTCTAAACATTGAATAGTAAATTCTTCAGAACGTGAATTTTAATATTTTAATACACATTTGATACGCGTGCTTAAAACGCAAGGTTTCTTTTAACAAACGAAACGATGCGGACAAAATTTGCATCTAAAGTTTCAAGCTAAGGCTGCAAGTGTAACGCAAGGACATAGTCGAATACCTGGTGGTGGACTGTCCATTGAAGTGTGTCGGCCTGGCAGTGGTCGAGGTTTTCATAACCGTGCCGGAACTATTGGGTTTCGAGACAAAGTTCGGCCTGGTGTCCGGTTGGTCGTTCATCGAAATCGGCCGATACGTGGTCGTTTTGATCGAGAAGTATGGTTTCGAAAAGTCTGTCGTTGGCTTCGGGGATATTGGTTTGGTCGCCCACTGTGGACGTTCCGTATGAATGAAGTTGAAGCTTGGATGAGGGTCCTTGACAGGTTCCTGATGAGAGAGAAATAAAGCACTCTTGAACTTTCGAGGAATATTCAAAAAAAGTCAAATACTCACGTTTTCGTCAACCGAGTTAACGCTAGGTCTGTGTATCGACTCCTGCACGTTCAAGTCGGCATCCTCCTCGGGCTTGCTGTCATCCGGTCTCGACTCGGACGGTCTTTGGCTATTAGGCCTGTTAGGCCTTATATTCTCGTCCTCGCTAGAGGCATGCTCCTTCCCCGGTAATCTAATCACCAACGTATTGTGCACGCTCTCAACCTTATCCTTGAACCCCTGATGATGATTCTGAAAACTCTCGTGCGTCGTGTCCTTCTCTTTGACACCCGTCTGCTGGCCGTTTTCCGGCCTCGTCTTCTGAACGTTCGACGAGTCATGATGACCAGAAGGTCTCTTCGTGTTCTGACCATTATGGTCCTCCCAGGAAACGACACCGGGCCTCTTGGTACTCGGAGAATTCGGTCTTTTCGTATTCTGGGATCCCTTCTCCCAGAGCTCGGTGGATCCTGGCCTCCTGGTGCTCTGAGATCCCTTCTCCGCGGATCCACCAGACGCAGGTCTCTTGGTGCTCTGAGATCCCTTCTCCCAGAGCTCGGTGGATCCTGGCCTCCTGGTGCTCTGAGATCCCTTCTCCGCGGATCCACCAGACGCAGGCCTCTTGGTGCTCTGGGGGCCCTTCTCCCAGAAATTCGACGAGCCACCAGGAACCACCGACGTTTGAATTCTGTCCTTGTGATCGGACGTGGGTTTCGCGTGCGGTCGTTTCTGCAGCGGCCTAGCGGAACCGGCCGAGAGCGGTTTGTGCGGTCTGCTGCTGGACCCTCCGGAAGAATCGAGCGTCTCGGATGGATGGTGACTCGGCCTGGCGGTGCTCGTGTCCGTGACGAGGAAGCTGGAGAGGGAGGTCAACGTGGGCCTGGTCGACTCGTTGCCCAGCGCCTCCGCCAGGGTCGGCCTCAACGGGCCGGACGAAGAGGACGCGCCGTGCTGCTGGTGGTAATGGTGATGGTGATGGTGATGCTGGTGATGAAGATTGGACGCGGTGATCGCGTTCGTCGTCGTATTGTGCACGCAGCAGCTGCCGAACATGAACGTGTCCACGCACACGCCCACGTGCGTGCCCTCCGATTTGATGCACTCCCACACGAACATGCACGTGCCTTCTTTCGACTCTGGCCCGGGGACTCGACAGGGCTTCGGCGTGATTTTGTAACCTGCGTGTCACACGCCGTAACGGATAAGGCGTCGAAATTCAAAGTTCTCCCAAAGTTCTCCTTTGCCCGACCCATTAGGAACGAAGCGATAATATAAATAACGTAAAGTGATGCAAATGAATACAAATAATACGAATAATTAGTATTATAACGTAATAATAATAATAATATTGCAAAAGATGCGTTGAAGCAACAAGTCTTTAACTCTTCAGGGATGTCTAGTATCAATGATTTAGACTTTTTGATAATTTCAAATTATTGTATTAATAATACTATTTACTAATTATATAAATGATTATTGGATTTATATACTTAATGAAACGTCTTATATTTTACATACTCGATAAACTTGATTTTGTTTTTATATACTTGATATATTTAATAAAACTTGATACTTGTATAAAAAAACATTATCCCGAAGGGTTAACTTGCGATTTTCCTCAATCGATTGATCTAATTGAAAACATTTTCAAATAAAGTACATCATAACGTTACAACAAATTGTCGCTCGATCCCTAACGGATTTAGAAAGTTCCACTACTAAGCTTCGAAGTATTTTGAAAGGCCATTGTTGCGCTCGAAAGCCCCTCGTGTTAATCCAGCCCGCGTTATCGACTTGTACACGTCATGTATATTCGCCTTTTCGAAGTTCCGTTTCGGGCTTGGCATTCGAAACAGTTTGAAAACGATTAAAGCTAGTTGAAGCTGAATACATCAAGATACCCTCGAAATTTCCATCATCCTGTCACTCCACGTTATCCGCCAATGTTCCATTTTAGCGAACTGCGAGTTCTAGGTTGAACGCGAAAGGATACGAAACAGACGGAGGTAGATAGACGACGGTATTGTTTCAAACGTCCGATGACTAGTTCATCGACTATTCTGTCGCGTTTCTATAGATTAATTCAGTATCAAATGTCAGACGAGAAGAAGAAGAAGGAACGCGATTCCTCTTGCAGACTAATGACGTCAGCGCAATAGCTTTCACGATAGACGCTCATTCTACGCGCATACTACGTTATTCTTCGAAATGTCACGATGGTTAAAAATTACCTCGATCGCGAAGATTAAAAATAATCCAATCAACGTGCAATTAAATCGGTTTTAAAAGTAGGATCGATGCAACCTGAGCGAAATTTCCAAAACTAAATTTAGTAAATTTCTTCGAAGAAAATTTTTATTCTTTACTTTGAAAAACGCTTGAAACTCTTTGAAGTTTTTGCTTTAAAAATAACGGAGCTGTTTAAGAATGACAAAGTACAGGTAATTTTTTTTTCGTGAAATGTATTATTTCGTTCGAAATACGATCAGTGACTTTTCCATTTTTCCTATCATTGTATACCGTTTAAAACGCTTCTCTTACTTGTCAGTTTGAATCCTTGGAAGTGCAGTTATGACTGCAAAGTCATAAAATAGTCTTAGTAATTCAATCTTGGCAATTCAACTTTTAATAACCAGAGTGTCATAAAATTTTGACAAAGAACAAACGGAGAAAACATCTGGTACGAACGTCGTTAACATTTTTCCCCAAAGAAAATCCCGTTATTTTACAAATTTGATTCTTCGGGACAGCGAAAAGAAGAAAAGAAGAAAAATTCAAGTTTCCTACAGGCATCTCGCCGGATAATACGCTTGCCCACGGAGAGGTCAACGCGCCGTAACGATCGCGAGATCAACGAAACTTGCTCGCGAATTCAATCGACGCTTGTTTCCTCGGCGTCGAGCAACGTTCAACCAAGCTTTTTAACGATTTCCCCCCGTTGACCCACATCGCGAGTAGCAGCGCGAGTGCGTGATGAGCGACCGTTTAAACTCTTTAAACATCGTATCGACGCAGCTCTGTAATTAACAGAGGAGGCATCCTGGGACCCGCGAGGTCGCGTTGTTCGGGGAATAATCGTTTCTCTCGTTCGAGGAATAACCCCGTCGGATCGATAGCTCCTCCAACAGAGCGCGCGATTCCCCGTTGGATTTCGGGCGGATCGCTAATTAACGGGGGTCTGGTACTCTGCTCGAGAGACGATCGAGTTCGGTAATTGGAGCGTCGTTAACGTCCCCATCCGCGCAACCTTCGATAGAATCTTTCGTTCGGGTTGGTGAAAGTGCGCCGTGGGGTGCTCGTAATCGCGCCAAGTCTGGGACATGCGCGAGAAGAAAGGAAAAGAGAAGAAAGAAAAAAAAAGAAAAAAAAATTGGGGGAAAAAAGAACGAAAGGAACGAGTACGCGGTGGATGGTCGAGGTGCGCGAGAGTACGTGGAACCTGGGCCAGGTCGTTAACGGGGACGGTAAGAGCGCGTAAACCGACGTAAATTGTCGCGGTTTCTACCTTCACGGTCTCGCTTTCACCGACATATACCACGTTGCAGCCTTAATTAAAGAAAAACTTTATCGACGTTCGTTCGTCTTCGCGAGGAGGAACAATGGCCAATACCGAGGACTTGGTAGTCCTCGTAGATCTGAAGAATGGCGGCTAGACACCCGGGAGGGAGAGTTGAGTCGTTGGACAGAGGCGTTTGACGGTATTTCAATTAGAGACGAAAGATGACGAGAGAAAGATACGATAAATAATAATTTTAACTAATTTTCTGACTTTGATGGAAACAATTATTTAACTCTGTTCACGCTCAAGGATGCAATTTTTTGCATCAAAAAAACTGCACGACTCGTACCCTAGTACGATTCGTCTCACTGAAAGGCCCAGAAGCAACTGTTCTGACTAGGTAATGAAGACAACTTTTTTGCCATAAAATTTTATCGATGTGCGAATATTTGAATCGATACGAAACAAATTACAGGCGCGATCGCTCGAATCACGTGACCCGAATCAACCAATCGCTAATTTTCGTTGCATCAGCGTTGCACCTGAAGAGGCTCGATTTTCTGGGTTACCCCCGCTAAAATCACTTTCAGTGATAAAATTAATAAATTAACAATTCGAGCGGAGTTCTACAAAATACAACCAACAGGGCAAGTAACACTACGAAGAGCGACGTGTTCAAATTTTGAAGAGAACGAAGAAGGACAACAGTCGGTGTTACGATACGTCAAAATAGAATACAACCTACAATCTTCCCCTTTCGAAGCTTCGGCCCTCTCGTCGACAAATTTACTTTGTAAACTGCACCGTCGTTTATATCCAATCGTTCGCGGACCATCGGGATTACGTCTCTCCGTCGAATTGCAAAAGGGTGGCGAGGAAGCTCGTTCGTCGTCTGCTGTCTGCTGGAGATATTAAAGGGAACATCGGTTTCTGTGCCGCGGGCGGTTGACAGAGGATCAGTCCCTTTTTGCATTGTAATGTCCCGGGCTGGTAATTAAAGGCGGATATTAAAGCTTGTTGTTTAGAAACGCGGGGGCGTGTAGCACGGCACTGACGAGGTAATTACGCTGGCGTTCGTTATGACTGTGCACATAATGCAGCTGGTAAACGGGGGATGGGAATGTTATTACGTTATCGTCGTAGCTGAAGGGTAGCGGAAGATATTAATTTGCTGCTGATGTTGCGAGCGGAATCAACAAAAATTAATACTACTAATTGATCGTGCTCTCCCGTGTAACAGCTCAGACGCTGTTACGCAATTTTCCTCCGCTGTGCAGTTTATCGTCGGCGAGGATTTTCTGGTACACGGTGGTGGCAGCACGGGAACGGAAGCTTTTCCAGGCTTGTTCCACGTCTCTGAAGTCTGCAGAGGATACGAGGGGAAGAAGAAAGTCGCCCCCTTTTGTTCGCTTTTCTTTTCCCACGACCGTCAGGCAGACGGCCGACTGCACCTTGACCGAGTTCCTTGTCCAATTAGGCGTTACACATTTCAGGGAGATCTCAATGAAGAGAGAGAGAGAGAGAGAGAGAAAGAGAGAGAGCCCGAGAGAGTGAAGAACGTTTAACGACTGAGAGTCACAACCAGAACTGGATACTTTTACTCAAGTAAACGATACCAGTTGGAGGTTAATGTCGTTGAACAGATTGGGGGAGTTGCAAAAATTTATGTAATTTGATTAATCTCTATCAGAGATATAAAATAAAATAAAATACTTCGCAAATCGCTGTGTCAGTTGAAAATTAAATAAAAATGTATTCTACTTGGAAATCGCGAAAGGGAGTTAGTTCAGAGGGAACGATTTAAATACGCAGGATGTCAGGACGCACAACGTCAAAACGAAGCGAATCCGATTAATGGCCAGTTCTGGTTCGAAAGTACGCGAGAAAGAGAGAGAGAGAGAGAGAGAGAGAGACAGACTCGGTCGCGAGGAAGTGGTCCAGCCAAGAAAAGAGGCTCGAAGAGACACGGAGGAAAGGAACGCGCTGGCTACTGAAATACTCGCGTTTAAAACCACCAAAAGTTGTATTACTGACTGTGACCTCGATTCAGCGTGCTCAGGGACCTGGCGATGCCCGACCACCAGAGAATTGTGGCCACGTAACCGATCCACCGCATCCTGATCCCTGAAATCAGAAACGTAAACGCAAATTAGAGACGCGTTGCTCGTGATTGAAAACACAATTTTACGCGAAGGTACAATTTTCTCGACGAAACCTCTCTCTCTAAATAACGATACACAGAACGTGTTCTTCGTAACTGCAGCAAACCACGCGTTTCGATGAAACGATACCGTCACGATTTCATCAGATCTTCGAATAGATCGGCGTTGCGAAAAGCTGGCATTTGGAAATTCCACCAAAGGCCGAGGAAGCTAAACCTTGCGCAAACTAGCAGATACTGACTGTAGTAGTACTTTGTTGGAACATGGAATATCAATCCTTCGCGCGTTTCCAATTTCCTGCTCGGCTCGTCTGTTTCTTCGTCGCGCGGGAATGCACACGAGACAGTCGCGTATCGACATTTCTCGTCTACCTCGAGACCGACGTATATTATAGGTGAAAAAAGAAAGGAACAGGCGCGAGAGTTACGTGTATTATAAATTATACGCGTGTTACAAATTCTGCGAGCAGCAGCTACAGGTGGTGCAGTCGCGAAATTCTTCGTCTAATCCCATCGGGACGCGGTCACGTGTTAGTTATGTTGTTAGTTATCTCCGGGCCGAGTCGTAGTTTGTACAACTGGCGTTATTGCCTGTTTCACGGTTGCTGTACATGGACGCACGCGTGAAGACACGTACACGGGGGCCGCCACTCTTCGGTTTCTGTTGCTAATAAGCATGCCTAATGCCGCACGTTCCTCGCGTGCCTTGGTACCGTGCCAAAGTACCACGCCGAGGTCACATTTTCGCTCTCGATACGAGAAATCGAGCGAAATCGACCGTCACCCTCCACGACTTCTCGCTTTCTCACTGTCGACTTTGGCTTTTCGTTTTAGAATTCAACGTGCTGCCAAACGATTTCACATCTAGTTTCTACTTTTTCTAATTTTGTTAGATTTTGGTAGTAAATACGTACGTGTAACATACTTGTCACTTTTCTGAAAAATTTAGAGGTTTAGGTTAGGTTTAGGTTAGGTTTAGGTTAGGTTACTGGTTGTAACTCTATGTCCTTGATTTGTTACAAATATAGTAGATTTTGTATTATCAATGTTTTTACTTTTTTTTAGATTTTGATAGCAAATTTGTAATGTCTTTGTTACTTTTCTGAAAAATTTAGCGGTTTACTGGTTGTAACTCTATGCCTCTGGTTTGTTAAAAATCGTAGATTATTACAAAAAGCTTGTATCTTTGGATGTGACATTTCTTTTTACCAGTTGATGTAAATTTGATACCAATTTCATGTAATCCTCATATGAAAATAATGTCTTTCTATCTGTCAACTAACATCTAAATTAAAAGATCAATAAAAACGAACTTATCGTATTAAGTAGGTGATGTAAATATAATATTTATTGATTAGAATTTAAAGGAATTCTAATTTTATTTTCAAGTAATTTCTGTACCAATGGTTTCAGTTCTTCCGTCAGGTTGGTTTTAATGCATCGATCTAGATTTCCACGAACTATTTTTATCGAAAAATAGCCTTCGAAATATTTAACGACTGTGTTTCTTAAGAGGGATTCCTGTCTTGGAATTTAATTTGATCATAACTTGCTTTAGTACACGATATTTTCTCGTATTAAAAATTAACATTTGACTAGTGTCAAATTGAAATTAGTCGTATGAAAAGTTAACGACATTTCTGTCGTGTCAAGTTTAAGTCTGAATTTCGAGACATTGACACGCGCGTGCAACTCGAACATCGCTTATATTAGAAATCTTGCATTAAAGTTACAAATTAAAGTTAAAATTTCATTACTCTGCGTAAGTTCAAAAAATTTGCACCGGACCGTTCTTCATTTACTGAATTTTTTCTCACTGCCCGTTCCAGAGCCGAAAACGAAAGCGAAGCACGAGTCCGATTTTCCACGATGTTCCGCCACTGAAACGGAATGAAACGGCTAGAACACAATCGTCGTTCGGCCGGCTTTCTACACAGGCCCGGACGAAAGAACTCGTCACAGTGTAACGGTTTAATGAAATGTGCGATTGCACTGGACCGTTCAGCCGTGCCTTTGTACTAGAAACCTTTCACGGGATTCATAATTTTTGCGTCCGCGTCTTATGAGTTCCCCCGGTGTGTGCTAACCTGAATTCAATGGCGGCGTGTAATATCACCGACGAGCCGGGTCAGTACGTGGAGCGTAGTCGCGAGGAAAATCAATGGATCGCTCCGACAGAGAGAGAGAGAGAGGGGAGGGGGGCTCTTGTCCCGCGATGGGTGGAGCCTTCGTAGCTCAAATTTAATTAAATCTATCCTCTCGATTAATAAGTACCGATAGTGACAAATCGCGACGCACCAGCTGCGCACGACGCACACCGAGAGAGAGAGAGAGTGTCGTTGATTCTACCGTCCCCGTACTGTAGCTCCAATTTGTTTACACAATTGTTTCATCCAACAGGAGTTCGCTGCTACACTCTCCTCTGTATCGGCGGTTTTTCAGAATCAGTAACGCAGGGGCGAGCAGAAAGTGATTCTTGCTAAAGTCTCGATAAATATTACCACAGTGTCAGAGAGTGGAGCCTCGAGTTGATTTTACTCGTCTCGAATGTTATTCTATGATTAACCCGCAGCGGCTGAGTCAATTCCGCCGCACGTAAGTAGATACTCCGCGTTACATTTGCGTGTTATTATTGTTTCATCTAACCGTAACGAGGAGTTTTAACTTTCCAGCGAGTTTCATCGTCGGATGATAATAAAAAACAAAGGTTTGATTCTTCGTGATCATAAAATGAAACATTCAAGCGTTCGAGAGCTACGCTGATTAATTAAATTTATCGAGATAAGTCCGACCGACGAAACAAGAATGAGTCTGCTCCTAGTGAAAACGAATTTATCACTTTGCGATCCATTGCGCCACCTTGTTCTCGAGACAGATAAATTTATGAATATGAATCATCCGATTTTTTAAAATCATCACTCTTCGGCAAGATCATAAGTATGATCTGAGTGAGTTAATCAGACTGAAACGGACAGTAAACGAAAGGTTCGAAGAAGAAGAAGAAGAAGAAGAAAACAGTCGAGGATAATAATTTAATTTTCTGTCGGAAACGAAGCTGTCGCCGCGAGAGAGAGAGAGAGAGAGAGGAGAGAGAGTGAACGTGAATGGAAAAGTGCAAAGACGCAAGAGGAAAAACGCGAAGGATGTGGCAGCGGATGTCTTCTTCCCGCTCCGCTCGTCAACGACTATTATGCAAATAAATGAAACGACAGCAACAACAACAACTGTGAGAAAACCGTGGGATATCGTTTGATGCTCGCTGTATCGTGGCCATTCGACTATGTTTCGATATGACTATGCGGCGCGAGCATTTCTTGCTTGAATATTACACGAAACGGCGTGCGTACGCGTTCACGCGCGTTTACACACGAGTCACCTCGGTCAATTAGGGTATTGATTTAACAGGATTTCCAGCCGGGCGCGAATCGCTGCGGAACGTTGTTGTACAAGCGAGGGAAATCGCCTGGTACGTACTGAAATTCCGGCTGTACCTTTCTGAATGTGCATTTCGACCAGTACGCGGCTCGCCAACGTGCGTTAATGAGCAAACAAGAATCACGCGACAGACAGGGAAGAACAGTGAATAAACAAATCGAAAACTCTTTCATTACCCTTTGACATTATTGATTTTATCGGTCTTTTTTCTTTTTTTTATGTCGTCGCGCGTGTTTATTTTTTGATGATTGTTAACGAGGAAACAGGAATTTTGCAAAAGACGAAGAAGACTGTGAATAAATAAATCGGAAACTTCATTGTTCTTTAACATTATTGATTTTGTCGGTCCCTTTCTTTATGTTCATCTTGGCTAATTTCCAATTATGGACGAACGTTAATGAGAAAAAAAATATTTTGCAAAAGATGAAGAAGAGTGTGAATAAACAGATTGAAAATTTTCCCTTTCTTCTCTGATATTGTTGATCTTGTCAGTTTGTTTCTTCGTGTTACTGTGAATGTTGATTTTGATTAATTTCTAATTTTAATTCTAGCGACGGATGAACACTGATAAGGAAACAAGGATTTTGCAAAAGATGAAGAAGTCTGTGAATAAACGGGTTGGATTATTATATTAATAAACAGATAAGAATATTTCTTATTGTTAGTTACTTGATGAAATTCTTTTCACAATCCAAAAATTCAATGCTTCTTTGAATATTCTTTATGGAATTCTTTATGGAATATTTTATAAAATATATCTAATATCTATTACACTGTAATTTGTTTCAAAATCAACGATACAATCAAAAAGGAACTAAAAAAGAATGCAATTGTTCGTTCACTCCTGATTAATGGTAATTTACTTTATAATCAGTAGTTCAGTTCGTCCACTACCAGACAACGTAACAAAGTCAAAAACATCCCCCTGCCCTCTTTCTGTCCAGCAACATCCTTGGAAACTTCTTCTAAAAGAAGAAAGAAGCTCGGTGTCTTAAAATTTGTCCCCCGATTCGTACTCTTCTTTCCCATCTTCTCTGTCGTCTCTGGCGTTTCGCCGCAAAAAAAAAAAAACCGGCAAAAATTCGCGAACAAAGTCCGCGCACGTTTCAACGACAGCAAAACCAGCGAACGCGCCGGTAACATCGTGCGAACGTAATTGAATGAGTAGCAAGTGCAGAGCCCGGTCGATAGTGGAAAAAACTCGGTGATTGCAGCCAAGGAGAAAAGAGAGAAAGAGAGAAAGAGAGTGGCGGCACGGTCGCTCGAGGCGGCTTGTTACCGAATTCTGGTTTCGCATACCGGGTCATCGGGCTGAATTTTCAGATGCTTTCTCGGGTTGTTTTTTCGGGCAATTTGTCTCGTTGACACCGATTCCACGGGCCAAGGGGACCCCGACTACCGCGCCCGGATGCTTTTTGTTCCAAGGCGGTTCCGATGCAGTTTCGTCGTGTCTCGCGTCGTTTCAAACAGACGACAGACACGCCAGACACTGGGACGAACGGAGACGGAACGATCTCGTGCCAGGGCAAAATCGATATCCGATAAAAATTGCCGCGAAAGCCGATGCCGAGAGCCTTTTGTTATCCCCTTGGCGAGAAATCGATTCCTCGCTTCTTCGTGAGGAAGACTGAATGGGACGAGTGTTGAACGTAGGCGGTGAATGCGCCACGAATGTGTTATCGAGTTCTCTCTCTCTCTCGAGTTCGCTCGCGTTGTGCAACGACTCTAAAAGGCCGCATCCCCTGTTGAAACAACAACTTTTTCCTGCTCGCGTGCTCCAAACAGTGTCCAACAAGTATCAACTTGTAGAAACTGTTTGCCTATACCGCGAGAGCGAGGTAATTGGAGGAACGTTTCGGTCTCGGAGCAAAAAGTTGCTCAGACGCAAATGTAGCAGATAATTTATTCTAAATTGCGAGTAAAAGGTGACTGAAAAAGCCTCGTTTCCTGTAGCTGCGGCATTCATCGTTGATCGACTGTGTTTTCGTGCGTTTAAAGTAGAACTTGAATAGAAATTCGTTTCGTCCGCCAAATATCGTAATAAATATTTTGCTTTACATATTTTGATGCAACGAAAATTAGCGATTGGTTGATTTGGGTCACGTGATTCGCGAGGGGGCGTGGGGTAGACCTCGAGTAGGAGCGGCGTTGTCTGGTATCGAGCACATCGATAAAATTTTATGGCGAAAAAGTCGTCTTCATTTCCTAGTCGGAACAGTTGCTCCTGGGCCTTTCAGTGAGACGAATCGTAGGGGGGTACAAGTCGTGCAATTTTTTGCATATATATATATATATATATATTTCGTGTTCTCTCATAAATATACAAAAGTCACGGTCTAGTGACAAAGAACAAACAGAAGTGGAAAATGCGAATGTAATCTTAAAGAAGATCAAAAATTCAGTGACGGGGAAGTTATACGCAAAGTTATTCTTCGATTTTTATCGTTTCGAGTAGAAATGGTAGCAACTGTTACTAACGACAGAGACAAATATTTCAAACAATACAGAACATTAACAAAAGCTTCGAATACATTTTGTTCAGCTGAACTTGAAACCTGAATGTTTAATTTCAAGTCGCGAGCGTTAATTCATCAACTGATGATATTTGAAACTTTTTCTGTGCAATTTTTCATAAAAGTTACAAAGTCGTGTTAGTTGTTAGATTTATATTTTTAAGGGCGATAATTAAAAAAATGAAAGGTATAAAATTAGAAAATTACAAAATTATCTTAAAATTGCAAGCGAGTGATAATTGTAAATTGTAATTACTGTATTTGCAATTAAAAACAATCAATACTTATAAATTATAAATATTATTGGTAAATGTTGCTTCGTCCGTACATTTTTTAACGTTGTCAAATTTGACGATACTGTGCAGTTTTCATCTTCTAGAGAAGTGGTTCGTAAAATATCTGCTTAATCTAGATTTAGGATCGACGTGGCTTGGTACTTTTTTCATTTGAAATTTAATACTCATTCGATCTATGATAAAAAAAAATATACGATCCAATTAAAAAGAATGAAGATAATCTTGAATATTTCGAAACCGCTCAACGCACACAAAAAATTGTTACGCCATAATTTGCCTCCTTTAAAACCATACAACTTTTGTATTAAACAATTTTTCATTAGCCGTGCAATTTAATTTATTTCAGCTGTGCGAGTTACGCGAATCGTTCTGTATAATACGGATATGCGATATCACAATATAAATTAATTATTTTACGCGTGTATTTCCGCAAATTATACACTCTGCGCGCACTCTCGTTGCATATTTTTTTAAATTCGAATTTTCCATAAAACCATACAACTTTTGTATCGAACAATTTTTCATTAGCCGCGTAATTTAATTCATTTCAGCTGTGCAAGTTACGCGAATCATGCAGATATACGATATCACGGTATAAATTGATTATTTTACCCGCGTGTTTCCGCAAATTACGCGCACTGCGTGCATCACCGCCCTTTTTACATTCGAATCTTCCGCTAAAATGCACGAAAGTGCACAGTCTAGTAGTTAATAAATAATTAAAAAATTGTTAAAAGCTTAAAAGCTTAAAAGCTTCGTTAGCTCTCGGCGTTCTTCAAGAACGTGCGCGTCGAAGATCGTTCGGTGGTCGAACGTGCTCGAACTCGGTCTCGGTCTCGGTCTCGGTCTAACGGGCAGGAGCGTCCGTCCAGAGTGATATTTCCTCGGCGTGGCGGTAGCTCATTATCATCTTAAGCGAATCAGGCTGACCGTGCGCGGCGCGGCGTAGAAAACGGTGGCGTACGCTCGCGGCGAATCGTTTAGTCTCAAAACATTGATTCGCGTCTGAACCGGAGGCCGTCGGCTTCGAACGCGCGTCAACACGCTTCACGGCACATAAATCAACGCGGCGCTGTTCGACCGCTGGCCACGCTTTCGAAGAAAGCTTGCCCATCTGGGTCGATCTCCCTCCCCCTTTGATTTACGTGATCGCCGCTTTACGCGATCATCGCATCGCGAGAGCTTCCAACCGGCGATCGCGTGCCGGTCATTCAACGACACGTTCCGCGAGCAACGCGTCGCCTTTTCACGCGTCACGATTTATGAACCCTGTATCTCGAACGGCATCTCTCATTTTACACACTCCATTTACCAGCTAATGGAATTTTCGTACGAACCCCGCGTTCCACAGAAATGAAATCCTCTCGTCGAAAGATTACGTTGCACTGGTAAGCTCGCGAAAGCGCTCGCGACGTTTCCCGCGCGGAACACATTTTATTGTGTTATTTCGCAATTTCGTTAGCGACAGAATAACTTGTACAACTGTCGGATTTTCACGTGGATTTCATGCATTTTTCGGAATGCAATTAAACAAATTGCGTTATGCGTTAAATATTTCGGGAATATTCTACATATTGCGTGTTCTAGCCACGATTACTTAACAAAGTATTTACATTTAACAAAAATAACAATAAATGAAGTAACTATATATAACAAACAACTATTAATCTGCAGAGACAGAGAAATCCAACAACATCCTGGACGTAATTTTCAATCGAATGGAAAATAAATTCTTTATCCGCCGATAGTCTTACTAATTGTTAATCCGTTCTTAGCATCTTACCTCGACGACGGAACAGAGTTGCGAAACAGCGCGAGTAGGATAATTTATTGGTGTTGGAGCGAGGAAGTTGGAGCGTGGGTGGCCTGTCTGAGAATGTTCCTGCTCGCAGGAGAAAAATGCCGTGCTCACATTGGCTGATTCTACTTTGTCAGCCTGGTCGCGCCACTGGAAACCACCGTCAAAGGGGCACGCGGCGACGACCGAACCGCGAAGTGGTACGCAAACACGAGTTTCGTGTCCGAAAGCGTCGATTATCTTGATTGAGGTTTCCAGACCGAGAATTCTGATTTCTTTGAGACTGGAAGGACGATCGGTTTTATCTCTTTCGATATATCGCTCTTTGGTTCGAGGATGGTTTATCCAGGACACGCGAGTATTTAATAGTAATTGATAGTTCATGCTGTATAAATATTAATTTAAATATAAATATAATACGTATGATAGTTTAGATGATATAATACTATAATTAATTCGTTTCGTTACATAATTATAGCAGTGTAACAGAATATTTTCTGGATAGAGTCAAACGAATGAAATACGTTTTTATTTGGTTTCTGAGTATATTTGTTAGTGTCCAACGTAATTATTTACTTTACACTTGTTGCACTTTGTACTTACTTGGCATCTTCATTTAGTATTTGTGTGGTACATTTATTTAATATTTTGATTTACCGATTTGTTCAGTATTCAGTGCATTATTCTGTATATTCATATTTTTATCTAAACGAATTTGAACATCTAAATGAATTACAGTTACATGAATATGTAATATTGTTTATATCAATGCTTTCTTTGACATTTCCAATCTAGTTAAGAAGAAAGAAAACGATTGAGAATAAACAGTGGCTCGGTCGATCGAGGACAAACAAGTCCGAAGATATCGGGATATTTTCCAAGTCCATTCTACGAAATAAGAAAACTTTTGCCGACACCCACCCGCTCGCGGAATATACATCCGCGAATGGAAAGTTTTGATAGGAAGCGAAACGATCCGCGAGCGAGACGAGGAAGCAGATAACGCTTCTCTCCCGAAGCTACCGATCATCCCGTCTTCCATCCCCTTTCATTCGTGTGTCTTTTGTACGTGGAAAACCGTCTCCCCCCACCGCAAGAGGAATTTCGATTTCTATTTTTCTCCGCGTCGCTTATCAATAGAAAACGAAAGTTTTACGCCGCGAAGCTGGCTCGGGACGAGCTTCTTGCGCAACCTGTCGCGGATATGGGACGAAATTTGAATTTTTATAGGAACGGCTGGCGTGTAGAGATCGAGCTCGCGTATAGAGATGGAATTTGTTTCCGACATACACGTGGGAAGACATTGCTGTATCTCCGTGTATTCTGCATGTAACGTTGTTGGTTTGCGTCATTAATCAATTCTAGATAAATGTAATTTCGTTTGCTTCGATGGGCGTTTTGGAACTCTTTTAATTTCTATGCACATCTGCAAACTTGACCACGATAGCACATTACCTACTCTCGCAGCGTTGAAATTTTTCAGCTCCAAAGCTTTTCTAAATATACGATGATATATATAAAATTTTCAAACTCTCAGACGGATTCTTAACTTGTTCCCGATAGAATACGACGTATTTTCAATTCTTTCCAAGATAATTTGACGAAGTTTTCTAAAGTTCTTTTTCAAATTATGCAGAGATTCTCCACCTCGGAAGATCAAACTGAGACCAAAACGTACGAAATAGCAGGAAATTACTGTTATCTTGTTGGAAGTCTGCTGAAACAAAGATGAGTAATGAACGGTTGAGTATCCCGCGCCAAGAGTGAGTAATGACCACGCTTCGGAAAGCAGAGATACAAGAATGATAATATTTAGGAGAAAGAGGATTCGTCTTCGAGGCAAGGCAGGATGGATCGTAGGCAAGCGGGATGCCAAGATCAACGGAATCGGCCGCGAAAATCGTCTGCCGGATATGTTCCGCGTGCTCGCGGTCAGTCGAGTTCTTGTTGCCCAGAAATATGTGTCACTTTTTGCGGAGCGCTCGTGCGCCATGCGAGAGAGACGAGTAACACGAGACCACGGCCCAGTTCCTCTGCAACCGCCAGGGACACACGCACTCTATTTCTCCCTATTGCGTCCCTCTTCCTTGCCTCTTCTTTCCGCCATTATATTTCTTCTCTTTAGCTTCTCTCTCTCTCTCTCTCTCTTTCTTTTTTTAAAATGTATTTCGATCCTTGTCCACGTTGTTAAAGAATACGAGTGAATGACTGATTTTGTTCTAACTCTCAGGTAGAGTCTTAATCATGGCGATCAAGTCGGATTCGAGTCGAATCTTTCATTTTTAAGCACGTGCTTTTGATATGTTTGTTAAATGTACTATATAGTAATTGGAAAAATATTTTTACTCTTCCTGTACCGAAACGAGGATTAGATAATTTTTCTTCTCTTGAGATTTGTTGAAAATTTGAAAACAAATTTTAGAATTTGTTAGATATGTTACACCAATATATAGCTTCAGGTGACTTTTTTAATTTTTAATTTTAACAATCATTTCATGTGCCAATTTGTCGGTATTTTTGTTTTATAAAATTATATACTTGTATATAGATGTAGATATATTTACACGTAGAAGATTAATCTTAATCTTGATATTAATAAGAATTGAAGATTAATATTAATATTGTGTATAGGTATAATAAGTATTAAGTCTTGAAGTATAGTAAGAATACTAGCAAAACAATTGATGAACTCAATGTATAATGATTAAAGATGGATCGATTGTTCCAAGATTGATTACTGGAAAATACCTCAATGGTTTCAAACGATCTTTTTACAATAATTATTACTTTTTAGATTTCATATACTTACAAAAGGTTAATACATAGTTGCAGAAGAATAAAATTGCGTACAAGTATAGTAAGATTAATGTTGTAAGAATACTTTAACAATGTCAAACGATCAATTTTTCTAATAATCGCTAATAATCTCTTCAAGTTTCGATTATAATTTTCTTCTTTCATAAAAATGAACAAAAGATTGGTACAACCAAAGTTGCGGAAGAAGAGCAAAAATTGTGCAGAGTTAAATTAACGTTGCAAGAGTTCACGCGAGACAAAAAGGAGCAAGTTCTGTAATGGACGAACTCGATGTATAATGATCGAAGATGGATCGAACAGGTTGATTGTTCCAAGGTTGGTCACTGGAAGATATCTCAAGGATACACCGGCGCGGCGTGGCGATTCGATCGGACTGGACCGAGACCGTTAAGCGTCCAGCGGTGAGGAAAGAAACTACTGCTCTACCCTACATGCTTCGAATAGTGTTCCGATCGGTGGCCTCTCTGGGGCAAGGTCAAGAAGCAAAGAGTATAAAACTGTCGCTGACTGGTGTTTCCTGGCCGGCCAGACATCGCGAGAAACCGTGCTCGCAGCAAAAAGCACACGCACCACATGACCTACTGATCCAACGGATTTATCTGATCGTAAAGTCTAATCTCGTGGAATTTATCTCGACTGTTCTTCCATCAATTTTCAAGCCGTTTGCTATCAGCATCAAATTTTCCACGTGGAAAGCCCCGCATTAAGATAACAATTTCAGAATCTTTCCGGCACCTGATGCAGTATTTTCTGCATGAAAACCAAACTTTTCCGACAGATTTCTTCGTTCGTTGTTCCTCAATCGTAAAATTTAGTTTTAGAGTCGAATTTTTTTAAGTGGCTTAAGAAGCATTCTGCTTCTACTTTAGCAGCGTTTAGACCATTTCACGTAGAATCGCGTCGAGATTCAGTTTTTTTGAACGAAAACAGCTTTCAAAACAGAAAAATTACTGAAACTTACTCGATTTTCTGTAGACGAACGTAAATTTATTTCAGAATGAAACTTTTCCACGGTTTTACACGGATTAAATCGTCTGGATTAAAGTGTCGAGCTTTCTGTACCCGTGGAATTTCCAAAAAATTATACCATTTATACCGAAGAATAAAATTCTTACGATCTTGTAAATAATTCTTCGACCTTGTTTCCGAGCTAGCCAGCGGTGCAGCTGCCTGAAGATTGCATTTTCAAGATTAAAACCACCGAGTATCTCGTACCATGCTGCAGAATACGATAGCAATTTCATTATATTTCTGCGAGTTATCTCTCAGCTGATTTATTTTTACGCCGGTCGGTATAAAATTGCATTATAATCAAATTTTCACGACGGAGCATTTAGAATTTCTTGAAAATTATTCAGACCATTTGAAAATTTTACGAGTCGTTTCTCGAGCTTCTTTCCGGGTGATACAGCGCGCAATTGCATTGGGATCCACTCTAAAATTTCCGCGAGGTATTTTCCAAGCAATTTGCAGTTTGTTTAACGTAAGATTGAATTCTTCTATTTCTCGAAATTGTTTCTCGCGATTAGCATCAAGATGAAACTTACCAAGCATAGCAGCAATTATAAAGTTTGTACGAATCATATCTCGACCAATTTATTTAACACGAAACTGCGTTCACGATAGAAAGTCACGGCAGAAATTCTTCTATATTATTTCTTGTTCTTCTTTCCGCGCGACTCAGCGCACGATTACGTTAGGATTAAATTTTCACAGACGAACACGACCGAGTTACTGGTCTTTTCACTACGGAATACAGCAGCGATTCTAAAATTTCTACGAGTCATTTGTCGATCAATTTGCAGTTTGTTTGACATAAAATTGCATTCGAGTCAAACTTTTCTGGCACGAGGTCGCACCGAATTTTCTAAATTATTTATATTCATACACGGTAGATGACATTATTAGACAAATAGATATTATATTGTTATAAATAGAGCAACAACTTTTGCGAATTTTTCAATCAACTCTTTCAGTACAAAATTGCGCTCGGATCGTTTTCAAAGTGTCGCGCGAAGTCGTTTTCTCATCCCCGTGCGAGTCGGCGATTTCGCAATTGCGCGTCGGGATGAAATTTCCACGGACGGAGAGCCGCGATCGCGTGCAACGTGCGAGGACACGTCGCGACGCGGGCAATTTTAAGGACGGTTCGTGGAAATTCTCCACTCGGGCGGCAATGTGAATTCTTGAAATGCTCGGAGCTATTGGGACACGCCACTCGTGAAATCGAGGCGCGCTCGGAGGATGCACTCCGCGCGACTCGCGGTCGGAGTTGTGTTTATACTTTCTGCAACGGCGATAGTAAACGTCGGCGCGGCTGAGCCTCCATTAACATTCATAGTCGCGACGAGGTTTCATAATGCTCGGTGGCTCTCCAGCTACGACTTCCTAAACACGCGCCGGGATCTCTACGTGACTCGCTTTCGTGAACGAGCACCGGGGAAGGCCCCGATGTGCCCATTAAAATTTATGCTCGAGCGTTTTCGGCCTCTCCTCCGCGCGTAAATAAACGGCAAATGGCAACGAACCGTCCTTTACCGTCCATCACCAGCCAACGCCAAAGGGTAATTACGAACTGCCGAGCTTCCCCGACGTTGCTTCGGAAATTCTCCTCGTATTTTCGCCAAATTGCTGAAACGATTCTTTTTTAAGCTTTTCAAACAACTAATTGTCATTAGTTGTACCACACGACAATTGGTCGATGGACGTCCAAACGCAGAAGGAAACAGAAGTAATTAGTAAACAGTTATAAAATGAATGTAACTTTGGTAATAATGATATTATATTTGCAAATGTATTATTTTGAGTATTATATATGTATCCATATTGGTCCATGGACATTTAAACACGGAAAGAAATAGAAATTGTTCTATACTTGCAAGTTGAAAAGATATACATCTGTTTATCTTTATTTGTTATAACATCGAGCTTATTGCTGTTGTTATATCAAATTCTTACAACGCTAGTGTATTATTAGGTTGCATCGTCGTAACACTAACTCTGGCACAAACTCTCCAATAAATATTGAAATTGCAAACTTGATTTATACAATTTTAATTGTACTTTGCAATTACGATTAATTTAATAAATACAATTGTACACTTCACGCAGTGATTGTATTATTTATTTCAATCGTATGTTCGAAAGATTTCGGTGTTTCCGGATACTTGTGTAAGTTTAATCTACGCATCTACGCATTTTGATGCACAGTGGAGGCTAGTCCCAAGTGTTAAATTGCCAAAATTTTTCTACGTTCGGTGCACGAGTGAAGGCTGGTTCTAAATGTTAAATCACCACAATTTTTCTACGTTTCTCAAGCCGGGAAGTTTTCTGACCATTTTTCGTTCCATTCTGTTCTGATATTGACGCCAGAGAGCCATCCCTCGCACACACCGCTCCCCAGCAACATTACAAACCCCACCAGCCATGAATCTTCTCATATGCTACAAAACTTGTACCACGGCCCACGCTCTATTTCACTGTCTCATAGGACAAGCGGTTCATATTCTAGAAAACGGCCCTCAACTCTGGAACCGGAAGAAAGAGAGAGCGAGAGAGACGGAACACTCTTATTTTTCACAATTTGCGATAACAATTTTCTTTTGTTACTGTCTCTGGAGCAATCGTTCTCCGAAACACCTTTGTACACACTTGTCGAGTCACATCTATTTCTTTAACGTCAGAATTACTACGTGTATTTAAAGTGTGTTTAGGTTAGGTTTAGGTTATACACGGTCAGTCAGAATTAAAAATGGTGCAGCAAAAGTAATCAAATGCGCTTTTGATAACTGTGAAAAATAGAAACTCTAGTTTCAGTCTTTTCTACTAATTTGGTAATTTTAGTGTCAATTTAAAATATATTGATCAATGCACACGCAATTTTGAACGTGTATCATACATATTCGTCGTTCTTCTTAAATGTAACTCCATTTCGTAAAATTGTAATTACGTCATTTGAACTTTTGCGTTTCCTACGACCTAAATAATGCTTATTTCAAAATAAAAAAAAAAAAATATCTCAAATTCAAACAAGAAAATGAAAAAGTTCCCACCAACTGTAAGATCAAAGTATAAAAATCTAGAGATTTTCTTTGCTCCGCCGGCAAAGTGCGATATATTTTTGATACTCTTTTTGATCTCTCAGTTGAACGAACACTGGATAGCTCACGTGCATACTGATAATTCATTAGAAACGCCGGCGTTAATTCCAATTTCCGCGAGATCCTGCACCGATAACCGCGCTTCCCGATCGGGAAGGCGTCCGCGTCAACCCGTAAAAAGAAACGTTCCGCAACGAGTAGCGGCTATCGCGACGACTCGTTCCCATTTCGCGGCCGTTAATCGCCACGGCCGCGAATTATTTCTACGCGAATCGTTGGAACGTGCCCCGGACGACGCCGGAGATGGCCGGTGTCGTCCGCGCGGAGGTTAAACGCGGCTTTCTATTGTGTCCGAGAGAAGTCAGATTTGAAGAAGCGGCCAACCTCGATTTAACCTCGTTGTCCACAGCGATCGAGAGAGAAGAGAAGAAACGCGTCGATTAACCTACTAACCGATCAATTAAACGGCCCTCGGACCTAACGGGGACAATGCCGACCCGCGACGAACGTAATCAATATTTTTCGACGGCGTGGCGACACGTCGTCGAGAAAATCACACCTCGCAAACTTTTACTCAAAAATAAAATCCTACGAAGTATCGCAGGTGAAGTTACTATTAAGACTTAGTCTCTCAACGAGACTAGATACACACGAACGTGAAATTTTACTCAAAACCGAAACCCAATCTCGAAGAATTCCCTCCTCTCGATAGTCATTCTTCTCGAGTCGTACTTGTGCGCCACACAGTGCATAGACCTCGGTGCGAAACGAAGAAGAGCGATCGTCGATAATTGGTACGTAAATGGCAATATGAAGACGGGGAATCAAATTGCCGTTTGAGAAGCTGTCGTGGCGCCCTCTACGTCGTCATTATGCGCCGGCTAATAATCCGTGATGGACTGCAATTAGCGATGCCTGATAACGTACGTAGCTCTCGTACGCGTTCCGTGACACGCTCGTCAAATTAATTAGCCCTTGATTGAGCAGCCGATTTTACGACAACCCTGTCGCGTCCCAGCGACGTCGCCAGACGGTTCGAGAACGAACGTCGAATGTTACGGATCGAAAGCCATTACGGAACGTCTCAATTCCGTTCGAAAGTCAGCTTTGTCGAAGCTTTGATAAAAGTCGCGAGCGACGAGAAAGAGCGACGATTTAAAAAACGTCGAAACGAAGAAATTTGCCAGGCGTTTTAAGCCTTGAGCGACGTGACTTTGTATCGTTAATTTATTATTAGTATCACTCGTGTTTCTCATTTTTGAAATATTTTCTCTTTACATAGGATGTTTCGACGTCGATACGGCGGATTCTCTTTCTTTTACGATTATTAAATTGATTTCTGTTTAAATAATCTACTCGTTTCTGCTATTGAATTAAATTCCAATGATTTGCACGTAAAATATTAAAGATCGGTTGAGTTCTGTTAAATTTTTATTTGTTTTCCGAGATCAGAGAAGTGCATTGTTAAACGCCTTAACTTTGAATGTTTTACGTTTCTAATTTACATATTTCTGTAATAAAAAATCTAATTCTTTTCTTGTTGGACTGCAAATTTTCATGCATTTTGCAACAAAAATAAAACCAAGCTGCATCTAAATTATAATTTCTGTAATAGTAGTCCATAAAAGATGTAAATTTGCACATAAAATAACTATTTTCTGAAATTCTTACCAACAAGACAAAATGAAGTTTCTCACAGAGCAGTAAACCTAATCTGTTCTTTAAGAAATCCTACTGTGCAGTAAACACATTTGTCTGTAACTCAGATTAAAATTTCACTCTATATGAGTCTCCGTAATACCACAATACCACGATATTATTTGCAAAAGTTGCTCATTTACCTTTCACTTAAATGCAATTAAATATTTTAATATTTATATCGATATTATTATTTACAATAATCTAGTACTAATACTTGTAATAATTTAAGTGAAGAGAATCGAAATTTGTTGATTCAAATTACACCGCTCGAATTACACCAGGAATTTGAGGAACTAGTGGAAACATCAATCGTCAGTTAACAAAGTAGAATTTAATAAACTTCAGCAAGTACGAATATCTAAAAACACCTAGAAGCTAGAAATTCACTCTGGAAAGTCAGGTTTATTAGTCAACTGAACAAATCATCTGTATCCTGTCTATATTCAACAACATCTCGCCGACCATCGCAAGAAATTCATTTCGCCAAGTCGGATTTAAGAACTGGTAGACTAATTAACCAAATCTCCCTCGAGGTTGAGTCCTCGTGGATAAATAGTGGCATCGTGGTAACTACTGTTAATCGTAGGTTAGCGAATTGGAACGGATCGGTAATTGGCTGGCGGTTCTTTTTTTTTTTTGCGTAATTTATGTCTCTTGACCATTAAACATTTTGTTTTATTCTGAGAATATGCACTGGTGTAGCTTAATTATTTCTAGGCGATGACGAGTACACACAGTGAATACACTTGCTGTAAGATTGAGTTAAATTTGAAATGATAAATTTTTGTTTTGACGTTTCTATGAAAGATTTTTAATTTCATTGGTATTCCCGGTATTCATGGAACTTGACGTTTTATTTTTTGCAAATTACTCCATAAAAATGAAGCCATTAAAAATTCAAAATGTGGAGAGGAGAACTTGAATTTTCATCAGTTCATAAGAAGAAGTAAAAAATCTCGGTACACGTTCTGACTAGGAAATGAAGACGACTTTTTTGCCATAAAATTTTAGGGATACGCAAACATTTGGATCGATAGAAAACAAATTACAGGCGCGATCGCTCAGTACCAGACAACGCCACTCTTACTCGAGGTCTACGCCACGCCCCCTCGCGAATCACGTGACCCAAATCAACCAACCGCTAATTTTCGTTGCACCAGCGTTGCACCAAAATCACTTTCAGTGATAAAAAATTCCATCTTTTCACGACGAGTATACACGACGCAAACGCTTGAGGGTTTAATAAACCGTCCCGCGCGTTCGCTTTTCACTCCGGTTCGTTTCGGGACGCGAGCACCGCGTAGACGATGATGTACAGTTACCCAATCGACGGAAAAAGAGAGGACAAACACATTTCGCTGAAACGACAACCGCCGCGACGTTTGACACTCGGGACGAGGACAACGACGCCGTCGACACGGACGATCGACGCCGAATCGAACGATAAATCGTCGATTACCGGCGGCGAACCACCGCGCAGGCAAACCATCTCGGCTCGGCTAATTCGACTCCCGGCGGTTCGCTGGCAACAATTAAGATTCTTGCGAGCCCAACGATATCGAACATCTCGGCTCGTCATTCACGATCCACGCGGTCCTCTCGTTGGGTATTGATCGAACCGCGGAATCGTCGTCCATTAATTCTATTCATAGAGAACCACGGAGAGAGAGAGAGAGAGAGAGACCAGTTTCCCGTACACCTGAATGCGCACGAACCCGCCACGCGGGCATTAAGCTCGCGACGACCGAGTATCGCTGGTCCTCGCCTACCTTTTGATTAGAGATCGGATCAAGGACCTACTTCTCCAGTACTTACGGATCTTAATCTACGATTTTCTTTTTTCTTTCGTCTTTTATTCTAGCGAGATCACTTCGAACTCAACTTCGCTGGGACGATTAAAGGACGATTATTTTCATCATAGACGAACTTTAGAGTTTTATTTACACGTTCAGGAATAATCATTTAAATCTTTGTTGCACACGTAAAAATTAGAAATTAGATTACATCTTGATCACTTTGGTAGTTTCCAGTGTTAATTGTAACTTATTGTTAGTCTTAGTAAATTTTCAATGAATTTGACGATTTTTTAGTCTAGAGTCTCTGAGTGTCACAGATGTGACGATTTCACAATACTGATTTTGCAATTAACAACGAATGGCGTGTTGCTGTTTTTCTATACATGATTTTCAAATATTTAGGTTCAATCTTCGAAATCCTTTCTCAGTTGCGATACCTTTTTGCAAATGCCTTTATTAACTATCTAGAACTATCAAAATGATGAAAACGACCAATTTGTATATTTTTGTATATTTGTAATAAGTGTAACGCTCGAATGATTTTCAATAAAGTATATGTACAAATAGAAGCTTGTGTTCTTCAGGTAGTTTATCAATTATTTTTCATAAAAAACTATACGAAATGCAATTAAATATAATATCACAGTTATATTGAAAAATAAAACTCGAAATCAATCTATAAAATGTATTAAATTACACGTACATGTATACGACGTATGCAACACGTAAAGTGATCAAAAATATTGAAAAGTATTTTCATTACGTTTTAAGCATTGCAAAACGAACGTCATTGTGCAAATTGTGCCTTGTTTTTGAACGTTAGTGCAGTATCGAGCAAGATCCACAAATCAGCGAATATTATTTAACAAGATTTGCGACTTTGTCATACGACGAAACCCATCGAATAAGGTTAATTACGAAAAAGAGCAAACATCTATCGGGAAGATAGCAGATCAAACTACCAATGGTACTCCACGAAAGCAGACTATCTATAAATCTCGCGTCTTCATTGGTCCTTTAACTTTACAACTGCTGCAAACACACGCACGCACACACTGACGGTTCGAAGGAGTCACACCAGCAAGAATCGAAAGGTCGTGCTTTCGAGATTCGAATACGCGCGAACACACAGCTGGGATATAGACGTATATACCGGATACGACGAATCGAAAAGCTCGATCTGGAAGAGCGGCGGAGATCAAAGGACGCAACACGTTGCTACGAGCGTTGCGATCCTCCTTGTCCTCGCGGAGCTACACTTTCCGGGTCTTCCGTGTTTGTTCGCGAACGTTCCCGGTTCACCGTGAAATCCCGCCGTCAAACGCAGACACGTCAACAGCGAAGATATGATCGGCGAGAGAGACGCGACGTCTGAGCCCTTTTGAAAGGCCCCCAGGACCGAAATCAACGATTAGCCACGAAGGCTACTCTAGTCGATCAAGCGTGAAAATCGTGCTGGAACCTGGAGATTTCGACGCCTCCGGTGCAACCTCGAGTACTACGATCGAGTGTGCAGAGGAGGAAAGTTAAAACGCGCTCGTTTCAAAGTGAATCGTTCGTTGGGATTTCGCGTTTGCTCGTGTAACTAGGTGGTAGGTGGAGGTTGCTCCAAACAAAAATACCGATCGAGACACCAGCGCTGATCGTTCCAGCACTCAACGTCAAGAAACGTGTTTCTGAATGCGTTCATCGCTGGATGAGTTCCATCGTAGCGATCGATGACTCGTTACGTAAAAATTAAACGTACCAAATATCAAAATACTGAGAGACTCGACAAGATGCAAAACTAAAGAGCTCCGCGAGAGAGATCGTAGCTCAACTGACGCTACTTTATTGATTCTTCGAGCATTCTCAGAAGAGAACGAAGAGATATAATAACGACGACAAATGCACGGACAATCAACATCGGATCGTGATACTTAACACAGTTGGCACGAGTTGGACGAGAGTAAATTCATGCCGAGCGGTGTCGGCGTGAAACCAGCATTAAAGGTACGAAAGTCTAGCTCGAGGGAGTCGAAAGAAGAGAGTGCACGGGTAGACGTGCACGTTTGTAGATAATGCCGGTTGCCACGGTAAATTTGCCTCTGTCTCGAAGCGGGGGCCTATCAGTTTCAATTGGCGTGTCGTATCGTGACCCGGCGTTTCTCCTCGCTCGTTCCAGTAGCCGAGTATTATCATTATCGACCGGTTCGATGTACCGTAGCGTTGTTACGACGAATAAAATAAGTGTTATTAGTTTAATTGTGTATGGTAAATTGCTAATTCGTTGCTCATCGATATATCAGGACGTCCAGTAGCGTAACCACGACCATTTCGCGTCCGCGTGCCTCGGTCGAGTTCCATTTATTTTTTTTTTTTTTGTTCAACTCTTTTGCCACTTCTAAGCCTCAATTTGATCGAACTTTCCAGAGTGAATCAATATTTTCGTTGCATTCCATTAGTAAAATTATAATCAATTACAATGTAGAAGACGAAAGTTACAATTGCAATGTTCTTGTTCGCTAAAGGTTTGCTTCAAACTTCCGAACATATCAACGTACGTATCATCGATCTGTCTAACTAAATTCAACAAAATTTAAAATTCCAAAGATTAAAAGAAAAAGAATATTTCCCGAAAAGCAAAATTCTACTCCAACGAGACTGACAAAACTATCTCAAACACAGTCAAACAAAGTCAAACTCCCCGAAAAGCTCAGTTATCCAAATCGAACGAAAATGTAAAATTCTAAAATTTCAAGTGAAGAATCTAAAATTCACAAACGAGGTCCGAGTCAAATTGAAAGAAGGAATTTCCCCCTCTTTGCCCCTAAAAAAAAAGAAGAAAAAAAAGGAATCGTGTCTGCCTATCGAAGCGAGAGCGAGATGAAACGAAGCGTGGGCATTTGCAGGGACAGGTCAGACCCGATTTTCACGGGCCGTCGTCCCCGATCGTTTCTGATCGATGGAAAGACGTCGTCGGCGCGCCGCTTCGCAAGAAGCAACCGGGGCGTTATCTCGCGGCGAACTCCGCGGCGAGTTCTTCCTTTTTCCCCCTGTAGCGCGCGTGCAACGGGATCCCGATGGCTTGATTTCGCGCCTATCGCGGCAAAAACCGCGAGTTAGCGAGCGCTCGCGTCGTCTCACCCGCGGAGAGGGCCCGCGAGGGTCCCGCGAGGAACGTTTCCCGGCGCTCGACTAGTTTGCCTCGCTCTCCGTCATTCGAACGAATTTATCGAACGATAAAACGTCTCCTTTTAACGGGGCAGACCCGTGTTAACGAACGATATCCTGTGGTGGAACTTGAAATTTCCAAGGAGTTGAAACACCGTCAGAACCTCGGCGCTGGCCTGTTGCCAACACGCGTGCATGATTGTTCTCCGATCTTTTTCCTCTTTTCCTCGTTCGCTGGTATATTTAATAACTGGTTCTGTCTTCGGGTAATTATATCAGGCCGTGCGTAACGGGAATGGATCGAAGACTGTCGAGAGTATTTTCTCTCTTGCCTTTTTCATCCTCGTTCATTCAACAGACGAACAGAGATTCGTGGTGGAAAAAATGCAGAATGATTCACTGATACTTGAATTTGTTTGGAATTACATTTTCTCATTTAATATTCAAGAGATCACGCGCAATACACGCTGAAATACGTTTGAAAAAGCAACGGGCTTCCTCCGATCGACAAAATCGATTTGTAACGTTCCCCGAGCTCGAAGAATCCTTTGAACTTGAAGATACATTGTCAATCTTGTTCCTCGTTAACAGTCACGTTAATTAAGTTGCGGCGTATGAATAAAATAATGATTTTAGAGAAAGGATAAATGTTACGCTTGAAAATCATCTATAGAAAAGGAAAAAAGAAAAGAAAAGGAGCAAGCTTTTCAAGAGACCAACATTCTCTAGATTCGGGAGATCCTTTGAACTTGAAGATACATTGTCAATCGTTTCTCCGTCTATCCTTTTCTTCGTTGACTGTTTGACGCGAATTTTAACGAAATAGGAAACGAAAAAATCGCGCGTAGAAAAATAGGAACGCGCTTCGTACAGAAAGCTTCCGTTGCGGGGAGCTGGGCCGCGCGATTAACGACCAATGAGAAAGTATTACGGAAGTATGACAACGGTAATAGATAACTGGAAACGAGCGAGCAAGCTGACGATCCGCGGGGACGTATCCGCGGCGACTTTTCGATCGGAGTCACGTTCGGTGTCGTTACGGTATTCGAGTGGAAATCGGTAGCATCGGCTATCAAGGACCCAACTGGGCAGAATTGCCAGGCGTTTTATCGCGTCCGCGCGCTGCCTGCGATCGCTTCCGCGGATAAAATCGCTCCTTTCCCCGCCGCGTACTTTTTTCTTTTCCCCTCTTCTGTCTCTTGCGAGCTTCGCCAACGGGGAAGATCGCGTCACAAAATCCTGGGCGAAACATTTAGCCTTTTGCCCGTGTTCCATTTCGGCTTTACTCTTACGAAGGCCGATCTTCGTCCTATTGACTCGAACAAAAGTTTTCACTGTGATTTTCTTTCGCGTGAATTGTGGATAGAAGATCGGATGGTAGACTGATTGCACAGTTAATCAATTTATTGCTAACGGCGTAACATGAAAATCACGAGTTTCAATTTTGTTATAATTTTTATTGCAGCGTGACGTTAATATTTCGAACACATACGCTTCTACATGCAAAATGTCATTATTGTAGGAAATCTGTGACGCGTAATTAACATTCGATCTCAAGAAAATTTACCAAACTTTTTGCATAAACAATCTAAAGTAAATTTGAAAGTGGCTTCGAAAAGATAGCTGTTCGTTCCGTTTTTATTGGATGTAAGTATGAAAAGAAAATTTTATTTGGAGTATTTATAAGACACATGAATATATTCTGTGTTAAAGCAAGTGTTCAAGTATATTAATCTTGGGTAAAAGTTACTTGTGAATCTTCCGTTTCGTCACAAAAAAAAAAAAAGAAAATAATAGATATCAAATTTTAGCTAGAATTACATTGAACTCTCATTGCTCCAAGTTACCATTGCTCACAATACAGAATCAGTCTTCTCCGATTAATAAATTGAAAGGATAGAAAAGAAATTAGCTCGTCGCGTCTCAGAAACGAGATATCTCGTCATTGGCGGTAAAGGTGTTAATCCACTTAAAATCCACCAAAAACCCCACTCGTGCGTGTGTCAATTACAAAATAAAACGTCGATCGAATCGCAGCTGTCAAGAGCGAAATATCGATCACTGTAACGGGAAAGGTTAACGACACCTGAAAAGAAGGGAAACAGTGGCGAACGCGAGAGTAATCGCTGCCGATTCATCGAATTCCGTCCGATTCGCAGCGAGGTGCTTCGTCCCGTGCTGCGGATGAAGTTGTAACAAGGCGAGAAACGGTGGACCGGCACGTTGACACGAGAGAAAACGAGAGAGAGAGAGAGAGAGAGAGAGAGAGAGAGAGAGAGAGAGCGGCAATCAGCAGCGCGAGGAACGAACAGGATTTTCTGAAGAAAGCACGGAAGAATGAGAGACACGCGGAAGAAGTACCTGGATCTCCCGTGGGATCAGACTGGTCCGTGACTGGTCAGTCCTCGTAATTACTTCATCCGCGCTCGCTCCGAATCCTGGTATCCAGACGGTTGGTTGCTTCGATTCCCGCTGCCCGGCGATCTGCCGATCGCGTGTCACTCGCCATTTCTGAATCTCTCGCCTCTTCCACCGATCCCGAATTTTCCACCGATCCCTTTTCCGTCGTCTCTCTTCAGACGAATCTCTCCTCGCAGCTCTCTCGCGCAAGTTCCTTCATTTCACACGTCGACCCCTCTTTTTCTTTCCTTTTTCTCTTTTCGTGAATCACTGACGTAGAGATAGATAGATAGATAGATAGAGAGAGAGAGAGAGATAGAGAGAGAGAGAGAGAGAGAGGCACGGGTCCAGGTGCGGATCGGATCGGAGAGGAACTACTGATTGATTGCGAGGATCGTTTCCACCTCGGGGAGAGGCGGTGTATGACTCAGTCGGATAGAATTCGAGATCCACGCCGATGAACCGTTGTATTTAATTTCCGGGGGTTCGAGAGCGGTCTCTGTGTCTTCGTTAGATCGGAGCAGATCGAGTTCCGACGGTGTTCGCCCGGAGGAATCCTTCGCGAAAACGGTCGTCCGATATCATCGCGAATGTTCCGTAACTACCGGCGGTAACTATCGAGAATCCTCGACTTCTAATTCCCAAACGATCGTTCGTTACTGTCCTTTCCCCCAGAATCACTGTACGTACGATTGCGTTAATGAGAAATCGAGACGAGGAGAGAAATTGAAATCGGTCGAGTTTCGGCAACTCGGAAGGACGATCGATCCGACGGTCTTGGCGCATCGATCCGGTCCGGGGGGGAGGGCGAGGGACCCCGGTGTCGGAGGACGGTATCCCGGTGGATTCGATCTACGGTCTACGAGAGATCGAACGACCGAGTGGTCGAGGTTTAACCGTGACGGACGCCGGCCTGGCACTGAACGGCTTAACCGGTATACAACCACTGACCATCACCGTCGTAGCCATCATCGGCCTTCCTCGTCTCGTTCCTCCTGGCTGCCCTGGTGCCCTCTCTCTCCCTCCGCCGGCCCTCTTTTCCTTTCCTTCGCCTCTTCCCCCCTTCTTCGTTCACCCTCTTCGTTTCTACCGGTAACTACTATCGCCACCGTCACTCGTCCTTCTTCCAAGCGCCGATCGTCGCGCGGTGTTCGGCGTATTCAAGGTCATCCGGGGAAATATGTCAAAAATCGACCGAGCACCGCACGCTCCCGTACCGTTCGACCCGACGCAGTCAGCTGGACTCGATACACTTTCCTCCCGTGCGCCGGTTGCGCGAAATTGGGCTGCGCGATTGTCTCGCGAACGGTACCTACGGTCGCCCGCGAGTCGCCGGAACTGTCGTCGTTGAAATTAGGATCGATGGACCGAGCTGGTTTCGCGAATTTTCTGCTTCTCTCGGTTCTGCGAACGCTATTTTTCAGTTACGAGTGATTAATATCGGTAGATTGAAATCGGGTTGTCACAGTCGATAGTTTCATGCCGTCTTGTCGAATGAATAATAAATTGGGGTGGACACGAGTGTTTCTGTTTCTTACTTGGTTGCGAATGATATTCGTGCAATTTGCCGATGAAATTTGAGTCACGTCTCTCGATCGATTAATTAAAACGAGCAGCGTCAAGAATGAGCGTCACTCTAATGACAAGAATATGATTCAAGGAATCTGACAGATGTCGATTTAGACTTTCGTCCATTTTTCTTTCTCTCATTAATCGTCGAAGGAAAGGAGGATCCCAGCCAAGTAGTCCACCGACTTAGCCATCAGTGATGTCTAAAATTTCTTTGAGGAAAAAGAGCGACTGTGGAAATTTAACAGATGTTCCAGCAGATGAGCAGGTCGGATTGACAACGCGACGTATCGAAACAGTCGCCTGATCCTGCGTCTCGAAAAAATGTATCGCGTGTACTACAGATTTTTAATAACCGTTTATTTGTCCAACCGAAAAATCCTAGGACAAATACTAGACTTTTAGAACTGGAAATATTATACTTTGTGCTGAGAAAATATCCGTAGAATGTTGATGTAACAATGTAATCTAATTCGATAAAATTTCATTATCTGCAATAAATATTGAATATCAAAAACATAAAACGTCTGGAGAGAAATCTCGATATCGACTAGGGATTCCTTATATCGAGATGAAGCGAAATAATATAACAATTGACGAAATATTTCGATATTTTAATTGCAGCAATCAGACGAATAAATTGTCTACTTCATTTAACGAACGTCGTGAAGACCTTTAATGTTCTTCGATTTGAAATAAAATCCTTATTAAAAAAAAAAAAGAAAAACCAAACACGCAATGAAAGTAAAATTCATATTGGTTGGAAACGATAAAAAGTCTCGGATGGAGGTTGAACAAATTTGCAAAGAACGTTTCTTTCGGACATTTTGCCAATTTAGCCAATTTATTTCGAAACTGTGCATCAGGCGCACGAGTTCAGAATCCGCATTTCCGACGATAAAAGTCGTACATTCGGCGATTTCCTGACTCGCGAAACCTATTTTACAGACTGTTTTATATTTCAAGACTCGTAAAGATCATAATTAAAAATTATATTTTATAATATACGAAACGTGGAACACGAAACTGGCCTCGTGTCTATTTATTTTCGAAACTAGGCCGGACGATTCTCATTGTGCTCGTTGTTCATCTGTCGAGAGGAGCGGAGGAGGTACTCCGCGGTCGCGTTTGCATTTCGCGCGCGTGAATTATCCGCGTGGTCATCTATCAAAATCACGTCGGACGCGCGTCGGGTCCTCGGGTGGCTGGCGGATCGAGCGACGATAACGAGGCCAGCTCGCAGCGGCACGCTCGGCGAAACGCGTTAGGACACGGTTGCTCGAAACGCGAGCCTCGGAAAGCAAGAAAGCGGATTGCCGGGCTCTCCGGAAGAGGGGAAGGACACGGAACGCACGGCAGGCGAGAAGAAACGAAAGAACGGCGCAACGGAGAAAACACGCAGCCGCCAGCCCGTGACGCAATTAACGACGAAATTATTTCCACTAATTGCGAGGCAGCTCGCGCACCGACGCGGCTGGCACCAGCCCCTCCCCCGCCGCCCTCGCGTTTTGCGAACCGTAAGACGCGAAATTTTTTGCGCGCAGCCCGACGCACGCTGGAATTTGACTGCGAGCGCCGAAGTGTGTCATTTTAGAGCGTGTACGTACGTACGTGGAAAAAAGGGAGATAAAAGGGCGAGGATGTACAGTCTGGCACAGTTAATTGGAACATTTGCCTTGATTTCTGCCGAAAATCTTCTTTCGTTCGATGATTAATAAAAAGAGAAAAATGGACAAATTTATGACGGTTTTGATATTCTTGGCACAATTTAAAAATTTCATTTTAATTTGCTCCTGTTCTCTCTAAGACGTGTTTGGAAAATGAATATTCCAGAATTGATGGAAGAGTAATATATTACGATATAATTATAACACGACTTTTTTTACCATAAAATTTTATCGATATACAAACATTCGAATCGATACGAAACAAATTACAGACGTGATCGCTCAGTATCAGACAACGCCACTCCCACTCGAGGTCTATCCCACGCCCCCTCACGAATCACGCGACCCAAATCAACCAATCGCTAATTTTCGTTGCATCAGCGTTGCACCTGAAGAGGCCTGATTTTCTGGGTTATCCCCGCGAAAATCATTATTATTATTGTTTAATGATTAATGAAAAAAAGGAAAAATGAACGAATTTATCACGTTCTTAACGCTCGTGCTAGAAACGTAGCACAATTTAAAAATTTTATTTCAGTTTAGTGTCTGCTTATTATAAGATAGTTTTTCTTTTCTCCAATTTTGAAGGAAGAATGGTATATTGACACGTAATAATTGATATAATTACATATATATAACACTATTATCATATTATGTTACATTATTATATCAGGTATCCGGAAAAGCTTTCGTCGTTACCAACTGTCTCATACATGCTATATTGTGTATAATTCGAGGAAGAGCTGCGAGTAAAGCAGATACAGTTCGACTCTAGTAGAGAAAGTATATAGAGACAGAAGAGCCTATAAATTCCTAGTGTGCGTAGAAATTTAGTAGACCGTCCTATTCCGCGTTGTGTGGAATCAGCGTTGCGAGGATAAAAATTCAATTGCGCCAAAATTTTCACGCACAAGCGTGCGCGCAATTCTCTGGCTACGCTTCGAGATACATATATATAATGCCGTGTTTCGCGCGGATTGCGGCAATTTTTCTCGTTACGGGCAACACGCAAACATTTTCGCGAGCGTTCCGTTACACAGGGCGCGTACGCTAAATGAATTGTTACAAAAATGGCGGCACGGTGAAATTAATCCGCGTTCACGGGCGGCGGCGGTAACACGGTTCATGTAAACGCGGCGGTAACACCAGCTGAGCGCGAGTGCAGATTAGCGGTAACTCTCCCCGCGGCGTGCAGGAACAGCCGTGGCCCATTCGAGTAAAGGCCAGTTTGCACGTGAGCTTCCTCTCGTCCTTCGTCGCTCGCGCCGTGCTCACTTCGTGATACTTTTTAAACGATTTTTACAAATAATATTTTAATCGAAACTCCTTAGAAATTCGACCAAAATTGTAATTTCTTTTCTTCGACTTATGTTCTTCACTTAAAATTAAAAAAAATACTTCGAGTATTTTAAGCGCAAAATTGAAAAAATTCTTGTCCAAGAAGAAAAACTAAACAAACATCTTTTTAAAATACTATAAATTCTTCTTGTTTGCTAGGCAAGATAAGTGAGATGGAAATATGAAAATCCGTGAATCGGTAGCAGAATTAAGATAAATTGACGTGTATCTAAATGTTGCAGTAAGGAAGTTGCGAATGCCTGATGGCGTTTCTAAGATCTAGATTTGCGCGCTCAAAGATCAGTCAAAAGCGTCAAAGAGAAACTATTTTCTTACAGTGAAGGAAACTTGTCTCCAAATAAAATACGTGCTAAATTAAATTAAATGTAACATCTCCAAACTAAATACGTGTCCTTAAACATACTCAAAGATAGTCAAGGTAGAGAGACCATTTGCTCATAACGAAAGAAACTTGTCCCAGATGTACAAAAGTTAACGCCTGCCAAATGCATCTTATCAAATAACTAATTAAATTACTGGAAAGTCACG
Organism: Melipona beecheii; assembly: GCA_032399605.1. Taxonomy (NCBI): domain Eukaryota; kingdom Metazoa; phylum Arthropoda; class Insecta; order Hymenoptera; family Apidae; genus Melipona; species Melipona beecheii. The sequence continues at coordinate 7,414,725 of JAUCMO010000291.1, read as the reverse complement.
AAAAGTTCATAATGGCGACAAAAGTAATTCTCGAGTGACTTGTCGCGTTTTAAAAAAAATTTCTTGACCTAAAAACACTCATTCTGTCGGATTTTAACAGCTCAGAAAGTTACCACCATAGAAAGTAATTTCTAATTCCACAGTGCGTCTTCTGTTCGACAATAGAGTGAAAGAGCAGCGAAGGAGTGGGGAGAAACGGCGCAACACACGAGAGATGGAAGAACGATAGAAACGAGGAGAAGAAAAAAAGAGAAAAAGTTGGAGAGAGAGAGAGAGAGAGAGTGGGTATCGAGAAAGTTATCGTTCGTCAAGACGACTCGTATAATGAGAGTACCGGCTCTGTCGGGCCCAGTGCTCGAACCGTTTCCTTTTTGCGGGAGGGGAAAAAAAAAGAGAGGGCTATTTCGTTTCTTGCCGCTCCAACGATATCAGCCTATATTAATTAATTCGATGCGCACCGACGCGTGACGGCGAAACACCGCGATCAAAATGGAGCAATCTGAAGGAACGGGACGAAAACCGGCGGGAAAAGCGACTGGAGAGAATCCGTTTGTTGCTCGATCGTCCGTGCCAGGTGGAACGCGTTTCATTACGGGGAACAGCGTTTAATTTCCACCACGCGCGCACGGCTGGCCGAGCTTTAGTTACGCACCGCTATTTGACAACCTTCGTTTCGATTTAATTAAAACTGGAATACGCGGTGTCGTTTTGGAAGTGTTTCGGACTTGGCCGAGTTCGACCGGACGTAATTTGGGTGAATTTTGTAATGAGTTTCTTTCTTATCTTCCAATTGTCGCAGGCACGTACGATGCTAGAGTATCTAATAGACGATCTGTGATTGATTTTGACGTGATATTTATAAAATATTAATTATTATAAAATATTTTGAAACATTGTTGAATATTATGAGACGTTATTAAATTTTTTCGTAAAACTGATACGAAATACGATGTCATTAATTCCTTTAAATAAATAATTTCGATTAACAGTCCGCCGACTTTGTAAAAAAGAATTTATCGAGTGCTGCTTTCTCACGAACCCAACAACACTTTAACGAGACTCGCGCGAATGTCACACAGCTACGAGTGATACTTGGAATCGCCGTGTCGAGCAATGAATAAAGCGCGCAGCTTCTCTTCGAAGGATATAGAGATTTATCACGGCGACGAACTTCGGTGGAGGACTGAGAGGTGCCATAACGTTGTTTCTTTCCCGAGAAACTGTCGAAGATGCCCCCCGGGGAAAAGCAGACTCGAACAGAAAAACTGTCATTTCGTTGAAGTTGGTCCGTCTCGGCGGCACCCGCGCGGCCCGCGATCCGTTCTCCTTTGATTTTCAATCGATCACCGGCGGGAAACGGTGAAAAACGGCGGAGGAGAGGAATCGAGTGGAGGCTGGGTGACGAGTGGCTGCAACGGGCGTTCTGGTATTCCGGGAGGAATACCGCGAAAGAGAGAGAGAGAGAGAGAGAAAAAGTGGCAGAAGACGGGAAGAAAGAGAGCAGGAGAGAGACAGAGGGGGACAGAACGATACGATGATCGATCTATCGACAGAAGCAGGGAATGTTCCGTCCGTACTCAGCGCCCTCTAATGACACGACACCGTCCATCTTTCCGCCTCCTCGCGTCTCAACGGAGCTTCCGTCCGTCGTATCCTCCTCGTCCAACTGATCCTGTCTCGATCACCTTTCGACGCCTCGATCGATCCACCATCTTCGGCCCCACCTTCTGTTTCTCTATCGATTTCTCATCTACGTATCGCGTTCGAAGTCTCCTCGAGGCCGATACCATTTCTTTTTTTCGCTCGATTAACTGTATCGATTAGAAGTTGCTTTTTACTATTTACTGTTTGGTGGATCAAGTGGACCAGCTTTCGGATGTTCCGATAATCTCCTAACTTCAACTTGTTTGGTTCAAATGACCTTGATTTTCATATGTCGATATTATCGAGTACATCCACTTTCCTTTTTGATCTTCAAAAGGTTTTGGTTCGTTGTTCGTGTAAAATTTAGACGAAGTATATTAATGTAACGTATCGCACAATCAATATATAGGTAAATGTTCGTTTTATACACCCTGTACATCGAGTGTCTCTTTCAGAAACCGAATTTTATAAGTTTATACGACGCGCAGATGCGACGAGGAAGATGCACAAAGAAATGTAAACAAAAATTTAAGTTGTTCAGGTAATCAATAATATGCCAAGATGAGTCGAAAAAAACAATGAAGAGACGAGTGTCACATATTGTCTTCTTCGTTAATTGTCAGGTTTCGAGCAATTTCAAGCAAAACGGCGAGATCCCGCCTTAGCGACAGATACGTTAATTATCGATCGGTAAACTCGATCTAAAAGTCCGATCAAAGCCACGTGCGTGTCCGAGTGAAAACATGATTGATAATAAGTTTCAAGCCGAGGAGGAGTTTCTCCTCGGATCCTCCTTTTTCTCTTTTCACAGGCGTACGAATCCCGAGATCGTGCCGATTATAATCCTCCGCAGCTCGGCAGAAGCCGGATGAATTAAAAGTGGATCTCTATCGAGGGCGATACCGCCGACGTGATCGGCTGGTGGAATCGCGTGGACTAGGCGTGGTTGATGTACCGAGAGCATCTCGTTAAGATCCGCGACTAATTGCTAGAATCTCTAAGTCACTGCCTTAACAAGGCAGATATTCTAGGTTAACCGGCCGGCTTACATTCTGCGTCTGAAAGCGCGTATCTGTTACCCGTCGGATATCCGATGCGAATATTCGAATCGGCCAGCCGATCCAGCATCGAATTTCGAGGTTACTTGGCCGCGCGGTCCCGGCCATCGATATATTCAATTATATCGCGGCGAACGGATCGATCCGAACGGCCGACTGACAATAACCACGGACCGCATTCTCCGCTCGCCGACGCCGACGGTACTTTCACGCGAATCTCAATGCCGCTGCGCTTGTCGGATCTATTCAAAATAACGTATCGTTCAATTATACTTGCAAATTTTGAACAATGGAAAATTAAGCTTGTCGGTTTTATTCAACGTTATGAAAGGTAGGAAAGCTGGTGGTTCGAGCTTCAGTTTGCAAAATTTCTGGGTATAATACAATTCTATTGATATGCAAATGTTTGAATCGACAGAAAACAAATTACAGGCGCGATCGCTCGTTGACAACCAGACAACGCCACTCCTACTCGAGGTCTAGCCCACGCCCCTCGCGAATCACGTGACCCGAATCAACCAATCGCTAATTTTCGTTGCATCAGCGTTGCACCCGAAGAGGCCCGGATTTTCTGAGTTACCTCCGCTTTCAAATCACTTTCAGCGATAGAAAAAGTAAAATTGATCATCGCAGAGCTACGACTATTCTATGGAGCATTATCGAGCTCGTTATTTACGCACTCGTTGCACTCGTCACGTAGGCGCGTGTATATTTGCTGTAATCTCTGAAAATTTCAAGAAGCTGCAATCCCCTCGCGATTCGTAATCGCCTCGTTCGTTCGAAGCTAAACGAAAGAGCAAAGCCTCTCGTAGATGGCGGCTGTCTCCGATTTCCAGAAATTCCAATTTTACTTTCCGACAGCGCTGGCACATCCAGAACACGGGAGAAAGAGGGAGAATATTCGGGGCAAATTTCAATGAGTTGGTTATAGGGAGATCGGGGCTCGCAGGCCCGTAATTAAAGCAGCGTACGCGAGTCGGGGGCCCTCGGGCGCGCGATACATCAACGTGTCCGAGTGATTATGGTGCTGGTAGCGAAAGGCCGGCCCTATCGTGAATTAAATCTTATTCTCAAACAGGCTGTAAAGGGTGGGCCTTAAGATTTTCTTTTTTTGGAGGAGGAGGGGGGAGGCTTGTTTTTCCTATTAAGTGTACACACGAGTGTCCGTCCGTCCGTTCCTTTTACACGGGAGGAGGAGTTTTTTTAAAGGGCCACGCCGTCTAATCGAGTGAAAGTGGCGAGTGTGCGGAGGACGCGCCGAAAATTAGCTTTCGATTAACTTTTTCGGTGCGAGCCAGTTAGCCAGCCGGGGAAATACCTGAAATGATGATAGTGCCGGTCGGCAGCGCGATTTGCATGATTCCTCGGTAAATCTGTCGGACTCGATTTGTCGGAATGCGGCGAGGCTTGCGAACCGAGTCGCGAGATTGCCGCATTCGAGCCGAGTAAACCGGCTTTCTTTCTCTTTCATACGCGCGTCTCCATTTAGAGAGATTTAAGTGTACAGCCTCTCTTTACTTTGTTTTTGCCGATTTTGTTGTTAATATGACATTAACACTGCGAGAATTACGGTGCTAAATTTCTTTGATCATCTTCGGTGAAAATATTTTTAAAGCAATGTTTTTATTATTTTTGTTATTGATTTTAAATTAATTCTAGGAATATCAGTTTCTTTCGGTTATTTCTGATCAAAGTATCTCATAAATTGAAACAACGAGTCTCTTATTAATATCGATATTCGTCCTATTGAGATAATAATAAGTTTAACTGTTTATATTTTTGGATCACTCTAGATTACAAGATATAATGCATTTCTCACTCAATTCCGAATATTTACAGTTTTCCTAAAACCAACCTACGTTTCCTAACTTTTGCAAAACATTCAGCAACCCCGATCTTCGATATTCGGCCAACGTTAACGTCGCAGCTTTAAATACACGTTTCCTCACGCTCCGGGGCGTGAAACGTCCAAAAAGTTGTAGCCATCGTCGGCCAATTAACCAAGATTTCAGGGAGAAATGAAGAACGGCGGTGAGGTTGCTCGCGAGGAGGCAAGTCCCTCGCAAATTTCCTCGCAACTTTATCTGGCAGAGAGATTCCTCGGCTAACGAGATCGGACGTGCGAACCGAGGCGCGAGAGTAAATTCCCGGGCGAGATACGTTTCGTGGGAAAATTCGAACGATCGGTGGCGAACGTGAATAGAAAACGTTTAATTCTATCGGCGGTTATCGACGTGGTATCAGCGTGACTATCGAGCCAGTGGGCAGGTAACAGCGTTAATTGCGAAACGAGCGATACACGTTGTTCACTGGCTGCTGCCTTTATCACATATTTCTATGACGTATCGCGGGGCGATCTGCGAGTTTAAGCCGCGCTCGAGACCCTCGAGTACCGATCGTCCGTCCACTGCACGGGAATTACCGTGAAACGGCATTAAAATCGGAATCCCATCCGCGAGACAGCACGCAAATGTTCAATTGGCGTTTACGACGCGAGTTTTTGTCAATTAAAGCGGCAATATCGATCCGATATTCGGGGCCGGGAGAGGTTAGGAACGCGTGTAGAGGCATTGTTTACGAAGTATGCAAATTGGCAAAAAGATATCAGCAGCGAGTGTATACACATATACTCGTAGAAAGTGCACGGCTCACTTTGCAAAAAGGCACTCTCTTTCTTTACACGAGATTAAGCAAAACTTTCCCGTTGGATCATTACCGCTCCGATGCTAATCCCGCGTGTGGCGATTTCCTCTGCTGATGAATTTCATCCTTTTCTCACTTTTACTTTCGCGTTTCTTTGCCCGTTCCTATCATCGATCTCGGTTAACCTCTCCTCAGTTTCACCCACTAGTTATTATTTATTACAGCTCGTAAGTCCTCGGATACTTATGGTATACATATTCAATGAGCGTGAGACGAGGCTTTCTTTCGTTAATCACGCGCATAAGTAGCTATTCCAATATCTCAATTTTTCTATTCAAATAGTTGATATATCGCAATGCCTGCAATTACTGCGTATATTAGTTAAATATTTTAATTCAACGTTCTTCCTCTGACTCCTCGTTTGACTGATTTTATGACGTTTGAGTAAATTTAAAAGAAAAGCAAACGCAATATCTTTGTTACTGACAAATTTTCCTATATTAACATTCAACTTGATTACCATCTAATACTGACAAATTTTCCTATATCAACATTCAACTCTATTACTATCTAATACTGACAAATTTTCCCATATTAACATTTAACTTGATTACTATTTAATGCTGGAAAATTTTCCTATATTAACATTCAACTTGATTAGTACCTAATACTGACAAATTTTCCTGTATTAACATTCAACTTGATTAGTATCTAATACTGACAAATTTTCCCATATTAACATTCAACTTGATTACTATTTAATGCTGACAAATTTTCCTATATTAACATTCAACTTGATTACTATCTAATATTGACAAATTTTCGTATATTAACATTCAACTTGATTACTATTTAATGCTGGAAAATTTTCCTATATTAACATTCAACTTGATTAGTATCTAATACTAACAAATTTTCCCATATTAACATACAACTTGATTACTATTTAATGCTGACAAATTTTCCTACATTAACATTCAACTCTATTACTATCTAATACTGACAAATTTTCCTATGTTAACATTCAACTTGATTACTATCTAATACTGACAAATTTTTCTATGTTAACATTCAACTTGATTGGTATCTAATACTGACAAATTTTCCTATGTTAACATTCAACTCTATTACTATCTAATACTGACAAATTTTCCTATGTTAACATTCAACTTGATTACTATCTAATACTGAAAAATTTTCCTATGTTAACATTCAACTCTATTACTATCTAATACTGACAAATTTTCCTATGTTAACATTCAACTTGATTACTATCTAATACTAACAAATTTTCCTAGATTAACATTCAACTTCATTACTATCTAATACTGACAAATTTTCCCATATTAACATTTAACTTGATTACTATTTAATGCTGGAAAATTTTCCTATATCAACATTCAACTCTATTACTATCTAATACTGACAAATTTTCCCATATTAACATTTAACTTGATTACTATTTAATGCTGGAAAATTTTCCTATATTAACATTCAACTTGATTAGTACCTAATAGTGACAAATTTTCCTATGTTAACATTCAACTTGATTACTATCTAATACTGAAAAATTTTCCTATGTTAACATTCAACTCTATTACTATCTAATACTGACAAATTTTCCTATGTTAACATTCAACTTGATTACTATCTAATACTAACAAATTTTCCTATATTAACATTCAACTCTATTACTATCTAATACTGACAAATTTTCCTATGTTAACATTCAACTTGATTACTATCTAATACTCACAAATTTTCCCATATTAACATTTAACTCGATTACTATCTAATGCTGGAAAATTTTCCTATATTAACATTCAACTTGATTAGTATCTAATACTGACAAATTTTCCTATATTAACATTCAACTCTATTACTATCTAACTTTCCTATACTAACATTTAACTTAATTAATGTCCAACTTCTTAAAGAACGAACGAAAGTCACAAAGTTACAAAGTCGAGACTCCCAAATTTATATTTAAAAAATTGGCTTTCCAAACGAAGCAGTTGTTTCCATTTCCACTTGCTACGCAGTGATAAGACGGAACGTCGGCTGCTTTTGAATTCGCAAACATCCGGCGAAATTCACGTCGGAATTCGCGCGGAATTCATCCGGTTGGATTTTAATTAATCGGGCGGCGAACAGCCGCGACGTTCGATAATTAATCGCGCGAGCACTGGACGGACGGGGCCCGCGTTCGTTGAAAATCGATATACCCGAGGCGCGAGAGAGCAGTGCACGCGCGTATACCGGAGGAAGTAAATCGCTTACCGGTTACCGTTAATCGATGTCTCCGAGCGTTACGTTTTACTCTTACTAATCTCCGCGAACGAAAGTCCGCGACGACGACGACGACGACGTGCCGCGCACCACGAGGTAGATAATCTCTTGGCCGGGGAGCGGGCAATTACCGGATCTCCCTCTCTCCTTCCCTTCTCGTCCTTCGCCATCCAGTTAATAACTCACGTTTTAAGAGGCTGGCTAGCCTCTGCATAGAACAGTTCGATAATTGCTTTTCACCAACGTCCTCCGCGACATTCTGTTTCTATGCACGATCGTTCTTTACGATCGCGGATCCGGCGACGCGTTTCTTCTCGGCTTTGAAGTTGCCTTCAAACGCGACTCGTTATACCCAGTGGCTATGGACGGAGATGATTGTTTATTTTCTTGCTAGTTCCGCAAGGTTGCGTCGTACAATACAATACTTGTACCAACTAACTCGCGAAACGAAACTTTAACGGCAGAGTATTAATATTTCCTTTTCTGTTTTGCTTTTTAATTGCTCCTCCGACTCTGAAATCTGTCGCGAGGGTCTGGCAACGATCTTCGATAATCTTCGAAGCGTCGTAGCTTGTACAGTTTCCTTTCCTCGTCTCGCGATTTTCTCCACAGTCTTCGGTAAACGTTACGTTAGATCGTGCGTCGTCGGATTGAATTTTGTATCCGTTAATCTTCGATTCGAAGGGCTACGATTTGCTCTTTCTTTCAAATCGGAAGGACAATTCCTGCCACGAGAGTATGTAACTCGATATCACAGCTCGGAGTTTAATTGAGAATTAATTAACACAAGCCAGGGATAACGACCAGGAGGCGACGAAGCTCTCGCCAAAGTTCTCCCAAAGAAACTCCCAACCTCGAACGCCCAATGTCACGCGATAAACTTTCACCTCTCGTCCCTTCCTCCGCGGGGCGAAATTAAGACCGGAGAGGAACTTCGCTTCGAATCGTGGCTAACGAATCACCCGAGTTTCGCGCGAGAAGCGAGAAGCGAGGAGCAGAGCATTTAGGGCAAAGTGTCGAGGACGTCGAAAATACAGAGCCGTTTCACGCTCTGAATTGGAAAGCAAATGTCGCGATTTCGAGGTAACGACCCGAGTCTAAATAATCAGAGTCGAAGAAAGTGAGAGAGGGAGAGCCAGAGAGGTTCTCCCTTGGAGACTTCACGGAAGTCGTTTCTCCGGCGAGCTTTTAATTACGAGCTGGACGACGTCACGACCCTTTCCCGCGATACGATTATCGCTGCAGGCGACTCTCTTCCAGAGAGAGTCTGATCTCTCTCTCTCCCCGAAATGAAATTTTATTACGGCGCGAGAAACGAGTGTAAAGTTCCCGTTCTAAATTCGAGTAGCGCCTCTTTTCATGGCGTCGTTTAAACGATCGCTTAAAAACCGATGGTTTACGGCCGGAAATCGTTGCACGCGCGTAAAGTCGTCCGTGGTAGAGATGGGATCGAATGTCTTTCAACTACTGCAGTATCTTGACCCGATTAAAACGAAATGTTACAGCGTGATATTCTTTCTTCTGGTTTCTGTCTCGTTTCCATTAAACGTGCACTGCAACCTCGCGTTAAGAAAGACAGAATATTGACACGAATGACTTTTAGTTGGTTTTAGATTTTTAACACTTTCACGTCCCTGCGTTTTTCTCCACAGGATTTTCAAACGGAGGAACATAATTAAAATTTCTTACTATCTAACAATCACGAATTTTTATACTTTTGTTACACTACAATTTTTGTTACACCATGTTACATTACATTACGCGTTTCACGTTCAATTATACTTGAGTATAATTTTTAATTTAAATTTTTAACACAAGTTTTCTTTACAATATACATTGACAGACCATTTTTGTGCTACTTGGCATTGATGACATGTATTAAAATACAATATATACATTTCATTGTGGTTCAATGTATGCGATGCATAAATTTTATCAAGTTTATCAGTGTACATATTTTATACACGTCGGATTCATTGTTCAAATTTCGAGTGTACTACTATTAATATATATATATATAGTACATTATATACATTGTATGCTGCATACTATATACGTTGTATCATACACGTTGAATTAGACTCGCATAAAATGAATACACTCATCGAAACATTTCCACTTTAGAGCAAACATTCGAAACGAAACTGAGATATCAGAGCTTGACTTGGATTGGTAAGCACGTACACGCATATTTGGACTTGATCCCATCCCTAATCCATGGCAAAGTGATTCAGATTCAGACTGGCGTAGGAACGTGTTCATGACCAACTTCGACAGATAATGGCCTCTCACCACGAAATTACACGTAATAACACGGTCGTGCCGCCATTAAGCAGAAGCTCGCTGGGCGGTTACGCGGTGGCGAGACACAGACTGCGTGTTTGGCACGTTCTTACACACCGGAGATTTATTCCTTCGCATTTATCTTTACCGCGAGCGTTGTCTCGCTGGTAGCTCTGTCTTTTGGCAGAATGGAGCGTAAAAGTGAACGATTTGGCGAATGTGCAATAGATTGATGATGATAATGCCAGTGCGTTGGTACCCGGTGGATATATATATGGTTGCTATTGGACTGCGAACTTCAGTTTGCGCAACTTGGAGAAATTGAAATGATTACAAATGCGTGAAATATCTGTTATACGGAGTATTTGCCGTGTTTAATTCAAAATTAGGGAGGATTTAAGTTGATATTGAGTTGATATATTTGAATATAAAATCATGTGTTAGATTACTTGATATATACATCTACATGATGGTTGAATATTTGCTGCATTTGTATCAAAACTAGAAAGGATCGTTTAATTGATTTGCCATATTTACGTCGAAACTGGAAAAGATTTGACACGCTTGATTTACTAATTCGATGTAGAATGGAAAAGAAAAAAAAAATAAAAGAAAAGCCGAAAGAAAAAGAACCTTCCGCAAAAGTCTTTTTCCCAATCCACGTGATTTCTCTTTCTATTCCCCGTCTGTCCTACTTATTGCTCGTGGAATTTCCACCAACTCGGAAATCTTCGTCCGAAATCTTCGCAAAATTTCCGAAGAGCCTCGACGAGTTTGGAGGAAACTCTCGCGCTCCCGAACTTCCACTATCCTGGAAGCAACCAACGCGAACTTTCGACGCGTGCGCCTTGAAAACGCACGATTTCCCGCGGCAATTTCCTCTCGACGAGTTTCCCCGAGCACGCGAGCCGGCCACGAGCTGGCTTTCCCTTCGAGATGGGATCCTCCTATCCAACAATAGGCACGAAAGTAAAAGGAAGACGATGGAGCAACCCTATCTAATGCGACGAGGCCGACGGTGTGTGTATGTGTGTGTGTGGCGTTCCGTCGCTAATTTGGAGAAAGTTGGAAGCGTAACAGCGATTATCGGCTGTTGAGTGAACAACTCGCGAGGAGATCCGTACCTCGTGCTTTCGACGATATCATCCTGCTGCTGTTTCGCCTCCAAATGGCAGACAGTGGCGTATCAAGACCAACTCGCTCGTTAGTTCGTCTTTAAACGATGCTATCGAGCACGGAGAAAGACAGAGAGACAGAGAGAAAGGAGATGGCGTTCTTCTTTATTTCTTTTTTCAATCGGTTCTCGCGAGGTAGGCGCAATTAAATCTGCCTCGCCGCCGTGATAAATTCGTCGTTCGAACAATTAGACGCCGCGCCAGAGATTAATAATTTAATAATCCGACGCGACTGGTTCGACGCCGGGGGAGGGGGATGGCAGTGACCACGACCTCGACCTTGAAAGTCGTCGATCACTCCAATTGGCAATTAGTCGATCTTTGCGAAAGTCTTCTTTTTTTTTTTTTTTGGTTATTTTCAAACGTATATCTCTAAACATTGCGATTTTTAAATTCACAAATTCACAACGATGAACTCTAAACTTTTCTGAAAATTTTGCCACACGAGGTGAAGTTAATTTTTTCACTTAACTTTCTTCTCTTTGCGCGAGAACTTGGATCGCTTCGAAACTTGTCTCGATAGACGTTCGAAACCGCAAACTCCAACCGTCTCGCGAACCTCTCGAATTATATCATCTCGATCGTCGTCTCAGCACGCTTTCCTCGCTTTGGAATTCCGGAGTTGGCAAGGCTGGCCGGTATTAGCATATGAAATAAGAAACGACGACTCTGATGTAATCGCGTCGGTGTCGCGGCGGAAACGGCGCGATACTTTCACTGATTGCGAGAGGCCAACAACACCTGAGCCACCGCCTGTTCGTGGCCGTAACACGCGCGAAACACGCGCCTCTCCTCCGAGGCGAGCACGCGTGGGCGGAAGTTACACGTTAAAGTTACGTTACGAAGCGGGACGGACAGGTGCACCGGTACACGCATTCTCTTTGCATTGTTCGTCGCGACCCGGTGCATCTCTCTCGAACGGCATCTCCCAGTTCAGCCTGGAAACCAGTATGCCCACGCTTTTATGCAAATAAAAGAAGAAGAAGGGACCGTGCGCAGCCGATCCTCGCCGAGGCGGATCGATTTAGCCACGTGTGTGTTTGCGTGTGTTTGTGTGTGTGTGTGTGTGTGTGACGCGTCCTCCGCAAGGACTGTAAAACCAGCTGCAACATCTTGGAAAGTGGAATGTTAGAACAGCCGGGAGGATGTTAAAACGAGATTGTTTCGTGGAAATTACCCTTGATTTTAATCGAGAATTTAGCGTTGCCGTTTATTGGACGTGTCAATTAATTCGGTATCTTCTTGGCACCGGCCGTCTCCCGGCATATCTCGATTTTGATCGAGAATTTAGATTTATCTCTCGTTCGTCCGTCGTTCTCCAGCGTGTCTCGCCGGTTTTCGAACTTTTTTGGCCAAAAAGTCGTCGCCACTCGTGCTGTCGTTTACTAATCGTCGTCGATCAATTAAATGTCAATCACGTTCGATTTTTGATTGAAATCAAGACGGTGTCTAGGACTCTGACACCTAATTGATGTTATTGATTTATAACGTTCGTAATTACAATTATTTTGAATAATTTGAGGCATCATTTATTTATTTGTTTATTTTTCCTCTCAACTAGACCTTTGAGATTACCTCGAGTTTGGGAAGGAATTCGCCGAGCGAGCACGATTCGTCAAAGATATCCAAACACTTCCGTGGCGCGATCGCGACAGAAGATGGAATTCTCTTCCATCTGCGAAATATCCGCCGGACCAAGTGGAAAATTGGCCTCGCGCAGAGCAAACACGCGAGCTTTCTACGTGGCTCCGGAACAAAAATTGCCGGGCCAGCGAAGCGCCGGCGGGCATCCGTGGAAAAAGAGAAATCGCCAAGCTCGCCGTGCGCACGCCGTTCAACGCCCGCGCTCCTACAATTATAGTAAAACATATTCCATTTGCATAATGATCGCGCGCCAGGCGAGCGAATCGCACGAGCCAGTTAGAGACGTGGCTCCGGCCACGTTCGGATCGTGTCGTTAAAGAGATTAAATGATACGTCGACGGCCGTTGACGACCGGCAGAAAACATCACGCGAGAACAGTGATAATTGGACGATGCCTCTGACGCGTTAATTATTTTGGAGCGTCTTTCCAACTTTCGTTTTAATTACGTGGCAATCCGAGTCCCCTCCCCTCCCTCCTGGTGCTTCGTGTTCATTGCGAGTTTATTACCATTTGTTAATTGCTACCAGACTGCGAGTATACTTGTGCAAATTGGTATTTTTACGGAGTAATGTCATTACGGAAAAGAAAGCTCGACTTACTTATTAAATATCGTAGAGGCAGTTTCGTCGTAGTTTTAGTCACTGTGTACTACTATTTGAGCTACAAGTGCTTTCACGTATTCCGGCATAGTGGTTTTCAACTCTCCGACGCGGCTCGAGATCCACTTTAACAATCTAAAAAAATAACAATAATCTTTTGCAACTCGTTCGCTCGCAACGTGGAATTTTATTTACGTGCTGTTATTACGTTATATACTCTAGCACAGAGGTTTCCAAACCTTCATGGGCCGAGATCCGCTTTCAAAAATAATGATCATTCGCGAAATAAACTCACTCGCTCGCAGTGTATAATTAGAGATAAGAGGCATCAAATGAAGATTGCTTTACTATTTTAAACTCACGTCAACGTAACTGCATTATTTATGGCGGTTCGACGGTACACGGCGAATGAATATGCAAATCGCTCTCGTACTTTGAAATTTTTCGCGATCCATCAAAGATCCAGCTCCGTGACCTACACTTTTCGGGACCAGTTCTAGCACTTCTTTTTCTCACGAGTGCATATAAATAAAAATTCGCAATCATCGCCGTTGCGAAACTCGATGATTCTGAATGACTTAAAGTTAGAAGTGCGCAGAATGATGGGAGGATTGCAAGATGTCTGTTCAATAATAATAATAATAATAATAATAAATATATGATATCTTTTTCCAACAACCGTAAATATGTTTCTTGGACAACGACTCTCCGAGGAATACGATCATTCGGTCAACGACAGTTGAATTCTTAATCTTTGTTCCGGAGCTCCACGTGAAAGCTCGCGTGTTTGCTCTGGCAGCTATTTTTCTACCTGGTCCGATGATATTTCGCACGCACGAGACCAGGCGGCACGCCGAGCCGAGCCGGGACGCGATGAGAAACCAAGATAATGCACGGCCATTTATTAACAACATATTAATTCGTCACGCTGCGAAGAAATAAAAATAAAGCAAAACGAAAAAACCAGTACGATTCGTCTCACTGAGAGGCCCAGAGGAAACGAAGACGACTTTTTTGCCATAAAATTTTATGGATACGCAAACGTTTGAATCGATGGAAAACAAATTACGGGTCTATTTCACGCCCCCTCGCGAGTCACGTGACCCAAATCAACCAATCGCTAATTTTCGTTGCATCAGCGTTGCACGAAAATCACTTTCAGTGATAAAAAGAAAAAGAAGAAGAAAAAAAAGAAGCAGGCAGAGTGTTCTACGTTTAGCTTCGCGAAACGACTCCGATGTGAAAACGTTTTCACAGCCGGAAGTCCGAGAGAAGCCCGGTGAAAACGCGCTATTCCTCGCGCGCCTCTTTTTATGGACCGGAGGCTCGACCCGGCTCCAGGATCCAGCCTATAAAGGGAAAAAGAAAATCCCCCTCCGCGCGTGTCCGCTCGTACGAGTTCCGTGTAACACCACTCCTGTTTCCAAAGGCTCGAGAGCGCGGCTTCCGATCATCACCCACGACCCCACTCGGCCTGGAGCTTCGAGAAGTGGATATTTATCGTTCGCGAATCGTTCGTTCGGACTGGTCTCTTCGAGGACTTCCTCGTTCGCCAGCTTTCGCACGCACGCCCGCTGCCTCTTTCTTCGGCTGCCTCCTGATAATTACCGCCGATTAGCACGGAGAGAAATCGTTCTTCTACGGGTGATGCTCTCGGTGTACGAGGTACCAGGATGCATGGAAATAAAGAGAAGTCTCGGCCATTGTCTGGCTCGAATCTTTGTCTCGAACGAAATGGAAAACGACAGTCCCTCTCTCGATAGTCTCTTCCCGCTTTCTGCTTCCTGCTTCGTCCCTCGCAAAGCAAACATGCGAGAGTGTACACACGGCATTGTCCTGCGCGCCGTTTCGAAACTGAGACGGGGCTGCGGCTCGAGCTTCGTTGTTTTCTTACTGTTCCTTCCTTTCTTTCTTCTTATCTGACTTATCTTTTTGTCTAGTTTTTTTTTTTCTTTTTTTGTAACAATTTAAAACGTTTTTGCTTTTGATCAATTTCTCGCTGTGAATCTGCACAAAAACTCGCAGGCTATTTGAAATTTACTTGCTACTGCACTGAGCCACTTTGTTCGAATTCTCGCTTGCTGAATAAAAATTCAGTTCTCACGAGGGAAACGTAGTTTATAAGAAACAAAATATTTGACACGTAGTTGAAGGAGTGGAAATTAAAACTAATCTCAAAGTTGGAGGTGCGGAACATATTTTGCCAAATATCTCGGACATTAACTGAGGACACAGTTTTTGTGTAAATCGTGTGCGAAATTAAACGACCATTGTGCGAAAAAAACCGTAAAAATTATTATTATAAAATTTGTATTACATTGTAAAATTATTTTGTTCAAAAAACAGGTTAAAAAACCATATCTTTTCTAAGTTTTTCCAAGTCAGTCGCGCCATTTTAGTCATTCGGTATCGAAAACGCGACAAATGTAATATAAAGCGATCGCCAAAGTTGGTTAGATTCTTTCTCTTCTTATCGAGGAGTGCCGTCGAACGTCGAAAAATTCAAACGTCAATTTATCAGACCTTAAGCGAGCAGTATTTCACGCCTCGGGACGTGACATCGATGCTCGAGAATCGTGAGTGTCGTTCTTTATCCCGAGCGTGTCATCTATCATCGTGCTTTCGTGACGATCGCCTATCTTCCCCGGTTCTGAGGCTTAAAGACTCTTCGAGATCGAGGACGATGGAAAAGTCGACGGATCTCTCTTAAGAAGGTCGACGGGTGAACGCCATGGGCGTTGGCGTTGCCTCGAGAGAAGCGGAGAAAAACTTGGACAAAGCCGGCGCGAAGGAGGCCCGAGGAAGAAACGTAGACGCGCAGAAACTGGCGAAACCGATGATTTTAATTCATTCGTAATCGTTGACGAGATCGTATCGTCTGTTTGTTTCAAACAGTCGCCTGATCTTGATGCGATGCAACAAAACAAAAAATTCCAAAAGACCGGGAGAAAAGTCAATACACGGAACTTTGTAGCAGAATTGGAAACATTTTTGCTTGATCTTTGCACGCACGTGCAAAGAAGATCAATGAAAAACTGCTATAAGCTATGAGCAGATTAAAACCTCCAGTTAATTAACATAACAATTTCTCAAAAGTATGATTTTTTTTCAACAATTTATGCAGCTTCAAATATCTGGCTAGAACGAATATAAATTGTTGAATTTTCGTCATGTGAGACTGAGTGTTGAAAGTTCAGTAAAATTCAGATAATTCATAGCATTTTTTAGAAGAAACCTAGCCGCTGCGTAATTTAAAAAGATTCTACAAAATAAAATGAACGTTTATGGAGTTATTTTTCGAATATTTAACTAATTTTAATCAAACATCAACACACACGGGAAAATTAAACAGAGTGCTTGCCAAAAATGTGCTTGCTGCTAAAATAAATCCGCAATTCTTTTCTCATATGTTTAAAAAAAATTTTTTTCCTTACATTTTGATGTTTTATTAAAAAAAAAAAAGAAACTTTTGGCACCCATCTCGTACTTAGCTATCTTTATTTTAAACAATTAACGAGAGTCGTTCGTGTGACGTTTGGAAACATCCGGACCTAGTCTCCGTAGGTGGTTTCCCAAGCGAGAAGTACGTCACGTGAGAAAACCGTGGCGTTGGTTAAAACCAACGTCGAGAAGAGACACTCGGTATTTGAATCGATGATTGGCAATGTTGGATCCTAAGTGGCGACCGTTTTGTCCCGGTAGAAATCTCGCGTGGCCATTTAGAGCAGGCTGCTGCCTGCTACCGGTAAAATTTATGGCGGGCGGTCTATGACTGTTAGAAAGGGTGTTTCCACGTACGGACGATGCATTTTAATGACTCCGGCTCCCGGGGCCGGCGATCGCGCCACGTTTTCTCGCGTATCGTCCACGCGCGCCCGACCGATTCGCCCGGCACGAGTCTTTCTCTACGGTCCGTTCGAATTAATCTCTCTCTGTGCCAGGATTCTTTCTTTCAGGTTAACTCGATAAACGCTTACAAGACAAGCGGCGACGAGTTTCTACGGGTTTCTCGAATAGAAATTGCCCCGGTGGTATTAGTCCACGGAGATGGTAACGTCGGGAGAGAAACTCCAGAGATCGCTTCCTGCTCGTTTCTAGTTACGTTTCTGTTATTCGACGAGCCGCGTTCGGTATCACCGGTGAACACGAAATAAATGAAAAAACTGCGCGACTCGTACCCCAGTACGATTCGTCCAAATGAAAGGTCCAGAAGCAACTGTTTCGACTAGGAAACGAAGACGACCTTTTTGCCGCAAAATTTTATCCCCTCCCGAATCACGTGACCCAAATCAACCAATCGCTAATTTTCGTTGCATCAGCGTTTCACCATCAGCGAAGAGGCCCGATTTTCTGGGTTACTCCCGCTAAAATCACTTTCAGTGATATCGTGACATTACGCGATGACACGTTACTTTACGAACAGTTACTTAGGGTGCCTAAGGGAGAGATTTATAAAAATCATTTATCATTTTCGTGACGACACGGAGCTCTTTCTGTCCAAGCAATTTTAATTTCCACGAGAAAAATTGTTTTGCACACTCGTTACCGTTTCTTTATCACGTTGCTAACAGCTGTCTATTCCAAAGTATATCCTACATGTATTCGTTGCTCTCGTCAAATATAATTGGTACGTTTTCCTAAATTGGTCAAAATGACTAATTCACAATTTTTGTTCGGTACGTTATAGATCAAAACAGTGTTCATTTTTTTTTTACAAAATACGTAAACAAGCTCGTGTATTTTACAGTTTTTCTACTTTTTTTCTCTCTAATGTCTCTGGCGACAATTCTACGCTTCAGTCGGTGGTTTCTAATGTAACACGAAAACTTCCTGTTTGATCGCAAGGCAAGTAACAAACTCGAAACATCACCAAACTGATTATTTACTCAACGTGTTTCGTTTTCGTAATTTTCACGCGAATTGCATCTCGATCGACGAACAAATCAACGCAGAAGGCACATTATGAAATCTTTGATCGATCGCGACAAATAGATCGCTCGCGTGACGATAAATTTACGAAGTAGCGCGCCGTTTATAATTGGCGTTATCTCGGCGCATCGCTATAAATCTCGGCCACGAACGTACCTCGAACGAATCGATCTGTTCGTATTGATCGTAGGATGACGAATAGTTACAGACCGATTCAACGGTCGTGTCGTTTGATCTCGTACGAAACGAACGAAGGGGGCAGAGCGATAAAAATAGCAATTTTTGAAGCGACCTGTATTCGCACGTGGCCAACGATCGCGTCCACGGTCGATCGCACGATCAATGCGCCACGCAACGCCGCGATCTTCGATCCGGCGATCGGCGCGATCCAGCTTGCTACAGGGGGTAAAAGTGACCTAGTTTCGCTCGTGCACGAGAGCTCTTTGCCAGCGGGCGACGGGTAACGTTCCTTTTTTCTTACAGGACGATAACATGTGAACGCGTTTGAAAAATTCTTGCGAAAAATCCACGAGTGAGATCGTGTTCGTGCTTCGTCGAGGATCTGAATATTCCAACGTCACCTGGCAAGGTGATCGAAGCACAAAATTTCCACCGAGAATGTTAAAGTTGAAAGAAAACGGAGAAAACTTTTGAAACCGGTCGTTTTTTTCATTTCAGTCGTGAATCTATCACGTTCGTCATATTTTATCAACACGTCCGCCGTTACGCTAGATCGGGGCGAATCGCACTTTCACGCGCGTAACAAACGTGTTACAAAATACATCCGCCACCGTTCCTTTCGATCGACCGCGTCGCCCAGGCGAATCCATTTGTTTCTCGACCACGAATTAAATCTGAACAGATCTCGAAGCATCAAAGCACAACGGGTCGATACAGAAATATCACAGAAGCCGAGAACATGGTTCGATCCTCGTTCGACTCTCGTCGACGACGCTGCAGGAGGCTAAAGTAAAAGTACAGCAACGCATTCGTCATAGATACGATCGGAAGTGGAGTACTCGGAGGTAGCCGGTTATTTACGAGGTTGTCGCCTTACGCGATTCGTCTTGCGTCTCGCGCGATTCGCCACGGTGTAAATACTAATTTCGGAGGTTTTCGTGCGAGGTTCGGCGTCTCGAGAGCGGACTCGGGCAAGGGATAAAGATCGGCGAACGCACGAATGAATCAATGGGCCAAGCAGCCGCGCACCGTTATTACGCGGTCGTATTAATAACGAGCATTAACAGACGATACACACCGGCCGGCTGCGTAAAACACGTAATTACGCCGCGATATTAATGATCCTCGTTAATTCCACGCTGAAAATCGTCGGCCGTTGATGCTCGACGCCACCTAGAAACCGGCTTTCGATTGACACACATTCTCTCGCGCCCGCTCGCCCGCTCGCTCGCCTACCAAAGACGATCTCTTGAGACATCCGACCGACTCGACGATCCGCACCGCTAATTGTCTTCCACGAAAATTTACAAATGCGACTGTCCCCGCGACTGCCACGTGCTCCTTCTTCGACGAAACGTCTCGAACACACAAATACAATTTGTTCTGCTTTGAAGGCAGTAACTTTAGTAATTAGTTAGTTTGTAACTCGCAGTAACTTGTAGTCAGCTTGTCAATTTCTTTTTACATCAATCGACATTTTTATGTCAATTTCAACTTATGTATCGATTCGATGTCGAAAAATTGGTAGTTTGGGAGTATATTTCGATCTTAATTTTAGAAAATCTACGCACGAACGGCAAGGACAGTTGGGATACTTGAAGATTCGAATAAATTAATGGAAAGAATGCTCGAAACGGTAGAATTTGTACTGAAAAACGGTAGAAAGATTTTTCGATGAAAAGCACTGTAAATTGTTTACAAATGTTACGCATTTTCCTTTTTTTTTTAATTTTTGTATTTAACTAACGTCCGTAAAATTATTTTCAAAAAATGAAAGTTTCTTTCCCAACAAATATAATATACACAGTGATCTTAAATTTTCAATCGGCAGTGTTGGTGCAAATGTATGTGAAATGGATGGAAATTGCGAAACGTGTTATTTAATAAGAACTTTTTACACGAGTATGAATTCTCCGAGATGTGAATAGTTTATACAGAGTGTCTCGAGAAGAATGAATGAAATTTTTCCACGAAAGCCTTCTTCGTTCTCGAGAAAATCGAGTTTGAAAACTTATCGAATATACTTGGATATTCTATGTGCGAAAATAAGTGAAAAATGTGGAACAAAGTACTTCGTTCGTACGAAGCGTCATTTTCAAGAAAGCGGACTTTGAATGCGTTTCGTTGAAAATTGCCTCGGCGCACGTGTACCCGATAAATTTCCAAGCTCAATTTTCTCTTCCACGACAAAATTTTGTTCCTCCTTCTCGCCTTATTCGGTTGTTCGTTCGTATAAGTAAGAACTCGGGTTAATAAATAACAAATAGTCTCGATCGACAAGAGTTCTTTCGATCCAGGAGATTAAGTTGACCATTAAAATTTGGCTAAACCAAAACGTGAGTGAATAATCATCCGTTTCTGAACTGTTCGCCGGTGTCGTTGAACGTAGACGCAGAGAGATCGTAACAATTTCGAGTAACATCGCCTCGTCACGGACTTTCGAGTTTGATTCAATTCCACGTCGCCGATCTCGGTGGACGCGGTGGACGCGAAGCTGCAAAAATAAAACCAAACGCCCTGATCTTATCCGTGGTCGTCCGTGATCCAACGACGCTGCTCGAGGATCAAGCGTGCAATATAAGTATCGAACGTCGTCCCGCTGAACGTCCAGGTTTATTAAATATTATACCTCGTAATCTCTAGCGGAGGCTCGTAACAGCGCCAATAAAACGCACGGGCGTAACGCGGGCTCGGGAACGAGTTCCAATACTTTCGTGAACGACGATCGTCCTCTTCCTCCTCGGCAAAGTAAAAAAAAAAAAAAAAAAAAAAGGAAAAAAAGCTCGTTGTTATCTCGAAGGACCGATCTCTCGGATCTCCGTGGCTTCCCGCGATTTCACAGTGCGTTCCACAGGCCAACGGGGAAGAACCGTTCGCGAAAGATTCCGCGCCGTTGCCGATTAATTGCCGATATTTTACCGGAGCCATCGGCGAATTAACGACGAGGGGGGGCATTGCATTTTTCTCGGTGGTTTCTTACTGATAATCGTTCCTTGCGTCCTTTTCTGCTTCTTTTTTTTTCTCGCGTGCTTTATCGGCGAAAGGAGAGGAGAGGAGAGGAGACTCGGGCCGAGTCGAAACCTCTTTCGAAAGTCTTTGGCTTTGGCGAGACCGGACCGCGTGTACAATTGTTGTGGCACACATTCGACGACGCGATCGGACACAGGAGGATTCAACCGGTTCGCCGGAATCGATTCTTTTTTTTTTTTTTTCTTCTTGCTCGAGCGCGCCGCGGTTCGCTAGTCTAATTAACCGGGGCCCGCTCGCTACCTGGCGCCGCGTCGATTTTATGCCTTTCGGTCGTCGGTGGCGCGCAATCCGCCCGTTTTATGGACGACAGAAACGGTAAAAAATTATTCGATGTCCGCCGTTTCGCGAGCTGTTAACGCGACCGCGCGACAGTTTCACGTCCGGAGACGAGGGAAAGAAGAGGCGTTTCTGCTCCGAAGAACGTCACTGCGTAAATTTACTTACCGTGTCAGCGAACCTCTCTTTTTTTTTCAGCGCATTTCGAAATTTTAAAACGCCCGAGAAAGAACGGTTTCACGCGAGAAAGAGGTGGAAATTTTATCCGTGCGCTTTGTCGTTTGTTTCAGTTGGCGAAACTCGTGGCTCGCGTCAAACAAGAGTTTGGTACAACGAATAATACGAATTGGATCGAAATGGATCGATATTCATTAGGTCTAAACGTAGTTATTCTTTTATAGTTTAAATAAATAACGCGAACATAATACGAATTTGGTCAAAATGTAAATACTCGTTCAGTTGGTTCACAAACACACTGTGAGAAACATGAATGATTGAAGTAGAACGCTATTCAAGTGATTATTTTTTTCTTTTCTTATGTAATTAGTAATTGTTATTATTTTTATTATTTCTTTGGTCAAAATGTAAATATTTGATCCAAACGCATCGTTAGACTGAAAAACACGAATGAAGATAGAATTTAAAATTAAACCTCGAACTTTTTTCTTTATTCCCTCGACGAAGCTAGAACGGCCTCTGCAAAAATATTCTCCGATAGTTTCGCAACATTTTTCTGTACAATGAACTACATTTCATCGTTACTCTCTGCACGTCTTTTTTCTTTTTTAATCCATTTTATCGAAACGCACGAAAACAAAAAAAAACGCCAACTGCTTTTAGATAATTAAAGGAGGGGAAACGTTGCTAGTGGGAAAATACGTTCAATCTCAATTTTTCCATCAAGTTCCATTTCGCGACTCGCTCTGGATTAGAAGCACGCGGTGGTAAACGGAATCCGCATAAGCTTTCGATAGAGGATCGTTTTTCGTCTAACTCTTGGAACAAATATCAGTGATATATCCTCTAACTTGTAAAATTCACTGGCAAAACTTTGCAAAACACTGCGCAACTAGCAATTTTCCAAATTTTACTTCGTAATATCGTATTGATTCCAATTGTTACGTGACTCGCGTTACTCGTACCTTGATACAAAGATATCAAACGAGGCAAAATTTGTTGAAATACTGCAACAGACGTGACAGGGGCGAGCGTTTCGATGCTTGTAATCAGCAACCATATTTTCCGGATAATGTCGGGTAAGTGGGCACTTACGCTATAAATTCCGCTGTGAAACCGCAAAAAGAGAAAAAGAAAAACAGAAAAAGAAAAAGAAAAAACGAGCCACCTGTGGAAGTGCTGTCTGTGGGAAAGACCGCGGGGTTAGGAAATGGGTCGTTTCCCATGAAAACGGATATAACGCGAGGTCCGAGGCCAGCGGAGGCCAGTTTCGCTGCGAGGCTAATAACGCATGCATCATCGTGAATAATTAACATCTCGTCTAGCAGGGCTGTGCCACGAAGCTGTCGACCGTCGTGCCAAGTGAAACGGGAGATATCGCGCTCGTGAGAAGGCACGGCCGGACGAGCCTCGCATTTTCATCATCTGCCCACCTTCTCTCTCCTTCTGTCCCTTCGCGATCGTGAATCGAACTCGAATCGAATCGTTACCGCTCGATCGGCCGTCGATTAGCATTTCTGCGAAATTTATGCCCTCCCGACTAGTCGCGCAGGCGCGTCTCGTTGAATGCCGAGAGCAACGACTTTCCAACGACCAATTTCTCCGCGCGCGATTCTGGCTCTAGGGATAGAGATCAAGTACGCTGAAATACGCGTACGATCGCGCGTGGCACGCGAGGAACCTCTCGATCGGTTATTGATAGAAACGAGCCGCGAGTCTCGAAAGTTGGAGCTTCGAGCTATCTAAATTAATATAAAATAGTAATAAAATATATGTATTCTGTATAAATATGCGTAATAATATGCGTCATAATAAATAATGATAAAATGTGTATAATATGTATAGTATGAATAAAAACTGCACGACTTGTACTCCGATTTGTACGATTCGTCTCACTGAAAGACCCAGAACTGAAACTGTTTTGACCAGACAACGCCACTCCTACTCGAGGTCCCACGCCCTCTCGCGAATCACGTGACCCAAATCAACCAATCGCTAATTTTCGTTGCATCAGCGTTGCACCTGAAGAGGCTCGATTTTCTGGGTTACCCCCACTAAAACCTCTTTCAATGACAATTGAAATGTGCCAAAATTCTTTTAAAAAAATAAATGCTTGAGGGGTTAAGAACGAGTTAAACGTGTACTCCCAGCACAGAAGAGAGAGAGAGAGAGAGAGAGAGAAGAAAAAACATCTCGCCGCCAGGTAATTGAAATCGAATCTTTCAAGAGACACGAAGCACGGTTCGGGAGCACGATGCTCGTCAGGAGCGGAGCGCCCGTGGAGGATCTCTTTCGAACGCAGCGAAATCCGCGTGGCCAAATTTATTGCCACGCCGGCTTTTAACGGGCTTACAACCATTGACCCTTTGCGGTCCCTTGCCAGGCCACCGTTCGTTGGCTACACTGTAAATAAAAGCCAGTCCAGGTGGGCTGGTGCCGCGTGTACCGTAAAACAGGGCTACCAAAGCAACTTTGGCATCGCATGCAGCCCGGCGTGTCGTCTTCCTTTCCGTTTGTACGTATCGTTCGAAAGCTGCCATTTCGTCCGGTGTACCGTTCGCCACCGTTTCGTGAATCGTGCATCTGCTAATTGGATTTTCTCAAAACCTCATCCGAACTGCGGCTCGTTCATATCGCGTGTTTGCGTTTACTCGCGTACCTTCAGCTCGACTGGCAATCCCGAAATCAGATTTACTTTTACTGCGACGGACTGTAGATCGCAGTCTTGTCTAATCGCGCGTGATAAATTTTTTGTCGTCGAAATCGAGCTTCCTTACACGCGGCGATCGTTTGATGCAATTTCTGGGGAATCCTTCGCGTTCGAAGTTCGCTTGGTGGAAAATTTCGACGATTCTATCGTTCGACCTAGCCGATCACATCCAAAGTAACGGGCCCCGTATAACGTCGCGACTTAAGGGAAAGTAGGGTAAAATCGGGCGCCTAATTTTGTAGCTTCGTAACAAAAACATCGGACAAGGCTAATTATACAAGTTCTCTTACTTGAATTTTCTGAACGCATCCAAAAACCCCATTTTGTCCCATTATTATTGACTATTACAGACTATTGAAAGACTATCTAAAATGCAATATGCAGTTAGAAAATTTTTATATTTATTAGTTGAAAAATAGTAAAAGTTATTTTCAACAATTTTAATAAATATAAATGTATTCTATTCCGCCCGTCTTACAAAAAATTACGTTAATTATTAGTCTAGGAACTTTCGCCATTTTTATTTATAAAGAATTTGAGCTGTTTTAAAAAAATATATACGTATATTTTAATTAACAAGCGAGAGTCGCAAACAAAATATTCGTCGCTCGTTTCAACTCGTAGATGTACTACTTCGCTTCGCGAAAAAACTCGGATTCGATGAACCTTCGATTCGTACTGTTTCTTTGCAACGTGAAATCGTGAAGCGTTTCTTTACGACGTGGAAGTTGCAACGTTTCTGCTTGATCGAAAATTGTAATGTTTCTGACGCGCGGCCGCCCGTGAGTCCGTGAGTTTTTGCGAGTTTCAGAACGGATTAGATTCTGGCCAATTAGATTCAGGGGACGAGCTCTCGTTTAATTGCTCAGCTGTGGATCATTTAAAAACGGCGAAATTAAAGCGTCGATACCAATCGTTCCTAGAGGACGCTGAGCCTAACAAGCTCGCGGGACAGCGACAGTCTTGACCCATGCTTCTCAGCTCTGATCTAGTGAAACATTAACGGGAAAGAATGTCCAACGGAAATATAAACCAGACTCTAGACCATGATTCAGAGCGTAAGAAACGTTCCGTGTCACGGTGAACTGTTCCGTTCAAGTTATTTGGAATTTTCGTCGTAAAACGAAGAATTTTTAAAAAATTTTAAAATTTATAACGTCGTGCGTCGACGTCTCAATAAAGCGTGTACCTATCGTTCACAGCGTTTATCCCATACGATTGTCCTTTCCGACTTTTCTGTCGGAGATCAGCTCAATTCGGCAAGAAGACGCTGTACTAAACTTTGTCAAAGTAACCAAAATAACGTTAAAGTAAATGTTGCTCGTATTGGTATTTAGTTTTATATAAATTACACAATAAATTATTGTTAATGTTATTTTGACGGAAATTTGGTGTTTCAATCGCCGATAATTTTAGCATTGTAATTGTCCTTTAAGCGACGAAATATTTGCAACAAAGACGACGCGAGATAATCTTCTCGAATCTATTTTCACACGTACGTGTTTTGACGATCGAGAAGGCGAGAGAAAAGAGAATAGGAGGAAGCTTCTCGAGGCACGTAGCGTCTCTCTGGTACATTTTACGAACGGAGGACGGAGATATATCGGACAATATCGTCCCCGACGCCGTTTATCACGAACGCGAGTCGCTGGTAATTTTGCGAGAGGTATCGAACGATTCGATAAATTTCAATCGGCGGCCCCCGACGATTCCCTCCACGGGAAACAGGGTCACGATCGCTAATGGCCGTATCGGAGATCGCTTATTTCCAATCCGACGTTGACAGAAAAGTCGATACACCCGTGACTGGAATAGTGGGTTTAATTAGCGCGCGTTTCAACTCGCGAATTTCCCGACGTATTTTCTCGCGATAATCGACGATCGTGCGCAGCAGCCGCCGCATTTCCATCGGAAGATTTCGCGTCGTCTAGCACGTGACGAGCACGCGTGCTTTTCAGTCCCGGTTGTGTATCGCTGATCCGAAAAAGGAACGTTCGACCGTGAATTCACGAAAGTGGATCGTAGTTTGATCGCCTCGTTGGCGGTCGAGCGACCGTAGTAGAAAGTAGCGCGAGTCGAATTCTTTTTAACGATTCGAGGGAAGTGGGCGGAGTCTCGCGTGGCGTAGGGTTGTAAAATTTCGATCGTTGTAAATTTCTTTTTGTTGCTTTAGAGATCGACGAATTGGCCGGACCAACGCTAAGAAATGGTTTCTCGTTGTCGGATAACTGTACCGATGACGATGAAAAACTGCGGATGATTTGAAATGGTGCAACTTTGTTCAGAAAAAGATACACTTGGTCTCATTTTAAAGAGCGAGGCTTCTGCTTTGACGATCGTGAGTTTGTTTCTTTCGAAGATGAATTTGATACGTCGTATAATGGGTAAGAAGGTGAAGACGGAAAAATTCTTTTGATGGATGGCGATTAGATTCAAGCTTTTCTTTCGATGACGATGATTCCCTAAAACTTGTACAATTTTTTCTGCACAAAGAGTTGAGAAATCCCAACATTTTGTCGTCTGACCCTAATGTTCCAAGCTTAACGAATCGTGCAGTGAGTTTTAAGAAATCGTTGAAGAGAAAAAATTTCAATTTTTTTGAGGCAATTTTTTTGTGGATTTAGTCGTGAGAAAAGTTTTCAATGTTTTCACACGCGTTTGAATTTCTACGATTTAGAAAAATCTGTTCTCAGTACCAACCAACGCCACGCCTACTCGAGGTCTACCCCACGCCCTCTCGCGAGTCACGTGACCCAAATTAACCAGTCGCTAATTTTCGTTGCATCAGCGTTCAAGATCATTCACAAATCGTGTTTTGCGTCTCTACCACAGTTCGCGTATCAATTAGAAATTGACGCAATATTGTAGTTTGTTCTTTTTTCATTGTCAAGCAGCAATTATCGATTTATTGTCACTACAAACGCGAATGAGACGGAGGAGGTTGTTCCAAATTGGTGGAATCATTGGTAGCTAGCACACAGCAGTAATATTTGCCAAACTGTTCGAATCTCCTCAGCAAACGAGATTTAGTATCCTCGATCACTCGTCAATGGAGATTGTAAATAATTTTTCACTCTGCTAACACAACATTCCCGTTCCGATTCCCTCTTCCGGATCGAATTCAAAGAGAACGATCGATCCCGCTGTACGCTGCAAAAACGAGAGAGAGAAAGAGAGAGAGAGAGAGAGAGTTAAATGGAACACGGAAACGAGCAACGGAACGCGAGCTTCCGTCACAGCGATCTTAATCCCTCGGCAGATGTTTTTGCGCGCGCGAGCCCATATATCCATCCATCCATCCATCCATCCCTCCCTCGTCATTTCCGATCGGGCAATCGAATCGTCACCGCCGGTAATTTATACTCGATTCCCTGCGGATCGTTTCGTCTCGCCGTGCGTCGTAATTGACGAGCCGTGTCACCGCGTGCCCCCGCGAGAATTCCACCGACGAACGTGACGAACTTCTCTCCTCGTCCTCTTCGTCGTCGCGCGTTTCAACGTGGCGTGTTTACCTTCGTGATAAGTTAATCGCTGGGTTACAGGTTCAACAACGGAGCTGGCAAACCCGAGGTTTCCGTTTTTTTCTTCACGTGAGGCCTATTGTCAATTAGTCAGACCTTGTCACGTGCTACCTACTTTTGCTCGTTGCTTCAAGGTACGTATGCATACAGGCAGCGACGAGGAAAAGTGTTGGCACAGATTTTTCAAGCAAAGGTTTCTACGGAAACCTGTGGAACGTGCGTCGGACTTTTGCAACGTAATGTGTGACTTTGATAACGTTGTTGATAACGTTGGAATTTGTACTGATAACTGAGGTATAAAATTATATTGAAGAACGTGATTAACGAAATTGGAGAACAAAGAACAAAATAGGCAACTCGATAACTAAAGTATAAAATTATGTGAAGGAATGGAAATTATCATTGACAATCCAGTTTTACAAAAAGACAGTCACATCTCCAAAATCATAAATTTACGAACAGTTGTTAATTTTGACGTTAAGCGACTTTGACGTAAAGATGTTTTCGTGTAAAATCTGAATGATTCTAGGATTCTCATATGAGAAATCCTTGCAACTTTCCAAAGATAAATCTTAGCAACAAAGGCTATTAAAAAAGTAAAATTCAATTATCCAAAGTGACTGAAACAAACTGCCGAAAAGTAATTGCCTTTTTTTTCTTCAATAGATAGACACACACACACACACACACACACATGTATCTTGAAATGTTAATTAATTTCATTTTAAACCGCAGATTCATTGTACGACCTGACAGCTAACTGCTCAAGCGTGTTTTAGAAAGAGAAAATGCACGATCTCGTTACGTCTCGATGTACTATTTCCGGAAAATTATCTGTTATCGTAACGAAATCTTGAACTCGTTTGTCAAATTTCACTGCCGATCGGTGCTTGGAATATCAAATCATAAAGTTATTTTTTCTTATGAAAAATTCAAACACACACACACACACGCACAAAAAGAAAAAAAGAACGCAGTTACTTTTTGACCAGACGAAACCTGGCGCAATCGTTCAATTACGAAACGACCTGCGTTCCTCGTAATCAGGGCACGCGTCGAATAAATCACGGTATCTCGATGCATTCCAAAGTCGCCGATCTCAGCGCCGACGGAGCGGAAACTCGCAGATAACGCGGACGATTTTTCAACTTATCCGGCAAAGAACGTCGCCGAACGTTGTCGCGGGACAGCGACGAACCGAAGAATGGCTCCGGGGCGCTTTGTCACGCTGCCGGCGATACAATTCCGGGCGTTTTTTCACGCGGCGTCGCTCGTTCCTCCGGCCCCGAACGCTAATTAGCCGGGCCGCGTTAACGAGCGGACGCTAATCGAGACGCGAGAAAGCGCGCGTGCGAATTAGCCGCGTTAAATGTTTCGCGAATTCGCCGCGAACGATCTGCCGTTTCGATTTTAGGTCAAACGGCCAGGTAAGTATCACTCCGTGGGACTTTATAGAGGACAAATATCTTTTGTGGTCCAGGGACCGTGACGATGGAAACGGTCTAACGGCCTCCTCCGAACCGCGGCGGAAAGAATCCACGAAGCGAACGAGAGAAAGGGGTCGATCGAAGCGTACGGAGAATTCATACTCGGTGATTATGCGCGCCTGTTTCAATCGGCCGATGATAAATGAGCTGTGGATGCTTATGCAAATTCATGCCTCTCCGCGAGAAATTTGAAAGAGGCGGCTTGTTAACCGCGACCTGAATAAAAAATTTGCTTCAGACGGCGTTTGACACTGCTTTGTTACTCGTTATAAGTTCAATCGGTAGAGACAATCCTGTAGTCGACAATGAAACAATTGATTTATTTATCAGAGGTTCGGAGAGGATATCATGTTGTGATATACCGAATAAATAAATACATCGAAAGACGAATGTAAAATTCTGGACTTTTGCGCAGTTTGCAATTACGAGATAGCGTAACTGTGTAATCAATTTTTGCAATCCAACATCTAACAATAAAAATCATAGCATTTTGTAATCGTCGGATCTTGTATACGTAAATTCTTTATGTTTGAAGAAAGAGAAAAATAGCGGTAACATTTTTACGTTGTATTATTAATTTCGTCCGTGGGAGAACGAGGCTCGAAACTGGAGCGAAAATGGCGATGGTCCAATGACCAGTAGCGCTCGATTCGACTCGAGAACAAAGTCGACCGTATTGTGGTCGATCTGCCGGCTCCGGGGTGAAATCAACACCTGGCGACTTTCGATGAGAGCGAACTCGGATCGCTCGAGCGCGATACCCGAGGCAAGTGGCGCGATTTAATCGGCCGGACGAACGTCGATCGTGTCCCGATTCGTTTTCGCTTCCACCGACACACCGTGGCCCAGCGATGCCAAAACGAAACGATATCCGGTCGCTGTTCCCCCATCGCGCGCGACGAAAGAGTGAAATCAAGAGAAGACTCGGATCGACATCTCGTCGCACTGAAATTTTGGAATGTCCTACGGATTCGTGAACGGTTTGCTTCGAACTTTGGGGGGATCCACGTTTAGGACGATCGCGCGTGTTTTGCAAAGTTTAGGAAAATTTCGTTCGAAGTAAGGCTAAAAAGAAGTAACGAGTCATTTCTCAACCAACTTCTTCGATTGCTTCGATTCGAAGAATAATTTCGGATGAGTGAAACTTTGTCTTGGGTCCGAATCGTTTGCAACGAAAGAGTCTTTCATTCGAGTTAATCGAACGCTGAAATGGAATAAGTATGGTTTGTGTGAGAGTTTGTACAGCAGAGTACAAAATACAAAATGATGTAATTTTTGCAGAATTTTTGCAGAATTTTTGATATCTAATTACGAACAAATTTCAACGACAAGTCACACGAGGAATTGAACAATGATAGTTTTTGGGCTATACGCGACCGCTTTGTCGATTAGCTAGCTAAATTATGCCGATACTACTAGCTGTGGGAGCGATTCACGAGCGTGCAACCGCTAACTGAATTAAACTAAACGGGGCAACAATACAAATTTCGCGGGATGTGACGACGGTAACGAGAGAAACGCGGATCGCGTCGTTTCATTTTCACTTCGTCGTCGCTATGCTTTCCAAGCTCTGCTCTCCATCTGCCTCCAGAGTGGAACAGAAGGATTTCTCGGTGAAACGTAGCGGGGAGGATCGATCGATATCTACGCAGTTTAGAAACCTCGCAATACCACGTGACTTTACAGTGAGCTCCCTGACCTGTGACTGGAACAAATCGCTCGTCTGGTTCTCTTTCGTTCTCAAACCGTGATTCTATTCGAATTTGACTCGAAGTGAAAGTGGATGGAAGCACCGTGGAAATCTCGGTCGACGAGAGGCGCGCCCGTGGAATACACGGAAATTGGGGTGTCTCTGTCAGCGAAGAAACTCGTGACGAATCGATGCAAATCTCGGATAGAATCGTTCTCGTTCGAGATTGCACTCGACGGTTTTCGACGAGCAAAGTCATCGTAGTCGACGATGAAACGACGAGCGACGAGCGGGCGAAACACTGTGTAATCCACTTGACAAAGTTGTCGGTGGTATTTTCCCGTAGAAATTTGATAGATTTGCAACGGCGTGTTTTTTTTTTTCTTTTTTTGTAAAATAAGTAAATTGTTTTCTGTACGAAAATGTAGATTCACTACTATTTAGATACTATTCAACTTTGGACTCGCGCGTCACGCTTGACGATACAAATTTACCGTAAAACTCTATCCACGAGATGTCACTCGATGATAATCGTTTGTAAGTTTTGTAAGCTTGTCAACACAGATAACAAGTACATTGACCTACCTATTTTATCTTAAAATAAACAATATTGAGAACAAATGGAGTTCAAAGGATCAATGCTGGAACCACCAGAATGGTCAGAGTGACCATTTTGTGACATCCAGACTGCGGATCTTCGTGTGCAAAAATTTTCTACTTTTGAAAACATGCTGTATTGTTATATTGGATATTTTACACAATTTTTTCACACGTGTTTTAAAATGCGTCCGATAACATCTCGATTTCACAGATTTGCAACGATGTATTTCTGCAGGTCCGAACGATCTTGCACAAAGCTGCACAAATGAGAGACAGCGCAGCCTATTGTATTGCAAATTTCCTTTGTGTCTCAATCTCTGCTACGGGTTTTAGCACTTTAACGCGCAAAGAGAACGCGCAACGGAACGAAGAGAGCATCGCGCGCGCGTGAAACTGCCGCGTTCGACCTTGTTTCAGCCGGCGATTAAACGTACGCAGCGATTATAACAATGACTAGGAACTGTTCCTCCTCGCACGAGATGCAAGGAGAGACTCGCAAGTGCGGCTCGAAGTGGGTCGATTCGATTTTCAGGAGTGCGGCCGCTCGATCGCGTGGCACTTTCACTTATTTTGATTAGCTCTATGCTGATCGTTCCGTCTTCCAGCCATCTGTTCGTCCCAGACGACAGTTTCTACAGTTGTCAATCGTGGCAACACGTCGACACTTTCCCGCTGAGATGTTTAGACCTTTGAACATTCGCTTACAATTTATTTCATTTTTCTTCGTTTCGATACATTTTCGGGTCGATTAAAGAATTGCGCGATACGACAGTGTCGCAATCTCGATCTCTTCGTTTTGTAGTTTGAATTTCAAAATTTTGGTCATTAAAGGTTACTTAAAATTTTATAGAATCACGCAGTGTCGCAATCTCGCTGTCGAAGGATCTTACAAATTCGACAAAAATGTGAAAGAATTTCGGTCAATACACGTTACTTTTTCTCTTCGCTTTGTAGTTCAAATTTTAAAATTTATTAAAGGTTATTAAAGGTTACTTGGAATTCTGGTTGTTAGTTGTAGAATCGTGCAGTGTCGCAATCTCGCTGTCGAAAGATCTCGCAGATTCGAGAAAAAATATGAAAGAATTTCAATTTCAATACGCGTCGTTTCTTCTCTTCACTTTGTGCACTTAAATCTCTGTCACTTGACGTGCTTTGTTTATTTCCATTTGTACACTCGTATACCCGTATTTTCATTTGTTGCATTAAAATTTTCCTTTCATTCGTACCGCAGATCTTCTAGAGTCATCTTCCATTGAAACAAGAGTGAAGCTGAGACGTAAAAATTCGAGAAACGCTCGAAGCGGAAGTGCATCTATTCAAGAGGAAGATCCAGTTGAGTTACGAATTATTTACGAGAATGGAGCGAAGCAAACGGCTCGTTGCAGAGATAATGGATTGCTTGTTTTTGACGCGTGCTTTTTTCTTTGTTCCGCGATGGAAACGCCTTGGTTACGTAGCCCCGGCTGTTTGAAACTGCTTGAGAGAGAGAGAGAGAGAAAAAAGAAAAAAGGAAAAAAAGAAAAAGGAAAAAAGAAAACTAGTCTAGACAGGTTCTTCGCGCGGCTAGGCTTAATTCAAGAAACGTCAGAGATTTTATGCCGTTGGAATTAGACACGTTGCGATAGAGATATCGATAATGAAAGGACGTCGATGATCAAAGAGGTGCAAGAAACTTCCAACGCGATTTTTATCGGGTTTCTTTCGAACCTCTGCCGATCGACCATCAGGAGCGATGAAACATATCCGTTCCACGAATCAGTTTCCAAAGCCAAAGGAGAATTCCATTTCCCTTTATCTCGCATCGCAGAAAACTTTCCTCAAATCGTTGCACCGTTGAATCCTTGTCGACTTCGCGACGATATCTTCCGGCAGGGACAATTTGGAAAGTTTGCTTTTCCAGGAGCTATCCGGAGATCGAGCGCGATGTCACGAGGTGATCTTTGTGAAGCCAAGAATTACGTTACAACTCCTTTCAGTAATTAAAGTAAGTTTATTAATTTTTTAACTGGCAATGTGGCTTCCGTTTCAGTGCGCAATAGCAAGTCGTTCTTTAAGAGTTAAGTAAAATTGATAGTATTTTATAGAAAATAAAGTCATCTGTTGCTTTTTAGCAGTGTGTTTCAATTTCTAATTCTCGTTTTCGAAAGTTTTTCAAGAGTCGTTCAAAGTCATGGAAATTAAACGATGATATTGTTTGAGAAATGGCCTGATTTACCATTCTTTTTGAAATCAATTCTCGTCGTTCTTACTAGTTCAAAGTTACAAAATCGAGGCTTCCAGACCGATCATTTGAAACGGATTCTGTATTATTAACACGTTAAATTTCGAGTTACCTTTACTGTATTTTTCATTCAGGTGTAAATCCTCAATTAGGAGTAAACAACGTGTATTTTTATACATAGGTCAATCAATAACTAAGTCGCACTCCCGCCCTCTGACTTTTGCTTTAAAATAAGTACATGCATACATGTATCTCTGCTAATCGATATAGAATCGATATAGAAAGAGTATTAGATATATTACATCAGTCATACGACAAATTCGTTCAATTTGAAAATTCGTACTGTCGTGTGATTCACGTGGGTGAAAAATTATTCTCGGCTAGCGATTGACAAAGAACTGGTTCGCGTGTACAGGTAAAATGCTGCAACGTCGCTCGAACAGTCGTTAAATGGCAAGCATTCGAGAATGGTAGAACATAAGTGACGAGTGTCACGACAATCTTTCGGCGAACGTAATTTGCACGTTACGATACTACGTTCAGAAGTTATAACCAAACTAATAAAAAAATATTGTTTACAAATATTTACCTGTTTTTCTCCTTACTAAGGGCAAAGGTGTAATCTACTTATCGACTGATCTAAATAACAAGAATCACAGACGAGGTATGAATTAGAATTAGGCATCATTCGATCTTATCGCGTTAAATGACGCTCAAACGTTTCCAAACATCGCCAAAAAATGGCCATGGACGCTCAAACATTTCCAAACATCGCCAAAAAATGACCATGGAGGCTCAAACATTTCCAAACATCGCCAAAATATGGAAAGTTTAAATCGACCCTTTCACGATCGCAAATTTTCCTCAATTTCACTTCGCTCTTCGACGACTCCTCGCGACGAATTGCTTTCTAACGACGTCGACCAATTTCGACGCGCATGCTCTCGTGTCGAATCGACTCGAGAATGCAATTTCGAGCCGAACGATTTCTAAACTCCGCTGAAACTCGAACGCGCCAACGGCACTGGGTTTTCGATTCTTTCGACGATTTTCTAACGACGTCACGCCGTTTCAGCTCGCCATTTCGCTCGAATCGAATCGAACGAAACGATGGGAACAGATGTTCGCGCGCGTACACGTACACGTGGCTCCTCGTGTTCTCAGCGTCGCCGACCGGGAGAAAGTAAAAGGGACAATAGATATTCATTGTGCGCGTTAGAAGGCGGCGGGTTACACGATCTTGGGCGATTTATTACCTCGTACTACGACGCTTTTCCATTCCTCCTCACCTTCGTTATTTTGGAACAACCCGAAACCGAAGTTTAGCAACTCTCGAGACTCTTCGAATATTCGTTTAACGCGAAAGTGGTGTTTTTACCTGCTACATTTCGAAAGCTCGAACCTCATTCTGCTTCTATAACACTTTCGACATTATTATTGCATTTTATAGGACTTTCATTTCATCCATGGCTATAATTTTTTGTTTACTCGAAGCAACTTTTTACCGTAGCGATTATCTTTCCAATCGTTTTAATATCAATTAAATTGTTGCAATCTGGTTGCGTCGCTGTGTCACGCGTAAAATATTGAAACGTTATATCGTACGATCTGTCGTAATTTGAAGAGTGTAAATTTCAAACTTCAAATGAGACTATAATTGACTCTTTCTCTCGTATCATGCTTCATTTCACGAGAGACAAGCGGACAATGGTGAATGTTGCGTTGGCAAAGTTTAATATGAATCACGAGATGGAAAATTGCGTTAGTCATCATCATTACATGACTCATAAATGAAGACCATGGGTGAAAGTTGGACCGTGTGATGTGTCCAAGTCACAGTTTCCATTTATCACGGAGGATCAATTTTAACGCAACTTTGTGTCTACCAGCTTGATTCAAATCACGTTGTACGTGATTTGTACTTTCCAATTGTCTCAAGTCAGAATTCGAAGAGTTTAAATATAAATTCTAATTCAATGCCAATTGAAATTCAGTTTCATTTCTTTCAAATGAAAATCACAGCTCATGAAAATACCGCGAATGACTCGAGAATGTTACAAGACAAGAGGTTGGTTTATCGTACGTTTCCAGGGGATGATGTCGCGTCGTTTTATGGACTCGTGATTACTTCCGGTGATACGTTCGATGTATATCGCGAGCGACGAGCTCGATTTTATCGTGATACATTTATTTGCGTTTCCGGTCTGCTCGCCAACCGGTTTGTCCAACAATACATAACCAGAGTACAACCACGCAGGCAGCTGACGATTTATACAATAAAATCGATCGATCTCGATAAAGCGCGGTACTCTAGTTTAGTTTTGCTTTTCATCTTGATTTATGCTCGACGTTGACAAAGTGATTTTTAGAAAATTTGTGCGGAAATGGGTAAATGGCTTGAGAAAACAAAGCTGATGTTAATTGCGTTATGATAGTTCCCGTGTTCTGACATATATCGCTCTCGTTCTGATCAAAGATTTTTTGCTGGTCTGTTTAACGAGAGAGACTTCGATGTGATTGAGAAGCCAGACATATTAATTACGACTGTTTTATATTTTTCTTCTCAAAAGTTGAGGATCCTTTTGTCGATGAAAAATCACGACGAGATTGGAAATTGCCTTAATACGTTAATAGATTCGACAATTTCGAATAAGCTGTTTAAACAACCCTAACACACAAACGTTCCTATTTCTTTACTCGAAAAAATAAACTGTTGATTGACAATCGGTAATGCCGAATATTCGATCAGTAGAATTGACCATAAATATTAATCAATAACAATAGATATAGAATTTCACCGTAAATATAAAAATAAATACAAGATCGCTCGAATAAATTGAACAAATCAATTAATTAAAAGAATAAATTAAAGACAGATAAATAAAGCTGCTAATTGCAATGTATTTATAAAAATAAACACAAGACAGACTATAAAAGTCGCGATTAATGTTGACGTCGCGCGTGAAAACGTGTAGAATCCTGATTCAAACTGTTCTAATAGAAACTAGAGTCGAAGAAGAGGCAATCAGAATCACCCCGTCGACTCAATTAAAACGAAGGTATCTCTGTTTGACGAACGGACGAGTTAATCAGGCACGATCTGTCCGATTCCCATCAGCGAGGACTTCGCATGACTTGTCAGGCCTTCGTTCTTGTTATTCGCGAAGGCGTGACTGACTCACAGGAATTAAGTCACTTTCGTTTTAACCTGTCTGAGCGGAATATTAACGACGAAGTGGTAATTCGTGTTGTAACAGCCACCCTGCTTGGCTCGTGTTGCGAAAATTGCCGAGAATTGCTCACGAACCTGACGCACGACAATTTCTCGTTTCTCAGCGCGAGGCTGGGGTCGATTCCGGGGGGCTCAAGTAGGTCGTGCCTACGTTTCTTAAAAGAATTCTCCGAAAAAACACCATCGACGCGAAAAAGTTTACGAGCTTCGTCATTCCTCCTCGCGATTTCTACTTACTGTCGAAGAAGACCGAAGAAGACACAGCAACCGCGAAAGTAATCGCGAGTGTATCATACATGTTGTACATCTCGAGAGCCGAGCAACGGTTAAAGTTCCTTAAAGTTTCACAAAATTGTAAAATCCAAGATGTTGGGCGAATCCTTGAAGCGAATCCTTTCAATGTCAAAACACAGAATTCGATGTTACAGATTAATTTAACAAAGTTTTTTAAATCGTTCCTCTTGTTGTCATAGACGCGCTTCAAAATTGATAAGATGTGACAACAAGATGTGAAAATTTAAGAAGAAAAAAATTGATTTCTTTTTGC
The DNA here is from genome assembly GCA_032399605.1 of Melipona beecheii. Lineage (NCBI taxonomy): Eukaryota > Metazoa > Arthropoda > Insecta > Hymenoptera > Apidae > Melipona > Melipona beecheii. The sequence goes on along the minus strand of JAUCMO010000291.1, from coordinate 7,376,789 downwards.
TACCAGGCTCGTTGAGAAGACGTCAACGGATTAAATGATCAATCGATCATTTATCGCGGTTATAAGAAATTCCGTAACTGTAAAATAACAACTAATCACTGTTTTTAACAATCCTCGCGTGCGCTAATTTTTTAGTAATTCACGTTTGAACGATATATCACGTCAGCCACGTCCCATTAAATCATTAAGGAAATTTCAGAACGTTTCACGAAAGTTTCTCCACGATAAGTATTCAAATACTATGACACGTAAGCTACGTGTACGCGAAAAGAAACACCCGTGCAATCTCAGTGGGAATAATTCGATAAATCGACGTGTTTTTTTCTTCTTCTCTTCTTTTTTTCCAGATTCAAGAGAGTCGATGAGCATGAAAGCTCAGCTGGAACACAGCTGGCGGCTCGAGGCAAATTTTCCTCGGTAAAAGATCGGTAACCTAGTTCGCGACATTCCGCGATGTCTTCGTGTTATTATGCGTTTCTCACGAGACGTTTTTGCCCCACGCAAGAAAGCGTGTATCTTGGAAACAGTGATCAACAGATGTTTGCCAACGAGCATGGCAAAAACAACAAACCTTCAACCTGGATTAAGATCGTCTGTTACCGCGCGCAGTTTCTTGCGAAAAACTTACTCGTGTGTACCAAATATCGATACGACGCGAGAGAGGATTCCGAGGACGAGGTGAAACACGTAGTAACTGGGAGATATTAGGTCGCTCTATTCGCTCGTAACGTTTGTCCTCGAAACAACGTGAGGATATTAGGTCGCTTTATTTACTCGTAAATTCTCTCCTTGAAGCGATAAACGCGATAAATATTACCCCCGTTTGGTTTCGCTTTGCAGTTAAAAGAAAGAATTTTAACACGACACGACCAAAGTATTAAATAGCCAACTCAAAGAGAACCGATAATTTTGTTTCCGACGATTGTCGCCACGAAACGAAATCCCTTTCCAATTGAATTCCACTCGCAACAGCGCGTGTTTTACTTTTATTGCTCGATTTGCCATGGAACAGCATCCCGAGATACGCGAGAGGTATCCAAAGGAAATTCAAAACAAATTACAAGACGATTCAGAGAGAGAGAGAGAAATCGACTCACCGATTTGAAGCAGCTCTCTCACGTTCTGCGCAGCGGAGCGTTCACCCTTCCTTCATTCTTCGTCCATTCCACCGGATCCAGGATCCTCGGGCAAAAAACCTCCGATCCCCGCGAGAACCCAGACACTCGGACCTCCTCTGTTCACGATCACATGTGCCACTGAACTCCGAGGAACCACCCCGGTGCGCGTTCGTTCTCCTGGTCGAAAGGTGAAACCAAGTCGAATCCAGTCTGACTGGATGACTGGACGTCTCCCCTTGGATGATTCACCTGCTGGCTGGCTTCTTCTTCGCGGAAATCGACTCACCGTCTACCGATCGGAGAGCGAGAGAGAGAGACACGTTTCGACTACTGTTTTCAAACGACGTTCAATTAGGATCGGATCGATGGCGATCGAGATCGTTTTCCCTCGTGTAACTCCCAACGGTCGATCATCCACGATCGCAGTCACGTTTCACGGCTAGATCCTCCGGGCTGAATGGGGGGGAGCTCGATCGATATCAGGCTCCCGTTGATCGGTCGGTTGATCGCGATCCACGGAGGCAGAGGCCACGTCGGGCTCCACGTGCACGCGGTTCGACTACCGGTCGCGCTTTGAGGATCGGCTGATTGCGTCCAGCGTGGACGAGGAACTCGTGGCGGAGAGTGGGGCGGCCGCGTGCCTCCAGTTAACCACGTGTCGTCTCCCGCCAGGAATACCGGCTGTGATTTCCAACCTCGTTCGTCTGTCTTCTCTTCAAGAAAATGTTATCATTAAATCAGATGTCTCGAATTCGATTGTCTTTGCATGTGTTTTTTTTTTTTTTTTTTTTTTTAACGCTAGAACTACCAAAGTGTTCGAAACGACCCAAAATGTACGAATAAACGCTCGTACACTCTGTTGTATCGTAAAGTTTCTCCATTTCTTTTTTTCTTTTTTTTTTTTTTTTTTTTGTCTTCAACGCCTCTGATGAAAATTTCGGTAGTCGTAGCGTTGATTAAAAAAAATATTTCGAGGAAACGTTATTATTAAGTTATTAAATTTCTCGAATTCGACCGTCTTCGTGTCTTTTTAATTAGAAAAAAAAAAAGGTTATTTTTGGAATTTCATTGTCTTAATTAAAAAACAAAGCTGTTATCGAATCGGATTTTTGGAATTCCATTGCATATTAAATCCGATATTTCAAGCTTCGTCGTCCTCGCGTCTGTTTAATCAAAAAAGTAGCGTTGTTGGATCAAATATTTCAAACTCTATTTAATAAAGGAAAAGGGATGCTATTAATTGAAACTTTTAAAAATTACCTAATACGTTACTTAATTACGGGACAATTAGATTCGATAATTTTAAATAAGCTATTTAAACGATATCTAAATTTATTTCATCAAAGGATTTTCTTTACTCGAAAAAATAAACTGTCGATTGACAATCAGTAATACTGAATATTCGATCAGTAATATTGATAATAAATATTAATCAATAACAATAAACATAGAATTTTGCCGTAAATATAAAAATAAACGCAAGATCGATCAAGTAAATTAAATAAGACAGACGAACAAAACTACCAATTAAATTATTAATTAATACTGAATATTCAATGATTAAGTATCGATAATAAACGTTAATTTATTTATCGTGTATAAAATTCATCGCAAGTATAAAAACAACTATATACGTACGCGGTTAAAAATTGACAGTGGATGAAGACGATGTGTCGAGAATAAATTAACGAAAATTGTCACGGGCACCGGTAACAGGTGCGAACGAGACGGAGTACGAGCCGATACTGTACGGACGACGACCGATCCGAGGTTTAACAATCGCATCGACACCAATGTCGCGTCGAGGAGAGACGAAACGAAACGTAAACAGCCGATAGTGGCACGGGCCACGACGATCGAAAGGAAAATTTCTATCGGTTAATTTCTTCGACCACAGAGACAACGTTTGTTCCATGACTGGAATTAATCGCGCGAACCGTTCCTACGATTTGACCGAGTATCTAATAATATCACTAATTAAAACCATATTACGAATATCACTAGTATCACTAATTAAAACTATATTGAGTTTATTCTCGAATTTATAAAAATTTTTTTCACGATGTTTTTGATAGTGCGTGAGCTGTTTCAAGTCCGCGATTTTTAAACGATTTAATCGAGATGATATTCATTATATTACTACGATACAAGTATATCACTCGCTTCGCTTCGATTTCAAGTTCCTCGTACGAAATGGCACTAAAAAAGATCTCGACGATCGTTTTTAACCGTTATCAAATTGAAAAAAAAGACGAAAAGCATAAACTTCGTTATATTCGATTTAATTGCAACGTTAATTCATTTATAAATTAATATTGATAATAGTTGACTTAATTATGTTGGAAATTCATGTTTCGCGCGACTTTTTGTTGCAAACATGTTTTCTGCGATACGTCCATACGAACGAGGCGTCTTTAGCGTCTTTCGTGTGGAGCAATCCTAAGCCTGAATCGAAGAGTATTCGCAGAAAAAATCGCAAGTGCCAAATCTCCAAGTGGAAGAAAAATGTCCTAAATCCTTGCCAATCGGCGCTACTTGACAACTTCTTACAAAGAAAAACATTCCATACAACAATATTCTCGTTAGAACGGAGATTTTTTCAATAAAGAAATCTTCCAACACTTGCTACAAATACTCAATTACCGAGCGCGTTTTGCAACGGTGAAATGGAACGAGAGAAGAGGGACCTCGAGGGAGGCTGCGTCGCTTTACGAAACGTGTGCGCGGTATTCGAAATACCTCTCGGACGAGGAAATCGAAGGGGGAAAGAACAGGGACAAAGAGCGGCGGAGGAGAGCGGCGGAGGAAGGGTGAGGCAGGGAGGCGCCGTTATACGACGCAAAGAGAAGATCGTAGATATATTTACGTACGTAAGATGTACGTGTACGTACGTAACTGCCTACCAGTACGGTCCCTCTCGCCTTTGGGCGAAGTGGGTCGACCTCTTGGAGAACAGTCGAGGCCGACGGCCTCCTCTCGCGCTACCCGTCTCGCCCGGACGTCTAGTCCTGGCGTCTCCTCCCTCGGCGGACGTCGCTGCGAGCCATCGTTCCGAGGATCGCCTCCCGATCATCTCAGCACAAGATTCCCTGTTATTCCCGAGGAGAGTTGTTTATCCGATTGGGTCGTTGCACGAGGGACGTAGCCGACCTTCGGGGATTCTTCGTCTTTGTCGCCAGCGCGATCCCCATTTTTACGACAGCGTGACACACGCACAATCTCGATGCACGGCACATATCCGATGATATACACTCGTTTGTCCCTGGGGAATTGATTTATTCCATCTTCTGTCGCGTGAAATTAACCTTTCGTAATTTCAACTCCGCCGTCTCCGTACCTTGGCGACACTCTTTCGTTGGACGTTAAAAAGAAATAGTCGACAAACGTTTCGATTGTTTCCAATGCTGTGTCATTTTGTTTGAAGTAACGACGCTGCGAAGCAAATAAATTGCTGGTAGATGATACCGGAAAGAAGTTTGTCGAGGGCAAAGGGTTAATATCAAAGGGACTCAGGTGGCACCCTGCGTTGACGCAGCCGTTCTTATTCTTATCGTGAAATCGAGGAGGATGAAAGGAGCGAGAACGCGACGATGTCAGGCCAAGAAAAGAGGAAGATGAAGAGAGTAGGAAAACGAAACCGCGCCCTCCCCTTTCCCGCTGAGAACGTTAATATTCCAGCGCCGACTGATTTCTACGAGTCGTCTCGAATTGGTTCTCGAACATCGCCGCGGCGTTGGACAGAACCGAGAAGACGCGGTCTACGCCTCTCGACGCCACTCTCACCAGTTTTTGAAGTTTTCGCTCTAGTTCGCTGGCCTAACGAGTACCGTCTTCTGCCAACCGGCAAGAAAAATTTGCTGCGCAACCACGTCCCCGTTTAATCGTTTCCCCCATTGACCAACTAATTATTCGTTTCTTTCATTCCATTTCGAATCGTACATCCGTCGCATAAATTACTGTTTCTTTCGCACAGCGATCGCCGGAACGATCGAACTCGTCGATGCGACGAATCTCAGGTTTCCTTTCTCCACAATTGACGATCGATCGATCGAAAGATGATATCGCGTTCTGTTTAGTTGTACAAATTTATTCGTTTCAACCGCGATGGAACGATTGATGGTGATTCTAGCGTTGAATAAATAGCGGACGCACGAATGTATCTATTTGCAAAATAATTGGGAAAGTACTTTTGAATTTTGCGAAAAAAAGAAATGCAAATAACGAAACGGTATGATGCTCTACTGTTTGGCAAGTACGTAGGCTGGTCGTGCTGTTGCATTTGGCAGTGAATTTAAAAGTCAATTTCGCGTCTGAGGATGTTTAGCAGTAACGAGTTTATTATTTTAATAACGTTGGAATAATTCTGTCGAAGGTAAACGATAGTCCGGGTACTTTTTAGCAGTGCGGATGCCTTCCATTTGATTATTCCGTGAATACTGCAGCAACGTCTGCGGCTCGTCCGTAGCTTCGAGATAATAGCATTTGAATATTTACTTTCCCCGAAATTGCTCGTTCAGCTCGAGCAACTTAATTACTTTGCAAACGGTGCTGCTGGAATACAGCCGTTTATTACGGAACATCCGAGTTTTCTTTTTCAATGGCATCGTACCACTTGCGTTGTTGCATTCTGGAACCAGTTGCGAAGGATTTCGGTGCTTGCCGACATTTGTTGATCAACGAATGCGACCGAAATTCATATTTCACTGTGGATTTTTATGCATTAAATTTTAAACTTTCAGAAACATGATTAAAGAAACGTAAGAAACTTGTGCAGAATATTTTTCTGTTAAATATGTATGTAGAAACTTTCTATTAAATATTGGAACGTGCAGATACTCTATTTTGGACATTTTGTATATGTTTTTGCTCGTTACGTGCATTCTCGCACTTTCAAATTTTCCATAAAGATCCAGAGTTTAATTATCCAGGTGCATACGTAGATGATCAAATTAGGAATATACGTAGGATTTTCCAGATGGAATGTATCATGTAACGTTATTATACTGTGCCAGACGAACAAATAAATTGTCGTTAGTAGTCCAAGTTGTTACCATACAGATTGAATTAAGATTGTACACATATATAGGATTCACTTCTTTAAGTGGAGTATGTCACGCGGCGTGTAGCAATCGTTTCATTTACTGCGGAATTTTATCACAAAATAGACCTCTCGTCTAATTCTCACGGGTAATTCAGGCAAATCGGCTTGAACGCCGTTAAAAATGTCAAATCAGCTCGACTATTAAATTCAAAGGCAAAAGTTCAAGATCTGTAAGAATGAAAATCAATAACTTTGAAACATGAATCGACTTTCGCGACTGATCCAGACGATCTTGTTATTATACAACAAATATCACGTTGTTATAAAAAAGATTTCGTCTCTTCGAACTTTGAAAAAAATGTCGAAAGCTTCGAGCGATCCCGAAAGACGATTTCCATGGAGCCGTGTGGAGACAGAAATAGAATTTGGAAAGAAAAAAAAAAATATCGGAACGACGAACATGGAAATATCGAGCGACGAAAACGATCGATGCAAGGACCGATTTCCAGCCTGGAACCGCCCGTTCCCTCGTGTGAAAGCGGAGAGAAGGTGAAAGGAGAAGCAGACAGGCAAAATCGTTGACACAGTCGTAGAAACCGAACAATCGAAGGAAGGATATCGCTTTCGCGATAAATGGGCAAACAGATGCGGCGTTAAGGGTAATGCATCGTGTGTATCGGGCGCAGCCGGACGCACACTCTCCGACGCGAAATGCGAATTTCCTTTCTCGGCTCGTAACTGGTGCGTACGCCGCGGAAATAATGGCCAATTTCTGCATACGCGTTCACCGCATTGTTACGTTGATTATCTGGCACAGGAGAAACTTTTTAGTTTCGATATATCCCGTGGAGGATTAACGCGAGGCGCGCGGCCGCGACGTGCAGATAATTGCCGACAAACGGAGCCACTCTTCCAATTAGCCAGCAGGAATTAACGCGTTTCACGCTGGGCATGTTTGAAGCTATCGTCCGATCGTATTTGCTGGAAAATAATCACCATTGTCGCCAGGTTAACGAGACGAAATTGTTACTTTGCGGATAATTCGGTGATAATCGGGTGTCGGCGTAATACCGCGGCGCCGAATAATCGGCAGATGGCTGAAGCGATTCGAAGCAAATATCGAACGTGCGTGGAACGTGATTTCTAAGAGGAAATTTCAGTGCACTTGAGGTTAGGTAGGTTAGGTTACTCTACAAGTGGGAAATGCAGAGAAAAACTGCACGACTTGTACCAGAAGCAACTGTTCTGACTAGGAAATGAAGCGATCGCTCAGTACCAGACAACGCCACGCCCCCTCGCGAATCACGTGACCCGAATCAACCAATCGCTAATTTTCGTTGCATCGGCGTTGCACCTGAAGAGGACCGAGTTTCTGGGTTACCCCCGCTAAAATCACTTTCAGTGATAATAAAATTTTAATTCGCTTCGTTTCCGTGAAAATCGCGTTCGTGAAAAACTCAGGTCGAGTATACTCGAACTTGGTTAGTACTCCGAGATAATGAACCGAGCTCGATCTGTGAAAATAAGTCGGGAATGTGGAATGAAATTTTAATTGAACGCTTGGTACACTAACTCCAGACTCGGCAAAAGCGTGGGGAGATATGAAGATTTGTCGAGCACTCGGTTACGAGTTCCACTTCTTAATCGAACAAAGTCGAACTTTACATTTTCTTGAAGAATCCAGATTTTAAACGAGAGATAAACAAATTTTCCGCGGTCAAACTTCGGAACTATTTAATTTGTTGGCGCGTAACAGCTGTACTCGTTATCGTTTCGGTTTTTCGTCGCGTCGATTAACACGACGGCGGATGATTTCACAGATTTTTCACAGCGTCCGCGCCCGATCTTATCTGCCCCGGGAAATATCGCGACGTTTTTGCAACGCTGATAACTCGACGACCTGATGAAAATTGCCGCGTTAATTAAGCCGCTGCTTTGTATCAAACGCGTCCACTAATTGCGAACGCGTGAGCCGAGATGTATTGCGATGAGCTAGATACGGAGGAGAGAAAGAGAGAGAGAGAGAGGTAAAAAAGAGAGAAAGAAACGTTTTATATAGGAGGCTTGCACAGAGTCGCGTATATATAAAAGTCGCGGGCGATTCAGAGTGGAAATGTCAGGTAAACGCCGAACGAAACCGAGATTTTTTTTTCTCTTCAGGTGGTAAATGGGTAATTGACACGATTAATTAACCCCTTTTCCGTGCTGCGCTCTCTTGTTCCGCGTCGTCTCGTTCCGACTCTTCGTTCACGACTCCTAACCTCCAAGCCGGCAGGTTTCACTTGTAATCTCCTATTATTATCTGGCCTGTAATAGAAACCTGACGGGACTTGAACATCGATATCCCTCAAACTCGTCCAGTTTACGGTTACCTCGGCTGCTTCACACGCGGCGATTTCCTCCGTTTCCTACGGTTAACGCGTGACGCAAACGACTCGTGAACCGACCTCTCTAACTTCGAATTACGAAATTTGAGCAAATACACGCGGGACTAACACATCGGTAGTTTCGTGATTTAGCTAACGGTCTCGAACGTTTCGTAGGCCTCTGATAAAGATGTGGTAAAACTGTGGTCCCACTTTCCTTTTGAAATACGACGCTGTCCTGTTCTTTCGAAATTAATTTTCACGGCGTATCGAAATCAACGATTTTTACAACAATAAAACAAGCCTTTGAGCTGTTACTCAAGTCTCTTTAAGAAATAATTTATCATATTATACGTTACTACAATTTTGCAATTTATAATTTTCAACCTCCAAGCAAAGTTTCACTCCAATCTTGAATCTATGTCATTAACATTGTTATTATTATTATTCGATGATACAACAGTTACGCTGTTGCTTTTATCGAGTTGAAAACTCAAATTCTCGACCTGTCGCCTGGCCGTGACTAAGCGATTACACGCGACTCGATGTCGAAGAAATCCATCCTGTCTCTAGTCGTTTCTTCCATCACGTTGCCGCCATCGCAGTATTTCTTCCGCTAATGGGAAAACACGAATTGCAAGGCCCGAGAAGATCGAAACACACAGCCGAGATGCATTTTCTTTTCACGGTACACTTGCGTCACGTGCATACCTACATCGCGGCCGCCGTTGATTCCATTGTTTCGATCGAACAGCCGCGGTCCGACAGGACTACGTTGAAAAAGGAATTTCTCCTCGCGTTTCTGCTCGACAATCGCTTTCTTTCTTTCTGCTTCTTCTTCACCGCGGCCCCCGCGTTCCGCGTTTTTTTCTCTCGTCCGTAATTCGTTCGATCGATGCCGGGGACGTACCGTGCATGTATCACACTGCACGAGCATCAGCGTGTTCCTTCGCGAACATACCGGGCTGAGCTACGTTTATCGGATTAGAGAAAGGATCGGTGAACTGATCGTTCCCCTTGGTTCGAATGACAGGAAGAACTCGTAATTTACACTCTGATTCTTTTAATTTTTTTACCGCATTTGCTACAATCGAATCGAATAAAGTTCCGTGCGTACTTAATGAAAAATTCATTTCGATTTGTTTATTGATCAAATTTATACTTTTTTCTTTTTTGCATTTTTCTACTTTCGTGATCGTAGATCGAAAGTTGAACAGATTGATTCCATCCACTAAACATTATTTTTGTACGTTGCAAACGTTTTGTGAATTACACGCGTTTCTTTTTACTTTCAAATTTTTCATTTCTTTGTCTTCTAGCAAATTCTTTCGACACCTTTACACGTATAATTTATTCAAAACTTGAAAGTATCAAACTTTGAATCTGCGTTACTAAACATTCTTAGTTGATACATTTGTTATAATTGGATAATAAAAATTGAAAATATCAATACTTTTAAATATAAATTGAGAAATACAAATACTTCGAACTATGCACTCGTTGAACAGTCGTGAAACATTTTCAATAAATAAAATATGGCAAGGATTAACAGCTGAAATTATCCGAAAATTACACGGCACAGGGATTAACCTCGATACATCTATCGCCGGATTGAATTGAGAGAACAGCATCAATTTTTTTTCATGCGCTTTAGTGAACGAGATTTCGATAGAAGGAGGTTGCACAAGTGTGTCACTGGGTTCACTCAGGATTTAGGTAACAGTCGAGTTTCTCGAATAAGGGAACACATTTACGTAGGTAGTTTTAGAAAAAGATGAGTTTCAAGAACGAGAATGGTTCAGCACCGGTGCCAGAAAAGTAACACAATCCTCAAAAACTACGTACCACGAAATAGCTCTCACTCATCCAAAGTCAATTTTCAATTATAATCAATGGCCGCAATGATATACCATTACATTTACTTTGCTTATTTATATCGATACAACTAATGTTCACGAATTATATTATAAATTACATTATGAATATAAGATACTCGGATTTTCCCTTTTCACAATTGGATGGTACTTTTGTTAAAATTGATATTAATTTCTGTTTAGACAATTTATTTTAATTATAATGATAACGATTTATATGTGAAATATTTTGATACATGTCAAGGTCCGTCGTTTCCTTTAAACTCATTGTTTTAAAAATGGACGATTTAACGTAAATTAAATATTAAATTGTCACAAATCTACAACAATATACTTATATTTAATTTCTGCTCTAACAGTATACAATTAAATTGCACGAACCTAGTAGTATACAATTCCAACAGTTTATATCAATTTTCATTAAAATTAAATAATAAATATCAGTGAATGATATCGAATACCTCCTCCGAACTTGGAGGAATCAAACATAACGCAGCTGCCCCAAACTACCGAGCGAGGATGTAACACAGTCCATCGTCCAGATTGAATCTACCTCCAGCCTTAATTTTCGTTCGTCGCATCTTTGTTGCTTGCAACATCCTTCGCGATCGTCGATACCGGCCGTAAACGGTAATTGTATCACGCGAAATCCGGCCTTAACGTTGCGGCATAAATCGCGTAGGCAATCTTATGGCTTTGCATACGTTTAAAATACATGGGTACCCTCTGCGGGGGACCGGGCTCATTTCGAATGCGTGGTGGCCCGGGGATGCACGGCGGCCGATTAGCCGAACCGGAATTTGCCATGCCACCGGATCGGATGACTTAGAAACCGTCCTCATCCCTCCCATTTCGGCCATCGGCGTTACACGAATGCTCGAAATTGCCGGCCTCCGCCTCGTTAATTGCGCCTCGTTACGAGAGAGTAGAAGACAAAAACGAAGAGAAGAGAGGAGAAGGAACGAAGAGGGAAGGTTGCACACACGGTTGTTGCGTCGACGGCGACACGCGTGTTCGAGTTCGATGGTTCTGGCTGCCACGGGGTGGTCCCCGTGGTATTTTACCGAGAAAAATGTAGCAAGTTCTTGCGTGCTAAGTGAAACTTTAATTAAGCCGGCCCTCTTTCGAGCTTCACGCGGAGAGTTTTAGAAACAGAGTCTCGGAGACTGGCCGAGTGCCTTGGCGATGCATCCCCGAGAATGCAGTTTCTATATTGCGCGAGATTTCAAATCGTCGATGAATCGTCGTCTGTAAAATTAAATAAAATTCGAATCTTTTTATTCGTGGAATTGCTAAGGATCAGTAAAAATATTTTCAACAACGTTTTGCTACGTATAGAGATTTCATTAGATTTGAGACGTAACGCGTCGTAATTGAGATACAACATGTTGAAGCATGTATGTGCAATACTATATAAAAAAAAGTTACTTTTCGGCCCCAACCCAATGGTAACCACAAATACATGTCATATTTATCTAAAATAAAAGTATTCGAAAGATTTAAACTCCGTATCTATCTCTTCAGTTTCATACGTACGTACGTACGCGCGTTTCACATCATCCACAGTGGACGATGATCACCTTCGAACAAGCATTCGTATCTCTTTACAGATACGTATGTATACGTGCATTTCGCAGCTGCGTGATGGACGACGATCATCTCCGCGAAAATCATTTTACGTCTCCATATCCGGCGGAACACCGAGCATCAACCGGCAACGTCGCGTTTAATGGAATCAATATCCGTTTCTCTGAGAAACTCTCGCGAACTAGAGCGTCGAGACGGTTTTGGCTTTCGACGGTTCCACCGTTTCGACGAGTTGCTCCGCGGCGGCCTTGGTCGGCCGGAAGAGACAGCGAAGTGGGCACGCAGCAGGCAGGCAAGGCGAAACTGGCACGAGGCACGAATTCGATTCGCGCCGGTTCGTGCCGAATTTCCGTGGCCGTGTATGCGCCCCTAATTGACACGGACGGGCGACGGCAGGTTTACGACGTGGTCTAAAGAGGAATTTTCACGGGCGAGAGCCGCGAGGTTTTATTGGACGAGACGCGGTTAAAAGGTTTCCCCCCTTGGTTGCGGAACCTGCCACGCACGCAGGTTTCCCACCCTGCCCCGCGCGCCCCGGCTCCGCGCGTTCTTTCCCTTTCCCTTCCGCGCGCTACCAGCGCGTTCCCCCCTTTTGTCGCTTTTTCGTTTACCCTGCGGTCTTCGGCCGAGTCTTCGTCCTCCTGTTGTCCGAGACGGAAGTGGGTCACTTGGACCACGGCCGACCGCAGAGACAACGCTGACTACGTCGCTGAATTGAATTTATCTGCGCCGTCGTGGCCCCGTGCATCGCGACGTAATCGAGTTCGACGTCGATCGAGCGTATCCTCTCGATACCGAGCCTGCCTCTTGCCCTCTTTCGCGCTCTCTCTAGACCCTGTTTCCCTTTGCTCGAGAGCAATTTCGCTCGAGAGCCGGAGGGTTGAGAGAGCTCCGGCGGTGTTGCGACGCTGCGCGTTGAAATTCGTCAACTCGCGAGGCACGAGCGACTTGCGTCGTGGAATGAATTTTGTTACACTTTTTTTTAAGAAATAATTGCCGTAAGCAAAAAAGAAGATGGCCTCTTCCTTTGGATTTTATTACACTCACTTTAAAAAAAGAGTAATGTACGCGATGCTCGATATCCTTTTTTTTTAATTTTATTACACTTATTTCTTTTATTTATTTAAAAATAATTGCGTATAACGTAAAAATGGCATATGCGACCCTCACTCGATGGATAGGAATCGTACAACGATTCTGTTGAATTTGTCGAATTGAAACTTCCAACGTTTAATTTACTTTTAAATCGTTAATTTCAACTCGATCGAAGGACGTCAAAGCGCATTGTCGATCAATCAGTGACGTTATCCGTCCAAAATCCCCCTTAAAAACATCAGTCCGTAGAAATCTCAAATCCATTTAATTTTCCTAATTCTCTCCGTGATTACTTTATCCCCTTTACTCTCGAATCTTTCGCGAGCCCTGCTTCTGCACGCTGCACTCGAGATGGTAACAAGTGGGTCGCTGGTTCGGACGAGGCAACGGCTCATTTCGATAACGAATTGAATATATTTGTAGCAGAGAGAAGACAACCGGCGTAATGTCTGTTTTACACCGTGTCAGGCAGTGCAACACGCAGCGAGCCGCGCAGACACGCTGCACGTTACGGAGAAATAGGGAGAACCAAGGCGATCGCGTTGGGAATACGCGTATCTCTCTCAAGATTTACAACGTTGCGTTGGTCGTAAAGTTTCCGTCAATCATACGATAAAGTCCGAAGAACGGTTTCGTTGGCGGCAGACAGGTCGTTTCGTTTTAGTACCCCCGTTACGGTTCTGTTGGACGATTGGACGAGTTGGACACTGCTCAACCGATAATACGTATTACCTTGGAAGGACATTGGAGAGTTGGAATGCTTCTAACGTTTACGTATTGGATTAATACGCATCGAATGTCTCGAAAATTTCAAAAGTCTCGGAAGCTTCGATACTCGCGAGTATTCAATATCTCAGTACCGTTTCGATCATTTTTTATTCAAAGCTGTCATCATTATTGACGTAGAATATCAAAGCCTGAAACACTCGGATTATCAAGAATATAGAAAACTTAACAAGATCATTAAAGAATTCGCAGATTTTGAAACTCAAGAATATTGAAATGGTTCGAATTTCCTACCAAATTTATGAAAACTTTCACGCATCTGGAACAATTCGAACTCGTCGTCAGACATTCGCGAGTTTCGAACGTCGAACCGAATTTGCAACGATTCGAATTTACCGCCAGATTTAAACTTTCGCGCGTTCTGTCTTCTTAATTATACTTTATCGAAACGATTCGAGCGATTGCCGCTGAATTTACCAGGACTTTCGCGAGTATCGAGTCACCATATTTTTTCGCAATGAGCAATTCAAAGCGATTTCAAGTGCTCCGAATCGAGATTACGCGCAACGCGATCGAAGGATTCGTTTCAGCGTGAAGCTGGCAGAACGCTGAATGTCGAGGAGATAGTCGAGCCTCTCGCACAGGGTCGACTCTCTCTTCTTAATTATCGACCACGTCGTCAACGGTATTCCCGTTCTCGTCGTGGCTCCTTCACGGGAACGTACTTGCGTTTAATTGCTTTTCAAGGACAGAGAAACGACGGAAACGGAGGGAGCAAACGGGCGATCGATCTGCAGAACGAGCCTCGTTCGTTTCACGTGCTTTTTCTTCTTTCACTTCTTTGCTTCGTTTCTTCCCCCCCCCTCCCCCTTTTTTTTTTTCTCGCATATGTTTTATTTTTGCTCGCGCAAGAAGTTCGATGGTGGTTGAATTAATTAAATGGAAGACTCCGTCGTCGACACTTTGGTCGTGCTCCCCTCGTTCAGCCCTCAGAATTTCCATTAAACTCAACGAACGCACGCGCGGTGATACGCGGTGTCAGACGTGGGGCAATAAATTTTAATTAACTCGATCTACCAACGATAACTACCTTCGCCAAAAGTCTTTCAACAGGATTCGGATACAGTTAACCGCGGACGTGACGATCGGCCATCTTCTCTCCGATGTCCGCCCCTGTGCACTTCGTGGAACACTGCGATTCACGCGAAATATCGAAAGATTCGTCTCTGTCGAAACAAAATCTTTTTCACCTGACTTGCACGTTGATTTGAGAAATCATGTTTGCAGAGAGACGTAACAAAATACGTCGATTGATGACTGATTTCGTTTGTCGAATCGCTTTTTGATGCTGCTTGTGTTTCGCGCAGTTCCAGAGTCTGTTCCAGAATTTTGTTGCAGTTTGTTTTGCTCTTGCCGATGTCGATATTTCATCGCGACGCTATTTGGGTTTTCAAAATTTTAAACTAATTGCACAGAGTCTACAGACTCTACTCAATCGATACACAACGCGTTTCACTTGCGATCAGATTAAAACAATTTTAGTTCGCTTAATTCAGTACGTGTATTTCAACCGTACGTGTATGAAAGCATCCGTCGACAGTGAGATAGAAAATAAATTGAAATTAACACTAGAACTACCAGAGTGGTCAAAACGGCCAATTTTTATATACCGAAATTATTTCCCGAAATTGTCGAAATTTTATAAATTTACAACAGTATATTTTTAGTAAATCGAGCGATCCTCGCACCTTAATTTCTCTACCCGAAAATTTCCACTTGCCGATAGATCCAATTTAACTGCAAGCTAAATATTCCAAAATTAACTGCAGTGACAAAGTTCGTTGCTTATCAAGTAAATTACTCGAGCCTTTGATACTTTAACGATAGTATCGATTGTTCCAACGTTGAAACGTTATTCGACAAAATTTGGAACACGACGAGGAGCGAAGCGGAGGTATTTCGGAGGGAATTTCCCGAAGGCTTGGCGACCCGCTGAGAGGCTATACGTTAGGGAGTCGGGATCGAGAACCACTATCCAAGCATCGATAACGTCCACGCATTCCTGCAACGTGTCGCAGAAACGCGAAGAAAAAGCGGCGGCAACACGCGATAACGGTTGCCGGGATCTTCGTCGTGTCACTGGGTCGCAATACACATTTTCTAGCGGCATTTTCTGACCCCGCTTCCTTCTCTCTCTCTCTCTCTCTCTCTCTCTCTCTCCTCTCTCTCGTCGCGTCCGTTCACCACGGGTAACACCGGAATGATGATAAATACAAGGAGAAACATTTCCTAGGGGAGATATTAATTTGTTTCGTCGAGTCGAGTCAGCGAGCATGAAGCAGCGGAGACGCGATGTTATACGACTGCACGTGCACGCTTTACGTGGCATTTTGTCATTTTCACATTGGCAACTTTGTACCTCGCCGTGCGCGTCGCCCGGAGCTGCGCACGCGAGTGTACGTGGCACCTTGGAATTTTCACTTGGTGTTTCGTTCAGAGATCTGGAAACTAACTGAATTCGAACCGATGTTCGTGAGAAATCAGAGATTTAGGATTCGTTGTTACCTGTGAGAACCTAACCTAAACCTAACCTAAACCTTCGATGGATACTTAAAATCAGAATTGTCCCAACTGTAAATGCGCATTGTTGCATTACTGCAATATCGAAACCACAGTAATTAGATTGTATTAGATTTACACGCAAATTTATGTGTTTGTTAATTGTCAATTTTAATAAGTAAAATTTTAGTTTACTTTAAAAAATAAAAATTAAGTAATCGCTAAATATTTTCGATCGTTAGATACAGTATGATATATGCTGCAGTTTATTTTAGATATTTCAATTTCGAACGTAATCTAAAAAATTCAAGATTCGTCACTATTTGTGAGAATCTTCAGTAATAAAGTATCGAGCAACTGAAAAACTGTTGAAAATATTTAAAAAACTCGGAAATATTCTGATTGACAGCTGTTCCGTTGGTTCGGTGTTACTTTTATGTTGTAGACACGTGCAAATGTACTGCTGCACTTTGAAAAATGAAAATTAAACGGTCACTAAATACTCTCATATGTAATTCCCAGACTCTGAATCCTCGATTTTCCTCTCATCTAGAATCCAGTCCCTTGGAGAAAATCCATACGAAATTTTTCCGCTCGATCTTTAATTTGGCCAACGAAACTCGTAACAGGTGGAATTAACCATCGAACGAAATCCATCGTAACGTGTAGCGGATCGCGAGGCGCAATTAAAACGAGCCGCGCCGAGATTTATCATCGCGAGGCTAATTAAAAAACAGAGGGAAACGAGCGAACGTCCGTTCCGTTCTGTAAAGCGGCATTGGCCCAGTAAGGATCTCGGTGCAACATTCGGCTGTAAAATTACCATTCGTTTCGTGAGCTGCGTTCTCTTCCAGCTTCGAGATTTCGCTCGGAGCGCGGTCGAGTCCCTCGATTTATCTCATTCAGCCAATCGCCGAGCGTTCTTAGAGCTGCCGACCGTATTTTTCGATATATTCCCTCCGCGAAGCGTCTCTGTGACGCTTCAGCGCAATCTGGCCACGCTCCAACGTTCTCCCTCCCCCTCGTCGTCGATTCTGCTTTGTGTACTGTTCCACGTCGAGTGAATCTCGTCGATATTTTGAATATCGTTCCCGCGAATGGAGGGTTTGAAAGATTCAGTTTCAAAGCACGTGGAATAGGAATTGGATATCGAGAGAGGGTTTCGGAATCCAACACCTTTAAAAGTGTTTGAAAATAAAAAGTGACACTGTCTTTAATTCATCTTTTTAGTCTTGTTAAATTTGTTTGCCAAGCTTTCGCTGCTGCCACGGTCACTATTTTTTGCACTAACAAAAATAAAAATTTTATAACTGTATCGCGTTTTTTGTGTTCGTCTTTTGACAGGTACCCTATGGAGCAAAACCGGGTTTTCGCATAATCCAGCCTCCGAGGAATTTTACTTTCTCGCGAGTCCAACAATTTTTTTCAAAGAAGTCTGGTCATTTTCTTATCGCGTGAGATCCAGTTAACATATTTAGTCTCACGCGAATTTCTTTCTGTTTTGTTTTAAAATTAAACTAATTTTCGTAAAATTTCGCTGACGATAGATATTAATTCGATCGTGCGAGAGACATTTCGTCCGCCAAGTACGGGTTGCTATCGCCAACGGCGAATAACGTTACGTAACACGCGGCAATTTTCCAAATCACGAGATCGTCCGTGTGATAAAAGAACGACAAAGCGAGACAGAGAGAGAGAGAGAGAGAGAGACAAGTACGAAAGTGTGTGTGCCGGTTGGCGGTTTCGTAATAACGCCGAATGAGAAGAGGAAGCAAATGAGAGGAAAAAAGGAAAAACAGAGAAAAAGTAGATGGAAATTGCGGGTGGAAACGAGCCGGGTGCATTGTTTGTCACGGGCGACGATCTTGACGCTCTGGCCGCGCTTTACAAGCACGTACGCGCGTGTGCTCGTTTCGCGGAACGTTGAAACAATCGCGGCCATGTTCGGAAAGCTTGGCAAAAGCCCGATGAGAAGGTTGAGGTGCCAACGTTAGTTTGGACGTGCGTCTGCCGTCTCTTTAATTCCAAGTTTAAACGGTGACAAAAGTGCAAATATCTTTTCGACTGTTAGCCAACTAACGACAAAGGATTGAACGTAATTAAATTTTTAAGCGTTTTTAAGTCTTATCGAGTACAACGACTCGCGCCAATTATTGAAACTGTTACAATTACCACTTTGTCGACAAAAATTCGAGAAATCGCAACATTAACTTTTGCCTTGTATTTAAAGTTCAATAAATCATGCAGGAGTTGTTGCAAAGGAGAGACTTCAATCTTCAAATTTATGGCAGATCAAGTCGTGAAAAAATTTTCCCAATGTTTCTGCGTACTGCGACAATTTATAGCGTTACAGTCTTCGCTCTGCTATCTGCTGCGTGGCGTAAAAACAAAATGAACGATGCATTTTGAAAGTAGAAAAAGAAGATACGACTTTTTCTAAAAATAAAATTATGACAGTGCTCGAATATTAATCACTGCTCACTATCAAATCTCACGGAACTTGAATGAAATATTTAAAAGAAATTTTAAACAAACAATGTACTTTTTGAGCAGTAAAATTTTCAAGTATACTTTATCTTTAAATTACTAGGCAATAGATGTATGTAGTGACACAAACTATATGACTATAGATCTAGTTGATTTATTTTAGTGGTAAAATTCACACACTCTTGCCATAAATCGATCAGATATACGAATGATACGTATTTGCTAAATTTCCTCTCGAAAGATTCCTCGAAATTTGCAGCAGGAAGAGAAAACGCAGGAGCGTGGCGTGTCCATTGACCCGAAGCGACTAAGATCGAGAAAGATCGACATTTCTGAATGAACGAACTGTCACTGGCCTGAAACGAAAGCCCGAGTCTGCTTCGCAACGACGCGCGTGGGTCGACACAACGGCGGGGACAATGGACACTGGTGAAAGTTTGCACGCAGACGAGATGCACAGGCATTCGTCTCGGTGGATACGCGCCGAGAACAAAAATCTTTCGTCGATTCTGCCGAGGAAACGTTGCCAACTACGGATTTCGCGAACAGAGGGAACGCTGAAAACGACGAAAACTCGCTCGGAGCATCTAACCTCACAGGCTTCAGGAATTTGAAACCCGAGTTTCTTAATTGCACCGAATTTGCATCGAATCTTCCGTCAATTTTTGCACATTTGGAATTAACGTCGTTCTTTCTTTGCTACTTATTTCGCCAAATTTCGAAAGAGACGAGAACACGTAGTTGCAGAGTCGAATTTGCGAAAAATGAGACGGGTGACTCGTCATACCCTTACTGTATAATGTAAAAATATGAAAATTCTGTAATATAGAATCTTCACATTCTATTTATATTCTACGATATATTCTAGTTATGTTTGATACATAATATAAGATGAATCTTCAAATGATATTTTCCAGTATAAATATAAAGCGAACAAATTCTTCATCGAGAAATGTAACGTAACAACGAACGATTTGAGCGTTTCTTAGAAATCGCCTCGGTGGTTCATTCAACTATTTTCGCCACTGAACGTTCGAAAGTCCACTGAAACCAACGAAGAGAATATTATTATTTCGTCACGTCGTTTAATAAGATCCGTTCGGTCTTCGAGTAACAAGCCCGGATTGTCGGCAATTTTACAATTTCGAGTTTCTGTAGAAATGCGAGAGATTCTGCCGAGAGAGAGTCGACTTCACGTTTGACTCGCCTCCAACCTCGTTTCTCACACGTAAATGGGGGAAACGATTTGCGAGTGAATGGCTAACCGTTCACCTCGGGGCCAGAATCTTTTTCTCTGTCCCGAACCACTTGTCCCTGTCATCCCCGAAATTGCATGCGCGAGTGTTGCACGCGAACAGAGACACCTCGTTTCGAAAAAACCTCCTCGAGTACTTTTATCGATATATTCTTTCTTCTTTGAGAAGAAGTCGCCCCGTTTATGCGTTCGACGCGACGTTCAGCAATTTCACTCGCCCAGAAAAACCCCCCGCTGGACGCGATCCCTGTCCATGTTGGCGGTGTTTGAACGCACCTAACCTAACCTAAATGCCGTGTCTTTCGTCTTACCATACCAAACCACTAAACCACGTCTTTCTTTTTTTAACCATATTTTACCATTATAATTACCATTGTAATCAATCATGTGTTTTTATCTCATCGTTACGGAATTTTGAAGGAAGGTGTACTTTTTGATTAGATACACGGTCTAATAGCCAATGATAGTTCAAAATTTCAAATTTAATTTAAACATTAAACGTTGCAATTTGTCGAATTACTTAGAGATTGTACGTACGATCAATCAGTCTGAATTCTGTCTGAATACCAAATCTAAAAAGACGAAGAACCAAAAAAATTATTTGTAACCGAAACAACTTGAAATTTTAAGCAATTGGCCAGTGATAATTCAAATTTTTTTAAACTGAATGTACTTTGCTCGTGAAAAACATAGTCAAATTTTCACAATGCGATTCGCCGAGTTACTTAAAGATTCTGTGTGCTGTGAATCTTAGTGTATCAGACAAGATCGATCAAATCCACCTGATCTATCTATTTCTTCTAATCTACACAGGGAAAAGAAACGAAGGGTCGAAGAAATATTTCCAACCAAAACGCTTCTCCGATCATTCATCGACTCTTTTAAAAATCCCTCTCAGATTTGATCTATCGACCAAACGAATTTAACGTCATTCGAACGAAAGAAACTAACCATTTCTCGGCGGCGACGTTTATCGGGGAAATTTTCAAAAGGGCCGCTACTTTCAGTTGCCGAGGAAAGTTTCAATACCCGGCCGGGGTATTCCAGCATTTCGAGAGCCGAGCGGCGAGGTTTAAAGCGGAGGTTCCCATCTCGGTGGAAACGTCAAGGAAAGTTTGTCGCGATTGAGAGCCGATTGGACGAAGTTCCGCTTTATTCGTCGATAAAGCGGAGTCTCGTTCCTGGATCGCTTCGCCGTCAATAGCCTCCGATAATCGGGAACTGTGGCTCGAAGCTCCCTCCCCCTCTTTTGCCGCCACCATCGCGGAAAAATTGCCGACGCTCCTTTCTGTCCGCCGTTCTTTTCACTCGCACGTGGATGTTTAATCCGCGCGATCTCGATGGAATTTAATCGAGCAGGACGTATTACCGTTTCGACGCGATTCAAAGGGAAGAGGGGGGGGGAGGGAGAGACGCGGCCTGGATCTCCATCCACGCATGTTTTCTCCCTCTGTGCCGGCAGTTTCCATTTATTCGACGTCACGGAACAACGTCGTATAACCGATCCTCCCTCCAGTTGCATTGTTAAGAGATACGAAACGTATCTCTACGACGAAACGCTGTTTTTTGCTGGATGATTTACTGCCTATAAATCGTCGGCCCCCGGTTTTTCGTTATTGCGCCGGGTATAACGGAGGCACGCTTTGAAACGTCGCGACATCTTTCGCGTATACGTGTCCGCAATTCGTTAAAAGCGCCGTCGATGAATTCGCGAAGGGCTTGTCGAACTTTTTGGACTCGGTTTCTTATTGAGAAGACTCCAAGGTAACGTGTTTTCACGATTGCGATTGTACAGCGAGGGTACGAAAGACAGTATGTGTCAAGGATCGGGATTTGCTTCGTAAGAACAGTGGACTTTGCCTGAAAATTTTACAAATGTACGAATTTCAAAATTAAGATAAAGAACGAACCGATTCTTCAAAGATCAAAATGAATATAAAATTACGAATAATGAATTTTATATAAAACTCAGCTCCACCAAAAATTTTATAAATGAATTTTAAGATTAAGATAAAAAGAATGTAAAATTCATCATGAATAATATGAATAATGAACAAAAATATACATCTTGTGTAAAATTCGTCTTCGTAAAAATAGTGGTTTTCGTCAAAAATTTTATAAACAATGAATTTTTACTCAGTCTTCGTCCCGTCTTGGGATTGATCAATTCCCAATTTCCAAAAGATTGGATTCGCGTTAGTTCACAATCACAATCTAATGAATAATGCAAATAACGAGAAGCTAACGTGTGGCCAAAAAGTGGAAGTGATCGGTTCGGCTTGCGAGAGATTATCTTATCGAAATCAGTTAGAAATCAGAGATTCTCTATTGCGCAATTTTCCTTTCCCACGATTCACGAGGTCGAGAGGCTCGAGGTTTTCCATCCGAGACTTTGGAGGAAGGATCGCTTTACGCGAGCACCGTGAGAAGGTTTCCCCGGTAAAATTCAATCAATCTGTGTCGGGAGTACTCGGCAACCGGGCAAAGTACGTCGGCCAATAACGGCAGCATTTGCCGCGTAAATTCGGTGTTTCCCCTCCCCCGCCCCCCACGAAAATAACGAGAAGCTAACTAGAAGACTCTCGTTGATCGCGATGTTCCAATTATACGGTGTCCTTCGTTACTGCGACACATTTGAATATAACGTCGAGAGTGAGTTTGAGAATGCGTAGTGTTTCTAAATTAGTATTCGTCACTTAACCTCTGTTGTAACTATTGTACATTATTTGTTTATAGATTTTTCTCGACAGAGCGACGAAACTGATAGTAGCAGTAGACGCGCGTAACGTTGTATAAATACAACAGATCCTTGAGCAGCTTGCGTCTATATTTTTGCGTAACCAAAGTTAATAATCGGCTGATAATTTGCACAGTGTTGCAAATTCGTGTATAATGCCGTTATTAATGAAGCGAACGTACGCATTTTAAATGGGCACGGTATAGAATTATTTTGAGGTTATGTTTTCATATTTCTGTGCTTCTTGTATTTCGAGGTTATGTATGCTTCGAACGAAAGTCAAAGTGTGCTTCGATACGATGCAGAACAATTTTGAACAATTAAGTCGTGAGCGTAAAATTGATAAATAGACTGTGGATCTTTATTTAAAGAAACTTTTTAACGCACAATTGTATAGACGTGACGATGTATGAAGTATCCGGAGCATCGCACATTCCACAATTCTTTTTTTTTAATAGACTTAATAGATATACCAACAAGAGGATAAACTCAGCGCTCTCGGATTTAAAGGTGAACGTAAAGAGAGAAAATCTCTCTGGAATTCGTTATCGCGGATCAGACCGGGGCGGTGGAATGAGTCCTGTCTGTCAGTTTCTGTCGCGATTAGTCGCGTCTAGCAGTGGCGGGAAGAAAGAGCGGATCCGAGCGGGTCCGAGCGGTGAATTATTGTCGGAGAGTGCCCTGGGAATCTTCGCCGGGGCTTCTGGTCGCTTTGTAAATTGGGTCGAGGCAATTTCTATGCAAAGTATCGGCAAAGCGAATTCTCGAGCGAAGGCGAACAGAAGCCGCGCTCTAATCAGAGTGCAAGCGTCGTCGTGACACCCCGGCGTGTACGTGCGCGTCGTCGGGCTTTCTCATTTGCCACTCGACGAGGATTTTATTGCCAGTCAAAATTACGGACGGACACGTTCCGCCTTGATGAATCTCGTCCCTCGTACGAGATTACGCCGGAACGCACGAACGGGAACGTTTCATCGCCATTGAAATGCAATTTCACGTAACGTATATATAGCGTGTCGCTGGCAAAGCTGCTTGGCGCTGAAAACATTTGTGCCCGCGTTCTATGTGTGTCGCGTGGAACATTTTGAAATCTCGTTTACCGTCGTAACGAGTAATCTTGAAATTTACACAATTTCCATGCTTGCAATAATAACTGTCTATCCAGGAAAATGTCGATATAATATTCGTGACATTGATCAATAATATGCATACATTGTATAAATTGTCACTCAATCGATAATTTATCGGCAGCGTTACGGGTATTTCAGTTTCAAGAAAAGTCGAACAAAAATTTGAAAATTCAAAAAGATCGAAAGTTAGAAAGTTAAAAAAAAAATTTTTTTAAATTGCAAATGATAATGGCGATCTGTCCCAGCCTCGATGATGATGAAAAATAGAATCTGATGACGTAGAATGATCGAATACAACATAAATATTAATATACTATCACGCACTTTCACGCACGATCCTGTTGCGCAGTGTTCCATCGATAGCATGCAAATTGAAAATAAATACAAATAAACAGCACGAGATAGAGAGAGGGAGAGAGAGTGTGTGTGTGTGTGTGTGTAGGTAAACAAACTGAAAACACGATTGCTATCGACGAGATTTTCGCCGGATGAGAGTCTCTGAGCCGCTCAGATGGGTTCGGTTTCGTCGAAACGATCGCAGTTCGACGAGTTTGTTTGCTCTGTCAACAAGCTGTTTGATAACGAAAGTAATTTACAACACTCGAAAAAGAAATCATTAGTAAATTATCATCGAGTCAATATTTATCGTGCAATGTTTTGCGAACACAGGCCAAAATTGATCGATTTCTCGGAGTTGGATTCCTACACATTAAAAACGCGCCGAAAGGAGATTTTGTTCTCGATGATCAGACGCGTCCCAAGCATTCGTTTCACTGGACAAAGATAATATAATCCAATGAACAAACCATGGATTTTTATGCAAAATCAGATTTTTGAGAATATAGTTAAAAGAAAAAATAGACAAATAATGTTACAGAAACCACTATACTTTCGGTACTTTGTACATTTTTTTATATTATAATTATTACGTGTAATCTCGCGCTTTAAAATTTTTAAGTCTGCCGAACGAGAAATAACACGTCAGTTCAGAAGATGCTCATAGTTTGAGATATTTCTAAATTAATCGCTGCATTTCATGGTGATTAAACAAAATGAAAATTTGAAGTAAACAAATGTCGAATAATGCGAGATGAGCTGATAATAATTGCTTCGAATTTTAAGTAGGTGATGCATAATGTAATTATTTCGAATTTCCGGCAAGCTGATACATTAATTCGAATTCCAATGACTTGATACAATTACTAGACTACAGCTTCCTGTTTCGTACCATAATACGAATAAATGTGTATTAATAGACTGTGATATTATTCGAATAAATATATTAAATTTCCGTCGCTCCGATATAATTATTTCGATTTTCAATGATTGTTACATTATAGTTGGCATGTAATAACTGTCGACTTCGGTTTCTTCTATAGAACGTGCACGAATGAATAAGCAAAATTATTAATCGACGAAAGTATTAACAGATCGTAACATCAAATACATAATACGTATCACGTACTAGTTCAGTAATATTTACTGAATCAACAGGATTGATAAGATATAATAACATCAGCAATAACTGAAATTCCGACAAATACTCGAGACTTCGAAGCAGAGCACGAGCATCTCCGAGCAGTGTACAATGGCGGAAATATTCTGATAGCGGAAAGCGAAGGGAAGTCGCGGCGGGTCGCGCGGGATAAAACACGTCATCGCGTGTTCCAGCGAGGTCGAAGCGCGTATCGAAGCGACGATTTATCGTCCTCGGAGGACGACTCCCGTGTGTGTGTGTGTGTGTGTGTGTCTGTGTGCACGGCAGGCAGGCAGGCAGGCTCGTAAGTTCTCGCCCGAAAGTTCGCTCTCGAAGCCAGATATATTTCCACCCGGGTTGATCCCGTGGCACGGTGCCGCGATATACAGTTACGAAAGTTGCGTAACAGGGCCCCGAACAGGGGCCGTGGCCACGTTGTAAATATATAAAAAACTAACGGTACAGGCCGCGCACCGTGAACATTGTGCCGCGGCCACCCTGCCGCTCGTTATCGTCGCCTCTCAATCGTTCCCCGACGGTTAATTAGCCGTCTCGAATGCCTCCTTATCGCGCTTGTCAAATCGCGAATAATTGATTCCTGGAATCAACGGCGAATCCGCGCCGCGGATTTTCGAGCAATTTTACATTTGTTGTTGCAACGAAATAGCAATTTGCCTCGTAATATCTCTGACTGCCTGCTTTGTCTTGAACATTTTACACAGTTTTACACAGTTTGCGAACGTGTGACTTGTTTTCTGAATTTTTCCAGCGAATCGAATCCCCCCCCCCCCCAAAGGAAATGCGTAAATCGCGAGAAATTGCAGAAACAAGCGCGATCTTTGTTTCGGCGAGTTGGCAAACCTCGACGCAGAGAATTCACTTCGATTGGTCGTCGAAGCATAAACAACGGAAAAATGGGAACCGTGGGAATTTCCAAACGACGATTTTCCTGGGATTTTCGGTGGATTTCACGGGAGGGAAGTGGGTGGGGAATCGCACGAAACTGCACGATCGAATCGCTTGACACGAATTACATCGTAGGCTCAAGGTTGTCCAAGAAACCTAAATTTACTCAACTGTCGTCGGATCGGCTTTACGGCTGCCGGTCGAGAAAGTCCGCGCGCGGCCTGGAAATCGGTCTCCATTAAGAAGGCAATTACTCGGGAATAACGAGTATATATACGTTTGGAATCGCGTGCCGGCGCGATAAATAATCGCGAGATCGTTTCGGGGATCGGTGATCGGGATGGATCGGATCGTTTCAGCAAAACCGTTTTCAACCGGGAACGAGAGCCTCGTCGAGAGGAGAACGACACCTGGCCACCTGGATACCTCATCTTCAAAAGTGAAAACGAACGGCGCTGTCGCTCGTTCCTCGAGAATCTTGACACCGAATAAAGAATAAAAACGTTGCCGCGTTGGCTCGACGGGGGATAGTGGGAAACACCAAGGGGGGGAATAAACGGTTGTTGGTTGAAACGAACGCGATGATATCTTTCATACGTACGTAGAGAGTCGTACGCGTCGGCTAATTCCAAGGCGTGTTCGACAGCCGGGTCTTCGTCGTTTCGTGCCTCGTCGAGCCTCGTCCTCGTTTCCGCGCGGCTTTCGTGGTGCGCGCGGTTCGAAAAATGCGCCGAGCTTCCTCTCTCTTGCTCCCTCTCTCTCTCTCTCTCTCTCTCTGTTCCTACGCTGTATGGCAACCTATGGCAACGTATTTTAAGACTGCCAAAGGAAAATAATGCGTTCCGCGCGACTTGCCACGCCGCACATGCCTCCAGAGACCGCCTCGTACATTCCGCGAACGATGCGTACTTGCGGAAAAACGTACACCGCTCTCGTGGATCTCGCGATGAGTTTCGGTTTCAAGACACGCGTGAATTTCATAAAAATCTGATTTGAAATTTCGCAGAACACCTTTCGTGAGTTGATTATCGATTAGTCGATTTCGTAGGAGTCACCGTGAAATTTCATGAAATTTCGTTACGAGACTCCAAGTGTGGAAAACGACATAAAATCGCGATAATTTGAAATAATTTTTTTTTCTTCCGTCGTTTCTAGAGTTTCTAATTGCGAGCGTACAGGAAGGAAGAATACCGATCGATAACTTCCTCGAAACCCACTTACAGTTGGATGATTAATTTGGATACACTCGGACTTTTAGTTGTTCTTTGATAATTAAAGTTAATCCTCGCTCGCTGCAATTTCCTCCGCAGCTAAAGTTTTTCGTCCCTGACCGCTGCTAATGACCGCTAGCGAGGTAGCACGTCTGGCTCGTAAAGATCGTGTGTAACGAGAGATCCATTCTTCAGACATCATTTGTCAGGAGAAAATCATTTAGAGGCGATAATAAGGAAGAGTTTTTTTTTCTATAAAACGACCGAAAATTCGAATTTATTTAAAAAAGAAAGTGGCGAAAAATCATCTATTCTAGAGAAAAGATGCAATCCAAAATATACACCGTGGAATCGAGTCTAAGAAGTCTTTGAAGAAATAGAAACTCCCGAATAACGATCAGACAATTCATTTACAAAAAAAAAAAAAAAAAAAATGCTGAAAAATCATTCCTTTTTTTAGAAAGAAGATGCAATGCGAATTAACCTTGAGAAAGAGTCTTCGAAGAGAGACGTTAGAAAAACGTCCTGAAAGAGTGAAAACTCCCGAATGTGATCGAACGATCTGGGTCAAGCGGATTCCTCCCCCAGCGATCTCTGATACGAAAGACGTTGTTGTATCCGGCATCGCCTACGCGTCTCAATTATCTGACCCGTGAAAAAGCTCGATCTCTCCGGGACTCGATCTGGTTGCGCGATCTGAATGTACACGTCGCTCGTTCGCAATAGCGCCGAAAGGATCTCAGGAGGGCAAGTTTCCTCCTACGAGATTACATTAGCATGTTGAACGAGGGGCTCGGCGCTCTCGACGATGATGCGTCGCATTCGCCGCGGTGCCATTCACACACAGTGGTTCGTATTCACGGCTTGTTGTCCGTGATCGCGAACGCGGTTCCAGTTCGAGCGGAGGCAGTTGTTCACCCTCGGCAAACAATCAATTATCGCCGTACGGCTGCCACACGCGGTCTCCTTCGTTCGCGTCGACGTGAACTCGCTGACCTCCCCCTCCGCGAATTTGATTTCGTCGGCGTCCTCCGCCTCCATTAGCGATTAAACGGCCGCGCTTGCCGTTTGCCGAGACAATGCACCTCGCTAATAATAGGCGATCGACGCGTCTCGA
Organism: Melipona beecheii; assembly: GCA_032399605.1. Classification (NCBI taxonomy): domain Eukaryota; kingdom Metazoa; phylum Arthropoda; class Insecta; order Hymenoptera; family Apidae; genus Melipona; species Melipona beecheii. The sequence continues at coordinate 7,348,103 of JAUCMO010000291.1, read as the reverse complement.
ATTAAAGGGCAAGCGCGCTAGATCGTGATCTTCGTCGTGCACTCGACAGGCCAGCCAGCCTGCTCCAAAATCGTGTACCACGGGAAATTAACTGATGTTTCCAGCTCCGGATCAGGCCATGTCGACGGATTGGTATCTCGACCGAGTGAAACATCGATGACTTACTGATTAATCTCGCTGTCGGGGCTCGATTAGGATCAACAATGGAGATCCCTCGATTTTCTTTCTTGTTCTACCGTTTCGCTGCTGTTGTACCGTTCGATCATTTTATTTCTCGAAGCATATCGTATATCAGGTAGCAGATCACGGGTGATGTTTAGGGTTGTTTGTAACTGTTCATTTATATTCTATCAAATATTTGTGGTATTTGCGTTTATTCTACTCACTTGATAAATGTGTTTCAACGAATAGAAGATACTAGCAGATGATAAATTTATTATTATGTATTATTATATATCGTATTATATATTATTTATATTATTTATTATAAATTGAATTCGTTGAATTAATTTGTTTTTCAATATCGAACTAATTGAAAACGTCAAGAGATGCTGATGAAGCACGTAACAATGCACTGTAAATAACAATTGCTAATTGCAAACGGTACAGTTGTCGACTATCTGACGGCGATTGGCCTTGAAATGAAGAAAATTTCAATAAACGAAAGAGCATTTAATGGTCGCACATTCGCAATTTACTTTTTCCGAATGCGATCAATATTTCACTGGTCGCTGCCGTGCTTGAAAATGGCAAAGACGATTCAGGTTGTTAATCAACATCTACGGACGCGATTAAACTTCTATTAGCGGTGCGAATAGATATCTCGCAGAAGTGAAACGTAGAAGGCCTGCAGAGTTCAACTTTAATGAATTTAACTTGTTTAGTTTTAGTTGGAACGGACGAGGACGAGAACAGGAAGCGTCTACGAAGAATTTTACAATTCCATTAACGGCAAACTCTCATCAATAGATATCAACGGGCTCTTTTCTATTTTTATTCTCCTAGTTACGGCTAGAGCTGGGTCAGGTTGCCGCTAACAATGGATAGATATCTCACAGGCGTAAATCGCCGATGTTAACAAGTGAGTTAATCCGATCTTGCTCGTTTTGCCGTAGAATTCAATTACGACCGACAACGGGCAGTCGCAACGTCTACACGGCGGAATTTTTTCTAAATTTCCATTCCTTTTCGATCGTACACGTTCGATCGCATTACCATTAAACAGCGAACGCGGCTATCCCGCCTGAGTAGAACATCGATGACTTATAAAGTCAACGATCTTCAATTAAGTTTGATTTAATTAAGTTTCGTCGGAGAACTTTTCCCCGTCCTCGTTCTCCCGGACAACCTGGAATCACTCCGCGAGGCTTACAGAGAAGCTTGCAGCAAACATTTCTTGAATTGACATTCACCTTTGCTCGAGCGACGTTTAAAGATTTTTAACAACGACGATAAGGAAGGAGATGACATCGTTAAATTCTGGCTCCGAGGAAAGCATCGTCGTAATTTTCTTCGACAGTGACGAGCTTGTCAGAATTGAACGCTGTATACATCTATGACAGATCTAAGTCGTGTCGGGATTCTAATTAAAAAAGTACAAATTTTTTTCTCGAAGAAATCTCGGTTTTTAAAAGTGACAACCTCTTGGACGGTCTCTGAACGTTTTCTCGAGACGAGAGAACGACTCCAAACTTCTGGGAAACAGTAGAAAACGCGTCGCTAATTTAAATTAATACAATTAATACGGAAGAGCGCAGGGAACTCGCAGAATAGTGAACGTAGAAATATAGAGAAAAATAAAATTCAAAAACATTTGTTGAATGCACGAATATGACGAGCTTCCCAAAAGCATCAAACAACCCTCAACTAAAGAACAAAAGCGTCAAACAACCCTCAACTAAAGAACAAAAGCATCAAACAACTTTCAACTAAAGAACAAAAGCATCAAACAACTTTCAACTAAAGAACAAAAGCGTCAAACAACCCTCAACTAAAGAACAAAAGCATCAAACAACCTTCAACTAAAGAACAAACCGACGTTCAAACGTTGAATGAACACAAATCGGTGACACTTCGATTGACCTGATACATCCACTTTCCACTAAAATCTCGCGATCTCGTTGATACCTGACGTATCAATCCGCTTCCACTTTCCATTAAAGTCTCGATCGTCAGTGTGTGATCGCTCGACGCGTGAGACGATCGCGGTGGACAGCGATGATTAGCAAGAACGAAATAGGACGGCGACGGTGCAACGTGGCCTGGAACACGCGAGATCAGTCGAGATCTTCAAAGGTTGTTGCTTGCTCCAGCAAGCGGTCGTTTTTTCCGCCGAGCGTCTCTCGAAACACAACGGCTATCGTCAACAAGGATCGTAGGTAAGTAGGTAAGTAGGCAGCCAGAGATATTGCCTGGTCGTTTTGTAATAATCAATAAGTTTTTTTACTCTTTTCTTGCGCGCGCGGACTAATGCGCGCCGCTGCGGTTTCGCCTTCTCACGCCTAGCCGAGAACCATACAAATTGGCTACGCGAATGGAATTTTACGGCTAGATTGAATCAAGCCTGTAGAGAACCGCTGCATCAAATCGTGACCCGACGTCTTCCTTAATCCTCTCGGGTTCTAGATCGACCGAACGATTTTCCCTCCCCGGTGGATAATAACGGCGCGGTATTAATAAAACTGAAATTCCAGCCTGTTTATCTCGATGACTCGAATTTCACTCGATCCTCGACGACGACTAGAGAGGATCCACTTTGCTGAAAGTACTCGTAAACAGAGGTAGCCGGGCAATCGGGAATCTAATATCCAAAGTGCAAGCTAAGGGATTGAAGGGGCTGACAGACAGTTCGATCGATCCCCCTCCTCGTCGAGTGTGAACTCGCGACAGAAAGAAGGAAAACGCCTGATTTCACTCGACACCTTCCACTCTACTCTCTCCCTTCTCCAGACACTCGTGCGTTCTTCTCATCGAGATCGAATCGAAGCAAATTTGAGTAATGTCACTTGGATTGAAAAGTACAACAGCGATAAAAAGTTTGTCGATACTTTGAAGCGTTGTAACTTTTACTCTTGAATTGAAGCTTTCACTCTTGATCGTCCTTCTCGAAGATATTTTTACATCGTGTAAAATAGCAATGGTGGGAAAATTTTCTTTTTTAAAGTCAAAACATTCTACGAAACGTCCTACGTACTCTTTTTTTCCTTTTGCATTTTACATGCAAAATTCACTCGATAAAATAAAATTCCGCGTGATGCGTGTGTTCAGCTTTGCTTGTCGCTGCAAATATCTCTATCAGTTAGTTTCCAAAGAATTATCGTTTATCATCTGCGAGGGATCGCAGAACGTAATAAAATTCCTTCGTAATCGTTTGCATTAATAATATTCGTCGAGGACAGGAGAGGCAAAAGTTGCGTCAGCAACATTACTCGTAGATAAATGAATGCAAGTACCATATGCGCCGGTAAGTGGCAAGGGAATGTCAGACAGAGACAGCTGCAGCTATGTTACGTTTCCTTTCTAAATCGATAGCGTTTCTCTTCATTAAAGAACTTCCATCGGAATAAAAGACTCTCTCGAGCAAGAAAGCAAAATTTACAGACTTTTACAGCCGCAGGAATAATGGATTAAAGAACGAAACGCTCGAACAATGAAATTGAAAGAGTACCTCGTCTGGTTTCTCTCATAAGAAAAAAAAAAAGGAAAAACATAATTAGATTAATAATGTCGCACACTGTTCATTGATTTGCTCACTATCTTGTCGAAAACGAGAAAACGAGAGGCGCAACAATTTCGTCGATAAACTCGTAAATAAACTCGTAAATAAACGAACAAACCGTATGTTTCAGTAGTGAGAGAACGTGTTAATCAGACAACTTTACCATTTTTGCATTTTGTTTCTAAATTGATTGCGCTTCTTTTCGTTCGATTTAGAAATGAACGGCAACAAGATCCGCAAACTGCTATCGTCACTTTGTTTTTCATTTGTTTAAATTTTTTTATTTTTAAAGTTACGTATTTCTTTTCCCTAAATTTTTGTAATTTTCTTCGTGGAAAAATCAATATATTCTCTGTTGCGTTTCAGCTGCGAAGTCTGTATCGAAGAAACGACGTTGAGAAAAATACGTCGACCTTCTCGTGAACTTTGAATTACAATACAAAGGCCAGTGCGACGTTGGCGGAAATGTATTGCGGTAGATGACAACTACGTGAAACGATATATATATATATATATATATATATATAAGTTTCAAAGAACTTTCAAAATAAAGAATAAAGATTCATTATATTTTCATGACTATTTTGCAAAGTTAGCTTCTCTCTTCCCGTTTAGCTTTTATTTGAACGAAGCAGAAACTCCTCAACGTAGAGACAAATATAAAAATAAACGCACTACGTGGTAACGAGAGAACGTGTTAATCGGACGAGAACTCTGCCACCTCACCGTTTCGTTTTCTTTTCATTTGGGCCACTTCCCCCGAAAAGAAAAGCCGACAAAGTTCGTAGACTTTTACTGTCACAAAGGAATTAACAGTTGCTCGAAACAATGAAACCTGGTTTCGCCTGGTTTCCAACCGTTCCGTCGGGTTTCCCGGCACCACCTGTTCCAGAAGCAACACGATGCGCCCGTTCCGCGAACAATGAGTTATTCCCGTGGCCGTGAGGCTACGCTTTTAATCAAACTTTCCAGCGAATTCGATCGTTATCGCGGAGGGAGCGGAACACGCGTCAGAATGTTCGGCTCCGAGGCGAATAGAAGAAACGGGCCGACAGCCGGTTAATGGTTAACACGTACAAATTTCTCCCATTAAAGTGAAATTCCAGGTAACCGATTGCGCACAATTGATCGCCCGTTTGTTCTTTAATCAGCGGAGAGAATTATCATTCGCGACTGATTCGACACGTGAAATTCGCAACGCGTAGATTTTTCCTCGGTTCGTTAATAACAAAAATTAATTTAAACGTTTTTCTCTCGATTCGCGTGAGGATCGATCAGCCAAATTGCGAGAGCGACCTGAACCGCGTGTTACTGTCGTCAAAGAACCACTTTATAGTATAAATCGATATAACGTTTCACAACTTTGATCATCGATATACTGCGCCATGTGTTGCAACTATAAAGTCACTCTGAAATTTTCAATTTATTTTCAATTTTTGCTTTTACTGTGTACAAACGATAATTTCTCACCATATTTATATATATATATATAAACTACTATTATATACTACTATTATAGTAATAGTAAATAGTAGTATTAGTAATGTCAGTATAATATTACTATTATATGTATAATTATTCTATTATAGTAATAATATAGTAACTAGTAGCATTAGTGGTATTAGCAGTATAGTATAGTATATATAACACTACTATTATAATAACTATAAATAGTAGCATTAGTAATATTAGTAATATACTACTATTGCTATTAGCAATATATATACTACTATTATATATAATAGTAGCAATTATAGTAATATAGTATTATATATATTATATATATAATTAATACTACTATTACAGTAACAGTAAATATTAGTATTATTAGTATAGTATAGTATAGTATATATATAAAATACTACTACATTACTATGATTGCTACTATTATATATAGTAATATAGTATTATATATAATACTACTATTTAGTATTACTATAAATTATATAGTTTTACCCTATATACAATTTATCTCTACCGTAAGGAGACGTGTGTGCATTATCGCAGCACTACGTGGCAATTTTGCGTTAAATGAAAACGTTCTCGGCGACTGAAAAGAAATTCACTTCGTGGTTTAAGCTGCTACGTTGCTCCTGTAATTGGACAGAGAGTACAAACGCTGCGTCGCGAGCGTTTTTCCTCGTGACAAGTTATCGGGGCGTACGGAGAATTAATTGCAAAGAGAACGACGTCTCGGTAACGAAGGGTTGAGTAAGTAGAGACTAGGGAGAGCCGGAGGGAACTTGAAGCGAGGTGGCACAGTATGAAAGCGGTTTACTCCGCTCGAGACGAGAGAGCAACTCAAAGTTTTTCAGCCTTGGAACAATACTTTAACCACTTTGTGTACTTACGCTGTTCGAGCCTTACGGTGCTCCCGTCTCGGCCAGCCAATTTACGAATCGAGGATGGAAGCGTCGAGCGGCGTGTCTCGTAAATTAGCGTAACGCTAAGGCGGAGGAACGTAAAAAAATGGAAAACAAAAAACAAAAAGGAAAAAAAGAAAAAACGAGACGGGAAAACAAGGAAAGCTGGGTTGTTCGGTGTAACTTGTTGTATGTTTGAACGAACAAAGAAAGAAGAAAAAAAAAAAAAAAGAGAAAAAAAAAAAAAATGGCACAGCTTTCCTCGTCACCCAAGGGGTACTGTGCCGGAACGCGTTCCCGTTTTTTTACATGGCGGGGATCCCCAGGAGGCCTACACCATGCCACACGACATATCCGTGTGGAACAAATGAAGTTACAAAGTGAAAGAAACAAACGTACAGAGTGTTTGGACAAAATTATAAAAGAGATCAAGAAGAGAAGTGTATAATCCTTAAGCCATCAGTCTCGTGGATGTATGCAAATCTCGTAAGAAGTTCATCTTTCTGATTTCGAAGTTCTTAATTAAATTAATTGGTAGTCAGGCGGACGGTTTCGGTTGTGTGTGCGTATGTGTGTGTGTGTGTGTGTGTATGTGTGTGTGTAGGGTGGTATCGCGGTGGTATCCGACGAATACCGATTTGCCAAGCTTCATTTGCGAGGTGAAAGTATCGCAACGCCTAATGACTCGTCGCGTATATTTTTCGTTCGATTACGTGCCTGCCACGTGCAACTGCACTTTCCATCGCGTAGTAAACCGTTGTCTCCGTCCAAATCGTCGAATGGATCAGACCGTTTTTTCGATCGTTTTTTTGCGTTTCGATACTTTTGCTTTTCATTCGGATTTTATTCGGATAAGAACAAAGACTGTCGTCGGTATTCGAAGATTACGGCCACGATTACGATGCGCTCTTCGAGGCGTCCGTGAGTTCTTCTTACATTTGTTTCCCGAAGAAAGGGGCGGGGAGAAAGGGGACAAGAAGAAGAACAAGAGTAAGAAAAACCAGACAATCTCGTCGAATTTATGTTCGTGCACGCGTATGTTGCAATAGTACGACGCCTCGATAGAGCCATCCGACAGGGTTACACCGAGATCGTCCGTGTGACCACGGGGCGGGGGTGAGAAACTTATTTACTAAACACCGGCATACCGGATGCCGGTGCGTGTGTGCCTTATACGCTAATTCACTTAATCGACTACCTGCTTGTATACCTCTTCGATGAAACGGATAAATCGTAAACGAAGAAGGAGCCACTAAACACGTTCGAGGCCGAGGTGCGCGACACACCGATCACCGGAACTCAAAGAGGTGGCCACGTTACGGAAACAGGATCTTTTATACCCTGGAAATTATTGATTTCCATCGCTCCGCCAGGCCGGTGCACGTGCGCAGGTCCTTGGAGAACGGCGCACGAGCACCACCGCCGATCCCACCAGCGAAAGAAGAAGAACGCGAGGAAAAAAGAAACTGTACCTCTTCTTTTTCTTTCTTTTTTTCTCTTTTTCCAAGAAAGTCCGACCCTCGACGGGATCGTTTTCACGCGCCAACGACGGGCGATGTTACGGACGACGATAAACGACGAACAGCTCGATTCGCCGAAGGTAATTGCCGAGGTAATTGTTACTGCAACGACGACGACAGACTCGACTGACTGAATGAGTTGCTTGCGTTTGAACTCGTGAGATTTTACGATGGATTATGCATCGGGGAAAATGCAAACAGCGTGTGAAATATGCATTGGTAAACGAACGGGCATCGTTTAGCCAGGTCCAAGTGCTTCCTGATGCTGCCGAATGAAAAACTTTACGCGAACGATAAATCTGTCTCGAGACGCAACGAAAAAGAAATATCGGGAAGGGATTGATTTATAACGTGAAATGATTCCATTAGGCTGGAAGATGGGTGCAATTTGACTTTTTCGTTGGTATTCCCATTTGCAGATGGCGACGCATAAAATTTCCTACGGCCAACTGTACGTGCAGCGCGTTTCAAATTGGCTGCGAGTCGATGAAGTCGTTTTTTAAACGGGGGAATTCTTTCGCGGAGGTTTGGAGCCACTGCGAAACTCAGAATACTGCTGTGGTGCTGTTTAATTGAAACTTATTAATTAAAACAGCCGTTTAATTATCGCGAAATGAACCTTGTGGCTTATGTACGTAACGTTTATATAACGAATAATAAACTATATAAAATTCTTATTCCGAGTATATATTCCTTTTCCATTCCCCGTGAAAAAATTTTCATTTGCAATTTCCGTAAAGATTTGACGAATTAAATAGTGGTGCTCGACAGTGGTAACATCTAACGGGAAATCTCTAAAATTATCTCACTAGGAAGTGGGTCATCATGTCTACCAATCCTCGATGTGCCCAACTTCTCACTGAACTTTGCTTCAAAAGACGTAACATCAAATATTATTTTGTTCGATAACCCGATAGAATCAATTTGTTTCTTGATAAAAACGAGTGGAAAATTATTTTTACGGTGCAGTACTAGCCTTACCGTACTGATGTTATTTCTAAATTTGGAAATTTACATCTAGGGCCTTTGATCTAGCATCTTGAGAATAAATAGACTGCAATGATGTGTAATTTTGTTTACACGTTCCTAGTGAGTGACGTATGTTTTGCGTAGTTCACGATCAGTCAAAAGCAATCATAATCGTAAAACGATTATGAGCTCTGTTCTTGCCACATAAATGGTGGTTACGAAAATTGAACGCAAGTAATATAGAATGCAGAAGTCACAGATTGACAATTTGACGTGGTCGTTTGAGTAAGTATTGCCTGTAACTATGATTTCGCAAGTATCAGGAAAAGTTAAGTCATACATTTCTATATATTTGTTTTCAGTACAAATGGAAATGCTAACTTTCGCAATCCCTGGCCAGAACTTTGCCAAAAAACCGAAGTCAAACTGAAGTCACCTTGCAAGAGAGATTTCGTAAACATCAGTGAGGACAACAGATTTGTAAATTTAGATGATCTCGAGTATCCTGAACTCGGTAGTACGGTTGTCAAGAAGAAGAATCCAGTTGTACAAAGAGAACATTGTTTGTCAAAACCCAACAGTGTACAGATTTTATTGCCCATGCAGACTAACATGGAACCAAAGAGATCAAAGTCTTTAAAAAGGTACAAGAAATCGGATAGGATTTCCATTAATCTTCAAGAAGCTTTACAGGTGATTATTGTCAATTTTATAATTAAATAATCATAACAATAAAGATTAAATAATTTTTACAATCTCATTTGTAGAACACTATACGTGCAACTAAAATGGACAAGGAAGTTCCTAAATTAAGGATTAATTTGTACATGGGTAATCTTGGTTTTACGCTGCCAAATACATTGGACAAAAACAAGTGTTCAGATCTAAGAAAAGTGAAAATATGTATCTCCAAGAACAAGAGACCCTCCAGACTGAAGAAAATAATTCTACTGAACCGCAATGTGAAAGCACAGATTAATGTCGAGAAAAGGGAAATCTTCGAGTGTAAAAAAATGGAGGCTATCTGCAAGGATGTCGACACTATAAATTTCAATGCCTTGAAAATCACAACAGATCCAGAAGCAGATGTAGACTGTATCAAAAATATGTGGACGATGACACTGTATGGCAAAAACTACAGAAATATGAATGAAATAAATATCTCTGATAACACGCTCTCTCACAGACCGGACGTCATTGGAAGAATAAATGATCTTGGGATCCAAGGAAGGCAATTAACAAATAGATTAGTCACAAGAAACAACAGGACACGTTTCTCCAACTTTATTAGTGATATGATTGAAAATGATATTGTTAAACAAACTCTCTCCCTTCATATTGAAGGGGACGTTAAGCCAGAGGTTCGAAACAATTCAGACATGACAGATGATAAAAGCTTTGTAAAATTTTCTCGTAATTTTAGAGAGTAAGTATTGTATGTGAGTAAGCACTTGTAATAACAAATAAATATTTTGTATAATACACACACACACACACATATATATATATGTATATATAATCGTGTGACACTATAATACACATATTTGTACACATGCTCCATTAACTCTTGACGCAATAAATGATATATATATATATATATATATATATATAGACTTACTATTATCAAAGTATTTGTCAACACCTATCCTGCTTTATCATCCCATTTCCCTTCTACGACTACAATTATATATAAAACACCTTGCTTGTGCCATTGTCGAATCAGTTTGAATTGATCTTGTAAATACAAATATCTTACAGATACTGCACTAACGCGTTGACGGCGACTTTGAACGACAACCTTGAAAAATTTGTAGAGAGAATCACGATGCTTCAAAAGAGATATCACGAGAAACATCCAAACAAATCCAAGTACAAACGTCGCTATTATTCTGGTTTGAAAGAAGTTTGTAAGCACGCCGAATTGAAGCAGCTCAAGTTCGTGATTGTCGCTCCTGATATCGAGAAAGTTGAACTCGAAGGTAAATATCGGACGTTTACTTTCAAACGAATAAAAACATGACGATTGTATTGGTGAATTTTAGACGGATTAGACGATCGAGTCAATCAATTGCTCGATACATGCAGGAAAGAAAATGTCGTTTTCTGTTTTGGATTACGAAGGAGAAAGTTAGGGTATTATACTCACGGAAAAGGGTTTGTTGGTTGTATCGGCATTGCAAATTATGGCGGAACTGAGGTAAGCAGACGATAATCGCTTTAAATCGCACAAAACACACGAGACACTTAAAAAACACCTGTCTTTTCAGTTACTTTTCAAGAACGTTTTAACGGAGCTTGTAGCCGCGAGGAATGCGTTCAAAAAACTGAATGGCGCCTGTGACGTCATTATTGATATATCGAAAGTGATCTCGGAGGATGACTTACTTTCAGAAAATATTAGTGCTCTTTTGAAAGTTTTGTCTTAAAATAGTCTTGACAAAGATAGGTAAAAGTACAGGTATTCTTTTGTATTTATCATATTATAAACTTTAAGTTGATTGCATGTAACAAATATTGATTAGCACGTAATTTGTAAAATCGATATATATCGATGTTTAAGCTGACATATAACGTAAATTTGCAGTATGAAATTTATATCTGTGAGATGTATAGAGTATAAAATATGAATCTTTAATAAATAGTTGTAAATTTTCTGATTTTAAATAAATTTTTTATCGTTTAATTGAATTGAATACAAGTACTTTTTATACTTGCTCAAATTGTAGAGGGCGTAACGGATAGTCGATATTGCAGAACTTGCAGCGCGAAATCTAAGATTTTAAGTCTATTGTATGCCTTGTTCGTGCCTACGTCTTTAGTTTCGATTCTAACCACTAGTACGGTCGTAATCTTACTCCGCGCTGAATCGATAATGTTGCAAGTATAACATAAACTTACGTCAAGAGACAGATCTGTGTTACACTTTGTCTATGCTTAAATCTTTGCACGATCATCGAGGTAAAACTCAAAAGGTAAAACAGACTTGCATAAACTGGTTTCTGTCGTAGCTACGGAGACGAGCATTTTCTAGCGCGATATATCGGTCAGTATATAGTATATTACGTATATCGGTGTTTGCAAAACGTTCAATGCACGCCTGTCCCTAAAACCAAAGCCAACGCACCGATACATCTCGGTCAATTGCAGATATTTCGCTTAATTAGTGCGTTCGTATGCTTCAAACATAGATGTGCGACCGTAGGAGGTATATTAGTATCGATTCTCCATTAATTTTAATGAAAGATGCTAATGAATTCAGGTGCAAATGCTTTATCGCCTAACAGTACCGATTCCAGGAATCTTTGGTATTCAGCTTTTTGCGTGCATCGTGCACCGCGATACGTTCCTTGCGGCCTCGTTTCCACAGATATGCTTCATTACGATAAACCAAGCTGGAATAATTAATTTCATTCGGACATTTATAAATGTCACGACGATGTTACAACGTAACATGCCGCGTATTTTAAATTCGCGCGTTCGTTGCGCGATAAACCTAAACCAGTGTTCGAATACAAAACTTTTGTTTGTTTGTTTGTTTGTCGATGCCGAAAGAATTTAATCTCTCGACGACACTGTGTTTACGAACCTATTACCATTATCGATTCTTTAATTAATGTTTTTAATACGCGATACCGTGGCGGTAAATACTTTTAGCTAAATACACGCTTCAAAGGGGGTGGGTTGAAATTCGCAACGACGTAAATCGAGACCACGAGGGTATTTCAACTCTTGAGAAAATTACGAGAAACGGTAAGTAAGTACAGACCTACACCGATGTTATGATTCTTCCAATTCTCCCTTGAACGATATATAGTTCAAAAGTAAAATGAAATCAAAGGTCAAACGCAGTTAGACACGGAAAATCAAATTCCTCGGATACCTGGATCGAGTTCCACGCTTTCACGAAGCAAAGGGGATCTGCGAAGGGGGCGAGGAAGCGTGGCGAATCGAGGGAAGCACGCAGCTGGAGTGCGGAGCCACGAAGGCGCAGGCAGCTAACCCAGCGGGGCCCCGGCTCAGAGATAGACGAGAGAGAAGGCACGGTTCTGAGAGGAGCTGGAATGGAGCTGGAAACGAGAGGCTGCGGGGGAAGTGGATGCCAGCCGGTGTTGATGCAAGTGCGGTGACTGTACGTGCTGACTGCCGGAGTCAGTCAGTCAGTCAGTCAGTCGGCTCGGCACCGGCCGCGACGCACGATCGCGTGAATTTTTCTTACCTTCCTATCCGCACGTATATATATATATATATATATATATACACACACACACAGGCACACACGCACGTACGCAACGCACGATCAAGCGGCTAGCACATTTCTCGACGTACACGTTTCGTTTCTGTTTCCTCGGCGAGTGGCGCGCGACCACTCGATCCTAACCTGTTTGTTGTTCGGCCCGGTTTTTCCGCCTCGATTACCCGCCTCTTCACCCCCTCCATCCAGATTGCAAAATCTGACCGTGCCTCCACGAGGATCCCGGAGTGTCAGTGAATCTCGTCGGATTAGTGGGCCTGTCGAATATACCACAGGAGGTCACGAATCAGCGTCGACCAGGTAAGCTTGCTTGCAACCAAATTTGTAAAATCCCGACGAACGGAACATTGAGACCAACGTTTCGAGAAACGAGACATTTACGCACGCGGTGCATACACTCCTGAGTTACGTACACTCTGGCTCGAAATTTTGAAACACGTTAGAGTTTTATCGAGTTTTCAATTTTACTTGTATCACTGGGAACTCGAGACAATTACGACGTAGAATCTGTTGTCTTGAAAATTCTACGAAGAACGTTTGTTTTGGTTGGGAAGCTCGGGCGCTCGGAACTTCCAAATGTAAACACCGTTTGATTACCTTGACGACTTTGACTTTACGTTAGTTTGACTCCGATACGCTTCCGTTATAACCTAACCTACGTAAGTTCAGAGTACTCGTTGTTAGTTAGCATTTGACATCGTGACTTTCGACGTCGCATTGAGAGAGGCTTTGAATCTTCGAGACGACAGAACAATAGGCGAATGTCGGGAGAAAGAATGCACGAGTGGACGAGGATCCTTTGTTGGAAAGGAAACGGACCGATCTCCGATGATCGCCAAGTGCGTTCCAAGTACCGATAGGTTGAATTATTTTCGTGTCCCGTTAGGCGTCAACGATCGACGGATCATAAAACTCGTTGATCCAGACGTACGTTTCGGATAAATCCGCGATCGGGGGGCGGCATCGCGCCGAACGCGGCCGCCGAGGGAAAATCGGCTAGTTCGATTTTGATTGGATGACGAGTGGACGCGATAACGCGCAAAACCGCAAGCCGGCCGGGTAAAAAACCAACGAATTTCGCTGTTCATATTGCGTCATTCTAACTGATCGTTTTGTTTGTTTCGCTTAATTGGCCCTGCAGCAATTTCATTTTTAATATTCTCTTTCAGAGATTCGAGTCGCGTCCAATTGCAAATTCCACGAGCGAGCGCGCGATTGATTCGAATATATATGTATTATTATATGTACAGTGTGTGCACCGAGGCTCGCGAAAGTATTCGACTTTTGCTTGCAGGAACATTTTATGAGTAATATTCGTGCGAAACCGTTTTGAAATTTCAGTAGGGCTGGTATAGAAATTTCCTTAGTTTAGAAATTTCGAAATTTTGCGATTGAAAATTGACAGGATGATATTAGCTTGCTCTCGATTTTGATCAAGGTGTGTTTTAATTAATGTATAATACCGTGGATATTAATATAATATATTTAATAATTTATAATACTATGGACATTAATATATAATATATAGTACTGGATGTTATATATTAATATATAATACTCGTGGATAATATGTAAGACGTGTTTTGACTAATATATAACACTCGTGGATATTAATTTGAAAATTTTCTTTTGTCCGCCATTGTATAAATTAACCTTCATGTGCATTTCAGATTAGTTTCACGACGATCGACTCTGATATTACTGACAAGATTTATTGTCATTGTTAAAATATTTCGAACACTTTCGCAAACTACCGTAGTTTCTGTATCTCGGCGTAGAAATTCCCGATTGCGTGTCAATTTCTTTTCCTTTGTCACTAAAGGGGGCAACGTCGATATCAACGCAAATACGAGATAATGTTCGACGTTAGATTTTTAAATGTCGCTCCCCGACAAGGATTATCGCTCGAAAGCGGTCGCCCACTCCTTTGTGTGTGCTCCGACAGTTCAACGATCAGTTCTCGCGTTCCGCCGGAATCGATGTAATTAACGGGATAAATAAAGCGGGCAGGCACCGTTCACGAATCGGCTGCGTTATCGGTCAAGACACTCGTGATATTTTCGTGAAAAGCCTCGACGTGAACCACCGAGTTCAGGGAACGACGCGGTCGTGGAGGCGTGTCCGAGGAACGTGCAACGAAACTCGTGATCGTTGGTGACTCGTTCGTTTCGGGCTATATTTAGCCGTCGCGTCGTCACGTCGCGCCCCTGCACAGCGCATCGATCCTCGTTGTTTCGTTAATATCGACTTAATTGCACGAATCATTTACTTTGCACTTTATACCCGTCGATTAATTTCATTTTTCGCCAATTTATCGAGCCAGAGCGACTCGCTTTGACGCACGTAATTAATTATTTCGATTCTAATTACTCGGCAATTATGCCATTACACGGTGTGTGCGATCGGTTCGGAGAAAGTCAGGGAAACAGCTCGAAGATCGACACGTGTTGCACTTCAAAGAAGGAAATTAGATGCTTGGCTCTGTATTTCCAAATTCTAAGTATTCATAAAAATTGTTTACATTCGTATTCTTATCTACGATAATGTATATTAACAGTTGTAGTATTATTTTATAAATAGAATACCCTGAATTTTAGTGTCGTTTAGTGTCCAAAGTTGAATAAGATGGCGAGAAGAAAGTCGTGCAACGAGTTTTTAAGCGATCGTCAGTCTTTAAGAATCAATTTCCGAGATCATGATCATCGAACAAATTTATCAGCAATTTGACGTTCGAATTTTTACAGTCTTCGAAAACGAAAATATCCTTACTTTCTCACCTTCGCGAGAAGCGACGTAGAAACATCTTTGAATGAAAGAAACGAGTTTAAACGGTCGTCAAAGTGGAAGCTTCACGCTTTAAAATGAGGTCAATCGGATTATTATACAATTTTTCATGGTGTTGGAACAGTTTGAGGTGCAGACAATTTTTCATCGAACGTACCAATATTTCCAAGATACCATCAATCTCTGAAACTTCCAAGTAGCACGTGGCCTTAAGGATTTGAGTAGGATTTCAAATTCTAAAGGACAGGGTTTCGAGTCTTTGTATAACGGCGTAAAAACTTTGATCTGTCTTACTTTCGAAAAAGAAGGATTAACAAAAAAAAAAAAAAAACGACACGACAGACTAGGAAATGAAGACGCAAACATTTGAATCGATAGAAAACGAATTACAGGCGCGATCGCTCGGTACCAGACAACGCCACGCCTACTCGAGGTCTACTCCACGCCCCCTCGCGAGTCACGTGACCCGAATCAACCAATCGCTAATTTTCGTTGCATCAGCGTTGCCCGATTTTCTGGGTTACCCCCGCTAAAATCACTTTCAGCGATAAAATTCTGAAAACTCGCCAAAAGAAGTCACCTTGAATTTTTTCCACTTTGAAAATTCGTACTTGCCGCGGTCTTTGTCAAGCGCGACACGTAACGGGCTATCAACGTTCCACCGGTGTGTGGCGAAAGGTGTTTGGACGCGAGTGAACACGCGGCAGGCGTGCGCGCGATTCGAAGGAGAAAAAGGCCTGACACGTGAAAGTACGCGCGCTTGCGAAATCGAGGAGAGGATATAATCTAATTCTAACGGTAGCCAACGATACCGTTCCGTTACTGCGGCCGACTGCCAAAACAAATCGAACGAGCGTTAATTGCCGCTAATTTATTCGACGTTAATGACGATCCACCTTGTATACCTCGCACATTAAAAACGCCTGCTGATATCTGAACTGACGACGAGTGAAAATCGCTTACGTCTAAACGATGGCCGGGTTCTTCATCTCTGAAACAGTTCTTTCGCGCAACGACAAACTTTTTTAGTTATTGGATAACGTAAAATTTAATGTACTTGTATTGAATGATATAATAAGTAAAACGGCCTGCGAGCGCTTTCTGTCAGCGTGTTCTATACCTGGAATTTTGTCGAGCGTGCAACGACGATGTGCAGGGGAAGTACAGCCTTTTAATTCGTCATTTTTTTTTTATTGTACGGTAATCTTTTGTGCACGATCCGAACATGGACGGTTTGCAACGTTCCGAAAGAGGTGAATCGTTTTTAAAAGCGTTTGTTAAACATTATTAAACGTTTCAAAAGTTGAACGAATGTTGTTATGCTTGCCAATTTACGTAAAGAGGTATCATTTTCCGAATACACGTGCCTGTCGTGGTAGCAAAATTGCGTAATTGATTTTAATTCTCTTTTGTGAAATTTTAACGCGCGAAAGAGATAATTGAAAAAGATAAAAAAAAAAAGAAAAAAGAAACATCCTTCGGCGTGCAGCGAGAACGTTGATCCAAAAATCAACGAAACGAGTGAACGTAATGGGATTGTAATACTTTGCTCCCATTTGAAATGAATTGAATGCGGATGTTTATGCACTAATAAAAAAGCTCGGACTGAACGTGCAAAATGCACTCGTTATGCGAATTCAAACTTTCAGAATTATCGCCAAAAAAGTAGAACGCGAATAGAAATTTCTTTCGTGATTCATAAATACTGCGATGAGTATCCTCGTCTAGCCTCGTCTCGAATTATTTCGTACACTTTTCCGTGCAAATCGAGTTTATCGGGAGTCCATTGATTTTCTAAAAAGCCTATTTTCGCGTGTCAAATCAACGCTCAAACTGCAATAATCGTGATACTCGCAGTAGACGAAAGAAAAGTCGAGTAACGAGAGATTTAAGCCCTTAAACGTTTCGTTTTATTATTTCGCTTAATTATTTCAAGGCGACGACGAAATACAGTAAATGCGTTTGCTGCAAGATTTAGCGTTAAATTATTTTCTCGTTTCTTTGAAAAATTTTTCAATTTCACCGGTTTTTGCGGTATTTTTCAGAATTTGACGTTTTACTTTTTGAAAATTACTCCATAAAAAAGAGAAACCATTAAAAATTCAAAATGCGGAGAAAAGAACTAAAGAATCAAATATCTATGAAATTAAAATGATCAGAGATATATTTAACTCGTTTTTGCATTGCATCGATTGCCTTGTCAGATTTTTCTGAACGATTCCCGTTACTTTCACGTGCATATTTTCCTCGTTCGTTTCGTTGCCTCGAGATGTTCCAAAAATGCGCCAAACTCGCAAATATGTACAATTTCTTTGCCCAAATTTTACGACAAACAGCAAGAGCGAATTTTTACATTTCCTACGTTTAACAAGAAAGTTAACATTCGTTCGGCGTCGGTTGCTCGCTCAGTGGAGCAGCGGAGTAAAAAACATGGCGTAACGCGAGAGGCACACCTTCGAACACACGGCGATAACGTAATTCGCGCGTAACCGATCGAGCGAGGGCTCAATTGGAACGCAACAGGCACGGCTCTGATCTGCGTTCTACGCGCCGATAGCTCGCCAACTCCTCCTCTCCGTACGCGACGTCGTGTCTCGCTTCTTATGCACGAGCGCGTGAAAAAAAGCCCGGTGGCTCGCGTCGCTCGGTTTCGTTCCAGTTTCCGGCTCGATGTCTCTGTTACACCGCCAATTAGGGTGCCGTCGCGTCATAACGAGGATTTGCAATCGAGACCGCGCGGCAATTACTCGCGTATCAATCGGTATCACGTGTGAAATTCCCCCTGTCCCCGCCGTCTTCACGCCAATTGTCCCACCTTTCTCAAGCGCTTCGTCAGCCTCGGTTCGTTCTTCTTCTTGTTTTGTTTATTCTCGCTCGGATCGCTGAACATTGATTTTTATGAAACAGAAGTACGATGAAAGTTCCGGAGTTATCTATAGAGTTTCTTTCATTTAAGGTCTTATTTCGGTCATTCTCTTCGAGGACGACACTCGATGATGGTAATTTAGATACGTTTCGATAATTTTCACAATACATTGTGTTAATAATAATTTTTGTATTTTGGTGACAATAAACAGTTACACGTTAATTTCGTAGAAATTGGAAGAAAGAGTTCGCAACTTCTAGCATAGATGGTACTCGCCGAAACATGAAAAAAATCCCACTAAACATAAGTGAAAAAATTAACGGTTTCAATGTTACAAACGATTTTTTGAAGTTCGATTGTAGTTACCAACTTTGTCGCTTCGAGTGCTGCCGGGAGTATGCATAGAAATGGAAGAAGGACGCGTAGAAAACCTTCTGTAATCAGAAACAGTAGAAATTAGAAAGTAAACCACTACTTACGCACAGGACGATAGCTCTCGAAGCGAAGAAATTCGTTTCTTCAACCGAAACAAAAAATTGCTTGTAATCTCGAAACAATTAACTTTTTTTTGTCAGGACTTTTTTCATGTTTCGACGAGTGCTATTTACTCTGAAAGTTACGAACCCCCTTTCCACTCTTGTGTGTGTGTGTGTATTTATATATGTATAATATATGTTATATGTAATAATATTATATGTACAATTATTATATATAACATATGTTAATATGTAATAATATATAATAATGTTATATGTAATTATGACATAACATATATTAATATATGTTATATGTAATAATATTATATGTACAATTATTATATATAACATATATTAATATGTAATAATGTATAATAATATTATATGTACAATTATTATATATAACATATGTTAATATGTAATAATATATAATAATGTTATATGTAATTATGACATAACATATATTAATATATGTTATATGTAATAATATTATATGTACAATTATTATATATAACATATGTTAATATGTAATAATATATAATAATGTTATATGTAATTATGACATAACATATATTAATATATGTTATATGTAATAATATTACATGTACAATTATTATATATAACATATATTAATATGTAATAATATTATATAATATGTAATTATGACATATAACATATATCAATATATGTTATTATAATTGTTATATCAACATATATCAACATATATAACATATAATAATATATGTTATATGTAACAAAATTATATGTATATACAAAGTTGAAACAACTTGTGCTGGAGAGTGCAGAAGAATCGGCGAACAGATGATTGAATGGCCAATAATTAAGCAGTAATTTACTCTATAATAATATTCTAAACATTCAGTTTCTTCAGATTCGAACAAAATTCCACAGAAACTACGTGGCTATGCGATACAACGGTGAGAAAAAATGTTTACGCATCCTCGGAATTTCGTTCCATGCTCCGCTATTAGGAAGTAATAGGACAGAGACAACACAAACTGCGAACGAAACGTATTGACGCAACGGGTTGGTCGTCAGTGAGTCAAACGGTTTAACGATCGTCATCGTTACGGAAGAGACTGTGCAGGTTCGACGAGGCGCGAATTATGCACGTTGCGCGGACAACGATCGACCGACGAAAGAGGTTCTCGAAGAATCGATTACCGTCGACTACTGACATAGTTTATTCCGAAGATTCCGAGGGAACTCAATGACTCAATTTTGCTCGGCTGAAAAGAATCCCGTGCTTCTCTCTCTCTCTCTCTATTCGTGGCGAGGCTCGATCTGGAGTATCGAGTCGCGGAACGTGGACTCCTTCGCGAAAGCAGGATGTGAAATCTCCTGTTACGTAGTACACACACACACACACACTCACAGCCGCCACCACCACGTGAAGAAAATCTTGGATTTCTGTGCACGAAATCCGATGCCTCGACCGACGTCGAACCGACGTCTCTCCTTTGTACATCGCGAGGCGTACACACGACGCGCTGCAGGTGATTAATAAGATTCACCTTGAACGCGCAACGCGTCTGAAAAATTGACGCGCGAAGCCTCGACAAAAATTTCTCTTCTCGAGAGTATCTCGACACCCAGCATCAAATACTTGCGCATTTGAAATGTTATGACTTTTTTAACGATTACGATATTGATGAAGCTTGAAGCAAGTTTGAAAGTGTTTAATGTAAGAGTCGGAGGATGTTTGAAACGGATGAACACAGTTTTACAAAAATCATAGAATTTATCACACTGTCTAAGTGTTTAAAGAATTTGTGTGTTTAAGTAAAAAGTCAATTGTAGTTGTTAATAATATATTATATTACAACAATGTCATCAATTGTAATTGTTAATATATCATTAATATGTTCACTGATAAATTTCAATATTGGAGCCACAATTTCAATACTTGTTATACAGAAGTATTTAAAAAATCAATTAATAAATCTCAATACTTATTATACGCTTGGCGCAATTAATTTTTGATTAAATCAGAATCGGGAGCCAATCGGTGTAAGTCGCCTCTCGTTACAGAGGTAATAAAATGACTTACAGAATGCCGTAATATTCTTTTGTCGTTAAAATCGTCAGTCAGATGGAACAGTTTAGTCATCGTGTGATATGGTTATTGCAACGCAATTATTACGATAATATTCCGTACGCGCTGAAAGTTTCGATAAGAAAAACACGTTCGCACAGCATAGGTCATTTTTTAATGAAAAATGACGTACACTGGCTGTCTACGTATACGCGTATTAACTGCAAATTTTATCGATGTGTAATAAATCACGATCGTCGTGTCTCGTTGCA
Source organism: Melipona beecheii (assembly GCA_032399605.1). Lineage (NCBI taxonomy): Eukaryota > Metazoa > Arthropoda > Insecta > Hymenoptera > Apidae > Melipona > Melipona beecheii. Next base: position 7,326,827 of record JAUCMO010000291.1, on the reverse strand, counting down.
ATGCTCTAACGAAATTAAAATGTTTATTTTTTATTTTTTCTCCGATCCAAATACTTTCGTACGAGTCGGTGCAAGCGTTTGGAAAGAAAGAAAGAAAGAAAGAAAAAGAGAGAGAGAGAGAGAGAGAGAGAGAAACAGCCAACGTCGACACAACAGAGGACAACGTATTCGCGTTAAGCCGCGAATTCGACGTAATATAATCGGCGAGTTATGTACACATACGTGCACATACTCCGGGTAGAGTATAACGGACTGGGCATAACGTTATCGAATAATTAGCGAACAATGTCTGAGTAATTGTAGCCTGTACGTAATCGATAGTGAACCAAAACGGGGACCTCTATCAGCCAGCATTTCGCTATATGAACTTGACATAATACGAACGTTATTATTGGTAATAACAACGCGTTCGCAGGATCGCGAACGGGCCGCGGCGAGAGTTGCCGCGAGGACAAAATCGATGAACGAGATTTACTTGGACGCGGGCGAACCGTAAAATCGCTGATAGCGAGGCAGAGGTTACTGAAAAAGCGCTTTCCACGTTGGTTTCTTGCGCCGCTTGTAAATTATTCATTCGCAACACATTATTTCTGCAGTCGATTTCTGCAGCTATACACATTCGTCTCGAATAAAAACGGCTCGTCTCGTATCACTGTTGTTTTATCGTACAGCTGCTCGGTAATGACGAGTTTGTCCACCACCGACGTATTTATTGTCGAACTTTTGTATTCGTTATTCCTTGCGTTTATTTGTTAGAGCAGGTTTTGCCTGAGTTTTATGGAGGATTTTAGAGGAGAATTTCGTCTGTTTCAACGTCTTTGTTCACCACTGATCGTGAAAGTTTGATGCATTCGTTGCATTAGTTTTCATCTGATTTATAGAGAATTTTAGAGGAAAATCTCTTTGTTCACTGCTGATTGTAAAAGTTTGACGTTTTTTTATTTATTTTTATATTTTTATTTGTTATCGTATTTGTATTTATTAGAGTTCGTTTCAAGAGAATCGGAAATTTTAAAAGAACGTGGCTAGTAACCATCGTTCAAAAATTTCAGTGTCGAACAGAGATACTTGAGAGTTAATTTAATTCGCGTGTCACTGGACGGACGTTCGTTCACCTTTGAATTAAGCAGTTTCGCTTCAAGCATATCCGTGACAATTCGGATCTAAACGTTCGAACCTTGGTGAAATATTCACGAAGAGAGCAATTTTCGCCAGTGACAGAAAAGACAGCGACGCAAGGCAAACTTTGTGTTTGTCTGCTAGTTCTGCGAAGTTTCTTTGTGCCTGGAAGCAATAAAAATGAAAGGACAAAGCTCGCGGAGTCGAACAGTCTCACGACTCGGCGGTTAGAGGCTGTCCCGTAAAAGGAAACGTAACGTACGTAAACTGTATTATTTACGTAGTTATTCACCGTTCAGGGAGCAACGATCCGGCAAACGTACCATGCATAGTTAACACGACCCGGAGACGGTGACTTTCCCCTCCCCTCTTCAATTATCAAAGGTCACAAGTCTCTCCGACGTGATACTTGATTAATTGATTCGAGGCAAGGGATCGATGCAGTTCCAGGAGAATCTTTGAAAGTAGTCAGATTGTTATCTTCTGACAAATTGTTCCGTTTTTCTAAATTTCCTTGGCAATCGTCAACCGCGTTAGAAAGGAAAAGAAATTACGTTTAGAGATCAGTACGTACGCACGTACGTACGTTCAGTGTGAGAATTTGAGATTTATTGACGCGCGAGTTTAAATTTGGAATAGATGACACCAAGTGATAAAAGCCAGAGATAAAAGATAAAATTCCTTTACGTCCGCGTGGATGAATTTCGAAGAATTTACGCGCGATCAAAGTTTCAAATAACTTTATCGCCGAAAGTGATAAATTTTAGCCAGATGATGCAACGAAATTTAGCGATTGGTTGGCTTGGGTCACGTGATTCGCGAGGAGGCGTGGCGTTGTCTTGGACTGAGCGATCGCGCCTGTAATTTGTTTTGTGTTCGTTCGAATGTCGGAACAGTTGCTTCTTTCAGCGAGACGAATCGTACCGGGGTACAAGTCGTGCGCGGGTTTTTTAACGAGTACACGAGTCCGCGGTAAATGACTTGTAACATCCAGTACATCGTAACGGTTACTGTTGCGGCGTCAATGAGTTTTTCGCGCGAAGAAGAGGCTCGCGAAGAGCAACGAGCGCTAAGTTTAACCACTCCCTTGGCGATTATACAGGCCTATTTATTACGCCAATGAAAACGCATCGCATAAACACAGGTGATCCTCCCCGCTCGCGAAGAAGAATTTCTCTTGAAAATTACCGGAAGCTGCGTCCTCGTTTCATCAGCCGCGAGAAAAATGACATTTTGATGGCGTTTATCTTCCCCCTTCCGGTTTGAATTATCAAAAGCGCGCGGGGAGAAGGAAAAAGGGGTCGAACAACGCGGTCGACTCGCGTTCGCTCTTTGGAAATTTGCGCTGATTAAAAGTCGCGTGCACCGTGCACGAGTATTTGACATTTAATTCGCGTAAGGTACATCCGCGTTCTCAAAGGGAAGCTTGATCAAGTCGATGCGAACGTTGCGATCCTCGGTAAACATTTCCAGATATTAAACTTACCAGCGAAAGAGCCTATCGGAGCCTATTCGGCCGAATAAATCAGACTAACCTGATACGTCAAACATTTGCTCCGCGTTTTATCGAACGAACGAGAATGCTTTCTCTCTCTTTTTTTTATTTCTTTTTCACTTCGTGCCTTCATTGCTGTTAATAACAATATACCGTCCCGCGCAAAAGTTTCGAACTCGTTGAAACACAAAATATTTCCATTGTTTTAATTGCATCGTGCTCCTGATTGAAAAGGACCGACGCAACTTAGAAAAGAAATTTAATGTAGGTCGGTTTCAATTTTTCCGTTTAATTAACGTGCTTCCCCTTCGCTGGGGCGAGCGACGTTTTTAAACAAACTCACCTTTGTCGCGACTTTCTCGACATTTTCGAGAAGTTGATCTGAGATTTTTGGCGGAGCGCCGTAGAGAAACGCGAGTCTCATCAGGCCGCAGTCGCGCAGACTCGTGGCACGTTCGGCTGAAATTTATTTGTCGCGCCCCCGAATGCGTTTCCTGTTCCAGTTTCGAGGTAGCCCAGTTCCGCGGTCCTGTGAACGCTCTTTGTAATTGCAGCCGCGGCTCTAATTAAATTAAGACGCGCGGAAATGCGCGCGATTCATCGCGTGGTCGACAATGCTCGGATAACGTTGCTCCGGCCGATCGTGCCCCGTGGAAAGAGCGAACATCACGCTACTTTCCGTCTGTGTGGGTTTTCCTTATCCACGCACACGTTTCGACGAAAATATTTCAACCGTCGCGGAAATGTTTGTACACAGCTATCGCCGTGGAAAACTTTTACGTAGACATTTTGAAATTTCGTCGGCAAACTGTGTGATTTCTTTTTGAACTTTTTGTTGTCTGTCAATATAAACACGAAAATGAAATTTGAAGAAAGAAAATTTTCGTTGGTTGCGCTTATATCTGCTTTGAATTTCTCAGAAACGCGTAAATATTCTTAGTCTGTTATCACTGTAACGAGGCAGGTGAAATTTTAAACCTGGAAGTTGCGAGATACCCACTCGTTTCAAACATCTTGTAATTGAAATATCTCTTGAAACGAGTGGTTCCTCGGTACATATAAAGGTTTAATATAAAGAATGACGAGCTTCGATAAAAAAATATACGACTGTGTATCAGCATTAAAAAATCGAATATTCCTAATTCAATCTTTGTCTAAAGCATTTTTAGAAAATATTGCAGCTTCTGGTCTTAGGCGACTTATCTTGCACGTCGATATTAATTTATATTATATTATATTAACTACATGCAATACTTGATTTATATTCAGTGCAGTTACTTTAAACGTCCAATCAAAGTTAAAGATGATTCGATATTTATGTTATTAACTTTTTTGTAAATTTTGTGCACCTACAGTTTCAAATTCGAGCAAAGTCGAATCTCCGAGTGAGCGATTGTGTCTCCACCGGTGTCTGCAACGAAAAACGTCGAATTTCCGGTAGTTGCGCACTGCAATTAAGCGATCCGTCTGCGCAGAGGCGAATTTTCCAAGGGAATTTTCACGCGAATGAGATGCAAACTCGCGTTCCTTATGCATGAGGTGGGAACCATCGGTGAAGGGCCGATAATTTCTTGAGGCAGACATCTCTCTCTCTCTCTCTCTCTCTCTCTCTAGCTGTGAAACGTTTCGGAGAATCGTTATCAGAAGCCCGAAGGTCTTCGGAACGGAAAGAAACTGATGAATTCTCACGCGTGTGAACGCGTGCGCGCAGAACGCGAACGATTTCGTACAATACGTGAAAGTCGATGGAAAGTAATAAATTGAATGGCGGCGACGTGGCGTTCGTTCTTTGATGCGAGGAGGAATGGGGGGGGGGGGAAGGCATCTTTTTAATGGGGCAGACGACGGCGGCGATGAAAGTCGGCGCAACAATGACAACGTTAACGCGCGCGTGCTCGCCGCGTATTTGCATTTACGTTTTTTTTTTTTTTTTTCCAAGGATATCTTGCCAATTCATCTGGCTAGCAACAGGAAGAGGAATTTCTAAACTGACTGGCAGATCTCGCCGCCGCGCTTTTCCGCGCCTCGTGTCTTTTGTTGCCGCCTGATACATAATCAGCGGAAGCGACCTACATCCCTGACCGCGAGGGGGCTGGGGCCCCCCCATATCTTTACATCGCGTTTAATTGGGTGTTGGTCGACTCGAGTCGACATTTAGCTGAAATTATTTACGAGTTTCGACGCGTTTCTCGATTAACCAACCGCAACGTGACACTGACGAACGATCGACCACGTATCTTTGGATCTGTTGGACTTGCGGACGATTTTCAGAGACGATTCCCCGCTCGACGACAAGATATTCGCGAAAGCGACTCTCCGCGAGATCGGATTCGATGCATACTCGCGAAATCAGGTCGATCGACGATCTGCGATAACAGTCATTTATTTTAAAAATAACTGTTGTATCAAAAATTCTTTTTCGGGACAAAGTTACTCGGATATATGATAAATCTTGAGAAATTTCTCGGGTAATGAGATGGCTAGAAAATATTAATTACGAATTAATTTTGGTTCTACACCGATTCGAACCTTGTCGATCTTTATGGGCTACCGCAGGAGTCGAGTAAGCGTCTTACGAGCTCAGACTGCCGTAAAATTCCGTCTGTAATAAACTCGCCGAGGGACCGGCGAGTTGTACGACTGGAGTTCAATGATTCTTTGCGTTATCTGTGAATTTTCGCTCGTGCGATGGGAATTCGCGTTGAGATAAGTCGATCTCAGTCGGAGATCGAGAGAAACAGAGAGAAACAAACGCGTTTCTGTAATTGATCCACGAACGTTTATGCAAATTCGGATCTTTATGAATTATTTATTATTGAAGAAATCTCCGCATTCCGCACATTGTGGAAACTTTTCTCACGCGGGACTTTAAATTCAAATACGTCTTACGAGAATTAAAAGATATACAGAGATATATGAAATTTTGTACGAAAGAACCGATTTCATTGGCTTTGTTTTTTCAATCAAAAATGTATGGTAATTGGGAATTACGATAGTTTGTTATTGTCATTGTTGTTAGATACCCTCTTTCCAGTGATCCCCATTGCGTTAAAAAAAATTATAGCGGAAAATGGTAGTCGAATCTCTCAAGTTACTTTTCAATCTGCAAACAGAGTCGTTTTACTCCGCAGTTAAACGATCTTACCTTTTATTTTCATTATTTATAGTCGCATCAACCGCTCGTGTGGGTTATCAGCGACTCAGGTAAAAAGTCGACAGTTTATTACATAGATCAGACTGCCTTAGTCGGCCAGGAATTGACAGTCATCTTGAAAAACATTTTGGGAAAAAGTTGGTTAGATGCATGATGAATCTTGAAGAAATTTCTCGGGAAATATCGATTATAAAATTAAATAATCCGGGTTTAGTTGACGTCTGTTCGCAATGGACAATACGTAACATTCCACCGTCAACTGAACGTTTGCACGTGTCACAAATTGGTCTGTGATCCTCGAGATTACGATTTGATCGTGTCTTGGCAGAGAAAGATAGTAGAGAGCGATCGTCTTCTCGAAGAAAAAGATTCATCTCCGATTGTTGTTAGCCACGGTTGAACGTGGATCTTCGACGACGTGGATTTACTCATTGTCTCGTCGAGCTGGAAAGGAGCGGGCGAGAGAGAACGCATTCGGAGAAAAGCTAGGGCATTACCTGCTCTTAAAACCGCGAGGTTACCTGAGCAGGCAACCAGATAACGCCCGGGTAAGCGGGTAATGCCAGTTTACGATCGCGTTGGATCGGCTGTCGTTTGCAAATCAACCGGATGAAAATTCCATCTGAAATCTGAAATTCCACTTTGTCGGGCACGATGTTTCACAATGACGCCGTGATTGTAGGTTCGTCGACGACGTTCCATTCGCGGACCGGTGCTGCAATTCTCTTTTTTACACTTGGCCGACAAATTGCAACGACTTGGGAAAGGACGGTATCTGGATATTCGCGAGAGAGATTCCTACGAGTATTGCTCGTGTTTTACGCGTCACTGTAACGAGACGCGACTATCGCGACAATGGTCAAAATTGAAGAGCAATTTAAGCGTTGTCGCATTTTTAAAAATTCGTACACGAGCGTACGGTTGATATTAAAAATGATCTCGCAATCGGTGAGTTTCACGTTTTAACGAGACACGATTATACCGTACCATTAGAATTTAACTCGTTATCGTTATTAAATGATAATTAAAAAATTACACTGTACGAGCGTACAGTCAATGTAAAAAATGATTTCAGCGAAATACACACATTTCAGTATGGTAACACGGACGTTCGTGTATTTATGAGCAATTAAAGGGGACGCGCAACGTATAAAATTTCTGTCTAATTTCTATCTTCGCGAATGTTCGCGGCTTAACAAAAGAAAAATTGCCCGTTCAAACACTCGAGAGGCTGCGCGCCTGCGGTGAGCCCGAGTGTTCGACGCATGAATATTCATTTTCAAATTCATTTCAAATTTCACCGATATAACCAAGATAGCCGTGAAAGTATAACACGCGGTACGTTCGCGAAAATGAGTATCCAGAGGAGCGTTCGAACACACTGCTCTGCGGTGTAGCGTTTTCTCCGTCGAGTGACACGGGATCTTCCGCTTTCGAGGCGAGCTTCTTCGACCGATTGTTCTTATCTGCCATCGTAAATCTCTCTCTCCCGCCGCGTGACGTATTTATCGCCGAGAAAGTAGCAGGCAGCGGCCTTGATTCCACCGCGATATCCAGTCGCGTATCGAGATTTTATTTAAATTTTTGGTCCACCAGCCGCGCTCTGCTCTCCTATTTCGAGGTGCACGAGCGACCCGCCGAGCACTATTTGCATCCCCTCGCGAGATATGCTAATGCGAGATCAATTGTCCGCTCTGTCGATAAATCTTCGATGCTCGACAGCGCTCGATGCTTCTTCGCGCTACATTTTTGTTCTTTTTTTTTTTTTTTTTTCAACTAAGTACAGACAGACACGTTCGAGATTCCACGTGCAGTTTTTATAACGCGATACATACAACGCAATACAACGGCGGCAAATTTTACCAACGCAGTCGTGACAGCGCCGCTTCCAATTATTCAGTCGTTGTTAATACTCGCGTTTACATTTCCCAAATTGATTTCGAGTATTAATGAAATTTCAACGGTGTACGTACGACGCGCGAAACGTTTACTCTGGCAAACGTTCAGAGTCGGAGCATCTCGCGATCTTGTCGATCCTTCTTCGTATCTTCTTACGCCTCGCTGCAAATAAAGCGACTCGATGTCTCTCGCGGGAATTGCGAATTGCGCGCCTCTCTGACTCCTGCGGGCCAAGCCTTCGAACGCTCGCCCCCGACCAGAGATTATTATTTAATCTATTGGATCTTGGTCAATTAAGAGGCGAAAAGCTCGGGGGAGCAGGAAGCGAGGTACGACACAACGGATCGCGAACCGGAAGCGCCGACGTTCTTGGCGATCCCTCTTCCTATGAGTCTCGCGTCTCTCGATCGTGCAGGGAATAAGCAAAACGTTTCCACGGAGGACTACCCCCGACGTTCGCTTCCATCTTTTATCTTTCTACAGATACGCTCGCGTTTTTCTTTCCTTTTGTCTTTTTTTTCCTCTTTTTCTTTTCTCTCTCTCTCTCTCTAACTCGTTCGTTTCTTCGCCTTGGCGGATCTGCTGAAATTTTCGTTGTCCTCGTCGTTAACGCGATAAAGCCGCGACTCGGCGACTCGCTTTTTATTTCAGCTGTAACAGGACCGCGCGAAAACGCTGTTCGTTCTTAATTACTTTTGCTCTGGATTTTATCCGTGCGCGAGCAAGACGAGGAAGACGCAAAGGAAGTCCTGTTCTTCCTCGCCTCTCTCGTCTCAGAACCAACGTGAAAGAGAGCCAACCTTCGTCCTTGCTTTCGCGTTTTGTTCTTTCTTCTACGTTAATTGGAAGATACAGTTTTGGATAGAAACTTTAGGTCAGAAATTAAACGCGACTAGATGAAGGCGGAGGAAAGGAACAATTTTAACTTTCAACCTTTCGTGAGAAAATTATCCTTTTCGATGTTTGATCTCTCCTCTACGACCTGAAACGTCTGTTGGAAACGGTGTCGGGAGAAGTAACATTTAAACTCGCGAAATTTTCAGACGGACTTTGCTCGCGAGTAATCGTAAAAAATCCTCGGGCCTTTATTCTCGCGTTGCTTGCGAAAAAACACGTGGAAAGTGAAATTTTGTGAACGAAAAGCCCAGAAAAAAGGCCTGTTCTGACTGCCGTAAAATTTTATTAATATTTATAACATATATTTGAATCGACAGAAAACAAATTACAGGCGCGATCGCTCAGTACCAGACAACGCCACTCCTACGCCACGCCCCCTCGCGAATCACGTGACCTAAATCGACCAATCGCTAATTTTCGTTGCATCAGCGTTGCATCACCTAAAGAGGCTCGATTTTCTGGGTTACCTCCGCTAAAATCACTTTCAGTGATAGTAAAAAATGGAAGAAGACTCTTTGGTCAATCAAGGAAAATTCTCAGTTTTTATTTTTTTCACGCTCCACGAATTCAAAATTCCGCCAGCGACGAATTCTCGATCGAATCGGGGCGCGCGACTTCCGCTTTCCATGCGCAAATGTCACGTTTCGAGGATCGAAGGCCGGGACTTCCTCTTTCTTTTCCCTTCTGTCAACGTGCTATCAAGCTGTTATTAAGGTATTATTATTATTGTTCTCCGTCAACCGTAAAACTCTGCCGTTTCTCGCGGAAGAACCCTCGAAACTCTCCTCTGCTGTAACCGGCCGGAAGCCGGTTACAGCGCTCTTGAAATTTTTCTTCCTTCTTCTCTCTCTCACACCCCTGTCTGAACCTTCTTACTGCGGAAAGCTGCATCTCCAGTTCCGCTGTTGCTATTCGCGGAAACGAAATACACCTGGTGAACGATGGTCAAATTCAAAAGGGTTTGCCGGTAAAAAGTAGGTCGATAAAACAGCGAAACAGCGTACGTGAAGCGGGGCAATCGTAAAAAGGTTGGGGCGAAATCACAGCTCGCTGAAACGATTTCGAAATGTTTATACGAACGTAATGGGTAGTGGCGAGTAAACCACGGTGGTTTAAGTTAGATCGGTCGAGATGAAGAGATGAAAAAAAAAAAAAAAATAGCTTGGTTTCGGTGATAAAATTTATCTTCCAAACGGTCGAGATGAAGGTCTTCGGAAACGAAAGACAATGATAAAGCGACAAGAGATCGAAGAAATTAAAAAGAGAATGTGGCAGTCGGTCGAAAGTTGGTGATATTCCAGCGATCTCTTCATTCTTTTCCCGCGGCCATTCGAGGAACGCTTCTTTCCCCCTTATCTCGAGCGTTTCGACGGGAAAGAAAATATCTGTCCCTTGAATTTTCGAGATAACGGCGCGTGTTTTTCGGCGCGCTTGACATTTTCCAACCGGCGGTTTATTTTCTTTGCCCGCGCCACTTGAATGCCGGGACCCATGATAAGACCAGGATGGAGGTTGGAAAGTCTGTTCAAGATACTTACGCCTCGAGATACTAAAATTTCCGATTACTCCATGTTTCGGCGAAGAAAACGGACGAAGAGAGCGGAAAATGTAGGAAAATTTCGCAACTGTTGTTCCGGGCTACTCTCGAAAATTTCTCGAAATGAAGAAATTTCTTAATTACACAAATACATACACACGACGGTTCAAAGAATATAATAATATTCTCCGCATTTTTCGATTTCTAAAGTTTGCATCAAAATTCGCAATCTATCGATTGACAAACGACATTCAGGAAAGTCGAGTCAAGTTAAATTATCGTATCGTTATTTCAGAAAATGCATTGAGGAGAGAAGAGTGCAAGCCCGATTCGAGACGATTTAATTCTCGGTTCGTGGATTTCGAATATTATTTAAAATGCATTAAAACGTGTTATTTAACATTCGTGTTTGCGATGCATTCGTCGTACATATTTCGTTGTGCTTGAAATTTAACGTATGCATTTCATCAATTCAATTTTACACGAGTCAAGCGCGACATCCACGTTTCGTTTCATCGGCTTCGAATATTATTCGACGCTTTTTCAAAATGTTTCAACGATGTTTCAAGCCCATTAAGCTGATTTCGAACTCGTTGTTGCGAAACGAAGATCATATTTTTACGAAAGGAATATTTAACGCAGCAAACGATGCACGAAATAACTTTTCGTGCGTTGTATCAAAAACCGTGCTAAGCGAAACTTGGACTACAGAAACAGCGTGATGGAAAAATTCGTGCTGTACGAGGGTTAACTGAGTTTATCGAGTCGTGCCAAATGATGACAATCTTATCGGAACATCAGGGCTTGTAGCAGGGCTGTCGCAATTTTTGCATCGCGCTGTGTGGAAACCGTGTTTTCAAAATCCTCTTGTCGGATGACTATTCGCTCTTCGTGAATCACATAGTTGCCCTGCAACAAACAATAGATTAGATTGCTCGATCGGGGTACAAAAACCGTGATAAGATGCGTCTCTGAGCAAAGCACAAATATTTGTAAAAATATACCAGTCGCCGATTTTCACATACCTAACAACAATTAGTAGCGGATGAAATAAACTTGCGTTTTTTTTGGAACCTGACACTGTGTTTTCAGAGGTTTGACTATATTTTTAGCTACCGAACGCCGCTATATTGGCTCGTTTGTTCCTCAAAGTCGAAGAGACCTGTATATACCGCCGTTGATGACTTTTCAAATTCTTTACAAAGCTTTACTCATTTCTTCGATTTCAAAATTTTGCGACTCATTCGCAATTGCACAGAGTATAAAACAGCGTCGGATATAAATTTCAATACTGTTACACTGTATAGACTCTTGCGTAACTGCTCGTTAATAGCGAAATAATTGTTCGTCATTTGACGAACGGTGCGTTTAATGGTCAAGTATATTTGAAGCTTTGTACTTTTTTGTACAAAATGGTACGGTATGCCGTCTGAAGAGGTTCCAAGTCGACTCCGTCTTTAATCGCGATGCACTTGGAAGCTATTATGGTCGCGTACGTACGCACGTACGTACGTATGCGTGACGCGTGACGAAGTCACACGCGTTCGAAGGAGGAAGGCTTCATTCGTGTAATACGAATGAATGGGCAGCCGGTACGACACGACATCCGGTCGGAAGAAACGGACCGCGGGGGAGGAAGCGTCCGTCTGGCGTACGCGTTCATTTTCCACGATCGCTATTTCGAGAGAGAGCGTCAGCTGCGCACGATACCAAAGGCGACGACGACAACGACGACGACGACGACGACGACGACGACGGTGGCGAGAAACCTCGTAAAACTTTACGAGCAGCTCTAAAGGCGGGATGTGGTCCGGCCCAGCCGCCATCCACTCGTTTTCAACGCGTTTATCCCGCGGGCATCGATAACGCCGGCAGTGAACGGTCGGGCTCCACGATCGGGCCGTCCGCGCGATCCGCTTGATTTGTGCCGTTCTACCGCTAAACCGTTGCCGAGTCACTTGCCCCGGCTGTTTAGATTATTCAGCTATCGTTCGACGATCTTTCATCGGGGCGTTAGAACGACGATTCTGCTCGTGAAACGAGCAGAGTGTTTCCTTTCAAATGGAAGATGGTTGTTGCGCGTAATTTCATGGGTTTCTAACAGTTTTATATGATACCACTTGTCACGCGTGGATCCTTTTTTTTTTTAGAAACGAATTTAACAAAAGTAGGAAAATCGAGCCTCTTCATCATCAGGTGCAACGCTGATGCAACGAAAATTAGCGATTGGTTGATTTGGGTCACGCGATTCGCGAGGGGGCGTGGCCCAAATACCTGCATCGTTGAATAAATCAAATAAACGATGTATGAATCGAATGTTCAATATGACGGGGGAAATTTCAGTTGGGTTTGATTGCTTTTGACAATGTGTCGACCATTTCGTCGATTTGTCTGTTTCGCCTCTCACGGCTATAACCCCCCTGGTTATATAGCTGTCAATTTTTCGCAAAACCATCTGTCAGCTACAAATTACAAACATCCAACCTGTCTCATTAAAAATCAGAAATCTCCAGTGTTGTCGAAAGAAACAAAGTCGAAGCAAAGTGGACGTCCTTCGCGTGCGGTAGAGAGCTGTTTCATTTTTCCTGCTCCGTTTCGGTCTTGTCGCGCTTACGTAGCGCGTACGTACGTATCGGCCGCGGTAACGGTATTCCGGTTTCGCAGACGCAATTAGGCGAAACGGAGCATAAACAGTCGGAACGTCGATCGGTATCCTGGTACGACCCGGAGATTTATTAACGCATGCGGGCTCGCGAAAGTACTCGAATGCCTGTGGATTTCTTTCCTCGAGCGTAACACGCTTCCATATCTTGACATTTCGTTAGCGCACTATTGACGTTACTGTCATTATTGCCTGAATTATGATTCGCTGGTTCAACGAACGTGGATACGAGAGGAAACACACGTACGTACAGATACAGAGTTGCGAAAGGAGGAAAGAGAGATTGAAATTCACGCACAAACGTGGCACAGTGTTAATTGCTGTCAGATGTGAAAACATTAGATCAACGATTACATTGGTGTAGTACGAGATGATATTTGGTATTATAAATTTTTTATAACAATCACGAAAGTAGAGAGTAACTTGTCCAATTTTGAATTTCAACTGGAATATTTGAATACAGCGTACTATTTTTCTATCCGTCTGTCCATCTAATTTTCGATTTGAATCTGAATTTTTGTCCATCACTCTCTGACGTTCGACGTTTCATCGACTGGAAACGCGCGTTCCAGTTTCCGAACGCGTTCTTACGACGTTTCTAGCGCCAGTCAATTGATTCTTTTTGCAATATTCAACAATAGACCGAACGGTCGTTAATTACACGGGTGAAAATAATTTTCTCGGCGCACCGACATGTTACGCCCTCGATGCTCCCTCAACTATTAAATTCCGAAGGAGATAAAAGCCGCGTTCGCGCGCCTCCGACGCCGTTCTAAATCATCGGCATCACTGGATCACACGGTGAGTAACGCGATTTTCCTTCGAACCACGACGGACCAACAAAGTCGTACAAGCAGTCGCGCCAACAACCGCGAAACAACAAGCGCTACCGGGAATGCCGATTTATCTTCGTTCTTGCACGAAGCCGCTGATGAATGCACGCTGATCTCGCGGCCATTTTTACTTAGCCTCTGATAATAACACGTTTGCCGTTTTCTCGCGGAACCAGGGAGAAATTTTCTGCAAGAAGTTCAGACGCGATTGGTCGTTTCTAATAAAATTTCTATGTAGAATAGAATCGTGAAAGTAGACACGCGTGTGTCCGTGCTTGCAATGCAAATGAAATCACGCAGTTTTCAGCTGAAAAAGATCGTTTCGGCTCGCAAATGATAAACAACAATAGTAAAAATAAATGACGATAAATACACTTCCGAGAGCGTAATTCAAAGATGGATTCTTAGAAATTGCTTTACAATACTTACGTTATACTTTGGATATTTTTGCACGTTACGTGCAATCTGTGGAATGCATAAAACCGACAAAGCCGAATTAATAACTAAAAGCAATATATTTCATATGTTTCATATATATAAGTTCTCTAGGATGACTGTTTGAATGTTCTCACGACTCGTCGGAGAACATACACGATTTCGCGATTAATAACAGAAACACGTAGTTCTGCCAGGAACCACCACACGCGCGCGAAATTTCGAAAATTCTAGGGCGCAAACCGCGTTCTAATCCTCCGCTGGAAATTGGCTTTCCGGCTTCGTCGAAACAGCGACGAGGCACGAATTAAAGTTGCATGCCATCTCGTTGCCGCGTCGTAAATCATACTCCCGTTCGCCGCCGGGACAAGAACAGATGCGTTTTGCCTGGCTCGTTGCGAAAGATCGGACGCTCCATGCTTCGTTGCCTTTAGAATCTGCGGCGAAGACGATCGCCGTGTTTCAACACGGTTCGTTCGACAACGACGATGGGCCAATAACGCCTGGCGAGGAAGAAGTCGAAGATTCTCTTCGAATCGTTCACGACACAATAGCACGGTTAATCCGAGATATCGCGAAAGCGTGTTTGTTCTTCGTTCGAAAGTGTTTCAACACCCATCGCTGGAAAATTCTGTGTCTGTATCTTTCCCCTGGATACAGTTTCAAAATGTCTCGTACGTTGACCTCTGTCAGCATCGAAATTAAAAGGAACGAAATAAAGTACGCACAGAGATAAATTTCACCCGTCGGTCGATTTCACCAAAATCAGAACGTACGTACACGTCGGAAGCTTCTCCAAGGAGAAGGACAAGAGACGCGCGAATTATAAATAACTGGAAAACGAGGATAAAGTCCGACGCGTAATCCGCGCTTCGTGCGATCCTCCGAGTTAAATTTACGCGGCGTCGCGTGCCGATCACGTCCTTCGACGCGCGATGCGTCTCCATTAAGCCTCTCGCGGCCGTCCATTTTCGAGTGCTTTGCCCGTTGTTTTGCCTCGACTCTCCAACGGGCCGGGCGCGTAAATCTAAATTTAGCGGCGTGCATCTTCTTTCGCAGGAAGATTCCGTTTCGAAGGCGCGTGCACGGCTGGGAAGCGAAAAGGGGCGAAGGGGGCCCGAGTCGCTATGCACTTCCGCTCGAAATAACCCCTGAACGTGAATCCACAACGAACGAGATTAACGAGCGAGCTTGCCCCGCCGCGATAATTTCAGATCATAGAGGACCGTGCGATCGACGTGGACGATTCGCGGTCGAATTAATTCTGCTGAAACACTTTGACGGGCTTCGCCGGTTTTTGCCGGCGATGGCAGTCAGAAACGCAGCTGTTGAGAGACTGTCGATATGTGGATAATTATATTACTTTTGCGAGTGATAACGTCGATAATGTCGCTTCGCTTTCAGGTTTAAAAACTGTTCAATTTTTAAATATCAACCGGAACGAAACCAGCTTTATCGCGTGACACCTGAACTGGCTATTGTCTCTTAGAATTATACTTGCAATTGGAGACGGAATTGGTTTCTTTATACTTTCTTTATACGTTCTTTGTAAATAAATGTAACCTTTTAGGTCTTAGGTTAGGTTAGGTTAGGTTAGGTGTCTTATATATATACACACACACCTAACCTAACCTAAACCTAACCTAACTTAACCTAAACTTAATCTAACTTAACCTAAACCTAACCTAACTTAACCTAAACCTAACCTAAACCTATATATATGTATATAATAACGTAAGCAATATTAATATATATAACAGTTAATAAACGAATGCATGATTTTGTACGCTGATAATACGTGGTTTCACCCAAAATCTACAGGGTGTTCCAAACTTAGAAACGGTAGTAAACGTACATACACGCAGAACATTAACTGTCAATATTTTTTGGCAGCGATTTATATCAATATCAATATCGATGTATGCATACGTATTTACGTCTTTTCGATACGAGTGTCACGTGATTTATACGTGAACACAGAATCGATACTCTATACTTCTATACATTTGTGGTCATATTTAGACCATTTGAGAAAGTTTGGAGCTCTCTGTAGATTTCAGATAAAACCGTCTGTCATCGGCGTGCAAAATAGTGCTTGTTAACGAATATGTGTCCATACAATTCCAATTCTGTCGGCACGGTGCTTTTGCATCGTCGTCTCGTGGCAAGTACGAAACCATTCGGCAAGGGCCATTCGTGTTAAGAACTGGAATATCCAATGAATTCTCCTGTCACCCTGTAAATTCGTACGAGCGACGTTTACAGCCCAGTAGATCTTGCCGGCTCTCGGAAGACATTGATTTTCATGGAGCGAAGGGCAAGAACGGTAGTAGTTCTCCCGGAGAGAGCGGGAGAACTTTCGGTGAGAAGGCTGATCAATCTACAGGCCCGTGGACGTGTATTCTGATTCGATTTCTCCGATCGTACGTCACGGAGCCGTCCAGCGCAGTTACCCGCGGCTCCCTCTTCTTCCTCAGCCGAGGTTCAAATGTCAATCGGCTCAAAGGTCACGTCGATCGACCGACATTCACCCAGCCGAGTTATTGTCTCGCTGCAGCTAATCGGTAGACATCTTGGTTTTGCGAAATATGTTACGGGCGTCTCTCGCATGCTCGCTTCTACGCACAGTCGTCGAATCAACGAAAACAACAAACACGGGTGTTGTTTCGAGAAAAATCGATTCAATTGTCTCGGATACAACTTTGTTACGTTCTACCATTAACTTGTAAATTTGATTATAAATGGATTCAAGACAAACCATAGCCATCTCATTGCGAGAAAATTCTAGGCGAACAATCCCGAGGTGCGCCCATTCATTCTGTCCAACCTCTCTGCGTTTGACGCTAGAGAGACTGCCCAATTTGTAAATTTTGTTAGATATTTTACAGATTCGAGTCGTATTTTCTAGAGATTTGAACAGTCTCTCGTAAAATGTGCAAATAATATATATAAAGTTTCTCAATTTTTTTTACTTTAACCTCTCTGGATGAAAATTTTAATTTCCGCGCGACTTATCACTCCTTAAGTTACTATCGAGATGTAAAGATGAGGATCTCTACTTCTACATACGTACGTACGTACGTACGTACGTACACAGTTCTCGAACACTGGGAGTTACGAGAAGAAGGATAAAGCTTCGAGGGATTTAATTGAAAGAAGAGCCCGGGCCTGGAATCCCGGCTCGGTAATTCTTCTCCCCTTCACGCACAAAGTTTAATTGCAACTGTAGCAACCTCATCGACACGCGACAGACAATAGACGCGCAAACACTCGGCCCAACTTCGCCCAACGTCTAAACTTTGACACAGAGCGAGGAACGATCAAATCCGGGGGAAGTTGCTTCCTCGGGACGCAGATGACTCGTTCTGGTGGGTTCGTTTAACGAAGTTACGCGTTCGAAATACACGTTGAATACTGCCTGCTGTTACTTGCCACTGTCTCTACGTTTCTCTTTCCAGAGGTACGGAGGAAATTCAGCTGGAGTTCGGAATTTCCCACAGATGGGAGAGAAAAGAAAAGAAAACTTTCTTCGGTCGAATGCGACGGGCGTGCTCTTATTACGCCGGTCGTCGAGGCTTTGACGTCGTTTGTCAAACGACGCGGCGAAAGGCAGCTGGCTGGCCGACCTTCCTCCCTTCCTCTCGATACATTCTTCCAGAATTCGAACTGAATTCGCAGGTTTTCTTCGGTTATCGTCGAAAGGTGTCAATTACTCCCGGCGCGGAGGAAAAATCTCCGAAAGCAATTTCTGAAGCAACCTCCGAGTTTTCGGTGCGTCTCGTTATTTTCAACTGAATTAATTTCTGAATAAAAGTGGAAAATACGAAAATCGAATAGCCTGAACTTTAACAAAATCTTGCGTCAATTATAACTCGACGATGCTGTTTCGGAATTAAATCGATGTCAGAGTCATTTACATTTGAGGCATCGAGATTATTGATCCTAAAGATGAAATTGTATAATAAGAATCTGGATAATCTGGATATCGTCGTGGTATTCCTATTGATCCTGAAAAAATATTGAGGAAACAATTGAAATTTTTGATTTATCGATAATCCTGAAACTATTGGAAATCAATAATAGAGAGTACAGCTCCTATAGACCTGCAACATAATATCATTATTATCATAATTATTTGTATCACTGTTACACTGTGCCAGTGACAATGAGAAATTGTCGATGATTCAAGACGACGTTACGTCATGTAGCTGACGGGGAAAGTTTCTCCGCGAAAATCGTGAAAATTGAAACGCCTTTTTCATAACTGGATCTATCAGTTTGAAGATCGAAGTTTTCACTCCGTAACGACCTCGTAAAACTTATCGCACGATTCATTTTTCGTCGTTTTGCCGAACATTGAACATCACGACCTACCATTTCGTCGTTTAACGTTCAAAGTTTAATAACACTGGTGAGAAAAATCCCGCGGCGAGTTTTAAAGAGTCGTCTGTAAAGAGGTCATTTCAATCTTTGGGGTTCATTTTAAGCCGTGGCGAATCTGGTCGTCGTAAAGGAAGTTTTTAATCTTTCAACGCGAATTTGAGTTTTTACGATTTTCTTACTCGCTGTAAAAACAGTTGTAAAAATCATCTTCAAAAAAAAAAAAAAAAAAAAAAAGGAAAAGGAAAAGAAAAGGATTTGACCATTTCCAAAGTAAAGGCTTCGCGCTTCAAAACGAGATATGATCTTCTTCGACGAAATTGCATCAGTTTGAAATCGATCATTTTCCTCTCTGCGTCGTGTTTAACGAATAAACTTGTCGCAGCAGGGATCAAATATCGATCTAGCACTTGCGCAACGAAATTAAAAAATCAACGCAAAATGGAATTAAATAAAGTTTGGCTGATATTTATCAGAAATCTGTCCACTGTTACGTTGCACGAACATGTAAGATTCATCTTGTGTAATGGAATATTATTTCGCAAACTGTACCAAAGAGCTTTCGCGAATGACCGCAGGTAATCTATAAATTCATACGTGCAACGTTTAAGAAGTTGGCCAATGTATCACGGAAATATTCGCGAAACAGTGGACCAGGTCTCAGGAGGAGCACATTTTTCTCACCACCTATTATTCACGGTTCTCGGCAACTGCTTTCAAAGAGAGAAACAGAGAGAGAGAGAGAGAGACTTTTGCATTCGATTGCCAGGGAAGTATGTTCCTTCGAGGCGAATCGCGCACTCAGCGAACGATCGTGCGACCCGTGTCCGGGGAAAAGCTAAAGATGTCACCGTATCGAAACGGAGGTCGAAGGCAGCTCGAATCTGCCAACGCAGCAACGGACGGGTAGAAAACAGTATATTTATGCGAAATACGCGAACACCCGTGTCTCGTAAATTGCACCGTGCAGTATTCTCGTTTGTTAAAACAGAGAGAAGCGAACGCTCTGTAGAATTTCTAAAGTTGTTCGTCCACGTTGTTCTTGCAACTCGTACCTTTGGAAGATCGAATCTTCTCAACAGAAAAATCGTCTCTTTTTCTTCCACTAATCTAATATCACGCATCGGCATTCTGATAGTAGTCTTAGTGTCAGTATTACTTTAGCAATGTTCTCGCAAGTGGTCCAATTAACCGATCATTTCGCGTTAAATGCAAACTAAAAGCATAACCTATCTTCGGTTTCTGGAAAAAATGTCTCTTCATTTGTTAACAATGGCAGAAATGATTTTTGTAAGGAAGAGTGCGATGCTCCAACTGCTTGAGCTCGATTTAGTTAACTTGTGAAATGGCACAAATACTTGCCAATTTGTTTTTACAATTAACGCGATTCTCAAATCTCGTCTCCAAAGTCATTTCGAAAGTAATTTAACGATTTTTCGGATCCCCTCTCGAGTTTCCAATTCTCCCCAATATGTGGAGGGCCTCGAGCTCTCGAGTTCCCCATAGCAAAGTGTCCAGAATTCCAACGCACCGGACACGCGCGCCAGATCGGAAAGTTCGCCAGAATTTTCCAGCCAGTCGCCGATCGCGATTCAAAAAATCCCGCACGAAAAAAATGTACGTTCACGCGTTAACCTTGAACGAACACGCCCAGCCTAGAAAGTGTCTACGGGCGAGCGGTCGCGCGATGACGACGAGTAGCCGCGTGAAAGGATCCCGGAATTCGCGAGATTCCTAACCGCGTGCTCGATCGCCTTTCCACCTCTCGAAAGTGGGCGTGCGATGCGATGCGATGCGATGCGATGAATTAACGCGCGGGGCTGAAGGAAAAAGAGAGAGAGAGAGAGAGAGAGAGAGAGAGAGAGAGAAAGAAAAAAAGAAAAGGCGGAAAAAAAAGGAAATGCACGAAAGTCCATCGCGATGCCTCGCGAGCTTCGTCCTGAATTATGCGTTTTCACCGGCGTTAAACGCGAGTTCTCGATGGTAGGGGGGCCCTCTTCGCAGCGAGACCTGGTGCGGTGGTTGTCCCCCGTTCTGTTCGATTCAGTTTCCATGCTCGACGCGTGGCCGTTAACGGATCGAGGGAGATCCCGCGGTGTTATTTCGAAACGGGGCAAAACGTTTCGACGAATGGACATTCCCGCGGTGGACTTTTGGACGAGAGGATCGATTTCGCTCGAGGGTGTACTGCAGGTGAGATCGTGACTTGGAGTCAATTGTTGACTCTTATATCGTGGAATGTGCGTTCAGGGATCTGTAGTTGTAAGACAAAACGGAAGCATAAGTCTGGAATATTTTATCTTTTCTTTTTTTTTTTTCATCACTGTTGGAACGATGTACAATTCTAATTATAGTCGTCTAATTTATCTACGTAATATGAATAATTGTAAAGAGTTATAAAAAATACAATTACAAGTATTCAAATATAATTTTATTGTCAAAGAACAAACGAATACGTGGTCGAATTAAATTAGTGTTACAAATAGAAAACGAACAACAAACGATCGACTTGAAACGTTACTTGTGAACTTCGTTGTGAAAAGATTTTGCGTTTCCGGTACGAAATGCGAGTTTATTTCTAACTGTTTCTAGGTAATAAATACTGACGAGCACGTGTCGCGTGTGACGACATTATCCATTAAAATATCGATAAGAGAAAAAAGAAAGCTGACTCGCAGTTATCACTGTCAGGCAGTTGAGCAAAACACGTTTGCATTTAATTACCAAGATAACGAAGGCGGAATGAGAAAACAGTGATTTTTCCCCCCCGTCTTCTTCGCGGCGTTTCGATTTTATTCGCATCGTCGTGCACGCTTCATTCATTCCAACGTCGAAGTAGCGTTGTTCCACTCCTCCTCGTTGAGTTCTTCTCGGAACGAATTCTTAATCAGGTTCTTACGAAACTCGCGCGTTTCTCGCGAAACGCGAAATTGATTTCGCGGGAAGTCGCGCAAGTGAGGGAGGGAGGAGGGAGGGAGGTCGGAGTGAAGTCATCGTGTGTCGCGGCGCGTTCGTCGGATCCGACTGGAGATAGAGGATGTGTTCGTAGGGAGAGTCGGTGAAAGTAATTTTTCTCGGTAGCCTTCGACAAACCGGATGATTCTCGCGGAGATAGGAAACTGGCACGCGAGCAAATAATCTGTTTCGCTGGCGGATTTGCGATTGGTCGGCCGCGCACGCACGTACAACAAACGTACGTTGTAACATGATATAAAATAATGTAGCATCGTACAGTATAACGAGTAATTAATTTTCAGATATAGAAAAGCAACGAGGAGCAAATATTTTCACACGCTGTGAAGAGAACGCATGCGGTCGTCATTCCGCGATGGAAAGAAATCCCCTGGAATAAAATGAACGCGGACGAAAGTAGAGGCTTCGAGCTTTGAAACGAATCCAGACTTGCTACTGTACGATTTTGCTGTTACGAAATGTTTATGCGGTCCGACCGTTAATGTGAATTTTCCTCTCGACGGAAAGAAATCTCAATCTCGATTAAAGTGGAATTTTCTGCAAGAGGCGTTATTTTAATGCGATGGTGCAACGTGCAGTACGTGAAACGTAATAACACAGTCGCTGACAGTATTTTAATTATTTCTTAATCGCAGAAATTATACGATTATTATCTTAATTACGGCGAGGTAAATAAATTTTGCATCCCTGATCGCGAACACCGTTAACGTAACGATATTTCTTACGCGGAGATGACGATGTAGAAATTATTTCGCAACGTTTCTTCGCTGTGGAAAGTAAGCTCTGTCTAAGATCGTTAAAAGCCAAATGCGCAACGAATATAAAATTGTTAAATTCGTATTGATTAGAAATTAGCAAAAGATCGTACGGGGATCGAACAAATCCGCGATGCTTTTGGGAACGAAACCTTTAGTCTTTAGTATTTAGAAGTGCAAGATTGAAATATTCGTTAAAAGTTATCCATTTGTTTAACACATTGTGTGAATTTTAAAAGACGCGCGCCAAAAAAGAGACGTGTAATAAAAGTGTGTAGGTGCACACGTACAATCCTTAACGCGGATTCTTAGTTTCCTAATTTTCTAATTCACGTTTCACGTGTGTACGTACCTGCATTTGTTCGAATACCGCGATATCTCTGGCACATGTACCGCAAAAGCGGGACCTTGCATCTATCGCGAAAGACGGCCCGGAACTTTCACTTATTACGAGCGAATTCATGCTGCTGCGCCTGTTCTTTTCTTTTCTTTTTTTTTTTTTTTCTTTCCTCTCTCCGTTGGCAATTAAGGTGTGCACAGCCGCGGCTCGAATTACCAACGGTGATTAGCGTCCAGGTGCTCCAAGAACTTAATGATAATATTGACGCAGGAACCTAGTTTCGGTCTGCTCCGAGTTGCAAAACGAGTCGCGGTCAGGTTGTGAAATTTCGCAAGCACCTCTGCGTCTCTTTGTTTGTCACTTTTTTTCTCTTCCTCTGTGCAACGATTCCAGATTAATAGCATCCGAATAATAAACGGCGGACTGGACAATTCTTCATCCTATTAAAAAGAAAAGTTATTGTTGGATTTATTCTCGCAGATATTTGTGCAGTTTCATAGTTTTGCATTTATCGTTAAAAAACAAACACAGAAATTTGATCACAAAAACTGTATCTTTCTTCAGCAATTTTCGGTGCCCCATCCCGTTAGTTTACACTGTTGACGTTAAAAAAGAAAGGCCACTGAAAGGCCCGGAAGCAACTGTTCCGTTCTAGGAAACGAAGACGGCTTTTTTGCCACAAAATTTTATCGATACGCAAAACGTTTGAATCGATAGAAAACAAATTACGAGGTCTACGCCACGCCCCCTCGCGAACCACGTGACTCAAATCAACCAATCGCTAATTTTCGTTGCATCAGCGTTGCACCTGAAGAGGCCCTCTCGGTGATAATGTCGTTTCGAAAATCACGTGCGAGCCAAGCTTCATCAAAATCGAACGATCGACGCGATTGACGATTCGTTTCCTGGCCCGCAAATTATTCTTATTTGATCGCTAATTGAGCCCAATTAACGCCCAAGGAAAATAGGCATCCAGCCAGTTCCCGAGGAAAGTTCGACGAAACGGAAGTTAGGAGAGCGTGGAAGTGTTCGGCACAGATTCCCCGGGCAGCCGTCCGGCAAACGGTACTCGGCTCCGTGTTCGTTAACTTCTATTGGCGAGTCGGAGCCGTTCGCGGCATTAATATTTATTTCGTTCGAGCCGAGTTGCAACTCCGCGTCGAGTTGAATCCCGCGAGCGGAGAGAGAGAGCCGCTTTAATTTCCAGCATTGTTTCGTAAGGACGGCAGAGCTGGTCGCGGTTCATAGAGTTGTAAAGCGGCGGGATTTATTAACGAGTAACAACCTGTTACGTCCACTCGGCTCTTCTCTATGCTCCCCATTCCGGATCGTTCAACCTTCGTCGGCCGCTGAAAATTGCTCTTTCTCCCGCGTTTCCTTTCTCTCTCCGCTGCTGCCAACTCGACGACCGTCGTTTCGACAGTCTCCACGCGTTGACGAGTCGAATCGATCAGCTACTACGGTTTAATTTTGTTCGAACGCGCGAGATACCAGATTAATTTGATTACTTTTTCGAGAAATTAGGTATCGAGAATGTCAATGTCCATTTATGCGAACTTTGTTTGGGGAAAAAATAGTGACTGGAATTGCACTCTTACACGGTGGAAGAGTCTGCTCGCTATCGGTGATTTTTCACTGTTGAGAGGTTCAGCCAATCAGAGAGTTTATTTAATCGGATATTATTTGATCAGAATTTGATGATATTATCGTAATATTGTATTTGCATAACATGCGTGTTATTTGTACAAGAGAAACAATAGAATTACCAATTTCTAGTCTGTCAAATGTACATTTAGAATATTGTATTATATAAATTTTAGCAGTAACTGTGTGAATTATCGAGTGAAATCAACATTTCTCCCGATAAAATTCAATGGTAATTTCATCAAAAAGGTGTTTGACTGATTTGACAATTTTACTAGCCACTGTTGTAATTTGTCTGTAAATCTATAGTTCAAATTTTCTAAAATTTTTTGAAATCTCTCCTGACAAAGCACAAAGATCCAAGACAAAATTTACATTTCTCTCTTTCGTGATATCGTACACGGGATGACGAAAAATTGACTACACGGGATTTAAATGGTTTCAATGGCGTGCATTCGACGTCAAATTCGTTAAAATGAAAAAAAAAAAAAAAGAAACCCTGCGAAGGCCACTTTGTCAAAAGCTTTCTCATCCATTTTTTTGTAATGATGTAACGAATTCAACGACTTGCGACGCTGTGGCATTTGAGCGACCTTGAAAACGAGAGGAACGTTACGTTGAAACGTAACGCGCGAAGGACGATCTGCTGTTGGACACGATTCTGCGTGCAACTCGCACGCAATTCACGCGCGTTTCGTCTAGCTTCGTCACATTTATTTTTTCCTCTTTCTGCTGTATCGATTTGACATTTTGTGATCAAACTTTGTTAACAAACATTTGTCCATCTGATGAGCGCGATACTTTTAACGCTGCTCGAATTGCGTTAGAGTTAGTTTTCGTGACAGGAGAATCGCGACTATTACGTAGTGGCAATTGTCACTAGTGGCGGAAATGCCATAACAGCTGCCACTCAATCGTTCGCTAATCGCGCGCAGACGTAGCATTTTGAACATGCTCTCGTATAAAATAAAGTAACGTCACTGCTCTCGTTTTATTTTATTATTTTTACAATATTCTTCTACTGAAATTCAAATTTTCCCATTCTCAAGGTCGTTCGTGGTCAGTCGCAGATCGCAATACAGAATTGTAAAAACTGGACGTCCATGTGCGACTTTGGCAAAATTTCTCCTTTTTTTTTTCAACAACGTCAAACGCATATCTCTAAACCGTTTAAATCCTACGTAATGTGGCACACATAGTTCTTCTAATTTTGGCTTAACATCGGCCAACAGCCAAAGTGTCACAATTCAGACTTTCGACTCGAAACGAACACCCGGTGTAATTACAATCGAGAGCCGAATTGATTTTTACCAAGAAAAGAAGAGATAAAACACTCCCGTGTGACTTATTAAGCGTGAAATTCGCTGGCTCGCCTTGGCCAGCGCCGATCGAAGACGCGTCACGTCCCGTCGAGCCAAATCGACGGATATCCCGGGTCTTTGCTCGCGCTAAAATCCCGCGACGACGATCTGAAAACGATGGTGGAACGGACACTAGCCCGCTCTCAGCCCCGAGAACGTTTTATCGAAACGAACGGAGCGTTTCGCGTGGTTTATGTACGTTCCTGCCGGAGTTACGCGTGTCTTCGGCAACCGATGGCAAACGTGCTGGCACGTAGCGGAACTTTACCCCGTACGTGGTCCCCCACTACTCTGTGTGTGTGTGTGTGTGTGTGTGTGTGTGTCACCTCTCCTACGGTCCGATCGCCGCGAAACTTTGTCGAAATTAAAGCGAAACCTTTCGGAAGCTTATTAAGCTCGTGTGAAATTTTCGCACTTTCTGGTGTGCGTTTTAACGAGCAGCCGAAAGAAGATGTAAGAATCGCGACAGAAGCAGGAAATGAAGGAGATCTTAGCGTTTATCTTTTAATAAATTGGAGTTATACTTTGTCAAATATGCAGGGTGTTCCTCTGATACAAATGGTAAGTTTTTAGGGAAAAAAGCGAAAGACGAAAAAGTTTTAATGTTATTTGCAGCCAACATGACGGCTGTAATATTTTTTATATTTGCAATGCGATCTTCAATTTCTTATTGTTCGCAACTATAGATGTGTTGCATTTTATTATTATTATTTATAACTAGGATAGCCATTTTATATAGCATATACTATACTATACTACGGAACGATGTACATATTCCTTGATCCATTAGTCGATGGATCTAACATTCTCTGCGAAAATAACATCAACCAATACATGTCTATAAACCATTTTCTTTAGGAGAATACATTTCAATTTTAATTCTACCACATAAAATCCATGAAAAGCGTCGAAACGTTCTTCCTTCCTCACTTTTTCCACAAAATCATACCATTTACGAGAAAAACGCTCGGTCGATAATGTCGCGAACACCTTGTACGTATCGTAAGTCAAGACAAGTATCGCAATAAACACAGAACGGTTGGAAATAAAGATACAAAGCTGAAATATTTAAGCAGGTAGCGCCGGACACGTTTCCTCGATGTAATATCGGTAAACGGTTCCCGAGAAGCCGCGTAAGGAACCGATCCCAGAGACTTATTGAAAGAGAAAGACAGTGACGGGCTATCGGAAATTTCTCCTTCGATAAGAATGCAAGAGCAGCTGGTAGGAACGTGGTGAATGACTAACGAACAGCGTTGGCGGCGCGAGAACGAACCAGGCGTTATTGTGAAAGACCACCAAGTCGTTGCGGAGTTTCTCCGATTCTCACGACCGCACCTTTCAGGTCAATTTTCACGCGTTTACTGCCTCACACCTGACTCCGTCTTTTCGCGAGACTCTCAGAGATACGTGCGTCGCATGAACGACACGCAGGCACACGCTTCTCGACCGGAAATTAGTAGACTCGTCTTAAATTAGCAACCGCGTCTTCCGCTTCAACGCTACTCGTACAATCCGGCAATCCGGCAATCCGAACTAATTGGGAGACAGAGAAAAACAGTCGTAGCAGGTTTCAAGTCGATCGAGTTATGAAAAAACTGTTCCAACTAGGAAATGAAGACTTTTTTGCCATAAAATTTTATCGATACGCAAACATTTGAATCGATACAAAACAAATTACCAGACAACGCCACTCCTACTCGAAGTCTGCACCACGCCCCCTCGCGAATCACGTGACCCAAATCAACCAATCGCTAATTTTCGTTGCATCAGCGTTGCACCCGAAGAGGGTTACCCCCGCTAAAATCACTTTCAGTGATAAATTTTCACAATTTCTGAAAATAAAAATACTCTTTGCTTCCTCACATTATTTACATTTATTTCTTTCCTTATTACATACATATCGATATTATTTAATTTACCTGTTAATTTCAATACCACTCCTCTTCTTTTAACATTTCACAGCACGAATTTTTATAGTACGAGTGAAAGACAGTTCACTTAGAAAATGTAAAACAAATTGTTTGATATGTAGTTTAAATGTGTAATTAGGCTGTATTCGATTAATCGAGACTCGAATGATCGACATTTTGGATAACGGATGCACTCCGCGGATATTTCGCGTTTTCGTTCTTACGCGCGTGGCCTGGTTCTACCGAAAAGTAGCTCACGATCGCTTGACGCGATCCCTGCTCTACGCCTCGCGCGGAACAATATCCCATAGAGCGAGGAAAATCTCATGAACGATTCCCATTAACCCAGGTCACGGTTCGAGACCATCATCCTGCGCTAGATAGTAAATATATACACGCACAGCTGTCGGGTATAAAGTTTCGCGTGTCCTCTCGACAACTGTCAGAAGAAAAGAAAGAAAGAAATCTCAATCTCGAATTAAAGTGGACTAGAGATAAATTTAGTTTTTCTATGCTTTTTTCTTAAGTTGTTGACACGAGCGTGCTTCAGTTTTTTGTTTGTCAAGTTATAAGTTTATCAAGTTGTAATCATTTATTAGAGAATTGACAATGAGACCTTTAAATCTCACACGATCAGTTAGTTTTAATTTTGTTTAAAACGTTTTGTCCAATACGTTAAAAATAACTATCATAGTATTTTTACATATAATAAAGTAGTTGCGACTTCTTCGAAATAATTTAATAATTTGCTGATACATGATTATTCTATTGCTATTTGCTTAATTTAGATATAATTAGATAATTGTTAAAAACTCGGAATTTAAAAATGAGTCGTGTGGAGATATAATAAGATGGTGCAGTACGTTGAAGTCAGTGGAACCATGGCATTCTTTCTTTAATCATGTGAGTTTTGTATTATATCTTGTAATTATTCAACTTGAAGAAGAAATTATTTCGTATTGATCGAAAATGGCGGAAATATTTTATGAAGGTTAAATAGATCCGACACGTATAAATGCTTCTGTCGGCAATGGTACTCTGGTCGTTTTGAAATGCAAGATTGAATTGCATCGATCGAAACTGTGCATTAGATGTGTTTATAGCGATAGAATGGAGTGTAATATTTATAATGTTCTATACAGTTCAGGTTAGGTTTATACCACCATGTTCTATAAGTGAAAATGAGAAAACATTTTTATATAAATATGAGATATAAATGTTCTATTAATAAATTATTAATTTATTAAAATTAATTGATATCTATCGACACGTACATAGAACCATAGCGTGCAATAACATATGTAGGTAATTACAGCGATCGCTAATTATAAACGCAACCTCTCTATTCCAACATTTCCACGCATAACTAAATGAAAAACGAATCGCTTGTAATATGGGTGTTTCTAACTAGCACAATTACGGCTGTTACACAACATCTTTTTTTTTATTTCTCTTGTATTATATTGTATTGGCGGGATAAAAATGAAACACTCTGTATGAGAAACAGGGACATACTTTGTCAGATCAACATTAAAAATCGTCCACTCGTAACATTCGTAGAGTCGCTGAACCGAAAAACGTGTAATATACTTCAAATTATACTTGAACCAAATACCATTCTGTTAGGTTGGTCAGAAGTAACTGCGTTTTTTTCGTGTGCAAGTGAAAGACGAATTTTTCACGAGAAACAAAAACTTTATCAAACAACATATTGATTTTCTCTGTTTCTGCCATCTTTTCAGTCAACTTCAGAGTTCTTGCCTTTTTCGACAAACGACAGTTCCATCGAACGATTTGATGTCATTTCGTCAGCAATGAAATTTAGCAAACGAATTTACTTGGTTTCACCAGACAAATTTTTACGACTTTCTTTCACACTTTTTTTTTTCTTTTCAAATTTGATCTTCCATCTTGAAATAGAAGTGCCAGACAAACAGTTGCCAACGAGATCGCGCATTTTCTTCTTTCCCCGAAGAGCAAGCTCGAGCAATAAATCTGCGATTCGAAATGAAACTAGCTGGAAGTTTCGAGATACACGCGCGTATCCATCTGTTAGAAAAAAAAAAGAAGAAAAAATCGCAATTACTTTCTGGCCAATCCGGATGCATTCACGAACGCGAGAAAGAGTTGGTTGAATAATGCGTCGCGCGAATAATAGCGCCCGTGTAACCGAGCGTAGGTACATGCGCGGTACGATTGCGCGCGGAAACAAAACCAGCCGTCTCCGGCGAGAGAATATAAATCCGAGAGATTCGTTTGGTTTCTTCTCGGAGGAT
Organism: Melipona beecheii; assembly: GCA_032399605.1. NCBI lineage: Eukaryota > Metazoa > Arthropoda > Insecta > Hymenoptera > Apidae > Melipona > Melipona beecheii. Next base: position 7,297,154 of record JAUCMO010000291.1, on the reverse strand, counting down.
TGGGCACGGGGGAAGTGCGGAAGCCGCTGAATGCGAAGAGGAAACGCCGCCACCGACCTGGCCGACCGTGTGTATGCGAATGAACGAGAGGCGACCCGGAGGCATTGACCTCTTTGGCGAGTCGCGCACGCGTGCACGCCGGTGACATCGCACGCGTGCGAATTCTACGTACTACCTTTTGCCAATGAATCGACCTCGAATCGAAAGAATACTTTCTTTACTTTTCTCTCTTTCTCTTTTATCTGTGATTGTTGGAATACCTTTGAATTCTCGTGTGTTGGACAAGCTGCAGGTGACTATACAAATTTGCTGTAACTTGAATATCATAACAATTATTGTATATTAAATATCATAGCAATTGAAAACGAATCGAGTTCAAAGGGTTAACTAACGAAACAGGAAACAGTATTTTATTTGACTTTCTTTTCTTTTTTCTTTTTCTTGCGGGTGAAATACACACTCGTGTATAGTATCTCGTGGTTCGATAAACATTCAATTTTTAAGGAAAAATATTTATCACGTTACGCGTAATCGTCGCGGCTGCTATTTATAATTATGTCCAATTAAATCGCGAAGTTATGAATTTCGACGGTGAAAATTGGTTCTCGGGCAATCACGTCGCAAATTAAATTAATACGGCGAATAATTTGAACTAAACGATCCCTGTTAAATGTACAATGAAACACACTCGAAAAATATTAAACACGCTTCCGCTCTTGTTATTATCGTCGAATCTCATCGAACAACGAAACGATCCATTCCATTCCCAAACAGTTCCATTCGTTTGGCATCCCTGAATTATCCCCCGGTAAAAAGCAGATCCGACGACAAATCGAATCGTCCAACTTTTTCCACCCGTTGCCGACTCTATCCCGTTTCTGATTACCAGCGCGTGTTTTATTCCTTAGAAATACAAAGAGGTAAAGCAAACGCTGTTTTTACTAGACTTCACCTCGGTTTCGGCGAGGAAAATTTCTATCTCAGATATTTCGAATTTCGCGCGCGCAGATTTTTAATTATTAATCGCTTCGAACGGAACGTTTCCCGGGCACGGTGCCTCGTTCGTCGAGAGCCAATCTTTGTTTTTTATCACTGAAAGTGATTTTAGCCTCTTCAGGTGCAACGCTGATGCAACGAAAATTAGCGATTGGTTGATTTGCGTCACGTGATTCGCGAGGGGGCGTGGAATAGACCTGGAGTAGGAGTGGCGTTGTCTGGTAATTTGTTTTCTATCGATTCAAATGTTTGCGTAATAATAATAAAATTTTATGGCAAAACAGTCTTCATTTCCTAGTTAGACGAATCGTACTGGGATACAAGTCGTGCAGTTTTTTCTTTCTTGTCTTTCGTTCCGCGTGTCTGTACGTATGAACGATCGCGACTGGAATCGCCTTGAGAGTTCGCTCGAGAAAGGTTAGACGAAGGTTCGGCGCGCGCCGTTTACGTTGGTCAGGGATATACGTGGTAACCTTTCGGATCGGTTTCTTTCGTCGTCGTCGATCGTTCGCCATCCACGGCGGTCCTCCGTTCTTTCTAATTACTTCGGTCCGCCATTTTACCCGGAGCCACTTCAGTCGACTTTCCGGGCTACTCCGAAACGGTGAATTGAGAAGTTCTCGGTTCGGCTAGCCGGTTTCTGGTTATTAAACCCGCGATTAGCAGACACTTTCTCCCGGTCCGGCGTGCCTTTCCACGTTCCTCGGACCGGCGGTGTGCTGGCGTAGCTGATACCCGAGCGCAATAATGGAAACTACCGGAAGGAAAAGGCGAATTCTTTGCGTCTCGAAAATCACGTGGATCGGCTAATATAAAATATAACATAACATAACATAATTATAATATAATTAAATATCAATTAAAATATAATTGTAATTACAATAAAGATGTAATACAAATATTGTAAATAATATAAATCATAATATAGTGGAACGTCGATTCTTGATACTTTGTATCAATAGGGCTCGACGGTGGCAAACTGCTCGAAGAAGAATTGCAAATGAAATCGTCTCAAAATCCCCCAAAATAGCCCTCTTCTTTTCGATCGTCCGTAAACGCATTACGATTTAAACCTTTCTTTAAAATCTGAAAATGTAAGACAAACTCGCTCCAAGGATTAATTAACGCCGACCGGACGGAAGTCGCGGGTAAAATTAGTAAAACTCGTACTCCGCGGATATCGGAACTAGTTGGCCGCGCGGTAACGCAGAATCGAGAACGACCTCATTAGGGGGGCCGTTTCTTCTTAGCAGGTAATTAAACCGCGCGAAGGAAAGGAAAAACTGCGGCCGTGGGTGCATCGGTCGCGAAGTAGGGCTTCGCATTAATTGTATCGCGCCTCGTTAGGCTGTCCCAGAACGGGTCGAGGTGTTTCCAGACTCGGGTTAGAGGGAAACGACGTCGTATACGGGCTGATAGCCAAGAGAAACGGAGAGGAAGGGGGGGAGAGAGAGAGAGAGAGAGAGAGAGAAAAGGAGGAAACCGGGTCCGGAGACCTTGTGCTCATTGCCACGGCGCGAGCAGCGGATCGACTCCGGAACACGGGCATCGCGTGCTTCCACGACACGCCGAGAGAGAGTTTCGACGATCCTAGAAACCCTGACACACGCCGGTCGGGGGCCTAGTTCTTTTTTTCTTTTTCTTTTTCTTTTTCTTTTCACGGATCGGACGAACCCGCCTTTCTTTCCTTCTTTCGTTTGGTTCGGAGCTTCTTCTCGCCTCTTCCGCTCTCATCGAGCGCTGGGACTCCTCTCTTTCCCCGCTGGATGGGATTAAGCGTGACGATTATCGAGTCGGACCGTAGCCAAACTCCGTAGTCGTGGTTAATAGGTTGCTCTTTGAGAAATTAAATACTTTGGTACTTTAAGCGCGTTTCAGTCGCGTGGAACGATGGAGTGGAACAGCGGAATATTTTTGGTATTAATTAAGTTTACTTTAGAAGCGTACGATACGGTCTTTGCTATTGTTTTATTGGCTCCGGTTGGAAGTCTGTGCTAGGACACTGTTGGAAAACAATCAAATTAATATTATTGGTGATTTTTGTATGTTGTGGTTTGTAATTCGCATTGTTATTACGCGAGACGGTTCTCTGTGTTTTTTAATTTGCAAAGTTAATTGATATGATTTTCGAACACGGCCGTGAAATTATAAATCTATATATTCTACAACTTCGTAGAACACTGTTCAAAAAAATCCAAGTTTGACGTTGTTTGAAGTGAAAACAAGGCAAAATAAAATTCTGATTAACGTATGAAATTACAATTATCTATATTCTACAACTTCATAGAACACTGTTCAAAAGGATCCAAGTTTGACGTTGTTTGAAGTGAAAACAATGTAATACAAACATTCTGATTAACGCATGAAATTACGAATCTATATATTTTGCAGCTTTATTCTAACAATGTAAATAACGTTAACAACTTTGTACGATACACATAAACGACATTATTCAAAAAAATCTAGGTCTGACGTTGTTTGAAGTGAAAGCAACGTGAAATGAAATTCCGACTAGATGACTAAAAGAACTATCAAAGCGATCAAAATGACTAATTTATAGTTTTCTATCGAAATTTTATACGTTTATAACAAGCGTACATTTGGAGACTCGTATATTGCGCATATTTAGAGACTCGAACAATTTTCAGTAAGATATGTAAATAGAAACTCCCGTTCTTTGTTACATCATCAAACTTTTCCTTAATTTCGCTTTTAATTTTGTCATCGGTAGTTCCAATGTTGAAACAAGTAGAGATCAATTCCAAAACTCTAAAGCGGAGATCAGCAATAGAGATCGCACATAGCCATTTTAAAGTACAAGGAAGGCAGAAATATTCCGGAGACGTCCCGACAAATCCTAGAACGCGGATTGAAAGGTGATTGATTGGATCGATCGGAAATCGCTGGTTTCAAACACGCTGGCGTATGAACGCGTGTCGCGCAGTTTGAAGGGAACGTCGGAAAGCGGATCGAGACGGTTCCAGAAGCGGATGACACAGTAACCGGGTCCAGTTTTTTCGCGACTCTCGCGAAACCTGGTCACGGGCGTGGCGAACCGCGCTGTTTCCGCCATCTGAAATCGAGGGCAACGACGCGATCGTTTTGTCATCGGCCGATTAGAGCATCCGCAAGGACGGGTTTTCAGAATTTCCGCTTTCCTTCGAAGAAACAAGTTCCCTGGAAAATTTTCTCGATCCGTCTTGTGATTTTCCTTTTTTCTTAGCTCTTGAAATTCTCCCCTAACTAGGGCGAAATTTACTTCGAACGACAATCTGTAAATAAATTTTTGAAACAATGTTATTTATAAGTATCTGGTCGATCAAAGGAACTTGAAGCTAATAATTGGGGAAATAACAAATCGAGAACGACCGATTATTCGAGGGACTGATGTTTATTTGATAATTGAAAATTTGTCTTTGAAACAACAAAGCTCTTGCTTTTCCACTTACGCCGCATAATGCAAAGACATTTTTAAAAAAAGACCGAGGTAGGATTGTCGAAGAAATTGTGAGGATTTCTTAACTTGCATAAAATAAATACGTTGTAATTTATTGAAACATTTTTACTTTCGAATACGTACGTAAAAACCTACAAAACGATGTCAAACCTGACTTGGCTACACAAAATGTATAAATTGAACTTGACGAAATACGTACGTACGTACATTGTTGCACGTTACGCTTGATGAAACAGACATTTACGGCAGCTGGCGGAGATTTTTTCGAAGCCTGGAAAGATCAAGGTTGACGTTCTTTTGGAGCAGAAAGCAGTTTCGTTGGGTGGACGGAATTAAATGACAGAATATAACGAAAATAGATTGTTCGTCACCGATCGGCAGGCGAACGTGAGTCGATGGAAGACGACCAATCGTCAGATAAACGAGAACACGCGTATCTCCTGTGTTTTTGTTTGAGAAATACTCGCGCTATTGTCGTCGGATCACGCGAGCTCGTCGTTCCTGTTTGATAAAGTAAGTGGACGAAGTCGAACGAATGGACGAACGATAATTAATTCCAGCATCGATCCATTCGGCGTTCGTCTCTCGCTCTGCGTGTTTGTACACGGCCATTCATGGGTATTAGGGCACCCATGCGAGTCGTGCACGGAACGATTAATCAGTCAGAATTCTTCGTTCGCGCAAGATACTGATTCGGAACAGACACACGTTCGGTGAAAACGAAGGAAACTAATACAGATGTTGATTATATTGCGTTAGCGAAGGTATCACGCAGCGAAGGTGGCATAACAACGACGACGAAAAATTATTGATAATTTAATTGAAATTGTTATAATTTTTCCAATTATGATAATTTGATCGAAAAATTGTTGATAATTTGTAAATTGATACTTTGTGGAAAGAGATCTACCCCGGTTTCGTTTTAAAGCGTGAAATCTCCGACGGTCGTGAGAAAGTGAAAATAGCAAAAGTTCAAACGCGTGTAATTTTTTTCGTGACTAAATCCAATCGTGGTCTTGAAGATTGGAGTTTTCTCTCTACAACGGCCAATTAAAACTCGCTGTACAACTTTTTTTTCACAATTCTGATCGTGACATTGAACGTTGGAGTTAAATCAATTATCGCAATTATTGTAATTATTGTAAGTTATTTAACGTTTAATTAATGTAAGTTACCTAACTGTTGATTGTAATTGAAACGTTAATTACGAGTTGTCTAATGTCTGACATTCAGTAAAATGTTCTGTGCACTATGATTTGATAAAATAATCACGATTCAATAAAAGAGTCACAAGGTAAGTTTTAAGGGGCGGCGGCAGATCCAGTTAAAAAAATAATTTTTAATGTTTTTACACGTGCTTGAATTTGCACAATTTTCCCGAGAAAAAGAGTATCCTCACTTTGCCGTTGTAAAGTTTTCTTTGAAAAAAAAAAAAAAAAATGAACTCACGGCTGTCAAGCGGGAGCGTCGCACTTTGAAACGAGAGCAATTGCACCTATGCGATTTTCTTTCGCGAAGTTACTTCAGTTTAAAATTTGAATTATCGACAATTTCTTTGTTGTCACTGGTTGGTAAAAGTTATGCTCTTCCCTATATCTGCCGATCTTCGTTGAAAGAAAATAGAACGAAAGTAGATTGAAAGGAAGAAGATAAATTAATAACATGAAGAAATAACGTTTCTGCAATTGTCTAAAAGAAAAAAAAAAAAATAAACTCTGATCGAAGGAAATTCAATTTATTACAGATAATTGACAAAAGTACGATCAATTTAGTCTCGCTTTCCCGTCGAAAAGAAGTTTCGCGAATTAGACAACTTAAAGGAGTTTGGCTTGAATTGTAATTCGTGAAATAGTTTGCACAATGCACGGATCCACGCTGAAATAACGTTAAATTAATTAACGCTCGATTAAAGCTACCGAGATGGCTACGGAGACTCGCGAGAGGAACGTTTAATTTTATTATAGACTAGCGAGCATATAAATAGGAACATTTTCATTTCATAACTCGGGCGAGATATGCACTGCCAATTTAATATTATCGTGCTGTGGAATGAAATATTCCACTGGACTGGAATGGGCATTCATAGAATACGTGGCATTTTAGGCAAAAATACGTTTGTTGAAATGTACGAAAAATATATATAGAAGAAAGAAAAAAAAAGAAAAAGAAGAACTTCAATGCAATCGTCGGAATTCACATGGTGCGTAATTGATAAAATTCTAATTAATAAATTACTGTTTTCATTATTGAATCAACAAAATTCTAGCACGGTACGAACGAGACGATCGACCGTAACTTTAATTCCAGTTTTTAATAATTGTCTAACAACCTCGAAGCAACCCGGTCTTTCCGAGAGCGCGATAATACTTATGAACGAGAGTAGTATACGCGTTGAGAACAAGTGCAGAAAGTTTCCGGCTGGAAATGCGACTTTAACCGGTATTTTTATTAACCGTTGACTCCGTATCTCCCGCTGAAACTGCGAACTTATTCGAAAGAAGGGAGGAGCGAAACTTATTCGGCAGAACGAACGAAAATCAGAACGACGAACTTGGATAAAAGTGGGAAAACGAAATTTCCACGCTTGGTTTGCCCCGAGGAAACGTCTCGCCATTTTGGAGAACGCGCTCGGAGGCGCTCCGGTATTTCACGCTTGGGTCCAGCTTCGAGCGTAACTTTCATTAGCGGTCGGCTGTTTAAAGAGCAAAATGTGTCGTTTTTTGTCACGATCGTAACGTCGTAGGCAAGTTCCGACGATCCGAAACGTCTGATTTTCGCGTAAATTGGACAACACGCAGATTCGTAAAACGTTCCTCTGTATTTGCAAAAAGAAAGTCACGCGAATATGCAGATTTGTATTTTTATGGAATTTTTACGATCTCCGAGTGTTTCTCGCTGTTACCTCTGCCTCTCGATAACTGTATAAAATTCCACAAATATTCCTGTGACAAAGATACGCGTAGGATAAATCCATTCATTTTTCAGTATGATTGAATAACAAACTAAAAATTGTGTTCGAAATACGTTTTTTGCGTTTTTTTGACGCAAATCCAGAAAAAATATGGCCCTTTTCGTGTGATTTGTTTTGCAAATCTATTTATCCACCGTCGCACACGTACATTTCTCCTTTGTCGATTACATTTAAGATGCGGTAATTCTTTCGAAGAAGATGGATCGTCACTCGCTGACTTGCTCTACTGATACAAACAACATGTGATACAGCAGTAGCGATAAAAGAACGAAATTGTTGCTTCTGAAAAAAAAAAAAAAAAGGAATCTCGTCGTTTGTCCCAGCTTGGCACTCTTAATCTCGAATTTGAAACTCACTAATTTGAAAGAACTGGTCTTCGACGGAGGAAACGCTGGTTCCAGTCGTTTCTACGATTGGACCGCGACACGCGGTCTCGTCTCGATGTTACGGGAAAGGAAATAAAAATCCATTGTGCGAGTCTAGCGCCTCTCTATTGTCTCGCAACGCGTCAGCCGCGCCGCTTTGTTTCGCGGCCACGCTCTTTATTCCCCGTGGATGGATCGCGCTTTCGCGGACCTCGAAGATTTATTCTCGTTTCCAAAAAAAAAAAAAAAAAAAAATGAAAAGAGAGAGTTCCAAGGAACGTTCCAAAAAACACCCAAATCGTTGACCATTTCTCACTCGTGCGCGAGAATATTCAGCTGGGTGAAAATAAAATTTCGATTGAAATGTAATATCGACGTCGAAATCTTTTATCGACTCTCAAATGCGACGATTAACCGCGAATAAACAATTGTCGATATTCACGCTGCACATTGCCCCATGAATATACACAGACACGAAGGGTATTTCAACACCTGTCGATTTCCGAATGTATTATATTACACGTGTGTGTTGTACAAAACTGTATAGTGTGTAATCATGTTGTTACATGTACAAAACTGTGTAGTGTACAGTCGCGTTGGTTTCAGTCCAGAGCAAATTCGGAAATGTACGTAAAAGCTACACGATATATTTACGCACTTTGCAAAAATTAACGCAGTTGCTATAATCATCCAATCCAAACATGTGCGTAAAAGTTACGAAATGTTTGTAGAAATTATTCAATCTTTATGCAGCTTTATGCATTTCGTAAACATCACCGAGTTAGTTAATTAAAGAGTGAATTATTCACATCGATGAGTCTGAATATTTAATGGAACCGATACTGAAGGTAACTAGTCGTATCTCGCTATTATCATGTTAATGAAACTTCAAAGAATTTCACACGGTGCGCAGAATATACATTCGTGAAAATTTTCTACAGTAAATCTTCGAATATATCTTCTTTCGTGAGTTTTCTTTTAAATTTTAAGTAAAGACTTGTGCCTCAAAACATCAAGCTCGCCGATTGACACGTATCGTATCGATAACAATATCGTCTACACAGCCATGCTATTTATTTATTCTACGTTCGGGGAGAACGTTTCATAAAGAGAATGTATCCATATTTAAAAGAGCGAAACGAGCACGATAAACGCGCGAAAATTGTACGTCCGTTTCTTTTCCCTTTCGAGACGCGTGCATAGGGGAATAAAAGGCACGACGGAGGCACGCGCGCGCGCAAGAGAGAGAGAGAGCGTTTCATATTTTTATGACCACCGGCACGAAAGTTCTTCTTTTTTTCTTTCGTTCGTTCTTTCTTTCTTTTATTTGCAACGGTTCATACACACTCCTTGAAAAGCTCCGGCGGTGAAAGAACCGCTTTCCAGAATGCTACGCGCGTCGAATCTCGCGCCGTGCTCGCTCGAGTCTAGTCCCGGCCCTGGTTTCTTCGTCGACATCGTAGATTTCAAGAGCGAAATTTCCAGCGATCTGCGTGGAATATTTAGCATGCTTGCAGCTGATACTGATCTCGACAGAGAAGGTCGAGAAAGACAGAGAGTCGTTTAAGAGAAACGATTACTCGAACAAGCAGGTGACGCACCTTCGATTGCGCACGCGTGATCGTACGCTTATTTACAGCCGTCGTTAATAATTCATTTCGTTGCGACTTTTTATCAATGAAAGTGATTTTAGCGGGGGTAACCCTCTTCAGGTGCAACGAAAATTAGCGATTGGTCGATTTGGGTCACGAGGATTCGCGAGGGGGCGTGGCGTAGACCTCGAGTAGGAAATGTTTGCGCGTCGATAAAATATTATGGCAAAAAAGTCGTCTTCGTTTCCTAGTGTTCGGAACAGTTGCTTCTGGGCCTTTCAGCGAGACGAATCGTACCGAAAGGGGTACAAGTCGCGCAGTTTTTCCTTTATCTCGACAGATCTCTCCTTTCGTTTTACACACGCAAACAGCCGCAGGAAATGGCATTCTTGTTAACAGGAAACAGCGTTAATTCGTTTGTTTTCTGGCACTGATCGTCTTTATAACGGCGGTCATAGCGCGGAACGGGACCAGACACGTAAGATCGCGGGGTTACGAGGGAAAGTCCGTGGCACGCATCGACTGCGTGTTCGCCTTCGCGCATTCTGGCTCTCAAAGTGAAAGAGCTGGCATTAAAAACGCGAACGGGTAAACGACGCGTGAATCGTTTGTTCAAACGATCGCGCTACGTGGCGCGATTAGAAAGATCGATCGTTTACCGGGGAATCGCGATTTTCGATTTGGAAGCTTTCGTTTCACTGGCTGTACGCGCATTGGAGCAACCTTTTCATCGATACGTTATTTTGACTCGAATACGAGTGGGATCTTGACGAAATTGCTTAGAAAGTTAGAGAAACGTGAGTGAAAGATTCATTTTCGAATAGTTTTGCATGCTCAAAAGCAATACGTATAGGCGTATCGTTCTTCAAAGAAACTGATCTTGGAATTTATAATCGTTCGTTTCTGCTGAATGCAATGAATAAGCTTATGGAAGTGAATCACGATCGTTTCCAAAGAAGTTGTGTACGAATCATACGCGTCCATTTTCATTATTTTGTTCATTTTTCTTGATATTTATATGAAAAATGTGACAGACTTTGGACAACAGATGTACCATGTTTGTTCAAAAAATATCGTTTAATAAATATTATTATTCAGCATTTTAGCCACTGTACGAATGCTTTTTACATCCACCGAGATGGACGTTTCCCTCCGAAATGAACGAACATGTGAAAATAAGTCGTATATTTTTTCCTAAATAAACATCATTAAAGAAAACGCTGTAGTGAAATTGTACCTGCGTTTTACACTCGTTAAAAAGTTTCAACTGTTTTATTTCACAATGAACGTGGTAACAAAGATCGTGCAAATATCGGCACGTCGTTACGTTTAATTTAAATGATCGATATTAACCCCTTGACACACAATGACGTCCGCAGGTTATACAAGGATATAAAAAGAATATTTTTATGGCTCTTTTATCAACGTTTATTTCATACACTCCAAGTTTACCTACTTCGACGAAGCAATCACTGCCAAGTTTTCGTCCGAATATCGCAGGAGAAATTCGTACGTAAAGAGCAATTTGATGCTCGTGATACGGCCGGAGAAGTGAAATGTTCGCGCGAGATCTTAATTCGATGGACCGCATCTTTTAATTTTTTAATGCGTGTTTTAGCGAAGCAACAGACTGGTCCGCCGCGTCATCCGCGGAGATGTACGACCGATGCAAACGGCCTCGGAGAGAAATGCACTCCGGGCTTTAAGTTTATTCGAACGAGGGAAGGAGGACCGGAAGGAGGGTTTCCCCGAGACTGAAGTTTTCATTCTTGAAAAACTTCCACCAAAGTTATCGCATTAATTTCGGCCCGGAGTTGAAGAAACGCTTGGACTCTCTCTCTCTCCCTTTCTCTCCTTGAGGTTTGCACGCTTCTCCGTCCGCTTTCTCCTCCGGTTTAACAAGAAAAATTCGTAATAACAGACGGGGAATTTCAGGACCATCGCGCGCATTCCACGAGGATACGAGTCCGCCCCCCCCCCTTAAAACTTTTAATGTACAGCCCGCATATTTCGTTGAACGTCTCTCCCCTCGATTTCACTACGTTTGATTGATTCAAAACGGAATTACCCTCGAACTTTGGCGAATCCCCCCCGAATCCAATATAATATAACTTTCACGACGCGAACTTCCCTCTTTATTTATCGTCGACTCGCTGTTGTTTCGTTTAACGCGATCGATTTCGAATCTCACGATGGAGTCAACGCCTTGACCTACCCATTGCTTTCTTTTAGAGACTCGCGTGCACGCAGAATGTTTAGTGACTGATTTCTAATATTTTTCTACTGTTTGAATGATTCTGACACAATTTAATTTGCTACATATTGGTAACTTGTATTTCTAATATTTTTTTTTTTTATCACTGGGGGTAACCCGGAAAATCGGGCCTCTTCAGGTGCAACGCTGATGCAACGAAAATTAGCGATTGGTCGGTTTGGGTCACGTGATTCGCGAGGGGGCGTGGCGTAGACCTCGAGTGGGAGTGGCGTTGTCTGGTACTGAATTCGAACGTTTGCGTATCGATAAAATTTCATGGCAAAAAAGATTTCATTTCTGATTACTAACTCTGTTCGTAGTAATCTAATCTATCGTTCCAAAATCTCGCGGCGAAGCACGCTTCGCACCGACGTATTATTAACCGACGAATCTGTCGAGCATCAGTCGTTTATTTAAAACGTTATCACACTTCAAACAGACATTTCCGCTTTCGCGCGCGTTATAAATCGTTTTGTTATTTGAAACTATGCTTTATAGGTGCTTCAATTTAAGTATCCCGCGGCGCGTCGCCGGTGAAAAATGTGCTCGTGCGAGTGTGCTCGGATCGGGTGAAATTCACACGACGGGCAATGTGTGTTAAATATTTTCAACATTGTCGCGTCTTTCTACTCGTTGGCCGGCGGAGGCTGTATTTACGATCCGACGTGCGCCCGCCGCGTTTTGAAAGTTTGACACCTCATCCTAGAGACGCGATAGTCATTCGCCGGTTTTATGGCACGCGGTTATCATCGTCACGCCACCACGATTTTACGACTGTCCGTTTGCTAAATCATCACGAAGAAATTCATCACGCTGCTACGTGGTGGTCTGTTGAAACAACAAAACGCACGTGAGAAACCGTACGAGAGACCGCCTGGTCAAAATTCACTGCATTTCACGACGAACGTGAAAAATTTGTTTCGAAAGATTCGCGATAGTTTCGACGACAGTTTCGTTATAATTCCGTTGCAATGAATCTGAACTCGTTTCGAAGCGCATGTATACAAATCTTGGATTTATCTTTCAAACACTTTTGAAAAATATACATTGAGAAAATTTTTTCCAAATTCTACCACGAGTTTAGAGATTGACAGTGACTGTTCCTTCTGCATGTACGATTCTTTCTCGTCACGTTCTTCAACTTTGAATTCACGAAATTCCAAGACATAACATTTTCATCGTTTTTAGACACATTGATAACTTAATAACTTGACGAAAAAAAAAAGAAAAAAATTTTACAGCAGATTTTAGGGAGTTATTGAAGGAAAAGCTTCAATCTACAAATCCGCGGTAAACTCGACCGAGAAAAAATGTTTTTTCAACGTTCTGAGAGATGTTTGAGAGATGAATTTATAGCATTTTTTTTTTCACTTTCCCATTTACCGCACGATAGGAGAACAATTTTTTTTTTTTTTGAAGTAAATCTAGGATTGGGAAAGTAGAAGCTTGGCGCTTTAGAGAACGTATTCGGATTCGTTGCTGTGCCATTCTTTTGTCAATTTTTCGAAACACTGAAAATTTAACGCACGCCGTCGTTGTAAGTAGATTATAAAAGTCTCAACGTGACACCTAGATTAGCAATAAAACAAGATTTCTTTACTGTTATACATAAACTGCAATATTGAAGAACGACGAGATTGAAAACCATCGATTATTTTGGACCGGCAGCCAGGTGCGCAATTGCTCGTATGGTTATTGTTGCACGTTTCTTCCGCCTCAATTTTTTTAATTGCCACTGCCAATGAATAACAAACGATTGTTTACGAACAATGAAAGTTAGAATTTTTCACAATTTTTCACCAGTCAGAAATCTGATCTACTTACGATCGAATGTAGAAACGAATTTCACCAATAGTTTCCAAAATATATTAATTTTGAATATTTTGAATATCCCCTTAATCAAGTTATTCTTTTCATTTTCGACAGTCGTTGAAAACAAGGGATACTTGAACAAATCGTAACAAATTCCTGCCGACAAACGCTTCGATGTGGGCGAAAAGTATTCGTCAATTGTCTCTTGGTTTCGCGCAGGTTTCCTTAGCAATCGCGATAGATCGGTGGTTCTCTGCTCGGAGAAACTTGAGCAGCCGGGCAGCGATTTTTACCGTCGTTCGATTACGAGACACGGCCGAGAGGAACGGTCACAACCTCGCCACGAAATTACGCAACTCTTCCTGGCTGGCAAGGCGAGGCGAGCAATCGAGCGTAGCAGTATCGCGGATCCACGCCTGCCGCGGAGCCATTTTCATTTCGATACCAACGATCCGACGACCTGCGGATAATCGAGAAAAAGAGACCAATTGCTCTCACGTCATTGGTATCGTTGGCCAATCATCCACGAACTCCGACTTCCAACTGACGTTGCTTGCTTCGTCGATATTCACGATATTCGGATTATACCATGCTGCAATACCCACGGTCGGGGAAAGTTTTCAATGAGTTTTCAAGTGCCCCGAGTGCAGGCCTGTGTCGCCTGAAGAAAACCCTGGCCATCTGGCCGAGCTTTGTTCCAAGCAGACAAGGCCCCCGGCCGTGCTCCGATCGAAGCATGGAACCTAACACGTGCGAAACACGTGCGGCCCGCAAGATGGCAACGCGCATCCGCCCTTCGCGCCCCACCGTGGGCCTGCGATTTTCCGAAGCCGAAGAAAAGTCAAATTACCACGAAGGGAAAATACCCTTGATATTTCAGCCCGTGAACAACCATCTTTCACCGCGCGTTTCGGAGAAATATAAATCTTCGAGATTCGAAGGAAGTTAATACCAAAGGCGATGCGTTTAATAGATCGAGAGAAGAATTTTACGGCGTGGCGTGAGACAAAATGGCTAGCGGAAATACGCCGCACAATTTTCACGAAATCCGTTTCAAGCAGGAAATTATCGAGAAAGAAATTGCTCAGCTTGGTCTTTTCTTCGGGATTCGGTCGATTCAAGTTCGACGAAGGGCGATCTGCGTTGCAAATACGTTGCAGCTTAGTTTCAAAGTTCAATTTTTGTTGACTCGCGAGTTTGACTTTTCCATTAAGACCGACTATGCTTTTTCGCGAAACATTCTCCATAAATTTCCAATTTCGCCCCGGGATTAATTTTACATCGTCCCACGTTCCAACTTGCCTCTTATCTCTTTCCCCTCGCAAGTTGCAAACTCGTTCTCGCGAGAAAGAAAAAACGGGGGAAATGTTTTTTGTAAAAAGTCGGCAAAGAAAGCGAGAGAAGCATCCGAGAGGTGACGTTGACGCACGTCAAAAGTTGGCGCGATGTCTGTCCGAATATCGAAAGCTTCGAGCGGTGAAAGTGAGAAGGGAGAAGATGGAAAAGAAAAATACGGAATAACGGATGGATCAAGTGGAACTAGGCGTGAATGCGGTCTCTGGAGCACGCGAGGAACTAGCTCTCGAAGACCGTGCACAAGCCAGCGATCGGCCGCTTTCTCCCAGCTGATCTCGACGTGGCATTTCGAACGTTGGGCGTCGGAGGAGTAATTCCTCCAGACCAATTCACCCTTGCCTCTCGGGTGTTCGATCGAAACAATCTGGAAGATTCTTTTCGCGCGGCTAAGAACGCAATTTCAGTCGGGCGACGTTTAACGCTGAATGTGCGCTTCAAACTTGGTCAAACTGTTTAATTTCTCGCGATTCTGACATACGCGCGCGTGAAATAAACCTTTACCAACGCAATCGTGGCAATCGAGTCGAGTTGCGCAACGCTAATGAAGTTTCGAACAGTTCGAACATTGAGGTAAATGAAAAGCGGTTAATCAACAAGGTACAGTGTAATTTTCCTGAATTCTATTGGACGCGTTTCTACGTGATAATTAATTCCAATAAAAATAATGTCATCTTCGGTACGAAATATACACAGGGTGTATCTGCGCTGCAATTCCGAGCTCGTCTCAAACCGTGCGAAACACTCCTCTACAATTTTTTTCGATTTTCAACAGCAACCGAGTTGCCACACGTAGCAACGTCTGAATCTGATGGAACAACTTTCTCCCTGACAATACCCACGAATTGAACGAACCATTTCGGAGTGCGGACAATGGCGAGCCCAGTCCACGGGGTAAATGACCAAACGCGAACCTTCGAACTCGTCGAGAGCGCGCTCGCGCATCAGTGGCACCAGAAGAGAAGGCAACCGAGATAAAGCAGAATTTCCTGCTATGCAAATGAATCCGCGGAATCGCTCGAAATGTCAGTCAATCGCGCGTCGAAGGTCGCGGCTTGCGTTTCGCCGCGCGAGGTGGCATGAATGAATGCGAGGCGAGAACCTTTCGGTCTGCTCCGTCGGCCTCGAGCTACGGTCCGTGTAGCTACGCCTCTTCTTCTGCCGGTACGGTCGATTTCGAAACCGACTGTTTCTCCCGAGCGAAGAAACGGGAGAAACTGCGAAGGAAAAATGCGCTCTGTAAGGTCGAAGGAACGCGTCAGCAGAGAGTCGGAGGACCCTGCTCGGCTGCGCTTCCATACACGCGTCGGCCTGTTAGCAGCAGCTTTACCGGTCCTAAACGAGGTCGACCAGCTCCGACCGTAACCACACCTCCTTTTACCGGAGAGTCTCCGAGAGCCGCGCGTCCGTGTATTTTATCCCGCGACGTCGGACGGCGCGATTCGACGGCAGATACCGCCGGCCGACAAAAGCAAACGTGAACCCAGGAATCTCTCTCTCCGTCTCGTTTCCTCACCTGGCGGCGGTCGTTCGACGAAAAGTAAACGACTCGAAACCATCTGGAGTACGCTCGTCCCTCCCCTCATTTACATAACGCGGCGAACCCCGACTGCTCCAGCCGATATATTTAACTGTATTAAGATAATATTCAATAACGCTGAAACAGCGTAGAATTCTATTGGAGTGACATCAAAATTACACGAAATGAAATTTAGCAGTGTCCAAACACACCGAGATCCATTAAATCGTACTCAAGTGAAACAAAACGTCGTTCGAACAATATTAAAATTGTATAAAATAAAATTTGAATAATAAATCGCAACTGTGTATATACGAATTTGCATTTTTATATTTGTACGAAATAAAATTTTAACGATAAAATAATAACAAAGTAGTGTCCAAACGTACAAACCGTATTAAAATAAAATAAAATAAAATACTGCTCGAGTGATATTAAAATTGTATAAAGTAAAATTTGAAAAATAAATGAAGCATAACCGTATAATATAGTAGTTTATGTGAAGTATTTATCGGTGAGTAAGTAAGTTTCTAAAGGGTATTTGAGACAACGCGAGGCGATGACTTCGAAATGTGGAAACGTGGGAAATCTAGCTCGGGAATTTGTAGAAGGTAGAAGGTTCTGTTTCGTTGGTGGGAAAAAGAGTCAAAAGTGTAGAATAAATTTGTACGCGTGGGGAGTCGGTTCTGCGAGAAACCTCGTTTCTCGGAGAGTGAAATTTAAAAATTGACGACGCGACGCTCTTGAACACGTGGCTTCAAATTTGTTTTCGGGAAGGTGAAGCAATCCCTCGTTGATCGTTCGCCTAAGTTACAAGCTCTCTGCAGTTTATAATTTTTCAGTTTACGTAACAGGAACGGACGTAAATAAACGAATTCACTCGAGTGTCGAGTGAAAATCTCGTGCAAATAAATTTCCTTTCAAGGTAATATAAAAAATATAATTCTGTCGCGCATATTTCCACGTGAAAGAGATATCAAAATATATATCTTGTTGGATTTTTACTCTACGCACATTGAACGCACATTGCAATCGATATGATCAACGATAGTGCAAATCTTTCTGTAATTACCGTGAAGTATAATACTATGAAAAACACAACACGTCGAAATATAATACAACATAGTAAAATTTCTACACACGTCTTTTAATTCCTCATACACTACACCAATGGAAGTGTGCCATATAAAAATGCATAGAATGCACTTAGTATGCAGTGATATGTATACTGAGATACGACTGACACACGATGTCGTCATAGAGTTAAGAAGTAAATCTCTGCTTAGGTATCGTTTCGTGGATTACATTCATCAAAATAAACATTTGTAAGCTCGCCTCGTCAAATGTTTTTGTACGATAATTTGCGTATTGCAAAAGCGTTAGTTAGTAACGTGCGAAGTAAGTAAATTATAAATTATCTGTCAGATGGCAAATCATCGATACACCGCGTTGAAGAAAATAATCAATGACGGAAGGAATGAAAAGTCAAGAAAATTGTCGAAAAAATTGGTTCTGCCTCGCAGTTACAATAGCAAGTGTATATGTTTCGTTGGAGAAAACAAGGAAAAGTGCACATCTGTGTTAAACGAAGCACGCGAGCGAAGGTAGCGGACGCGAAAAACTGTACATGGCTTAACAACGGTTTCTAACGCGTGGGTTACTGTTAGGCATCCGAGGAAGAGACTGCGCGATGCCGATTGCCAGCTGCGTGGAAGAAACTACTTCCTATTCCACGCAAACGTCTTTTATCGTTTTATAATTTGCCGGTAGGAACCCACGTGAATTCCGCGAAGCCAAAAAACGCTGGATAAGCGTCGCGTCTGCGATTCACTTTGTCCACAATTGCCAGACATTCAATTTGTGTGTTAAACTCTTCTCTGACATATTGATCAAACAGTATTAAACATTAGATCAAAATAATTCGATGTAAAAAAAAAAAAAGAGACAACGATTAAATATAACACTTGGAGAAGCAAATTCAGCAATTTCCTCGAACCTATATCCACTATATGCACTAGAACTGTGCATAACGATTAATTTGTGAAAGTAAATGAAAAATAAAAGGAAACGAGAATAATACAACAAAGGAGGCGGCAAACTTTCGTTCGCAGGTTTTACGGAGAGTCATTTCTTTCAAATTTATAAAGATACGTCGCTGTAAATTCTCACGGAAAATCACGAATTGATCGTTTCGATCGCTTTGTTAAACATCTTCGGTGATGCATTGAATGGAGGAAATCATCGCGCGCGCTAGAAGCGATATTCGACGATGAATGTGGACGATTTTTCACACGATTTTTTTATTATGAGGCTGTATCGACACGCGATATCCTAGATCGCGATAAATATCGTTTTGCGAGGCGAGCGCAAGTAATTTACGTTGTTCGGTTAAAAATCGCACGATATCCCACGATATTGAACGATAAATATTTATGCAACGCGCCACCGCCGATCGAACGTAACTTCATTTTCATCGACAGCGGTGCGACGGTGTTGACGGTCGCGCAAAGGTCCTTTGTTTTTACTAATTATATCGAATTTCCCCCGTGGCACGGCGAACAAGGGCACCGTTCAATTGCAACATAATCCCCACCGCGCGCTAATCGAGTTCATTGTGTGCAAAATCCGACCCGGAGAACAACGCCGAACGAACGAATCCCGCTTCCAACGAAATTGCAACAAATGCGAGGCAAGGTGAGGTCGTCCGAGCCACTCGAGCACTTTCTGCACGCCGAGCGCAAGATCTTGAACCACGAACGGAATAATTAAATTCATTATTCCGCGTTGCAAGACACCGCCGGATTGCGGATTTTTGCGTGAACGTAACTGTAACTGTGACGAGAATAAAAAAATTGTTGATAATTTACAAGGCAAACAACCCTGCCATACTATTATCACCCCCCCCTTGGCTTTCAATTATTGTCACTGAAAGTGGTTTTAGCGGGGGTAATGCAACGAAAATTAGCGATTGGTTGATTTGCGTCACGTGATTCGCGAGGGGGCGTGGAATAGACCTCGAGTGGGAGTGGCGTTGCCGCTCGATCTCGAGTGCATCGTTGTTCGTGCGTTAAACGACGTTGTTTTTAAATAAAAGCATCGGTAACCGTGCCGGCATACTAAACGCGTCACCTTGAAGCGTCACGAAGGAATTTAGCCGGCTGCAGACCGCACCGCCGCGTCACACAGGCATCGTCCGCGATGCAAAGTGTGCAGCCTGCAGCCCATGCTTGGCGCCGATTCAGCCGATTATGCGGTTTTCGATGCTCGAAACGTTCTGTCGATTATAGCTCGCAGCCTGGCGTTCAGCGGCTCGTGATTTTCAACCTTCTTTTTTCTTTTCTTTTCTTTTCTTTTTTATTTTTCGTTATTACCTCTGATTGATTCTAATTGTAATTTCGATGATTTGCGATGTTTTGAGAAAGAGAAAACAAATTCGTCATAAAAAAATTATGCGAATTGGTAACAATTTTCTAATAGTAATGATATAATAGTACGTAAATAATAAAATATGGACGTTATTGCTATATCGTTAGACAGATAATTTAAATTTATAGACCGCTGAATGCAGTTTTTAATTATTGTTATCACTAATTTATACACTAAAATAATCAAATTGAAAACCAACTCGAACAGTGAACGTTAAATCATCGGACATCTTTTAGTCAATCTTGTCAGAGAATTAACAGTGAATAGAGATTGACTATAGTTGAAACAGTACAGCGAGCGATCTTGACCCGATTAATCACACCGATCTAGATCACCGTCTCCAGATACAACGTTACTCACGGACTTGCTTCCAATTTCGGACAATTCCGCAGCTGATTCAAACGGAATTGTAGCGCGCGCATTTTTGAGACGTTGATTGCGAAAGTGTGTGAAAGAAGAAAGCAAACGATCTCTACTGATCAATGGTATTTATATAGAGTATATAATATTATGACGTTATTATGAATAACGTCGCAATTACACAAATATAACATTTATATTTGTAATAACGTGTTTATTAAAAGGAGTGAAGTTGCAGAATAAGCTAGCACGTATGTGCAACGAGGCTCCCGTCGCCAGGATCTCGTTCTTTATCCCCGAAAAGCGGCAATTAGAGAGCTAACGTGGTTAGCGATCGCGTTATTAACGTCGTTACAAAGACAACGCGGCAAGTTGTTTCGCGAAACACGGTCGGCGAGTCGCGAGGCCGATTACGCGCCGCTTCGGGCTGCGGAATAAATTGCCACGGTTGCACCCTCCCGTTGCGAGCTGCGAAACCACCGCAGTTATTGCTTAATTGTTGTTTCGAATAAGGGGATGCCGGTGATTTCGAAATGAACGGGCAAGCGGCGACACCGCTCGTGCAATTAGCAACGGCGATATCGGCCAGTCGACAACGAGGGGGGGGTGGAATAATCTTCGTCGCGTACGTCGAGTCGCGTGGAAAATTGCACCGCACGTTTCCACCAGCGAGAGGCCCGCAGCCCGTTTCGATTCCTGCAGGAATTTCCAACAGCTTCGTGACTTTGACTTTAAGCGATCGATTCATTCGATCGAGATCGTCAAATTTATAAATGCACGTTGAGATATTGAGATCCTTCCAGGATTCGTAGGAAAATTTTTAATCCGATTCCTAGTTTTATTTATCTGTTTTTTTCATTATTTTTTATTATTTTTATACATTCATATATTTTATTTATCTTTTACACCGGGCTAAAGTGTCTTTCGAATTTGTATGTTTTTTTTTTATTTCTAGTGGAATTTGAAATATTCCAACTCAAAATATTCGTTCAGAATTCGCAGAAAATATCTGGTTAGTTTTGTCTGTGCATTTTCGGGTTGAAGTATTTTTCGAGCATAAAATCAATTTTTAGAACCATCGGTATTTATCTTGTAATTGACTAATATTTATAGGAAATTGCACAGAATGCAAAGTACCATGCTTTCCATATAATACCGAAAAAAACAATTTTCTATCATACTTTTATTTCTCAAACATATATAAAATCTATATAAAAATTCGTAATTTAATAATCATACGTAACAGACGAATTACTCTGGTCTATCCACCCATCCTATGTATCAAGAAAATCGAGTTACTTTTTTGGATTGATTGAAATCGAATAAATTTGCTGAATAAGCTCTAAAAAAAAAAAAAAAACCGAGCAAATCTTTAAACAATATTGTTTCCTTAGTTTATCAGTTCCGAAGTATTGACATTTATATTCGGGACGTTTGTATGATATAGTAGTAAGTATAATATAGTAAAATTGTTAGTTCATCCCATAAGTTCGTTTCGTTTTTTATAATAATCGCTTGTGATAAAATCTGAAATACACCGGTAAGTATTGCGAAAGTATACAATCACCCTCTCGTGCTACAATTTCTCCCCAACGCTGTTTCGACCGAATTTCTTTGGTTTTTTATTAAAATATTTTTCGAGGCCTCTTTTTTGCAGAGTGTAAATATTTTCATATTTTTTTTGCCAACTAAAAAGTCGTCCGGTAAAAGTTATCCGAAGGGACAATATTTGAAAAATATGGTGGGTGCGATAAAGTGACCTAACCAAATTCACATAGTTCTCTTTGCACATTTTGCGCCTCACACGGCCTGGCATTATCGCAATGAAAAATCACGTTTTTTCGAGTTGCGAATTACATCTCTTTGTTTATCCAGCTCGACGCAGCTTTTATCTAAATTTATTACTTGATTACCCGGAAGCGATTCAAAACGCAAAATTGCTTGACAATCCCGCCAAACAAAGAGCAAAACTTTGTACACCTGACGGTTCAACTATCGTCGAGTTTATTCTCTTCTGGTCCAACTTTGTTTTCTTCGATGACTTTCATACGAAATCCACTTTTCAACGATAATTTGAATTGTATTGCCAGCAAGCAAAGATACGCACATTGTCAGTCGGTACGATTTCATTCGTCGAGTCGGTGTGGCAGCCATACTTGCACGATACAGCATTGGAAATGATCATTCGAATGGTATTTAACGCGAAATTTTGTTGACTGTATCTTTCCAACGTGTGATATCGTTTAAATTACTAAAGCAATGGTGCCTAAACAGTTTCAGTCTCTGGAAAAATAACATCGTCCGCCATTTTTTCAACTTTCGTAAGAAGCAATGAGAAGTCTAGTTTACGCGAATTGTCGAGTGTGGACTCTTCGGGAATTTCTTCCGAAATTCTTTCGCTCTTCTTCTCGTCGTGAGAAGTTGATAGTTCATTTTCTTTCGTCTACTAGATGTCGAATCATATCGTGACCCGTTTCAGATGGAAAACGAACGGAAACGATTCCGAACGAAGGTTCGATTCGGCGGCTCGAACAGAAAGAATCTGTCCAATCTTGAAGAGACTTTACGTGTACGACGGTTTCCCAGAACGAAATGAGAGGGGAGCGGGTGAGGTGGATCCATTTTTCACGGCGAGAAAGTTTCGCGTGCTCTATCGCGAGCTCTGCGCGTTTGTTTAAGCGCGAACGTTATTTCATCGTCGTGGAACGCGCGGGGGTAGCTAACGAAAGTCAAACGCAGCCAGCGACACACACGGAGCAGCGAGTTCTACGCGCGCGCGTGACTGCTTATCTGCTCGCGGGATCGTGTGTATCGCGACGCGCATCGCGTTTTCCTTGAAACTAGCCCGCGCCCCTCGTTTGTGGATCGTTTGGAAATCTGAAAGCCAGCAGAGACCACTTTCGATCCTGCAGACTCTCGTTGCCAGCTCGTTTGCTCCTATATCGGTTGTCGCGCTTAAGCACTTGGCGAATGAACAAAGGTATCGCGAGTACCTGATACTGTGCAAAATTTTATCGTACTGAAAGTGATTTTAGCCAGAAAATCTTCTTCAGGTGGAACGCTGATGCAACGAAAATTAGCGATTGGTTGATTTGGGTCACGTGATTCCCGAGGGGGCGTTGTCTGGTACCGAGCGATCGCGCCTGTAATTTTTCTGTCGATTCAAATGTTTGCATATCGATAAAATTTTATGGCAAAAAGGTAGTCGGAACAACAGGCCTTTTTCTCTGGGCTTTTCAGTGAGACGAATCGTACTGGGATACAAGTCGTGCAGTTTTTTTTTTAAGTTAGTGTCAGTAGATGGCAATGGTTTGTTAAATTTGAAGAAAACAACATTGCTCATGGGTATTTAGTATTTAGCTTCGTAAGAAAAAATCGGGTGGTGAAGGAAAAGAAAATTCGCGCAAGGCTGAATCTTTCGATAGGAAACCAAACTTTTTAGAAAAGATCGTGCTCGCAATCATGAATGATTGTGATGATTTGGCTCGCGGGAAAATAAAATTTTCTGAAGATTTGCAAATGCCCGATTTATAAAAGTTGGTTCGAAAAAGATTTTGTTCTTAAATGGTGGACCAATTGTGAAAACGAGGTGTCTGTATCCGATTCAAAGAAATATGAACTCGATCGTACCATGTACGCGGCTAAACATAGACGTTGACGTCATTCAATGGTCTTAATGGAAAGAACGTACTTTGTTTTGCCGTAGTTTATAAAATTTCCATTTCCACGTGAATGGCGACTTGTGGTTATTCCTTCGTTAATAATGGTTCGTCTGTATTCAAGTTCTAGTCTCTATTCAAGTCTCGAGAAAGAGTGTCTTGTCTCGAACGAAACGTTTCGTAACTCCAAAACTAATGGTTCTTTGGCCCAATGTTTCTTTTTAGTCGTTTCGATTGTACGTTCTTAAAGTGTGATTATTAATAATTATAACAACTTTATATTCGTCTTATTTGTTGAAGTAATTTCATACTGATTGCACTGGTGTACAAAATTTCACTTTTCATGCTGAACTCAAGTGTGCAATCAATTTTTCTCCATCACTCTCTCGGTTTCTGAGAAAATCAATTTTGAAAAAATTGGAGGGAAAGTTAATTTCTTAAAGAAACTTCCAGCACAATCGAAAATCCTCGCGACAAAAGATACAATTCACCACTGTCATCTATGAATGACGCCTAAATCGTGTTCTACTTATTTTATCAACTGTTTAAATCTACAATCTTCTTCAATTTATGGATTTAACACCGTCGCACTGTCCGCAGGAAACTCGAGTCGTTCGCGTTCACGGCTCTGATATTTTTGCTGTTCCAAAAAGCTATTAAAGAAGGTAACAAGATTTTTGAATCAAGCGAGTAAAGTCTCTGCTGTATCGCGTGATTGGATTTTAGAAGTGAAATCCTTAAACGAGCAGAGGGGAATAAAAATTTATCTCGCGAGTGAAATTTCGCCCAAGGCGCAAACAGCTCGCATTGCCTGTGGCAATTGTTAAAAATCAGTGGCGCGGAATGTTGCAAATTTGCAACGTTAAGCTTTCAACGGGTTAATTTCAGCGAACGTTATTGTTATCGCTGCGCGTTGAATTTCAAGAGTGTCCAAACAACTGTAATAAAAATGCTTCGATCGTGTATTTCAGACTTCATTTTATCAATTATCCTTCTGAAACAAAGATACATCTGTATATACTTTCTCAAATGACACGTTCTTTCGATACAAATAAACGCTTTCTAAAAAATTGTCGTTTTTAAATTGAAGGCGCTTTTTCAAAAAGTGAAAAAATTGATGCTTCTGGAATGTATAAAATTTTTTTGTTTTGTTCTTACTTAGTTTGACGTTTCCTTCGTTTTGCACTGCATCTCTAAATTTCGCTCGCGAATTTACAGAGAGAAACGTGAAAATCGCCCGTGGCTGAATGGTTAATCGTTTGTTATAATTGGATATTTAAAATTATTCTTCACAAAGCGACGAGAAAAAAAAAAGAAGTGTGACACGTCGGACGTGTTAACGGACTGGATTGTTCATTTGCGCGTCAAAAGAATTGTCTTTGTCCTTAATGGGTCGCACTTTGTCGATACACCGGTGTGTTTCACTGCGGATTGTAATGGATAGATTGCTGATGTTCATGTAAATTCATGTTTTCGCGAGCACAATTAAAATCGCGTGTAAATTGTTGGCTTTAAAACGACGTGTAAAACGACGTGCAGAGGGATGGAAAAAAATATTTGTTGAAACAAAATGCTCGTCAAATTGAAACGATGAAATCGCACGTTTTACATGCTATAGTTCGATATATTATTCCTCATATTTTACCACATTTCACCTCAATCTTCCGTCTTTTAATGATATCATCCTCTTGCAATAATTTGTCGCTATCGCTGTTGTATAAATAAATTTATGAACGTTTACAGTTTTCTTTTTTCCTTTCATTACTTTCAGAATGGTACTGTTGATTTCGAGGAAAGATTTTTTTACACCGCAAAGAGGTGTAAAAAATCGAATATCGTGTAAATCGTCTCAAAGGACAAAGCTTGCCAGATCTCACCCACGCATCTCAAATATCGTGCATTCTTCGCGTTATTCTTTATGGAATACCCAGTGAATGGATATTGATGAAAATCGGCTGTTGATGAAATTGTTGCCATCCACGCGACATTCTATCGCACCTACGAGAACGCTCGATACTCTCGTGCAAATGTGACGCGTTTGACACAGATTATCAGAAAACAATTAATTGCTCGTACAGGGTGATTCGCGTAACTAGCACGTCTGAAATAACTTTTAAATTACGCTACGTAATTAATAATAAGTAAGTAATACTTACGTATCACTCTTCGTGAGTTTCAAGGCCATCTTTTATTTTCTCAAATAAAATTACTAAATTTCAAGTGGAAAAGTATCAAAGACACGCAACGATCAAGAAGATATTTGATACTTAAAATAATTCGTCTCGAGGATGAAAACTGCGTAGAGTTATTTGCTTGCATTAATTCATAAAATGCAAACGACCTTACTTCGCCTACGTACGAGAGTCTGAATATCAAGAACAATACTTGTCGAAATTATTTACAAGGGGTCACAGAAGATATTAAATATCAAACCAACGTTCGCGATCCTTTTTTAATTTAAATCCGAGACAGGCTAATTCAAAGAAAATTCAACAGTATAAATTCCAAGATTTATCATGTCTCGTAGTTGGCACGATCTTTCATCACAATATACAGGGTGTTTCACGAAAACCAAGCCTCCTGAATATGTTTCGCTTTCTCTAAAAATTGTTCCTGACGTAGCTTAAACCGGACGAAGAACTATCATCTTTTGACGTTTCGTTTTCAAGATCATCATTGGCATTTTCTACGTAAAAAGAAAGTGTGTTTCTTTCTATTTCGTGACAAGTAGCTCGACCAACAAGTACGACCTTGGGCTTTGAAATTTTTAAATTCACGCGAAACTATAAATTCCAGACCATCAGACGAAATCAACAATCCCTCAAAGTTCCCAAGTTTGATCGTCGACTTCCAGCTGTAGTCTTTACGGAAGGGTAAATATAATCCGTGGATTGGACGAGACGTCGTCGGCGGGATCGCGAACGTGGTATCGCGAGGCTCTTTGTCCGCGCGTCGAAAAGCGGCCGCGTTTGACAGCTCGATAAGGGAAATGGTCTCGTTAATTGGACAGGATGGAAGAGATAATTCTCTCTGTGTGTTTCGCGTCGATCCGCTTTTCCGTTCTCGTCCGGCCGCGGCCGCGGTATTTTTTAACTAAAAACTCCCGGACCCGGCGCGGCACGTATCGGTAATTAATCGGGCGTAATCAATCGGGACGCGGCGTAAGTTGCGCGCGCGCGCGCGCGTGTTTTGTATTTTAATTTTATCGGCAACGAGTTCGAAAACGGATGTGGAAAACCGATTGGTCGTCCATATAATTTCCCCCGCAGCGTTCGCGTACCAGCGTCCCCCCCCCCTCTCGCCCCTCGCGAAGCGTTTTCGCCGGATACCATTCGATTGATTCCACAAACAAATTTTTGGTTTCTATCGAATTTTCCGCCGATTTCCGATTGAAAGCCGGCAGTAACAGAGAGAGAGAGAGAGAGAGAGAGGGAGAAACGAGCGAAAAATTCGTTCCCAGTCGAGACACAATTATTCCCCATGCTGTTTTCCTTTCTTTTTCTTTTTCTTTTTCTGTTTCCTCTCGCTCTCCGGTTTGAATTTGAACTGGCCGGAACAACGACGTTTTAATTTCGCGCTGAATTGACCATTCGAGTGTGCCAAGGTTTTCGCGGTTTCCATTCGCCGCTCGTCGAATCGCCACCCGGCCCGAGTGTCCTTGATCGAGTAGAATGAGCAATGTTAAGGCTCGCCACGCGGTTCACAACAGGCCTCGGGCTGTTCATAACGAACGAACGAGAATTTATTTATTCGCGACTGACTAATTAACGCTAATTGCTCTAGGGACAAGACTCTAATTGTCGGGAAATCGTTCCGTCGAACGACAGAAATGGTCGTGGCGACGATAGTTTGCATTTCGTTTTTAAAAGAAACTGAAATTTAAATTCGCGAATATTCGTACACCCGTGCTGGAGAGTTTCTGAATTTTCGCGAGAATATAAATATAAAGTTTTCAAGTGAAAAATTCGAAACATCGAGGATCTAAAAGTCGGCGCGCGCTCGGTTCAAGGATTCGGGAATCGTTTAAAATTCCGGCCATCCTTACAGATTCCATCACGTCTTGTCAAGTCTTCGGAGTCTTTTTTGCAGCGGCGGAGCAATCGAATGTTCCGTCTAATTTTCGCAAAGTTCTTAAAAAGTTCTTTTATTTAGCGAGAAACGTTTATCCAATATTTGACTCCTCGCGAGCGTACTGTTCTGCAGAGTAGGCAAAAAATTACTTCCAACTAAAATATAAATCTGTAATTTTAGGAGTCTCAAATATTGGATAAACGTTTCTCGCAAGTTTTTAAGAACGTTTAATTGCTCCGGGGGGTTTTTAGCGGGGGTAACTCTCTTCAGGTGGAACGCTGATGCAACGAAAATTAGCGATTGGTTGGTTTGGGTCACGTGATTCGTGAGGGGGCGTGGGGCAGACCTCGAGTAGGAGTGGTTTTCATTTCCTCAGTCGGGACAGTTGCTTCTGGGCCTTTCAGTGAGACGAATCGTACTGGGGTACAAGTCGTGCAGTTTTTTTATCAACTTTTGAAAGAAATAATTTTTGAAACATAATTTAAAATTAATGGTTTATCAAAAAAAAAAAAAAAAAAAAAAAATAGGCGGGAAGAAAGTTTTGGCCCCGTATCTCTGTTCGTGTCTGCGAGTATCGACATTCGCACTCTGTGTAAATTACGCAGCGCGTGGATGATTAATTTTCAAGTTACCGTAACTCGTACATTAAAATTGTCAAAATTGTACGTGCTTAAAATTACTTCGCCCGAGCTTCTGACAGAGGTCGGCAATAAAACGCAATTAACCTAAAACTTTTAGAACTGAGAAAATTGAAAACTCCAAACTGTGTCGTGGTCTTCGATATCCAATAACACCAAACCAGAATCAAAGTCCGAGCATCCTTTGTGCCGCTGTCCGAGTCGCGTTTAATCCTCAATCCGTAAAACGAGATTACTGCTAACGAGCAGAAAATGGACCGACTCGGTCGAAAATTCACGTCCCCGCGATAAAAAAAAAGTAAAACGTCGAGAATCGACTAAAAAATACGAACGAACAAACTCGAATTCTCGATACCCTGTTCTAAACAGGTAACCGTTCGACGTTTCACAAGGGAACTCTTTGGCCCGTCTCGATTCGAGGAACACGCCCGAGACTGGGATTTTTCTTTTTTTCTTTTTTTTTCTCCCTCGTCTCCTCGACCCGGGGCCGGAATAAATCTTCGTCGCTTCTTGCTCCCGCAGGAGCGGCGCCACGGTCGCGCGATAAATCCGTCCGAGCCTCGAGATCACCGGCCGATCTCGTGGAACCGCGGCGAATCCGAAATGGCTAATAAGTTTGCAGCCGGGGACTCGTTCGCTCGTACGGAATCACCGTATCGTGCACTTTAAATCAGCCGCTTTCGCGTCCAAGAATCTCTCTCTTCTACTCCTCCGTGTGTGCGTGTGTGTTCTCTTGTGGTCGTTGCTGCTCGACAATTCCCAAACGTTCTTACGACGTCACGGCCGGGACGGTATTAACGTCCGTAATCGAGGAAACCGACGGGAGAATCGATTTAGGCGTTCGTCGAGTTCCCGTCGTCTCGAGGATTCTTTAATTGGGACGCTGGCGCGTCGAGCCGGCGATATATTTCGCGTCGTGCGTAGATTCGGAGACGTCTCCGGTGCCTCCGGTGCCTTTGGAAAGTCGCTGAACGATCGGCTGGAGCGAGGTAATTTTCCAAGTTTGGTCCCGAGAGCGTTAGTTTCGACGAGTTTTCTCGGAAAAAGGGTGCCATTCTGACTTTTAATGTCTGTTTTACGCGTCATCTGTTTTTCTCTTCATTTTTAAAAAAAAATTTGTAACAAATATCTAAAGAAAATATCACGGAAAATACATTCGATGCTC
Source organism: Melipona beecheii (assembly GCA_032399605.1). Taxonomy (NCBI): domain Eukaryota; kingdom Metazoa; phylum Arthropoda; class Insecta; order Hymenoptera; family Apidae; genus Melipona; species Melipona beecheii. Next base: position 7,267,516 of record JAUCMO010000291.1, on the reverse strand, counting down.
ATGTATCTGTCATGCTGCATCAGATTTCAACTGATATCGAGAGCGCTAGAACGAACAAATATTAACGAACTCGTACTAATTCTTTGTACGAGTGAAAAATCATAGGTTCGGTAGAACTCTGTGTATTTATTTGATGTAAAATTCAACATCGGTAGACCGCGGGTTTTTATAAACAAAATTTAGAAAAGAGAAACCAGATAGAATATTGTTTTCTATCTATTGTGCTATACAATTATTGCACTTTATATTGTACATATTATTATACAATGCATTGCACTTTGGATGTTTTGTATTCTTTTGCATTATATATTCGCGTGCATTCTTGCATCCTCAAATTTCTCACAAATGCATAAAAATTCGCAGTCTGCTCCACTGCGAATTCACTCGTCAAAGCACGAACATCTAATCGCGCGATGAAAAGAACAATGGATCGATATCTGCTGCAGCGTTCTAAGGATTTCTAGCTCAGCTCGATGGATACCGGAGATACGCGTTTTTGGTCAACGACTCGCAAAGTGGCGAACAGAACGAGCGCGCGAGCTAAGCGAGCCTGACGATATTAACCGACGAGGCAGGCTCGCAATAATTACAGCGAAGATTACTGCAGCGGGATTTCCAGGCTCGTATTAAACTCGAAAGTTTCTTTCCGACGCGCCTCGTAATTAATGGAACGTTAACACTTGATCCCCTTCGTGGCGTGTTGCTAATGATGACACGCTGCTGGTAACTGTACCTGCGGCCTATTCCTCTCGCGCACGCTCGAGCGTTTAACAAACACGCGCTCGATTAATCGCCGAGGTCTACGTGCATCCGTCAAATTTCAAACACTCGAAGGAGTACGGTTATTTATTGGCTAACGGCGCAGAAACTCCGAAAGAACGAAAGAACGGCGACGTCGCTTGTACTTGTTTGCTGTAGAAACGAGAGCACGTTATTAAACGGGCAGATTATGATTAAAACGAGTTTTATTATCCGCTTTGCTACATGTTTTTTCCATTTCTTCGCACGTCTTTTTAAACAAATTTCCCACATAGGACTGGTCCTTCCAATGAGAAATTTCCGAATATTTTAAACTTATCTCTTTTTCAAACTTAACGTTTGAAATTTAACAGATAGCGTACGCGAGCGGAACGATACTTATCCAATTTTTAAATTGAGTATCAGGTTAGTGACATCTTTTCTAAATTTGTCTTGGAACCGGCCGACGTACTAAATTTCTAAAGTTAAAGTTAAGTCCGTTGCCTCGCGAAAATTCAGTGTTAATCTCGTTACTCGCAGAATGAAATTAAGAAACAAATGAAAAGTCGGCTTGATCAGTTTTCCTGTATAAACAATGTTCCAATTCTGACGGTACGACGGACGATCCAATACTTTGGAAATTGACGCGTTTGAGTTGACACCGCGCAGCTTGCAGTTCTGCGATAACACGATATCAGATATATATATATATATATGAAATATCTCCGTTCGTTTTAAAGATGTAGATAAATGTTTTAAATTATAGTCATTCGGTACTAAAGGGGGCGTGATAATACGGCAATGATACTTTTTTTTGTAAGTGAAGATATTCCGAAATTTTCACGATTACCTCCATTCTTTAAAATGATATATTTTTTGATATATTAATCGATGTTTTCAGGAAATATTGCCCCTACGTTTTCTTGTCTTTCACGTACGGTAAATTTTACAAAATTAAGATCATCTCTATACATATATATATATATATATATATAGATAGATAAATGACTAAAACGTGAATCTATTTCTATTTGAGACAACACTCCACATACCTTAGTTTTCGAGTTACAAATGATTGAAGAGATTCAATGTATTGCAGATACAATATTCAAGATATTCAATGTCGTGTTTCCACGCTTGTTCAAGATGAGTCTTCGCGAACGATCTTTCTAAAAACGGTACGCAACGTCGAGCCTGTTCTCCATTGTCACGAAAAAAGGGGGGGGCTGTTAGCCGATGGCGCGAACAATAATTTGTTTTGTCTCGACGCGCCGCCGTGCGGTGCCTTGTTGTCGTGAGAAGGGAAGCATCGTTTGGGCGCGACTGCCACGAAACCGCGGTCGGCTCCTTGCCACGTGCGCTTTTTCTCTCGTCCGAATTTCACGAACGTTCGCCACGCCACCTTTTTCACGATAATAATCCAATTAATCCGGAACAACGAAATCGACGGTTTCTGTTCCAGCAAGTTTGTCACCAACTTTGCTCTCAGCTTCCGCTCCGGCTTTTCAAAAGTCTAGCTTTGTTGCTTGTGCAATTTTTCGAGGAAATCCTCTTTACTTTATTCCATCTACTGCCACGTTTTTCGAGGTAATTTCATCGACAACGATAATCGAGCGCTCATTTTTGAATATGCACTCGCGTACGTGCCATCGTGCACGCGGAAACTGATAATTGCACAGCGCGCTCTCTAGTCAAAAGTTGAGTGTTTCGCTCGAGTCTAACGCTCGAGTCTAACGAGCCATTCAATAATTCCATCAGCTCAGTGATGCACAAAAGCAAGCGCAAATCACGAAGATGTTTCTTTGCCAAGGCACGAAAAGCCCGTCACACGTGTCAGAGGTGCAAGCGAAACTTTCCAATTTCTCTGAATTTTGTAAAATATATTTCCGTCTGGACTAAAGAAGAAACAGCGACGGCAAAGAAACATTGACAAAAGAATCTCTGAAGATTCCTTTTGCAATCGCGCTATCAGCAAACAGAATTCAACGACGAATTAATTGCAGACTCTCCGAAGGAGATCGTAACCGAAATATTGAATTTTGAGGCGAAAAATTTGGAATCGAAAGTTTCGAAAGTTGGAAAGATTGTTGCGTACATAAATGGTGGAATTCAACGACGAAAATCGAGCGAAAAATTAATTGCAAGCAAAATATCGTGCGTCGTTGACGAGTCGATGTAAATTTCGAATTTACAAAAAGATCGTACACAGATCTGCACATGTAATACACACGTAATAGGGTTCAATGATGAAAATTGAGGGAGAAAAATTGCGAGTGCGTGGTTGAACGCAACGTTGCACTTCAACGAGTCGATGTAAATTTGGTGTCGCGTTGATCGTGCAATTGACAACGTTTCGTCTTATATTCGGCTCGAAACAATGTAACAATCGACGACGTCGAACGGGTTCGTTTCCTTGGCTGTTGAGGCCGCGTCACCTCTGTGGAATGTCTCTCGACAAGGTCCCCCTTTCCGACTTTGCGCCCACGACGAAGAGAGCGTCGTTCCACGACGCGGTTGGAACGCTCGTGCAACGAACGAAGAGCGTCGTCCGCAGACATCAAAGAGAGAAGAGAGGGCTCCTGGCTTCGTAAATCACGCCCTGGTCAAAGTACGGAAGCGTGAAGTTTTACAAACGAGAGATAGCTGTATCTGCGTATTCACGTGCATCCGACGCGATCCACCCGTGGTGTTTACCATTCTGCCCTCGTTGCGAGTCGCTTCTTTCCGCGATTTCCCTGAATAGCATCGAGATACGGGACCCGTTGCGCGCGAATCTTTTCCCCCCCCCCCTTTTTTCTCTTTTACTGAAGTTTTCCCATGTTTACGCCGTTTGAATGTGACGCGCGTAATTTGGACGGAAACGTCGCTGGAAATATTCGACGTGCGCTTCTTTTTCTCAACGGTCGCTCGGCAGTTTGCGAATCACCGAGGTTTAAACAGCCTCGAAACCGCTCGAGGGAACCGTTACAGACGAAGACAAGATCTTGATGAAATTTCGTAGATCCGTGCTTTATTTGAATCTACATTGACGATCTTTGCATTTGGAATTGGAGGAATTGTAAGAGGTGCAACGCTGATGCAACGAAAATTAGCGATTGGTTGAGTTGGGTCACGTGATCCGCGAGGGGGCGTGGCGTAGACCTCGAGCAGGAGTGGCGATCGCGCCTGTAATTTGTTTCGTATCGATTCAAATGTTTGCGTGTCAATAAAAATTCAGTTTGCGTTTGAACAAATTAAACAATATTTTTCTACCACGAAACAAATATATATTTGGTCTTGTACCTCGTGACTGCGAAATTTCGTGTGTGTAGCTTACAGAGGAGATATGATTTTTGAAGCTTGAAATAGACTATTTTCACTTAGAACAATAAAGAAAAAAAAAAAAACAATATTTTGAAAGAACGTGACACGAAATAACTGATAGTAGCTCATGTTTTTTTCAAATTCTTGACTTTACGAAAAGTTCTGTTTAAATTCCGAGTGTCTCTCGATTGTGTTTCGCTACCAATCAGCAACTTGAATCCTCTTTCGACCTCACTACGCGATACGTATAAATAGAATCATTGCGAGATTCGGATTGCAGGATACTTTCGCATAATCGGATCGAGAGCGAAGGAGAGGCGACGAATCGCGCGCCTGATCGAAAGAATTCGCCTTTCTTCATGCATAATAGATAGACAGGAGGATGACGATGGCGGTTTTTGTTTGCAAATCCGAGCTTCGTCCCCGTCGGCATTTCGTTCTATAGTTGGCGGCGTGGCAATGAACGAGACCGTGGCTCAAGTAGCTCGCCAAGAATTTGAAATGATTTTGGCTCGGGAGGGTCGACGACCGGTTCAACCCGGCGTAGAGCCCGCGAAGAGATCGATTCACGAACCTGTTTACGGGCCACGCCGTAAGAGGCCTCGTTGCACGTAAGGGGCCCCGTGAAAGAGTTCCTCTGGATTCCTACGTTCCAAAAAGTCCGACGTTCTCTCCGATTTGTCATCGTTGCGCCTCCACCAGTTTCCATTTCAAGAACATTTCTCGCTCCTCTTCCTACGAGGAATCTGAGAGACTATTTACCGCGTGGCAGTGTTCGCGAAACTCGAGAACTGACAAAGTCGTGTCTTTTACGACTTTATCAGTCCTGATTCCTCGGTCAGATATCGATCGCAGCTCGTGACACGAATTCTTCCAACGGTCGGTACAATGTAATTTAAACACCAATTTTAAAAAATTCAACGAGGCAAGACTCCTCGATCAAGAGTCGTAAAGTAAGTTTTGAAAATTTGAATTTAGCCACGTGTTCCAGTCTTTGCGGGTATTAATTTGTTCTAAACTGTAGTAAATCGTCACGATCCTTCGCATATTATTCCATCGTTGATTATCGCGTTATTGTTAAAATTTCTCATTATTAATCCTTATTATTATTAACGTTATTAAAATTCTTTTGCCTCGTTTCCCATTTTGACTGAAGCAAGATCGCAAGATTTTCAAGTGGACTTTATTCTTTCTCAAAAACGTGGTCGCGTGATTTCATTCCCTCGAGCAAATTATCCCCAATTATCCGCAGAATTATCTTCGACGAGAGGTCAATCGGTTGGTCAATCGGGACGTGTCATTAGAATCCGTGTCATTTCGCCAAGCAGAAAAGACGGGTTGCTCGAGCGGTTCGAGCGGTTCGAGCGGCCGGATTACGTTCGGACAGGATCCAAGGAGCGTGGTGCCGTGTCGGCGAAACGTGTCTCGATCTTGAACGCGATCTCGAGAGGAACAGGCTCGTGCATGCGTCATTAATTCGTTGCAACTGACAGGCGTTGCTTCGTGGCAGCGGAGAGCTGTTTCGGTCGATCGGTTCAGCGAGAGGATAATTCTGATCGCGTCGGTTGGCAACGCGTTCACCGTCCCCGTCATCTCTAATTTTTCTTCGAGGCCTCGCGACAGATGCAGCACCCACGAGCAAAAATTTCCTTGAAATTGATCGAGCGAGGTTGTTGGGTCCTCGAGACTACAAGGTCTTCGGTCTCTTTCTCTGCGTTCTGCTTCGGAGTTCGACTTAATCGGTCGTCGATGGAGCGTTTCCGAAAACCAGCTTAAGATCCGGACGATCTTAAAATATTTTTCTTTCTCTCGGAATGGAAACTCGCCTCGAGTTTTAGACGATGGAACCTTCAGTCTCCGACTTTTTCCTCTCTCAAAGTGCAATTTTTGTCTCGAGACTTCCTTGAAGAATGTATCCAATTGGTCGGTCGTGGAAATTTTTTCTTTTTTTTTTTTTAATTCTATTCCTTTCTGGAGTAAAATTTTTTTCTTAAAATATTCTCCGTCATCTCTCGAGACGCTTCGGAATATTTGAGTTTCGAAGAAACTCGTTACGTCTCTCTCTAAGAACGTGGAAACAGTTTAATTCGTTTGTCTTAAACGATTACCTTTTATTCAGATTTCACTCGTTTACGTTAGCATCCTGCGCATCATTCGATAAAGTCGAACATTCCCAAGAATGGACGCTTGAAATTCTAACATTTTCAGCCGCATTTAATTTTGAATTATACACTGAAAAATACTGTGTTATTTTCTTGAATTAATCCACATTAATAGCATATTTATTTTCTGCCCGTATGTCCACTCCAGGCAACTGATAAATACGATCTTGTTACAAAACAGTCTGACCTTCGCGTGCAAAAAAATTGGAATGATAAACACCAAATCATTATATCTATTTTGAAATTAACTTTTAGACACCAAATACCGTCTAACAATTATTAGGACATAATGATAGAAATCAATTGTCACTATTTTCACTACATCGTTGAAATTAACTGACTTGAAATTAATCAAATATCATCCAAATATCATCCAAAGAAATTGCCAGAACATAACGATGAAGATAATTGTACCGTGCTCCAGTTTACATCGCGATGAAAATAACGAAGAACGAATAAAAATTTACCTCACTTCCACGAAGAAAGAAAGTAAAATTCAATTTTCCTAAAATATTTCCGAGTTGGCCGGAACAAACAAGCTGCCTCGTAGCCCTGTCGTCCCCCAAACAACGAAAGACTAATCCCAGGATTACGTCTACCCGCAAGGTAGCGGGAGTCGGAGTTGCTAGATGGTCGCCCGCGGTCCGGAAACGGAGTTTAACGAAGACGCGGTTCGTTCGAAATACGTTCCTCTCGGCCGCGAGAAGAAAGTCCTCGATGGACGGGATTCCAGCGAGCGCGGGACACGGAACGCAGGGGATGTAACGGATTGTCAAGATTGGAAACGGTACTTTATTCCCGGCGTGGGCCTGCTCGCAGCTCTCGCGCATGTTGATGCGGCTGGTGTCGCTACGGTTCTTTGTCCTTGACGAGATCGCGTCGCACGCGCGATACGCGTTCATCCTTCGGGATTAGACTGGTTCATCCGTGGGAACCAGTTTGCGGGATTCTCGATGAATTCCGGTGCAACAGCGCGATGGCAGCCGGTCGGTCATAGAAGCTGACCTTGATTTCTCTTTTTCTGCAAATCGCCCGAGCTCCTCCGGCTATTAGAGCAGCGGTAGAGCTGCGTTTACTTTCCGACCGAACCGCTCGTTGCAGCTGACGATGCATTTTTGGCAAAGTTGGCCCAAAGTGATCAGTCAGCCTGCGATCGATCGTTAAACGCAATCGTTGATCAATTGTCGAAGTGACCTCTTTGCTCGACGTCCAAGTGAAAAAAACTTGAGGTCTCCCTTAAATATTTCAAAATTTCGTGGTTGATTCAGACGAGTTTCTTCGCTATTCAAAATATACTCTGAGTATCGTCATGTGTTTATCATGATCTGTGATCATAATCTACATTATACTTTTACAATCGCATCTGCTGGTGATGTTGCAGGTTAGTCCCTCGACTCTAACGTTAAATAAATTTGAACTTTTAGAGTGCAACGCACGTGAGAAACAAATGTAATTCGTAATTCTTCCATTGTTCCGACGCATTTCTCGCCAACTAACTCATCTTTTCATCTGCATCTGCTGGTTTTACACGTCGTTTAACCTGTTCGGTCCTCGGCGTATTAGTCGGAGCAAGGTGAATCGTTGCTCGGCGAAACGGCGAGAGCGAGAAAAGAGAACGAACCGGATCCATTGATCTTCCTTCGACGCAACTTCTTCGTAACGATCGAGACAAGTTCGTTTCCATTTGGCCGCGTAAATCGAGCGTTCTGTTTTTTTCCTTCGTTCCACCCACCACGACGACGACGACGACGTTGAGGATCCTTTCCTCGAGAACATCTTCCCAGGCGATGGGGCGTCCCCCGATCTCGAGTCCCGAGGTATCGCCTCGTGTCGGCTAATGTCGAGGGTCGGCCAGTACGATGGCAGCGGATAAAAGCGGAACCGGAAGCGGGGCAATTATTCAGTCGAGTGACTAGCTCGGGTCAATTGTCCCGATTGCGTTCACGGTGGCCGCTGTCGGCAGGAAAGCGTGCTCTCGCTCGGATTAACCTTGTCGATGCTGCACGTATTTCCTCGGCGTACAGTGTCGTTCATAATTGACGCAGCCTCGCGCACAACGCGGGCGAAAAATTAAACAACGACGCGTTCGACGAAGATCTCTGACATTTCCAGATCAGAGAGAGAGAGAGAGAGAGAGAGACGAGTGAATTTGATATGTGACCTATCAGTTTCATATCAAAATCATCGATTTTCGTATCGTTTATAACGTTGTATTAAATATCTTCATTGTTGTAAATTAAATTATTGTAAATTAAGTTCGTATGTTGCGACGAATTCGTACGGTACGCTTTAACAAGCCAATGATTGACCAAACGATATTTGTCCTTTGTAAAACCGATATATCCCAAATATCCACTCGTTATGTTCGCGACAGCATATTTCTGTCGCTTGAAAAAATTGTTCCCACGAGCTAACAAAAATTGAATTTTTAGAAAATACGCGAGTGACTGTGATAACCAATTTTCTACAACACCAAATGTGTCTCTCCATTGTACTCCAGAGAGCAAGCAAATTTCACATACTCCGCGATCGCTCGAAACCACACACTGCTCCTTTTTTTCGCAAATAAAAATAGGATTTAAAAATCAAAATAGAGAGAGAGAGAGAGCGATGGTGTTTCTCCACTTTTGTTACGGCTTCCCGCGAGGGAAGAAGAAGTTGCGCGGAAGAGTTGGCCGGATCTCGTGAATTTGAAACGGCGGTGGTGTTCGAAAGGAAATTCCAGCACGTGACGACCATCCTCTCGGCCGGTGGAAATTTTTCGAGAACCATTTTTCCCACCTACGTTTTGCCACGCCGAAGCGATAAACTACCAATCCCGCGGGGACTTGCTCGCCGTTTCACGGGACCGTCCTCCCAAAGATGGTTGAAACGTCACCGGAAGTCGCTGAACTTCATCCGCTCGAGATTCCGACAACGTTCTCTCGTTCCCTTCCTTTTTCTATTTCTTTCTCTGTCAATAGGCTGATGTGTCGCAGCTCGCGAAAGTGTTTTTAAGTATTTTTAATACGCATGTTTAATCGTAAATATTTCAAAAAACACGAATGTCGTAAAATTTTCTGATTTGACAAAAACCTAACCTAAACTCGAAAAGGTATTTGTCGTTGACACGAATGGTTAGTTTCCGACTAATCTGGTAAATATTATTATGCCAATAGAGCGTGGATTGTTCAAATACTTGTAGAATTGTACGATTCTGTCAGATATCGGCCAGAAAGTAAACTGCGTTCTTCTGCGTGCAAATGGAAAATCAAATTTTTCTCGCGACAACATTTCACAGTTAAATTTCCTTCGATTAATTTGTAAAGATTGTTGCGCACCGTTGTAAATATAAAAAGGGGACATCCGTGCCTCGCTAAAAGCTATCATCAACTCATTTTTTTGTTTCCAAAAGTGGACTCGTACCACTTTCAAAAAAAAAAAAAAAAACTCGAGCGTTTAGGTTAGGTTTCCTAAAAAGGATAAATACAGTCCGCGGACAGATGTATGTATCCGATGGCAATTATATTTCGACGCGTCGCGCTGTCCGAGCTCGACTCGATGGGAAAACGAAAGCTGCGAAAAAGCACTTTCGTTGGAGGGGGGGGGGGGCAGGAGACAACGTCAGAGAGTGGGCTCTGTATCTTTTGTAAAATGAAATACCGCGCGTAAGAAGCTCGTGGAATATTCAGGATTAAACTCTCCCGTTCCCCCGGCGCTCCCGAAGACCGGATAATTTATTCAGCTCGTTCCCTGGTCAAACTTTGTTGTAACAGGCCGGCGTTAACAATAAAGCATCGTTTTATCGGGCAATTTATTGCCGGCGTTCTTCATTAAACTTCGCCGAACGTTGCCAACAGTTTTCCCGTTTAAGCGTATGCGCGGCAAAAAGAACGAGACGTTTAATTATCTTTTTATCCCACCCTCGAGATGCATCGCGAAATTGCGTTACCGCTTGCGAAATTTACCGATCTCTCTCCCCCCCCCCCTTTCTCCGCTGCATTATATCATCGCCATAGTATGACCGCTGTAGGACTCGTCAGGTGCCAACCCGCGATTAATTACCCTGATTATCCATTTAAATTTCATTTCGCTGGATGTAATTTGTTGCAAAACACGTTAAGGAGATTAACGGCGAGGTTCGCCGAGGTTCGGGAAATATTATCGAAACGCGTTGATCGTTTGGAATACACTTCTCGATAACCGCGCTCGTATTAATTAGAATTGTTCGGGAATTTTGGCGAGCTGTTTGCGCGCTTGTCGACTTTCGAAAACTCTGACAATTCGCGGAATGTTGCGTGTCGCTGGCGCGTTAGTTGGAGCCGGCGCGCGAACCAGTTTTGCACCACTCGTCGGCTTTTAGAAAACCATCGGATATTGATAATTTGACAAATATCGGCGTCGATGGCAATTCGCACTGATTACAGCTGTCTTTGAATTTTAGATAATTTTTGATGCAAGTTTTAGATTTTAATTGCGTCGAGCTATCCGCAAAGTCAACTCTCGATGATCTGAAATTGAGTAATTTTCCAATAGATGATAAATTTGATCCGATTCGAGATAAGGAGCTTTATTTCCGTTTTATTTTTTGTTTTTATTTTACAATATTCTTTAGTGATTTATTCAGTTTATTGGAGCAACATAGACTGTAGTATCTTTAGCTTTAATAATCTTGTATAGTGCAAGATTATTATTCTCCGAGTTGCTGCATTTAATTAATTTCTTATACCATGCTACGTGCAATATATATACCGTTTAATAAAGTTTGAAAATTGGTTTCCATCATGCAAAAACTATGCTCTCCAATTTTTCATGACCTGACGTTGAACAATTTTAACAGATAATAAATTTAATTTAATTCCAAGAACAAAAGTTTTATTTCTATTTTATTATATTTTATTCCTTGTTTTTATTGTACAATGTCCTTTAATGGTTTATTTAGTTCTTTTACAACAACCGTATATAGTATAGCAATATGAATTTTTGCAAAACAAAGATCACAAGATCATTTAATTAATTTTTTGCTAGTCAGAGGATTGGAGAGCAGAAACTGTGCTCTTCAATTCTCAATGATCTGAAACTGAGTAATTTCGAGGATACGAATAACAAATTTAATCTAATTTGCAGAAAAGGAGTATTTCTGTTGGAAGCATTTGCTTTTGTTCCACGATGCACAGACTACAGCGGTTCGGTAATTTGAACAAGAATTATTCCACGAGTTGCTAAAGATAGATCACAGATTTTTTGTTACTTTTTTCTGTCGGGCACAACTTGGCCCAATTGCCGGTAGTTCTAGCGTTAACGGAGCGAGAGTTTTCGATCGCCGACTGGCGGCTTCCAGCGGCGGTAAAGTCGGCCTCCTCGCCGAGGCAACGTGTATATTTGGAGTAATGTCTCCCTAGAGGAGGAACACGACGCGCGGTGCAGTCGTGTAGGAGGAGCGGTTCTCTCATGCGCGATGTCGCTCGCACACGTGCAGCACGAAACTCGCCGTTCGCCGCAGCCACGATTCACTATTTCGCCTCTTTCCTTTCAGGGTGATGATGTAACGGGACTTTCGCTGTCGCTGCAGTGAAGCAACGATGTCCACACAATGCAACCGCTTCGTGCAGAACGCCTGGAAGAAGGAACTCTGTTCGAACTGCTTCAAGCCGCGCGAGGAGCACACCTTGCCGGAAGAGACGTTCAGGCTCAACATTGGCAAGGCTCTCAACTATGGGAAAACGGACAGTGTCAAGATACAGGTACTCTAACGGGCGCTCGATTTACTCAAAAATCGTCTACTCGAATTTTAGTCGAAAGTCGAAATTACGATATATTAGGAATATTTTGAAGATTCCGAGAAGGAGAACACCTGGCTGGTTCAATTTGGGAAATGACAGAAAACTAAAAATTACGATCTAGCACACTTTTACCTCGTCGGTAAAAATTACTTCGAAATGTACCGCTTGTCACGGGCCAAGTTAAACGATATGTTATCGCAAACTACGAGCTTGTGTCAACGGAAGTGAATTGAATTTTTAAGAAAGTTGAAATATCGCTCGGAGCTCCTTTCGACGGCGAGTTATTGAATACAATGTACATAAATCGTCCACAAGATTCTGTGTTGTAATTAACGATCACTCGAACAGTAAACAAACATCATAAAGAACAAAGCTGTCCGGAAAACTAGAATATACCAGTTGGTTCGTTCGCACATTAAACGTGACGTACAGATACAAATCTTCGAGAAAATATCACCAATTTCCAGTGATTGGAAAATTCTCGGTTCTAATCGAATTACTTCCGGAAATGAGGCACGAGGCAAGATCGAGGGAATTAACATTTCGCCGTGACCGATCAGAAAAAAATCGGTCGAACCGGAGTTCTTTTAGCGTTTTCACGCGCAACGACGCGGTAGAGCTGTGCAACTAAATTATCGATTGTCGATAAATTGCGACGTCTTATTGATACCTGTTGAGGCGGAAGGCAAACTCCCGCGCTATCCCGTTTAAATGTTTCGAGTCTTAAATGCCACCATTTTGTCCCTGATTGTTTGTTTGTTTGTAGTGTATTTCGCGTTAACGCTAATTGAAGATTCTGTAAATATGTACGCTGTTCGTCGAATAACACTATACTTTGTCAATTTAATCTTACAATATGTAACGTTGACCAAACGATATATCAATATTATCTTGTGATGTACAATATACCGATCTTTTTCGCAATTTCCTAATTGCTCCGAAATGTATCATCTCGATCTTATTCCTACCATAATTGAACAAATGATTTTCACATTTAGAAGAACATTTAATATCTTTTTTCTTATCATCCGAAAGTTTAATAATTTTTTACATGAAAAATTTCTTTCTTGTAAGAATATTTAATAATTTTCTTAACAAAAAAAATACCTTTTAGATATAAATAAATCACACGCACAAAGATACACAAACAAATTATACAGTATAACGTATATTGAAACTTACACTGGAAGAATACGAGGATTTGTTAAATCGTGCCAAGCGATGACAATCTTATCAGAATGCCGCGTTGCAACTTTTGCCGTCGCGTTACGTGGAAACCGTTTCAGTTCCACCTGAGAAAGAATTTCTCCCGACGAACATTCGCACGAGGACGACCTTTGGAGGGAAATTAATCTCGAGCCGGCGGCCAGCTAACTGTTTCCTCCGCACAGGAAAATTGTTATCAAGTTCCGCGGCGTCGAGTTCGCGAAACTGGGTCGTTCGAGCAAAGGACCGACGCGCGCGCGCGACGCCGTGCTCGCCGGGAATTCCTGCCGGCAAGAAGAGGGAATTTATGTGTGTAACCGTGCGGACCCCGCACGCGGATCGCGGATCGCGGATCGCTCTGCGAACTTTTGCCGGGGCTCGCAAAACCTCTCCGTCCTCGCTCCAAGCGGACGAGCGCGGACGGTAATTGATCGTGGAAGACGTTGCAAGATGTTCAAACACGCCAGGTAATGGAGGAAAAATCTCCGAGAGTAGCAGTCGACGGGGGAGAGCGGCGATCGCGCATAGACGGTCGATTTCAATTAAGCGAATTTTTCGAGACCGCCGCTTGCCAGCGGGACCAATTCCCCCGATGGAACGAACGAATGACCGGTTGATCCAATTTATCGGCTGCTAATGGAAAAATGAGCGGAGTTTCTTGCTACACGGAGAGGTGTAGATATCACGCGATGCCTTGTGCAGGTAAGTACGCAGGTTGTATTTGGTCGGTTGCGCAAACGCAAGGCGAGTTTTTTTCGTGAGAAACGAAAGCTTCGTCAGACGATACGTCGCGTCTGCTACTTTGAGGTGGTAGAGAAATGTGCTTGAATAATCAGCTGTCGGATTACAGAATGAATCTGCGGTTTACATTTCAAGATATACACGCGTCTCTTACAAATCTATTACAAATGTCAGCAATTACTCTTTGACCAATCCGTCAATTACAAAACATTTTCACTCTGACGAAATATGATTGTCACGATTGCAATAATGTTTGAAACCAATCTGAAAATGTATATTACATGTGTTAATAATTGTTAAATATTCACAGCGACACTGACTAGTTTATTATACTGAATTAAATTATTTCAATTATTTCAATTGTTCATCGCTTCAGTTGATGTTTATAGTTTATTGAACTAATTGTTTAAATACTCCCACGCTCGTACCAAATATTTTGCAACTTTCGTATACGATTTCAGATATCGAGTCTTGCCAGAATGAAAATGAAAGCGTCAATGACTTTGTCGACAAAAATATGGCTGGTTGAAGGAAGATCGGACAACTGTCTGACAACGCGTCTCTTTTGTGTCTGTTGGAAAGAAACGCGCCGCGCGCTCCAAGTGCATACACGTCGTACACGGCTTCATCTCGCACCGGTTAATATCTCATTGAGGAAGCACCGAAGAGGCTGAATCGCAGCGCGGCGCGCTTCCCATTGTGAAGGAATTCTAAATTTACGCGACGTTCGCGAGCCGGTGACGAGGGTGAACGCTTAATCGCGGCGACGCTCACGCGCGCCTCTGTCCACGCCGAGTAGGGTAGGCGTTATTCTCACTCGCTTCGCACTCGTGGGCGCGAACCATCGTTCGCCCACCTACTCGCGTATCCCGCCACACTTTTAAAACCGTCCCGCGCGTATTTCCATTTACGTGCAGGAAATCGGGCGAGAAAAATGAAACGCGAAGAAAATAAGAAAACCTCTCTCTCTCTCTCTCTCTCTCTTTGGATGGTTAATCTTCGTATTTTTCGATATCCGGTGAGATGGAAAACAACGCATCCGCAGAGCGATTCCTCTTTTCTGTTATTTTTCGTTCGCGGGAACGGAGTAAAGAGGACGTGATCGAGCGTGGCATCCGGGCGAAAGGAACTTGCTGCGGCTCGATGAAGTCCGCAAGTGTGGACAAACGGTGAGAAGAATCAAAGAGCCTGCTCCCGCAGCTTACAAAATTTTTTTAATGGAAAAAAAATTCGCCAATTTCGAGGAGGTTTAAATTGACAGAGTTCTTCTTTGTCAAATAATCGAAAGTTATCGAAGATGCAGTTTTTGTGTGAATTGATGAAGTTGGTGTTTTCATTTTTTTTTTTTTATGATGCATACCATTTTGCAAGAAAACCGCACGACTTGCACCCCAGTACGATTCGTCTCACTGAAAGGCCCAGACTTTTTTGCCATAAAATATTATCGATGTACAAACATTTGAATCGATACAAAACAAAATTACAGGCGCGATCGCTCAGTACCAGGCAACGCCACTCCCCCTCGGGAATCACGTGACCCAAATCAACCAATCGCTAATTTTCGTTGCATCAGCGTTGCACCTGAAGAGGCCCGATTTTCTGGGTTACCCCAGCTAAAATCACTTTCAGCGATAAAATTATTTTTTATGTTTTTCCGAGTAAACTGTCGTTTGGGATGAGAATAAATCAGTGCATTGACATCCAAGGTTATTTCTTCGAACATCATAGATAACGGACGAAGGTAAGCTTTGAGCAGTATTAAACGATCTTGAAACACCAACGTTATATAGATCGCTGAATTCGTCTTGATGTCAAAACTAGAAGGTGCACAGTTCCATTTAAAAAAGTAAAACTTAAAATCTCGCAAGCCTGAGTACCTACAATAAATAAGATATTTATTCTTCTGTTCGAAACGGTTTAAGAGAAAATTGCAAAAACCGAATGGCTTCGTACGGGACACTCTGTACGTTCAAGCAGAATAACAAACGACTCTTATAACTTGTAACGTCCTTCGTAGAGAATAATCGCAGTAATTAGACTGAATTGCAAAATGGCCGAAACGGAGTTGGAAAATCGAGGAAGGGAATTCGCGAAGCTTCTTTTGTCGAGTCGTCGCTATCGAAGGAATTCGCAGTGTCACTTCGACGATCCCACCAGTCGGCCGACGTGCGAACGAAACGGGATCGACGCCGGCGAGTCCGCTAGTCGATCGCCCCTTGCCGTAACCGTACGGCGAACGGAAAATTCGAAAACAAGCCGAGACTCGCGGAATTGAATAATTCATCGTTCAGTGAGGTGGTTTTCGTTAACGCCAGCTGACCATCCGAAAGTTTCGGCCGGGAAATTTCGCGTGTTTGCAGCTGCCAGCTGTCGTTTCCTGACAGACGACGATAAGACCTTCAACGCCAGATCCGGAGCACAATTTCCACCAAGTAGCAGCGAATTATTAGCCTTCCTTAGCTGGAGGATCGAGTGGCTCGGACGATTATAACCTGGTTAACCTCGGGATCGCTCCATCCCGGTCGGCGCTGCGGCGTCGCGGCAATAATATTTAATTTCCATCGAAGAGGAGATCGCACCGTAAAACTCGACTCGTTCGATCGCCGCTGTCAAAGATTACGATTCATGCCTGTCGCTTGGAGAATCCTGGTAATCCCTCCATTGTTCTGCTTCTCATACCTTTTAAAATTTCATCAGCGGTGATGTTGTTACGTCACTGCGTTTGCTGTGCACGTAATTATGACTTAAATTATATTTTATTTTGCGATTACAAAAATGAATATTTGCTCAGTCAATATTATCAAGTACCACGATGTCGCGTAATTGCTATTTTTGATAATTCGACGTATAATTATATCAAAAACCGATTCAACTTGCAGCTCAAACAGAGAGGAAATTATATCGTCTTGAAAAATATTACAGAAACACACCCGACTACTTGATTATAAAATTTTCAAAGACCCAATTAAATTTGAAGTTAGAGATATTGGAATTAAAATAATTTCAAACGAGAAACGAATAAAGGTGGGATTTTCTACGAACGTCAGACACGTTTACACGTTGGAAACTGATAAAAGAACAGGAACGTATTTCGACGATTCAAGATTCTCTGACGCACGCCAAAAATCTGCAAATAACGTTCACTACCGTTTAGGGTGAAAAGAAATTGCGAGAATATGAAATAGAAAACAAAATCGACATTCCGTAAAATACAAAAAAAAAAAAAAAAAAAAAGCGAGAGTGTTCAAAGCGTTCAAAGATATGATAATTTTCAGAGTATCCTGCGGGGGAAGGCGGTGTCGTCGCAAAAGGATCAAAGGAAGAAGAGCGTGGCGTTCACGGAGCGACTGACGGAGATCATCGGTTACGGCGGCGATGACTTTTTCTCGGACGGCGACGAGGGGGACGAGCAGGACTTCGTGGAGTCCTTCAACGGGGGCGACGACGCGATGCCAGACAGCGAGGAGGAGCGAGCTCTGGGCAACCTGACGCGTGCCAATACCAACTTCAACACCATCACCGCCAACTTGACGGAGGCCGTCTCGGTGAACGAGACGAGCAAGCCGCCCGCTACGACCAAATCCTTCGCCTCCTTGATGCTCGGCAGGATACAAAAGGACTCGGAGGGCAAGAAGACCACGTTGCTGGTCTCCGTCACGCCGTTCGGCGGCGACGAGTCTCTGCCAACCGCGAAGAGGCCCAGCGACAAGAAGGTGAACGGTTTCGTCAATGGATTCAACTTCTCCAGGTCTAAGACGGCGGAGACTGACAAATCGGAGGTTGGTAGCAATTTCTACGGTTACGGAGCAACCCGAAACGCGTACGTGAAAATATATATATATATATATATTGGCAATGGCGAAAGATACCAAGGAAAATAAAAACACGCGAATAAAGTTTGATTGTCAGCCCAAGAAAATTGAAAAAAGCAAACTTTTTTGAAGGATGAGAGTTTATGAGAGGAGCGGCCTCAAAACGAAAGCTTAATCAAAGGGAATTGAAAGACGAAGTGATAAATCTCGTCTAGCTAAATTTTCGTTGCGACGCCAGTTGTTTCCAAACATTGAGAATTTAAAAGGCGAGAGATTCGCAGTTAAGGAAGTAATCGCGTTAACACTAGAACTCTCGACGCAAAAAATTTTCGTCGAAGACGTTAAAGCGAAAGAAGCAGAAAATCTTTATAATGCAGTTTTATATCGGTAAAATAAATAAAAATTACCAATCGGTCATTTCGACTACTTTGGTAGTTGCAGTATTAAAGAGATTAGAATTTCAAGCGGGCGTTGATAAAACTTTGTATCTGATTGATGCAATAGACACGTGGGAAAGCTGCTGAGATCGTTTCGAAGGAATCGTTCATTCACGGTACGGGGAGTTTTCGATTAAATTTTAATTGGATTTTTGATATTCTTGCAGACGACGGCGAGGAGCACGAAGAAAGCCGACGTCGACGCGAGGAAGGACGAAAAAAAGGATGAAAAGTACTCGCCCGGTATGGAGAAGATCGCGGACATGCCCCTGATCACGTCCAGCAATTTAATTTCTGTCGTCCAACGGAACACGGAGCCCGGCGATTACGACGACAGCAAGAGCAAAACGTCCGAGTCCAACGTAACCAACGCCGAGAGGAGCCCGGAGTTTGGTAAATCGGACAAGAAGGGTGCCAATTGTGCACTTCCTCGGAGCCAACCAACGAGAAAGTCCGACAACGAGAAGTCGAGGCTGCCTGCGCAAGCTTCGTCGAACGGCGTCAAGGTCGAGTGCGAATTTGCTGGAAAGATCGCGAAGAAAGAGGAAGAGAACGACAAGGGTAGTATCGAGTCGACTCCGACGCCTCTGAAGAACGAGGCATCCGACGACGCTGCTGAGAGCGACAGATCCATGCTCGTTCGTGGAAAAGAGGCCGGCAAAATTAGCGCGTCGCTGAACGAGGGTAGAAAGCTCGTCGGGGACGATCCTCCGTTGTCCGAGGCTACGGCCGCGGAGAAGAGATTCAGCTTCGAGGAAAGTCGAGAGTCGGCCGGCGAGCCGGATGGAAAAGCGGACGAGGAGCAAGTGACGGAACCACCGGCTCTCCCGAAGAGTCCTCCGCCCGTCGAGGCTAGGTCTCCCCTTCAGGGCGAGACGCGCAACACGTCCGGTCATCACCACGGAACCCAGACCGTCCTTTCTGCACGGAGTAGTTCACACTGCGGAGTCGAAGGTGAAGCCTACGGTGCCTCAGAAGCCGAGTAATTTCTTGGCCAAGGCCGGCGCTGTTGCCTCGTCCGATGGGAATACGAAGAAGAGCCACGTACTGGCTGCTCCTCCTTCGATTCAAAGCGCCGGTGGAAAGCCCGTTTCCGGTGAGAACTCGTTTCTTTCCCGATCTTCCACTCAATCTCTGAACATTGACATTCGCGAATATCCGGATCTCTGGATTCGAGAGCTTCAACCTGCAAGCAATTAAACAGTCGAGTTGTCTCTCGATTTTGTAATTTTTACGATAAAAATTAACTTGTCGAATTAGAGATTTTTGATACGTTCACATCTTCCGCATTTTGTCTCAATTGTGCAGGCAATTCAGAAAACTTGCAACCAAGTCCGCCGGATAAATCTCAGTCAACTTCTTTCCAAAAAGTGACAATTGCCATGAAAACCAAGCAACGTAGTTTCCAAAAATGTTACGTGTTAAATTTCGCAAAAGTGGGTAAACGTGGCGTCGCTGAATCCGCAACGACGAGGGCGTTCAACGGCGACAAACAATTAGATCGCTGTCGCTGCGACGCGAAGCAGATCGGATAGACGTATCGCGCCAAAGTCACCCCTCTAATTAGTCGAAACGATCCGCGTAATCGCCGCTAGAAGCTAGGTCCGCGGTGCAACACTCCCCGCTCTAATTAACGACATTTGCATTTCCAACTGATTTACAGGTGCCAACGGCGTCTCATCTGCGGAACAGATAACTTTGTCTCCGTGCCTGGCGACTGTCAAAGATAAGCCGGAGGATCAAGTTGCCGCCGCCGCCTCGCCCGTGGATCAGAATCGCGGCTTTCTCAACGAGAACGCTCCAAAGGAGCCGGATCAGCGAGAAAACAAAACTTCTCCGTCCCATCGAGACGCCGTTTCGTCTTCAAAGCCCGCCTGTCAAGGCGTCGAGTCCAAGTTGCCGAGCGCCGAAGTCTCTTCATCTTCACCGAAATCGCCGCCAGGAGTCAAGTCAAAGACGCCGTTGACCGTTGCGGTGAGAAGTCAAACCGCAAACGCGAGAGATAGCAGGGCGGCAGAGTGTCCGGCGGAAGTGGAGGAGGAAATGTTAGATAGCCAGCTCTCGGCGGCGGAGTCGATACGATCGCCGAGCAAGAGGAGAATGGCGCCGAAACCCCCGGCCGCCGATCCCGCGGAGGAACTGGCCCCCAGTGCCAGCTTGTTCGCCAGAAACCCCGGGGCGAATTTCAAATCGGACTCGCCGGTGGTCAGGGAGAAGGAGAAACGAGAGAGAGCCTCCTCCTGCAGTCCAAAGTTTCGCAAGGCCGTCTCGGACTTGCCGGATCCGACGAGCGCGCAAACGTCGGATCCAGCGTCGAGGAGGACGATATCGCTGTCGCAGGACAGCTTGACGAGCGGGCCGGACGTCCGGGAGGAGAAGAAGAGAGGCAGGCCGCGTTTCTCGTTGAAGAGATTTCTGCGGATGGGCTCGAGGAAGGACGTGGACATGGTCGGCGGTCACGCGTCCAGCTCGAGGATCGACGAGATACCGTCGACGCCGCAACCGAAGCCACGGCTGGAGATTATTCACCCGCTCGAGCTGGACGGCGCCGCCGTTGAAGTTGTGGGCAACGATCGGATCAACAGGATAAACGAGGATCAACCAGATTCCTGCGGTCTCAGGAGCGACGCGGCAAGAGCAACTCGATCGCCGATGTCCACCGGATCGCACGCCGCTGGTAAGTTTCCCCCTTTTGACACGCGATCGTTTTGCTCGATAGCGATTTACTCGATATCCTCGAGAGGGATACCGAGGAGAACCGACGAGTGAGAGTTTCTGGTGGAATTTTTTGCTCGCGATATCGAGTTTGTCCGATCTCCGATCTCCGATCTCCGTCGTATCTTCGTATCAACGACGCGACGAACGTTATCGCGACGATTCTCCACCATCGAGCGAATTTTGTTGAATTTGCCAAAGGTTTGCAAACTAGCCGCGTAAAACGTTGGTCGCGGTGTGTTGCAGTGAGACCGGGGAAACCACCACCGCCGCCGAGGAACCAGTCTCTGGAGGATTGGTCGAGGCTGGATCCAACGAGCAAACCAGTCAGACCACCACCGCCGCGAGTCGAGACCAAACAACCGTCGTCGAGAAGCGAAGTCAAGTCATCCGCCAAGTCCTCGTCGTCCTCGTCGTCTTCGTCCTCGTCGTCGTCGTCGACGTCCTCGTCCTCCTCCTCGTCGTCGTCGTCCTGGCAACCGACAGCCTCGACCACCTCAGACTCGATTTACGCGAATCTGGGTAAGTTCAGGCCCATCCAATGTAACTAATGACTATCCACGGCAAGAAGTCTCGATGTCGTAACAGCCATACTCACACGAAATCCTCGCGCCAGTTTGCTTCCCCCGACGAGTTTGCAGTTTCTCACCGCGGGAGCGAACGCCCGATCGGGGGAAACGTAATCCCGTAACGCTGGACAACGGTGGTTAACTCTCACACACCCCCAACTCCTACACACACACACACACACACCCCCCTTGTCGGTTTTTCTCTTCGTTCCTCGTTTCGCCGTAGGTCGACGTGCCGGGTCGTCGTGAAACCGCCGTCTCTTTCAACCGTCTCCAACCCCCACCCCCGTCTTTTTTTTTTTTCCCTCAAACGCGACGGTGCCCGTTTATCCGCGTCTCCGCGCGAACGAAGATCTCGGGACTTGGACGATCGACGAAGACGAACAACCGGCATCCCGCGAATATCGGACGAAGTGAAATATTTTTCTCTCTCTCGATGTAACTTTGTTTTTCTTTTAACTTTGCTGTTAATGCCATACGCGTTTCTTTTTTTAACTTTTGTTTTTTTATACGTATACACACACACACGCACACGTATATATCACTCGTGTACTCTCTCGACTAACTGTGTACTCCGATTTATTTAGAAACATTCACGATTCTCTGTGATACGACTTGTTGTTATTACCGTGTAACTTTGTACTTTTTGTTGGACGAAACGACGTCGTTCTTCTTTCTTCGTTTTAACAGCTAGCTTTCGTTCACGAGACGATACAGTCGCGATTGTTTTCCCATAACGGGTCGTCGATTTCGTTTCGATACGGATCTTTTTCTCTCTCTCGCGCTCGCTCTCTCTCTCTCTCTCTCTCTCTCTCTGTCTCTGTCCAAACGGACGAGAGAGAGTGCGTCGATCAGAAGTTTGAGAATGGCTGGCCGAATTTGAAAAAGAATTCGAAACTGGAAAGAGAAAAGGTGCGACATCAGTTGTACGAGAAAACTTCTCTCTCTCTCTCTCTCTCTCTGTGTGTGACTCTTTTTTTTTTTTTTCTTTTTGTAAATACAAAGTACGACAACGAAAGATTCTGTAACCTCGAATTTCTGTGTCTGAAATAAACTGGATTTGTTGCCTGAAAAATCAGAGAGCCTTGTTTTCTTACGATCAGTCACGTGTCACAATTCTCGCAATCTGTCTCTCTCTCTCTCTCTTTTCTTTCTTTTTTTCTTTTCAAAACACTCGTTCGTTGCACCCGTCGTGATCCTGGCGTCTCTCTCTAAACGCCCGCGCTCCCCCCTCTTTCTCTTTTCTTTCTTTCTTTCTCTCTCTCTTTCTTTTTTCCTTTTCATGACGAACGGAACGAAGGCCTCGACAACGTGAAACGACGAAGCGAAAAAACGAACCGCGATCGATTCCTCCACGATAATTGTCATCGGATCGCGGACGTTCGACGCGTTTGGCGCGGTTCGCTTCATCGTTTAACCGCATGCACCGATCGGACTGCGTTTTCAAAGACTGTTCGGAATTTGCGCACGTTCATCATTTTCCTCCTCGTCGACGTCGATTTTCTTTTGCGTTCCTTGATATCGAGGATCGATTCGCGTTCTGGACAATTTTGCAGAGCGCGACGCGCGAGTGGAAGAAGTACCTTTGGATCGCATTTCGATTTACGATTTCTCAGTATCGTTAATTCGCTAATGTTCAACTTTCGAGGAGCAAGTCGGTCGTTTCGATCAATTTGAAAAAAAAAAAAAAATAGAAAAATAAAAGAGGTATAGCGTTCGCATCGTCGCGTCTCTCCTTCCGCTTTTCAATTTACGCGGTCGATCAATGCGGCTTTTGACCAAGTTCGAGCGCAAGCGAAACTCCATTCATTTGTCTCGCTCGAAAATGAAATTTTAATCCCGTTCGCGGCAGAGCCGCGGCGAGTCGCGGAATTGTCGCCGCGGTGAAAAATTTGAGAAACGACGAGTAAAACGGCAATTACGGTAAATAGGCGTCCCTTTCGTCGCGTGAAATGATATTTCAATTGGATTTTTCTCGCAGTTGCGGCGCGTCTCTCGAGTTTCTTTCTCTCGTAATTTCTGGAGAGTTCTCGATTGAAAAAGTTCGTCCGTATTGCCTCGTTATTCTCAAACTTGCAGCGGGTCCTCCGTTGTGCGAATAATTTCGCGACTCTGTCGTTTCGCTTCGCTCGCGGGGAAAAGCGCGTAGGAAACCAAGTATCGGTCGATCCGATACCCTCTCTCTCTTTCTCTCTCACGTGCGACGCACGGTGGTCTGGTAGACCGCGTTTTCGTGGCCAGGGTAATTAAGATCACAGTCTCAAAAATAGAGGTGCCTCGAGTTTTCGTAGAAGACCGAACGCCAGTTAAAGTCAATTTTCGATCCAAACGTTTTTCCGATCTTTGCCAGATCGTCGGAAAACTCGATCGACTGAAAAATTGTGGCGATTCGAGCGTAACTGTGTGTTTCAGGCATTCGAATATCACTGTTTAAAGGCAGCGGTAGGATGCGTTCAAAGTTTCTACGCTCTTCTCAACGATTGTTAACCATTTCTCTCTCATTGACAGTATTCTGCTTGTGCATGGGCCAAGATACGCTTAAAACACAATTGAACAGTCGAAACACGCTCGCCGATATTAGCAACTAAAAGAATCAGCTTCGCTTCAATTTACAGAAACTTCGATCCGAACCGAGATGAATAACGTTTTGATGAATCCGAGAGGTTTTCAAAGGGTCCTTGTTTCTTCGCGGAAGAAAAAAATTTCGTCGAAACTCGAGGCATAAAAAAACGCGGTTTCCAGAAACCACCTGAGTGCGATCTGAATCGAATTTGCTTTGCGGCAAACGCACGAGAGACAGACAGAGAGAGAGAGAGAGAGAGAGAGAGAGAACAGCTACGCAGGGTAGAGAGGTGCTCGTCTCATTCCCAGTTCCGCTGTAAATAGCGAACGTGTCGGCGGTGACGCGACAACGGTGGTAGGACTGTTGCGCAAGGTATCCTTAACCGCCCCTGGGTGCAACTAACGCCGCATGTATTGATTGCATATTAGCATCGTGTTCTCCTACCAAACCCCCTCCCGCCTCCTCACCCTCCCTCCCCTCCCCCCCGACGTCGCCCCTTTGGTCGAGCCTCGATAACGAATGCCTGCCAATTCCAGGATTCCCGATGATTCGCGCAGGAACTCCGAACGTCACTTAATTCACTGTGTTTCGCCCCGGAATTTCTAGAACTCTATCGAACCCTTTGACTCCGCCCGAGCGAGCTCCTCCGGAGGAATTACGACTTTTCGTTGCCCGGATATGCTGATTTTTGCAGGTGGCTCGCCAGATGTTTGACGTAGTTTGACGTAGTTTGACGCGCTATCTCTCTCCGAGTGCGAGAACGGGTTTCGAGCAGGTCGATCGGTTGGTCGCTGATTTTGGCCGGATCTATCGGCCGGAGGTGGTGCAGAGTTTGATAGTTTTCTTTTATGGAGAGATGGAAACGAATTTCAACGAATAACAACGACTAATTTTCTCATCATTGTCAGAACAGATATTTATGTACGTACAGATATTTCGCGTTCCTATCTCCATGAAAGAATCGCAAAGTTGTCGATTCTGAATGAACGAAAAAAAGTAAGTCGGGTAAGTGTCGGTGAAACAATCCCAGGAAGAAGGGATCCAAACGAATTATCACCCAAAAGTCACCAAGCACTCGTCGTTACGTAACGACAGTTCCATCGCGCAAACCAAAAAAAAAAATGAACGCGGACGAGCGGAGGGAGCGATCTGAGGTGATCGAGTGATTCACGAGCGTGTCCGATTCGTCGCTTTGCCCTCGTCCCCCCGCCAAGAGCAATCCGCCCCCGCATAGACGTACGTGCGTACGTGCATACCAGCGCGTATCTAGCCCGTTTTAGCCGGCAAACGATAATTCCGCCCTCGTAGCACGCTAGTACGGTAGAGCTAGCCTCTGTTTTGTGACATGCCTTGTGTCTTGTGGTACTAACCCGTGGCGCTTGACGATGGCGGACGTGCCTGCAGCAGCGGAGGATGTTACAGGTGAGGTGCGCAGCTCGTTGGCACCCTCGAAACCGCAAAGAACCGCCAGCATGAGGGACCAAGCGACCTCGCAGCCGATCGTCAAGAAACACGGCACCTCAAGCCCGGCCCTTAATCAGGATTACGAGGCCGTCGCGGTCACCGCGCCACCCACCTCCGATTCACTGGTAATGCCGCTATTAATCGGCTTTTCACGATTTTTATCGCCATACCGCCACACCACCGAGAATAGTATACGCGGCAAGTGAGAGGAGAGATGTTCGAGAATTTAACGTAGAATATTTTATCTGTTGTTTACTGCCCTCCGAGTGGCAAAGTGGGGTAAAGCCGGGTACCTGATGTATTTAGCTTCGTAACAAAAAAGAAATATTCACATACGGCTAAATCGCTCGATTGGATTTTGTATAATAAGATAAGAAAATGATCAAACTTTTGACTCGCGGGAAAATGAAAACTCCATGTTTTTGAGCAGACGAAAAGATTATTACAGATTACTATTGTAGACTGTTAACCCCTTAACCTACGAGCTACGTTCCAACAGTCTGGGCCCAAAAGTCGGGCAAGTCGGTCCCAAGTTGCACTAAACGCGCACGACTTAACTAAACTACAGAATGTAAATACACGTGTTTACAGGATATCAACTGGTTTAATTTTGGTGGAATATTTGACGAGTAATTACAACCTGATGTAACAATTGTTGTAGATATACCACTAAAGGTTTATTATCAATCACTAAAATGTAACATACAACATCTTCGTGGGGATTCTTCTCGAATATTTAAGGAAACATATTTCAACGTGCGACCGTGACCGAGAGTAACACGCAACTGATTACGATACAAAGAGATAATAAGAATCTACCGTCGCGCGACCGTCGCGCGACCCGTGATATTTACATTTGGCCCGAACACAAGAGTACGAGTCGCACACGTATCCACAGGCTAAGGGGTTAAAAGACGTATAAAATGAAACATACAGTTACAAAATTTTTATTTTTATTAGCTAAAGCAGTAAAATAATGAAAAACGGTTTTTTAAACGTAAAGGTGTTCTGTTTGGTCTGCTTTATAAAAAATTATGTTAATCGCTCTTACTGTATTTGGACTATTTCAACATGTAAATATACGTGTTACATACCTTGATTAACAAAACAAAAGTCGTCCTCTTCAACGCTTGTACATGTCACGTGAGCCCATTCATAACACGTAGTGCATCGAGTCCATTGTTCTTTGAAATGGGTCAAAATATTCTGTAAGAACTGCAGAAACGACGAAATAAGCGTGATATTTTTAAAATAGTGAAATATAAACATTTTAGGAGAATAATTTTTTATAAATTTTTGTATCAAATTATACTTTCTTGCCGGCTTAGCGACAGGAAATCAACGTTGTGTCCCCGTCGATAATTACGTTCGGTTCTTGGAGCATCTTTCTTTGAACGATCTGGACACACACAGTTGCGCTCTTTTAGAGAGCGAGGAAGATTCTACGAGTCAAAATCGGTTGGAGGTTTCGTTAGTTTCCAGAAGAATTTTTCTCCTTCGGATATTTCCTTCGTTATTCGCTTCAATGTTTTTTTACAAAGAATTTTATTAGAATACCCTGTCCAAAGAATTAACGATTTTAGCCGGTTTTTAATAGAATATCATCTTTATCGATCGTTATTTTATTTTACCAGCGAAAGCTCATTCTTTTTACTTATTTCTAAATTAGATTGTCTTTCTTTGCGTAATAAAATATCGTTTCCAACCAATTATCAATTCCATCTAATTCGCCACAATTTTTCCTCAACAACTTTGAACTACTAATTTCAATTTTCCATGTCTTTTTTTTTCGCAAAGGTAAAAACACAACATCGTTGATTTCTATCCGATTTTACTCGTAGAATTTACTCCTTCGTTCCTTATTCGTCCCACGAGGATCTTTAACTGTCTGATATATACTGTGTATCATTTTTAAAATAAAATTCCCTTCGCAGTTACTAATCTGAGCGTGGATCGACACGATTTTTCCAGACGTCTAACGACAGTCATGTTTACGAGTGCCTTTCCAGCTCGCCGGAGTGCGACTCGAATCTCGAGCTGCGGCACGGCGGCGGATCTCATCTCACCTCGAAGAGGAAGTC
Organism: Melipona beecheii; assembly: GCA_032399605.1. Lineage (NCBI taxonomy): Eukaryota > Metazoa > Arthropoda > Insecta > Hymenoptera > Apidae > Melipona > Melipona beecheii. Next base: position 7,239,963 of record JAUCMO010000291.1, on the reverse strand, counting down.
CGACAGCAACGCGATGGAACCGGCTGCGGAATTCAAATTCCATCATCAGACGTTCGTCAGATCGACCTCGTTGCCGTACTGCGGCAGCGAGACCGAGAGCGAGCTCTACGCCCCGTATGGTTTTTACACCGGCGATGAGGTACGATTTCGTGGTATTTCTCTGGCTGGACACAACCGCGTGGGTGGTCTGGCGCGGGGCGTATCGATCTGTTCCGAAACTGTGTAACCACCGACGTGTGTGTGCGCGCACGTGCGCTGATCTCGAAATTCCGACGAGCAGAATCGAGAGAACGGAACGAAAGTGTCGCAACTTTGAAGAAGAAACTTTGATTTTGAAAAATTTCACCAAAATCCCTTGGCTGTCGCGATCAATTAAAATTTCCCTCTTGCTTGAAAATTTGGAATTTCTGGTGAAAAAACCGAACCTTTCGATTCGATTATTTCGTTCCTCCTCGCTTATTTTCAGCAACGTTCGAGAGCGGTGTTCTTTGTGATAAATGCATCTCGAACGTATCACGTTCCTGAAACATTTCTACCAGACTCCTTCCGTTTGGAAGGTGTCATGAAAAATTGAATCTTACGAATGACCACCGTCAGCGTCTTCTCGCGTACCGTAAAATTTCCCGTATCTCCTCCTCTCTCATTATCCCCCCCCCCAAGATAGAAACTTGGAATTGCATCGCTTCTTTTATTACTCTTTTATTACTCTGCACCTTTTTTACTTCTGAATCTCTGCTATTGACAAAACGTTATGAAAGCTTGAACGTAGAAAATCTTCGCTGTTAGCTCCTCTCGAGCCACGTTTTTTTACGATCTTTGCGTATCATAAAATTTTCCATTCGTTTCCAGAACGCTTGTAGAAACACTCTCCCCTCTCTCATAAATTATAAAATGGCACAAAAACAGTTTCGTCGCAGAAACTTTTCGCCGTACGTGAAACATTTCGGAAAAGTACCGATCGTCGCGATTATATCGATGGAATTTTAATTTGTCACCGGTAACAAAATTTGTAACATAACTCTTTGTCACGCAAATACATCGTTCGATTTCTCTCGTTTTGAAATAATGCTACATGTAACATATTGCCTTTGCACGTGAAAATACTGTAAGAATTGTACAAAAATTAGTACGTAGCACCAACAGCCGTCTATGCAAACAGCAACTATGAAACGTAATCCCAAAGCTCATTGAACGCCAAAGCTCATTAACATACCGGACAATCGAAGCTCGTTTCGATATTTATTTCCACGCTGCCCGTGAAACAAGCGCTCGTAACTTCCAGCCGAGCTTCTCGCGTAACACCGTCAATAAAATTTGAAAACATTTCAAACATGCAATTCATGCATAATTCATGGCTCGTAAAAAAAATATCCAAGTGGCTTCCGCGAGTCCGTGTATATTATGTTACACCCCCCCCCCTCCGCCCCCCCCTTCGAGTCGTTACTGTCTGAAAAGGAAAAGGAAAAGAGGGAAGGAAATCGACGAAGCGAGAAAGACGCGAAAGGAGACGCAATGGCTTCTTCGGATCGGATCGGATCGGTTTCACAGCTGCTTAGCAAGCCCGGCGCGATTTTATTACCGCGCAACTCTATCCCGCGGTATTTGCCGGAACTTTATTATTCGACGGGGTGAAGTTTTCGCGGGCCGCGCCGTACGCCTCCCCCTTCCCCCCCTTCTTTATTTAATAAAGATCCCGGGGAAACAATTTCACTTGGAGGATAGTTTTATCGGCCGCGCAACCGCGCCCGGGACTTATAATGGGATTTTTCGAGCGCAGGGTCCCGAGGAGGATCAAGACTGGAAGAACAAGGACGACGAATTGAGGATAAGCCGATTGAGGCAACGCAGAGGTCGCAGCATAGTTCATCGAAGCCTCGAGGATAACTACGGCGCGGTGGTCGTCGCCAATCACGAGGCCCTCGCACAGTTCCTCGACCAGGTATCTCCCCCCACTTATTTCCGCGATCCGCGAGACTTTTAATAGAATCTCAAATGTTTCTCTTTTTTTTCTTTCTTTCTTCCTTTCTTCTATCGTGGCAACACGTACCGAAAGTTTGGTGATTTGTACGATACTTTCGGTTCGATGGAAATGCGCGTACTGAAGAATCTGCCGCAAGATTAACCTTACCTTTGAATTTCAAAATTTCAAAATTTTTTTTCCTTTTCTCCAAAATTTTCTCCAAAAGCGAGCAAACTTCGAAAGAATTCGACTCTTTTTCTTAGCTTGTCAGTCCGGTGTACACGCTCCCAAAATTACGGGAGCTCACTGATCCTTTCCTCAAAATTAAAAGTTCAAGTTCAGACAAGTTAATTTAACTAGCGGGAGTTCGTTTCAATCGAACATCGACTAAAATGTTTCTCAGTTGTCAAAAGTTCTTTTCAAATATAATATCACACAATGTAATTTATAATAATGCAACAGTTTACACAATTAGAGTTCACGCGACAGGAGATATTCGCACAGTTGCTATTTAAATGGGTATGAGCTGAAATTTGTTCGTCTCGGATGAAACGGAGCTCCGCTACAATAAAGCAGCGTGCTTGTATTTCGACCTCGTAATGCGGTTGGAAAAAGTGAATTATTCAAAATAGGTTCAGAGGCAGGCACATAAGCAGAAACGTATTTCCGCGATACAAAAAGCCCGTGAAATGTGTAATGGTCTATTTCAATATTACCTCTGGCGAAAAGTTTTTAATCAAACGCAAGCATTGGAAAATATTCGAAAACATTGAAATCACTGAAACATAAAACGCTCCTCTATATATCGGAAACGCACGATAAATATATACATTCAATCCAATTCGACAAACAGCGGAAAAATATTTTCAAATATGTACTGGCGTTCGATCGAAAACTTTTTTCCCAGATGTGACGATATGTATACCTCGTTACGAAAAATTTTTCCAGTTGATGCGTAAACGCAGTCGGGGAACTGCGCGTTGCCCTGTTAGTTCGCGTTGCGATGCAATTTTTATTTCAGAGAAGAAATTTGCCAAATTGCCAAAGCACCCCGGCTGAAAAAAAGATTCAATTCGATCAATTGGTTCTGTATCGGTTTGATCCCATCGAGGAATTTCATATTGGTATAAATAACATACTACGTTAATATATCGCGCAAAAGTGTTACGTTCGAGTTCCACGTAAATGAAACCACTAATGAAGAAATTAAAAATTAATTAAGCGATAGGTATGATAATCGCAATTCTCCGCGGCATGCTTCAAACAGTGACCCAAATATCAGTAGAATAATTGGTACGAATTTATGCAATGATCTAATAATTGATATGGGTTAGCCAGCCTCGTTCATTATCACATCTGTTCATTCTGGCATATATCGAAACATACGCGTCTAGCTAATGTAACGTGCACGCTGATGTAATACACGCATGAATTCCGTTCCACTTTTATGATCCGAGGCAAGGTTATTATTAAACGCAAATAATACAAAAATCCGTATGCTTAATATAACTTGCCTCCGGTCTCCGAGGCAAATGTGTAAAATTACGTTTCACGTTCAACGAGGTCAAACGCTTTTCAATAAAGTGTATCGAGCGATTTAACGCTCGTTAATGAAAGATAAAAAGAAATAATTTCAAAATTGTCCGGTAATATCGTCGTCGATATTCACGATAGTTGTAAATTAATTCAATCGACGTAAGTTTAATTAATCAGCAATTCACTTTCTCGAAATTTCATGGATCCAATAAACAGCGACGAAAGAGATACGAAGATAACGAATTTTCTTTTTGAATTCTTCCCTTTGAATTTCTTTTCACCGCTTCAACCGAGTTCAAATCGGAATTTTTTGCCAATAAAATTTTATCGATGTGCAAACGTTTGAATCGATAGAGAACAAATTCAGTACCAGACAACGCCACTCCTACTCGAGGTCTACCCCACGCCCCTTCGCGAACCACGTGACCCGAATCAACCAATCGCTAATTTTCGTTGCATCAGCGTTGCACCCGCGAAGAGTGCACTCGCTAAAATCACTTTCAGTGATAAGAAAAAAATTGTAAACGAAACTAAAAATTTGTTCGTTCAAATATATACATATATGCATGTACGTATAGACGGAGTTCGAATAAACGGAGTATTTTTTTACGCCATCTAATTGAATCGCTTCAGTGAAACTGTATTTAAATGTATATTCATGGTAACGGGCAACACGGTATCGGGTCGCGTCGTTCGACAACACGTCGTTTCATAGAATATGCATGGGGATATACATTTCCTGTTGCAGCTGAACCAAACGCCTCAAACGCCGGCAGGGCTGCGAGCGTTGAAAAATACGAACCCGCGTTTAAGCCACTTCGGCATCGACGCCAATACGTCGATCACCGTCGGCAGAAGAATATTTTGCTCGGCGACGTGGAACGAGCTGAACGTCACCTTGTGCGTCGCCTTCGATCTGGCAACTCACGTGTCGCGGAAGGAATTTTATTTGGCACCTGTAATCGAGTTCATAGACAGCCCGCCGAAGGAAATTAGCGACAGGGCGTGTCTACCTGGCAACAAGCAGCTCGAAGGTACTTGCACTTTTCATCTCTTGTCTCTTGCAATGTTAACTTTGCAAGCCTTAAGCCTTAAGACTTTGAATTTTGGTGGAAAAAGTTACTCGCCTCGTTCCCTCGTCGAATGTTCAATTTTCGATCAATTTAAAAGGAAATGGTACTTCTTGCATTTCGTTTCGACAGTCACTCTCGATCGCGAGGTATCAGTTTAAAATGGCACTCTCGTTAAAGACCGAGAGCGCAAGGAAAATGAAATTCACACTGGTCAGAGCTAATCAAAAGACTCGATGAAAGTTGAATGATATGCGAACGTAAATTTCTTTCGGAAATGTTACTGGGTTGAGTAAAAAGTAATTTCATATTTTAGTGACAAAGTGAAACAAGTTTCTTTCGCATTTTGAACGAAGCTCATTAAACCAAATATGTGTCGTTTTTGTCCGACCGTCTTTTTCATAACTATTTTTTTTTTTTTTTTTTTAATTACTCTATAATACACTTTTCAAACGCACGCCAGATCCCATTAATATTACCAGAGTTATGCCATTCTAAAGCTGTCGAAATTTGTTTCGAAATGCAAGATTGAATTCCATCGATCGAACAATCGTGCATCAGACGTATTTGTACAGTGGAAAAAAATGCCGTCGACAGAAAAATTTGACGTGCTTCGTCAAATCTTCAGAGTTAGCGTCGCACTAAAAAACTGCACGACTCGTACCCCGTTCAGTACTATACTTTTTTGCCATAAAATTTTATCGATACGCAAACATTTGAATCGGTGGAAAACAAATTCAGTACCAGACAACGCCACGCCCCCTCGCGAATCACGTGACCCAAATCGACCAATCGCTAATTTTCGTTGCATCAGCGTTGCACCTAAAGAGGCCCGATTAAAATCACTTTCCAGCGATAAAATCGTCGAAAAAACTGCGAAACAGTGAATTCATCCCGATTTCAGCGACAATTTCCGTACTGCCGCGTCTGCAAGCGAGCACGATACAATTGTTCGGCGCGTCGATCAAGGACCTGCACGACGAGGGGACAATTAGAGAGGCGTCGTTCGTGCTTCTTCAATTCGTCACCGCGTTGAAGAGCCTTCAAGCGCGGGGAATCGAAGAATCGGCGAGCAGCCTGAACAACGTGGTCCTTTGCCGAGAAGACAAGGACGCCTACTACAGACTCTATCTTCTTCAAGGGTGGGTAAACGCGGCGGCTCGCTCGGAATTGGCTCGTTCATTGCTCGATAACGTTTGACAGATTGAACGTGGAGACGAACGAGGAACGCGAGGAGGAGAGGGTCTCGTTGTGCCAGTGCGCTCTCGTGGCGCTTCAGCAGCTCAACTTGGTCAGCAGGCTGCCGCTGATTCGGGAACTGCTCATGAGGGAGAAGGCCGTCACCTTGTCTCAGGTAAAATCCTTCGACGAGATTTTGAACTTGTTTCTCCAACGGCGGAGATCGCTTTGAAGATTGACCCTTTGAGCGTGCTGGAATACTCTGCGGATAATTTTGCTATAGTGAAATAGTAAAGTTATTATTTAGAAACAAAATATACATGTTTCGAGGTGAATGAACGTATTTTCAATTTGTTAGATGCTCCTCACGCTACATGAATTAATTAATTAGATTCTAGATCTCACTTTCACGGTACCAAATTTTTTTAATTATACAACAATCAAAGGGTTGATGATCCAATGGCTAGCACTAATTAGACTCTAGATCTAATTTTCAAATCTTTTTAATTACATGACCAGTAAATTTAATATACTCGAATCTAATGTAGTAATGTGTAAATTTTATACTATACTATACAGGGTGGCAAGAAAACTTTGTCCGTGGCTATCACAAATAAATTCTACACCTTCGGTTTGATGGAAATACACGAACTCATTCATAGTCCCCATTTTGTTAATTAACGATTAAGAAACTTTTTTGCCATCTTTCAAGAGAACTCCTATGGTTCCTTGATCGAAGGTGTAGAGTGACGTCTATGACAGCCACGGACTAAATTTTCTTTCCACCCTGTGCAAAAGTACCACATTTCATGCCACAAAATTAACGAAACTAGCCGGTGTTGATCCAAAAGAATCCAGAAACCGAACGAAAATCTGTGTTCTGAACGCAGGTGAAATCCATCCTGGAATTTTCTCTGTGGGGCCCGGCGGACGTGACGTTCGGTGGCCCGCGGGAAAGGGAGATCATCCTTCAAAGGTGGCTGGATCTGGAAAGAGCGAACGTCCTCCACGCGTTAGTGAGGACAAGGGCGCCTCTCACTGTCACGGACGAGTACCAATTGCTGTTCTTGGTTCGAACCAGCGCGAAGATCATGAGCGAAGCCTCGTTGCTTCTGGACGAGCAACGAAATCGTTTGGTTCGACCTCGCTGACCGATGCCCGAGCAACGGTGTCGTGGAATCGAGTCTTTCAGAGATCAAATATTATTTAACAAATATTATTTATATTATACGTGACTGTTCAATTGTACATTAAAGAGGTGTTCCATGTTCGAGAGGCATGCGTAGTTCTCGAGCGAGCAAGGAGAGCGAAACTAACCGAAGGGTAGTGGCGATTGTACAGATGGAAATTTGCGCGCAACTGAGCATTCTTGTCTGCATTTAAGAGTAGTAACAATTCCCTTTAATTATTGTCTTCGATAGATCGTAATCTCATTAAGCATTTGTATAAATGAACAACAAACGTCGTTCAACGTATTTCCTCTGGCGGACGATTTTACGGTTGATCCGATTAAGAGGAAACGTTAAATTACTGGAGCGTTTCGTCGCGCGGTTATTGTCGCAAATAATATTCAAGACAGGAAACTGCAGCAAGTTAATATCGATATTTCCGTTTCAAACCTACATTTTGCATCTTTTTTGCTGAAAATACCGTTCCCTATCTTTTTACTACGTTTTGTTTCAACAGACAATATTTTATTAAAAAATTCTGTTTCACTAAAAACCAGAAACACTACTGTTAAGACAAGCAACGATGTTTGAACACTAGGAGCAAGTAACACGTTCGAGACGAAGCGGTGTCCGACTCTGCGACAAAGCGAAAAGACAATAACTTTTGTACGATTCTGAATTTCAGAATCGTTCTTTGAAAATAAAAGGAAACGCGACTTATCCCCGTTACGAGCCTCAATGTTTGACTATTTGTCCAATACAAAGTCTGCTCTTCCACTTTTTTCCTTTTGATCACGTCGTTTCCAGAACGTCAGCGGATGGTCCAACTGTGACGACCAGTGATATACACCGAGTCCTTCGTGAGATCGTCCAAGAGTCAACGAGAGATGCGCCAACATCGGTTCGCTCTGTACGACACGTAAATGCGCAGAGGCAGTCTGCGGCAGCGGGGCCGATCTGTCAACGTCGCGGCGCGGAATCCACGCCAAGTATCCGATATACAACAAATTCCGTGTAATGGTCACGCACGAGATCGAACGTTGTATTATCGTTGATGCAACAGCGACGCGCGGCGCAGTCGGCTGGATAAATCAATAATCGCAGTGGCGAGCGGCGGAAAGCGGTAGCTTTTGCCGAGGCCTCCGGTGAAATACGCGACACGTGGCGTCCCGATACCTCTCGATCGGCCGATTAAAAAATTTGGCGCGATTCCCAAAGCCAAAGCCACCGAAGCCACCGCGTTCCGCTCCCGTTTCCCTTTCTGGTTTTCTTCTCCGATCTTCTCGCATCTCCGCGATTCCTTCCTCTCGGGCGACGGGATTGGACTACGCAGCCGAAACGAGTTTTTAATTAAACCTTGCAAATTTAACGGCAGACGGGAACGCGCGTCTGCGGGAGCGGGATCTCGTAACCACCCTCTTTTAATAACTCGGCCTCGGGAGAGGCGACTTTTAAACGAAGCTGCCTCCGCACGCTTAACCTTCTCGCTACCGCGGTCCCGCGAATTCGCAGCCGTCGCGCGCTTATTTCTGCCAAAGTTATAATAGGAATAAATGCAAAAATTTTAATCGCAGGTAGTACAGAGTGGAAAGAAGAGTTTGTCCGTGGTTGTCGTGGATGAATTCCGCACTTTCGATTTGACGGAGAAACCTTCTGACGCACAGAACCTGTCCCCAGAAAATCGGTCTTCAGGTGCAACGCTGATGCAACGAAAATTAGCGACTGGTCGATTTGGGTCACGTGATTCGCGAGGGGGCGTGGCGTAGACCTCGAGTAGGAGTGGCGTTGTCTGGTACCGAATTTGTTTTCTATCGATTCAAATGTTTGCGTGTCGATAAAATTTTATGGCAAAAAAAGTCGTCTTCATTTCCTAGTCGGAACAGTTGCTTCTGAGCCTTTCAGTGAGACGAATCTTACTGGAGTACAAGTCTGCAAGCATAGTTCTGTTGAAAAGTGGCAGAAAAGTTTCTTAATAATTTATGGTTCTGGACGTAATGTGGATGTAATGTTTATATTTCCAATGATATTAACAGTCAGTTCTATCATTCGATTATTTAGACTCACGCCGATGCTATCTATGATAAATCAAATGTTAATCCAGAACCGTAGAGTCGCTGTTAGCACAAACGATCCGCAGTGTTAAACGATTAAGAAACTTTTTGCCATCTTTCAAGAGAACTCCTATTGTTTTTTGGAAAAGTTACCTTCCTGGTGAGTAGAATACATCGCGAACAAAAGAATTCTGAGGTTAAAGTCAATTTTGCAGCAGGTTTACATGGTTCTCCGTCAAATCGAAGGTGTAGAATTCATCCATTCGTAGACACAGCGAGCGTCAGATTATAACCAGTTAGTTAGCAGCAAGATTGACCAATATTCGCAAAGAACTTTTCAACTCGCAAGGGATGCGGATGTAAAATAACGGATGTGTTTCTCAGCGAGAAAAGGGGCTGAAACGCCAAATATTTTATCGAAACAAAAGGTCGAGCTGAAGAGCGCTTGAACGTCCGCTGCTACGAAATAAAGAACTGCTTGTTTGTCGAGCCACTCGAGAGTGCCTCTCGTCGGGGTAAGTTTCCTAGCTAGTAGTGCACACCAATTATTGGCCGGACGTGGCACTGTTCGGCCCGGCTGGCATAGATGTCGCGTACTCTACTGACGACTGTTTACTTCTCGAAAAGTTCCAACGTTCCTTAATCGGAAACGAGCCTCGTTCTCCAACCCTTTGGAACCCTTGAAAAACTTTTGTAACCTTGAACTGTAAAATTTCAGCAAAACCTTGTGACTTTGAATTATAAGATTTCATTAAAACGATCAGTTACGAGTGCGAATTGATATTCATTAAAATACAAATTTTTTGCAAACATCCACAGCTCGGTAGATCTAAATTTAAATTTATTTATTCTTATTTAAATTTCATCGTCACAGTGAGAAACTGAGAGAACGAGGTATCGAAGGGGACCTAATCGCGACTAACCTATCGTCTTCACTCGTGGATCAGAGACAAAAGTACAACAACAACCGTGTATCTGGCTCTCGACTGCATTCCTCGAGACGTCCGCTATGTAATGGACGCTCTCAGACGCGACGAGCAGATACCACTGACAGACGGCGAAAACAATGGCAGCTAAAATACTTCAACTTTCGTACTTTTAACGGGGGGGTCGAAATCGCGACTGGCTGCATCCATCTTCGTTAACAGATACGCAACGCTCGAGTTCGATTCGCGCTCGATTTTGACTCATCGCCGCGATCATCGATAGAGGATCGAACAATGACAGCCAGTTTCCCTAAGAACGACGAGTGGATTGCCTTCTGTTACACGTTTCTCCGCTGCGTTCGTCTGCCGGAAGCGTCTGCCGTTTGTCTTCTAAACTGTTTCAGCAAACATGGGGACAGCGCCCGACGAATGTAAATTGTCGTGGCAACGGTTATAGGGAACAAAGTGTTTCGACAAACAGGGAGGGATTCCGATGACTTTCGGATTCAATTAAACTCCGTGAAAAGTTCGCGGATACAGAATGCGTACACTGTGAAACAGTTTTCTACTCCTAAGGTTTTAGTCTTTTAATCGTATAAAGTCTGCGATCTAATTACAACGAGTACTGAGAGAGAGATTCATTGTAGCTCTCGTATTCTTTCACCTCGATATTTCAACTGAATCGAACCTCTTGCAAAGCAGTAATTTTGGCAAAATAGAATTTTATCAAAATTTTGAAGGAAAATCACGAATGACATTTTCATTCCGATGCTCGCATTTGCCACCGTGCAAAATCAAAATCAAAATTAAAGTCGAGTGAGCACGACAGTGCGTCTACTGTTCCAGGCTGACAGAGCACTGACTTGTACTACTAATACCAAAGTGCGGTTTGAGTAACCACGTGAAAGATGCTACCAACGAAACGATTTTAGCAGTGGAATTACCAACTTCTAACACCTGCACGTTCAAATACAGATGACAAACGACACGTTTCGACGCTCGTAACCATAGATATTGACGCATTGTCGCTCCGACGTCAAGAATAATCGCGACGATCAACTTTCGCGCAAAATGTAACACGCGAATGGCTCGAGTATCCGACTAATTGGTCGACCCACTTTAGACCCGGTGCTCGAGCTGAGAGGCAGTTGAAACAAAGTTTTAGCACGTTGACAACGAGCTGGCCTTACCGGGGGGCCAGGAAAAAGAATAACAAAAGCTGGCATTACGTAAGTAGAGGAGGCGACGTTAGGCGGTGGAAACGCATAATTACCCCCGATCTTCGAGCCATTTCACGTTTCTCCTCCTTTTGGCACGTTCGTCGACGAATTTCTCTCTCTCTGTTTTCCTTTCTTTCAAATGGGGATCAACCGCCGGAATTTTTTATTTCCCTACTTGCTTTCCGAATTTCCCTTCTTTCCCCCTCTTCGTTCGGAATGGACATCGCGCAACCGACCGCGCAACGTGTTCCCTGAAGAGTTTCCCGGCCGAATTCGATTCAATTTGAAGCACGATTCCACCCGCTCGCGAAAAATACGCTCCACCCTGCCGTCCCTGTCAATTTATCATTTTTCGAGATCGCGCGCAAACACGGATACAGGCGTACGCGCGCGTCGCTCGACAAGCGGACAGCTCGATTTTTGACCGATCATCCTGTTTACTAATTTCACGCGAGGCGAGAAGCGAGCAAACAGCGCGGGGCAGTTATTTCGAAAGCACGGAGCTTAATTTGCCCGGACGAGGGAATCTAGATTATCCTGGCGGGCGGATTCGCGCGCGTGAGGTCAATTTCGTTGGTCTATCGGTCGGTTAATTTGGCCTCGCGCTGGCAGCGGGCAGCCGTGTCTCTCTCCGCGCTGCTTGGCCGACGCCCAAAAGTACACTAAAGTGAAAAGCGTTTTTGCGGCCGTCGTCGCGAGCAAGCGTTAAACTCGCTAAATTTTAAAGGCGATTTCCGCCCGCGAGTTAATGAATTATGGACGTCCTTTGTTGGCAAGGGGGCGAGGGGGGCGAGGGGGAAGTAGCCCGAAATGGCTGAAATTTTAAATTCAAAAGACACGCGCGTTTCACAACTCTGTTCGTGAAAAATGCCTCACGGCCCGACTGTTACGATCGTTAGTCGTAATTTAAGTTTTTTTAAATTGGTCTTTGATCAGCTGGATGCAACTCTGATCGATCGAATTAGCCATTTTCATATTTTTAGACATTTCGAAAATTCAAACAGACTCGAAAACACTAACCACCATAATCTCGGAGATTACAATCTGCCGTAGGATCTTCTCTATTGACTTCTCGTCGTCTAACGCCAACGTTGAAACTTCAACGAGACGATGAAAAAAATTCCAAGGAATCACTCGTCTCCTTCTCCAAATGAACAGATGATAAATATACTCGCGAACAAATTGTTTCAATGTTTTCAGAGATGTTTCAGCCTCGAGAAAATGTGCATGCTCCAGCCCGTACGATATAAAATCATGTTTGGAAATCCTAAGTGTGACAATCGAGTCATCTTCGTCGTGCTCTTCATTGCACAAATATCGCGTTGTATCGTACGACAAACTACTCCGAATGTAATTGAGCAAGATAAAGGTAAGAGATGACTTTTACAAAACGCAAGTTGTTAGGTATAACTCGTGTCACGATGTTGATATAACTTACGTATATGGTGTTGAGTGAACTATACAACGTCGCTTTTCTTCCTGTTTGAGTTAAGTCGATCTCTTTTCTACCGAAATTTTTTCGTCAAAGAACCTGATACACGAAGCTACATTAACTGGCATTAACTTGCTGCCTCGAATAAGGAACGACGTCTACGTGATTTCGACTCGGGCTCGCAACACGCGCCTCGAGCGCCTGCAATAAATTGTTTCGAATTTGAATAGCGCGAAGCAAACTGCTCCCAACGACCCTCAAAATGCATCGTCCTTAACACGGGCGATATATATTCGCGGGAATCGTGCAAGTTGTACAGAAGACGCAGTTCCCGAAATGAAAATGCCGGGTAGGAAACGAACGAAAATTGTCGGCGCGAAGAATCCTTTCCGCGCGAACGCCGTTAAACAGCTCGACGTCGTAAGCTCGATTATTTTGTCGCGAGAGTGCAGTGAACCGAGCGCTTCCCTGTTAATTCGCCCCGTCGCCAGTGGATGACGATTTCGTCAGCGAACGGGAGTCGAACGCAAACTACGAATTATTCACCGATCGTTTTGTTATCTCGATGCAAGCGCAGTGGTCTGGAGGCTTCACGCGGGTGAAATTATTTCAGCATCGACTGTTTATGATCATAGCACGGTGGCTCGACGTCAGCTTTAACGTCATCGAGTCAAAGAATGTGCAACGACGTTCCAAACATTTTTCTTTGCCAGATCGTCGGGAATAACTGGAAAATTGTGGCGATTCAAGCGTAACTTCAAATTCAGGCATTCAAATATCGCGGGCTTCCACTTCTTAAGATTCGTGTTCGCTTAAAGGCCGCAAGAGGGCCTTTTTAAAATTTCTACGCTCTTTTTAAAATTTTTAAAGGTCTCTTTAAAATTTTCAAAAATCTTTTTAAAACGCTCTGCATTAAAAATTTCTACGCTCTTCTCAACAATTGTTTAAACTTTCGTGCAACACAAATCAACCGCTCTTGATAATTTTTTTTAAAGTCCGAATCGAATTGCGAACAGTACTCTGCTCGCTTAAAACACAATTGAACGGTCGACATGCTATGATCGATAACTGTTAAAGTTGGAATTGGCATCGCTTTAATTTACAAAATTTTCACCTTGGTCGCACTCGGTCCGAGATGAACGACATTTTGAGTTCCAGAGATTTCAAAGGGCCCTTCTCGTTTCACAGGAGGAAAAATCGAAACTCGAAACGTCGACTCTCGGGCGGTAAAAACGCATCGCTGCGTGTCGACAAGCGCGAACAGCGTGCTGTAAAACTGGCTAACAAACGTCTGTACTGTAACTGCTGTACACACTGTACAATCCGATCGTGCAAGTTTTCAATTCGGCCCGTAGCGCAGCTACGAAACGTAGCCATTCGTTCAACTTTACGACGCGGTTCTGCCGGCGAAACTGTTGCAACTAGATCGTATCGCTGTGTTGTTGCGTTCGTTCGAGGGGGGACTCGATATCATTGACAAATAATCCTGGCGGTAACGTACACGCGCGAGAAATCCCCCTGCATGTTTTCTCGCGAGCCGTTACTCACACAAACTCCGCGGCGCTGAAAGCCGTCGAAAGCTCTCTCTCGGCGCGTCTATCTCGCATTATCGGACTGACACGAACCGGTGCGGTGCTATTAGGGCGTTTCCGTTTCTTGCCAATCGGGAACATGCCCTCCGCGGCCGACGTAACTGCGCTTAATAAATCAACAGTCGAGCCAACTTTTACCGCGAGGTTGAAGTTGACGCGGAGTTTGAGAGGGGAACACACCGCGTCCGCAGCTTTGCCCACGCACGCTTATTTTTGTCGACGGAGAATTTGTAACGATGATAGAGTAACGGAATTGGAGTGAAGGGGATTGGGCGAAGAAGAGGGAGCACAATTTGGATTACTCAGGGCGATTTTACTCTGTTCGCGAAAGATTAAAATTTACTTTGAAGAATAGGAACGTTAGTGGTACGCAGCATTTTTGTTAATAATCAAAAAAAAAAAAAAAAAAGGTTATTCGTTCCCTGATACGTTACAGTTACAGCGAAGCTGCTTCTTCCTTTAAATTAAAAAATGGAATATTAATTCTGGCCATGTTCAAAACCGAATTAATCACAAAAAGTGCTCGACGCGCGAAAAACAGCGAGGTGTAAATATTATACCCGAACGGAAAAGCCAAATATTTACAATCTATATTTTAACAATATTCGTTGAGATGCAATTTTTAATCCCGGCCAACGATACAGATCCGTTCAAAACAGTGGGTATTTTTTCAAAAAAAGTCGTGACTTTAATTACTGTGATGTATCATCGAGCAGGTATCGAACGAACGGTTCAATGTTTCACGTATGTGGGAATGTGTACGTGTAAGAAGATAATCATATTTTTGATCATTGATTCGTACGTTTGACCAAAGTATCGACGTACTTATGAGCCACGCTGTATAGAGAGGCGAGTCGACACAATGGGGAAATACGCGAAAGTCTGCGAATAAAGAGGCTCGTTGAACGAGAATTCAGCGAAGCCGCGAATGCATTATCACCCAATTGCCATTTTGTCCATTGCCATTAAATCGAGCTGCCTTTTCGTAACGCCAATTAAACGAACAAACGGTGTTTGCGCGCTCTTTAAAGCGTGGTCGCGCGGAAGATCGCGAACCCATTGAAACAAGCGACCTCGATATATTTCCATTTTCCTCTGCTATTCTCCTATCATCAGCGTCAATTCATCGTGTCTCAGGTATACGTTTGTGTCGCACCTCCAGCGTAATGATCCAAGTTCAAAGGGGAGACCAATTTCTTTCCAATTTTTTTTTTTCTGAATGAATGAATGAATGAATGAATGAATGAATGGAGAAGTAATTGCCGAGACAGAAGTATAATTTAACAGAACTCTTTCTGGACTATTATACGTGACAAATTTAAATATTGCTGTTTTTGTTATTAGTTTCACGTGTAATTTTCAAAACTTGAAAGATGCAAACCAAGAAAAAATGCACACAATGTACGCAAGTACGTACAATTTAACCATTTTGTCAAATCACTACATTACATCTGTTAAACAGAAAAGACCGACTAGGAAAGATGAAGACGATTTGTTTTCAAACATTTGAATACCAGTTAACGCCACTCCTACTCCAGGTCTATCCACGCCCCCTCGCGAATCACGTGACCCAAATCAACCAATCGCTAATTTTCGTTGCATCAGCGTTGCATGACCCGAAGAAGAGGCCCGATTTTCAGTAAAATAAAAAGGAATATGCGAAACGAATTACAATTACAGGCAAGCGTCTGGTACTCTCTAATCCGCAACTGCGCTACAGCGTGCCGTATCCCGTAGCAACGTACAGCGGCAGACAAACGACTGGCATCGGTGAGAAAATTCGCGGTGATAACGATATTGTTGGCAAGCAACCGGCGACGATGGAGGCACGACCTACATCCGGCTGTGTAATCCCGCGAATTACATTGATTACAAGTGGCAGCTAGTCGAGCGAGCAACACGCTGGCCGCAAGAGAAGTTCAGGTTGCTCGTACACAGGCGCGTGTGTACGCGCGATGCGGAGCAAAGCGCTAAAAGCCTCTTTGGAGGGAAGAGGCAGATTCTCAGCCACCCTCTCCCGCTCTTGCTCGATACACGCTCGCAACTCTCTCTCTCTCACTCTCACTGAACAGCTAGATCGCACTTCCGATCTGCAGCGGAGAGCGTGTACGTAATGTATGCGCGTGAAACAGTGCGGTCGACACGAACGGCGCACGGGAGATTGTTCAATTTTCGACACTCCAACAGGCGAGATGGAAGTCTTGTATGCCAAGGAACGCTCGGCAGTCGCTGGTTCACCGAGTGTGAATGTGTATCGCGGCGCATTGCGCGAGCTGCTATATGGCAATGCAACGATTTTATCGACGAGATCGCGCTGCGAGAGTGATTTTTCATGTGGTTTAAACCGCCGACGTTCGAAGGTTCGCAGGTTCTGAAACGTCGACGCGGGATCTTTACATTGGATGTTTGCAAGTATTAATAAATATGGAAGAAATGAGGACGTGACTTCGAATAAAAAAAAAAAGTACTGACAAATATGAAACAAATGATGAACGAACAAATGAAGTATATAATAAAACGACGAAAGACAAGTTCTTGCAATCTATAGCTCGTTATAGTTAAATTATTGCGCATAACGATCCATGATAAATAAAATTCAAAAGTTCAGCTCAAAAGTGTCAGAGACACTTTTACCCTCCACCATCGTGATATTTTCGTTCTCGAACTTCGTTCGTTCGACTTTCATTTCGTCGCACGACGTGTTATTCGTCCTAAAGTTGTTCAATTATTCAGACACTTTGGAGGATCGCAACACCGTTGTAAAAACTTGGAACACCTCCCGAGGCTTTGAGCACCGTAACGCGAACGTGACCAACGTAATGTTATCTTTGCAGACGAGATCGTCGTCGCACGATCATCCGCGGATCAGACACGTTGCGACAAAGTTGCAGGAGACCTCGTTCGCTGAAAAACACGGAGGAAAATCGGGAGAGACATTGACTACCGGATGACGATATCGTCACGTTCACGTACGCGGATCGATAACACCGAAATGTCGAGCGTCACGCTTGCTCCGTCGAATTAATTATCTCCTTTGCCCCGCTCGTACTAATAGTTTTGTTTGCGGTATAATTCCCCGCCAACGTAGAAACAAATACAGTCACGACCCAGCTTTAACATCGCGTTGTACATTACGGTAATGACGCGCGTACGAGACGCGGCCATAAAACAGGAAGACAAAGACCCCGTAAAGTACGCATCGCGGTGTGCGCCTGAAAAACAAAACAGCATGCACGCCGGTTCAACTCTCTGTCTCGTTAGCAGAAATTCTAATTAACATTATCATTAACCAAAAACAGTTGCTCTAATGACAACGAAATCTTATCTGGCGAAATTAGACACTCCCTTTCTCGCGTAGTCGCGCGCGTTTTGCGCGGATTAACACTTAAATGACTTTGAATCTGCCGCTAAGGTGAACACGAAACTATTACGCTGGAAAATTGGAAGATTTTCATATTTATTCACTCGTGCGAAGTTCGAAAGTAATATCGCACCGGAGATTGCACCGGCATTTTTAATTTTCATCGCCGTTTTAATTTTCAAAGAGTCCCTATCGATTTCTACGATATTACCGCAACGTTGAATTTCTCTTCTTTCCCCCCTCACTTTTTCGATTGGAGATGATTGGAATGAAATTGATAGCAGAGGTATTAGCGAAATTAACACTTTTGAAATAGACGCGATATATCAAGCCTGAGGGACGTTACAACTGCGTCCCCATCGAAATCGATGAACCGATACGTTTCGCAACCACAATCCACCGAGACGGTCAGCACCGTATCCGCGAAATCTTGTACGTTTTAATCTCTGGATAGGACAGCCGCGCGGAACAATTGGTTTCTCCTCTTTTCCAACGAAATTCTCTCCACCGAAAGACAAACAAACGACTTCCACGCTCGGGTCCACCAAGTGCAACCCGTGACACAGGTGCGTCGAACTGCGCCGCGCTATTTACCTAAAAGCGTTATTTCAGATTTGCCCGGTTATTTCATAAATTGCGCGCGAAAGTCGTGATAAATAATCAACACGTGGAACTTGACGATTCCGGGACTTGGACGAAATCCACCAACGTTGGTTTCCATCTCTGACAAACGAATTTCTGCCAAAGTTTCCTCTCTCTCTCTCTCTCTCTCTCTTTCTCTCTTTCTCTTTCTCCAGTGAGAGAGCGCTCACTGTCGAAAACGGGGACCGTTGACTAAGGGAATAAGTTATCGAGTCGTTGTGAAGAAATTTGTCGAAAACATCGCAAGAAATAATACCGATATGATAATGTAGATCGTGGTCAGTCGTCGAGTTCAGTATGTACGTTAGTTGCAAATTCAAGTCAAATTCGACGTCTAAGTAAGTTATTTTCGTTGTTTGGAAATTTTTCCTCAAAATTGAGCAAATTCACTTTATTCGATTACATTTGCATGTAATCTCATGTTAAATAAATAAATAATGCACTCCAGAATGTCATCTACGTTAAGCATTTGAATCGATAGAAAACAAATTACAAGCGCGATCACTCATTACCAGACAACGCCACTCCTACTCGAGGTCTAGCCCACGCCCCCTCGCGAATCACGTGATCCAAATCGACCAGTCGCTAATTTTCGTTGCATCAGCGTTGCACCCGAAGAAGCCCTTGACTTTCAGTGATAAAATCTACGAACCTCTTTAAACGTCACTCTGGTTCTCTCAAGGATCAGATTCTTACTGCGTGTCGTCAAAGATTCTGAAGTTGTGGCAGAGTTGGCGGAATTTCTTAGTCAGGAAATTCCCGAGGGAAGCAACAACCTGGCTGACAATCATATCGTGGGTTCAAACCTGCTCGATTCCGCTTCTACTCGACGCCGTATTCCCATTCCCACGTTCGACTGGGTTGTCAATTTGCTACGTGTGCCAAGATATTCTTCTTAATTATCAGATTGACCTGGACCTGTCGCGATCGGGAATTTAATCGGCGGAAGAATTGACTCGAGATAGATTTCCCAGCGCGAGTACGAGTTCGTTCGAACGCGTTCGAGCTCTCGGGAGGATGGCACGCGGCCGTAAGATTACTTCGTGAGGCAAGAAACGAGTGAGAAAGCAATCTCACACATCAGGTATACACCGTGTTACGTGTTCCCCGCTCTCACCGATAAAACAAAACCAACTTTGGCGAATTTTTTACAACGAATCGGCTGATACTTCTTCGTATATTTCTTCTTCCATCTCGTAATAATAAAACAGATGCGATGACTACTACTCTGCGTGATATTGTTCCGACGCTGAACCGAGAAACTCGCCCCTCTCTGTGCTCGCAAGCTGATGTTACAGCCGTTGGTTTTGCACGTCGAGAGGCGACGATACCCTCTGTTTCGTTGATCCTTTATCCGAGGCTGTCGTTCGTGGCTCATCCTCGATCATCCGAGCCTGATCGTCGTCGATTTTTATTCATGAAAACGTTTTAGATTCCGACAGTGAAATTGTCATCCCGCTTTCGACTGTCTCTTCTTAGTCCCCGTATGTTTTCTTTTTATGAAAATTTTCTTCTATCGAGGATATTTCACAATTCAAAAAAAATCAGGGAGATTGACTATTTATCAAATGATTTTAACAAGTGGGCGACACTCTGGCGGGTGCTGGACATGATGGAAATGTAATCATAATCGCGAAAGTTCATAGGGTAGCTAGATTTATAGGTTAGGAATCCAGAAAAGTGGACCCTTTCTAATTCATATTATTTTTATTATTAATCCATATAGACATCTATCAGAAGATTGACTATTTTATCAAGCAATTATGGAGCTTCTAGAAATTAGGGTCAAGGAACGAGAGACAAACGGACTTCATTATCAATTGGACACTTGTAATATGCTCGCAGCCAATTAATGCAATATGTTAATGAGGCACTTTGATCGAATATTCTACGCGAGACCGCAGAAGATAGAATGTTGAAGTTGGTACACCGCATTTATCTATCTCAACCGTCCATCACATCTGAATTTGACGAATGATGCTAATTATAACAGAGTTTAAGCATTCTATTTCTCAACTTTTTTTTTTCCATTTTCGCTTTAAATTCTCTTTGTTCCTCATATTTTCCGTAAATTTCTAGATCCGTCTAATGGTAGTCGTAAACTCGTTCGACTACCATTCTACCTATCTAACGTTAGTTCGACAAGTATATTTTTTATTTATTTCTCGTTCAGAATGCACGATACTCGCTCGCGGAATCGTTCGCATACGACTCTAAACTAAACAAAAAAAAAAAATCTTCGGGCCAATTCCCAAGAGACACGTATTCTCTACTCTCGGCTTCACCTTCCCCTCCCTCGTGTTTAAACAGAATGAAACGAAACGATCCCAGGTTAACCTACATTCCTCGAAACGGAAGCCGGCTCGAGGAATGGTAAACGTGGACGCGTCGGGCGAGACTGGTTTCCCGCGAGTGTTGCAGCTTCTCGATGTTTGGAGAAGCCAGACGGATGCTTCTCGCAGGCACTCGAGAACGACGCGGAAGAACGGAGCCGGACCCCCCCTTCGTTGCCCCGAAGACTCGAAAACGAACTTTTAAAAGTGATAACAACGTCGCGTCGCGGGCCGCCAAGGCTTTGTAGCCGGATGACGGTTCGTTTGCCCGATAAAACACGCGCCGGATTTCGTATAACGAGCTGCACCGCGGCTCGTTCATTAAAATTAATTGACCCCGGCGGACGGTTTCTTGTCGGATAATTTCGCGATACCTCGTCGAACGATTTTCATTGTCGTCACCCGTCGGTGAGAAGAAGAAAGAGACTGGGCGGGGGAGGAAAAGAAGGAGCAAAGAGGAGGAAAAGAGTAGGAGCGGAGACGGTGAAAAAGCTGGAAACTGGAAATTCGAACTAGGAAAATCAGGGTGGGAATTTACGGTCGCGTTTTCGTCCCTTTCGCGGGGACGAAAGGTTAATTAAGCGGCCGCCGCGAAACATATCACGCAATTAAACGTTTCCTCCATTAATATAACGAGTGACTGTGACTGCGTCGCTCGTCCGTGGCGACGTATAATGAACCCGGGAATTTGAAATTTTCGAATTCGGCCCGGAAAATGCTGCCGCGAGCGAGCGTGGAAATCCGCTCGCGAGATTTCAATTACCGCGAGGCGTGTCAGACTTTTAATGGCCGCGCCGCCAAAGAAAGGTTAATTAAGCGGCCAGCTTCGCCGTATCGTGATATTAAACATTTCGGTCCGGGCCCTGGAAAAATAAAGCGCGGAATTCCGACGTGCGATATCCTCTCGTCGCCTGTACTTTCCGGCGGCGGCGGCAAGACGAATCGCTGTCCTTTAAGGCGTTCAATCGACTGGAAATGCGAACGAAACGAAAGTTTTCAAAGTCGCGCCTCTGTCTACGGTGGGGACGAAGCGAGGGACCAGTAGTGGAAGTAGCACGGATCGGCGTCTGGTCAGACGTCGCTGAATAATGAATACAACGAAAGTGTCAGAGACACTCAGGACCAGCGTCGATTGTGTATCCCTTGGGGTTTTTACACAACGCTGTGTTCGATGTGTAACGACAAAACTGAGGAAGTATGGAGGAAGGTTTCTGAAATTTTCCATCGTCGCCCATGAGAGTGACTCTTGTCCTCTGAAAACTGTCAGTGGTCAAATGTTTCGGAAATTTCTAATTTGACACGCTGGGTTGGAGTTTCAATCGATCGCGCGTTAAAATTCTTTTATCAGAAGCCGTCAGTTTCGGGTGCGCGATGAAATTTGAATCTCTCGGTGTCGAGGGTAGCCACTGCGAAACGAACAATTAAAATTTCAGACGACAAAGCGTTCCGCTCGAGGTTAACTGTTATTAAAAACCAGAGGGGGAAAGGAAGGAAGAGCGGAAGACGGGGGATGAGAGAGAAATATTAATCCGATACACAAGGAACGAAGCCTTGAAAACCGGCGCGCCGAGGAGAATATGTTCGAGCATGCTTCTTATCGAACTTCGTTCGGTTATTGCATTCCTGGTGGTCTGACCATCCTGGAGAGTTATGAAAGAATAATACAATAATACCGTAGTCTTCTGCTGGAAGCACTTTCATTTTGCTCCGCCGGAAGACGTATTTTCCCTCCCCTTTGTTTCCCCCGTGATACTTTATCCAAAGCGTTTTCCGCGGCAATTTAAACAAGAGAAGGAAGTAAAAATGAAAGAGAGACAGATAGATAAGTAAGCAGACTTGTACCCCAGTGCGATTCGTCTCACTGACAGGCCCAGAAGCAACTGTTCTGACTAGGATGAATGAAGAAAATTTTATCGATACGCAAACATTTGAATCGAAAGAAAACAAATTACAGGCACGGTCGCTCGGTACCAGACAACGCCACTCCTACTCGAGGTCTACGCCACGCCCCCTCACGAATGACGCGCTCAAATCAACCAATCGCTAATTTTCGTTGCATCAGCGTTGCACCTAAAGAAGCCCGATTTTCTCGGTTACCCCGGCTAAAATCACTTTCAGTGATAAAATTCAGCGCACGAACGAAGGCAAGCGAGAAACGACGTTACGGAAGACACAATTACACCCAATCGGCGATATCGCGTTCCTATTGGCCAAACTTCTGCCCCGAAGAACTTCAACTTGGTATTTTGTTCGCCGGCTGCACGCTCGCTGATCATCTTTCTTTCTTCATCCCCAGCCGCTGTTCAATCACATTTCGATGGTTTCCGCAGCGTGGTGTGTCCATCCGAAAGTTTCGGGTTGCCGCGAAACACGCAGCGTATTAATACGCGGCACGTCCGCGCGAAACCTCGGTTCTTCCTCCGCGGAAATGTTAATTAAATTCTGGATAAATATGTGTAAACACGCTAGCGGCGGCCGCGTACGCGGTTTCGTAATTCGTGCATCATTTAGTACACGCCCGGCTGTGGTTATTCATTTAACGTCGCGGTGGTTCTTCATCATCGCCTCGGTAGCTCATTAGCGTTGTTATTAAAAATGCACGCGCGTCGCGCGATCGTAACATGGCGCCTATTCGATTTACTGCTTTGTTGAACGCGCGATCGTAATACGCGGGGGGTGTCGTTTATCAGGCGAGATTATTCCTTTACCCTGTTGGACGGTTAATAAGTTCGCGATGAGTTTGCAGCACTCGCGGAAAGTGACGAAACACGTCAGTTTTTGAAACTTTGTCAGCTGCGACACGTATTGGCGTGATTTTGCAACGAACCTAAAATTGCGTTACACAAAAGTGACAAATTAATGTACTGCACGAGCAGCGGTTTCAATAACTGGATATTTTGCGGACAAGTACGAATACAGCCAAGGGACAAAAAGAAATATGACAATATTTAGCATCTCGTGAGAAAAGAAAAAAATGGATAGAAACGAAAGGAACGAGTTTGATAATTGTGTGATACTTATTGTAGTACAATCTTCTTTGAATTATATCGCCACCCCCATGGGATCGACGACACAGAAGTTGTTGCTCTTTTCGTAAATCACGACAATAGCAGCAGATCCCATCAGCTCTAAATCGAACCTCTTTTCGTCGGTAAATACGACCCGTCGCCGTTTCTCATACATAATTCACGATACACGACGTGAGAAAATATGGAATGTGCCATCTTTTTGTCCCGTTTGAACGCGTTTAAGATTTTACAATCGGTTTTTCGCAAATTTCGCAAATTTCGCAAAATTCGAAGATCCAAAGCCTCGGAGAGCGTTTCGAGATCAATTGATCTATCGACGGTGACGAGCACGTATAGCTGGAGGTTGCTGCGAGAAGTGGCGAACGTGTTGCAAACGAGAGACTCGAGGATCGAAGACGGCGTTGCTCGCGCGCAATTTATGTTCACGGACGAGTGCATGATCTATGGGTTATCCTAGCCTCGCCGGTTGACAACTCCGTGATATATAGCACGCGTTCGCGACGCTTTATTATTATGTAAAATCGATTATTCGGTCGGCGGTTGGCGTAACTGGCGGTTGTAAATAACGGTCGGCGTTTATCTCCTTCGTGAGATTACGCCTGGTAATCCTTGTATCTCGATCATCGTTAAACCCGTCGCTCCGCGTTTTTCCTAATAAATTATCGAGTGCGCAGGTTAACGGAGCGCCGGCAGGTCGGGCCGCTTTTTCATCGAGGCGATGTGTCGTTAACCGTGTCGCGCGAACGTGCACGCCGCTGGCCTGTGTTTGTTCGCGGAGGTAAGGAAGGCGGGGGAAGGCGGTGGTATCGCATAATCGGCAAATTCATTGCACGTTGTACGTACGAAACAGCGAGCTAATGAAAAACATCGCGTCAGCATCGTCTCGCGTAGTAAATAATAATTAAAAGCGAATATTGGCACCGTTGTATAAACGGCGGCGCGCGATTCGATTAACACACAGCGCGCCGCCGTGCATTTAATGGAGATAACAATTTCGTTTTTCCGCCGTGGCGGAATTCGTCGACGCGACGCGACGATTCGGCGATAATTTACGATCGGTGCGACGCTGGCTGGCTGATGAAACCAACAGATAAAAATTGTAAAAAAAAGAAAAGAAAGAAAGAAAAGAAAGAAAAATATACGCACGCAATCGCAGATATACATAGATGGAAGAGATTTTCGCCACAAAATTTTATTGACATGCAAACATTTCAATAATCGCTGGAAAACAAATTACAGGCGCGATCGTTCAGTACCAAACAACGCCACGCCTACTCGAGGTCTACGCCACGCCCCCTCGCGAATCGCGTGACCCAAATCAACCAATCGCTAATTTTCGTTGCATCAGCGTTGCACCCGAAGAGGCCCGATTTTCTGGGTTACCCCCGCTAAAATCACTTTCAATGATTGAAAAAAACAAGATACGAGCCAGTCGAATTGCCTGCGTTCGCTGGACGCGCCGGGACAGAATAAACGGTTGAAATGTCCCGCGGAAGAATGCATCTCCGTATCTCCGTCGTATCTACGTTTTGGTCGTGTTCTGTTTTCTTTTACCAGCCGACCAACGGAACGACGGGCGGCCGGCTTTATGGAAAAACTTTCCCACGTAAGGACCCCGAAGTTTAAGAAAGTTTAGCGGCGGACAGATGCGCTGCGACGCTTACTTACAACTTAAGAAGATTTAAGGAATCGGAGCTCGGGCGTGTTACTCGCTCTGCCTCTCCGCGAATGTTTTCGGGGCCAACTTCGACTACTCGAAGCCACGAGAGCGCATCGAAATGGCCACACTTCGTTTCGTGGGGACTGCCAACAGTCTCGAGTGGTTACCTCAATTCACGAGCCGCCGCCATCGAGGAACGTTTCGACGAAACGACTTTGAGTTTTTTTTTTTTTTCGATGTACGACCGACGCTTAAATACATCCGACAATCTCGAACCTCCGCCCTCCATAATCTTTCACGGCACGGGCGAGTGCGTCTTACAGGTCAAGTGGTTCCAGTCGTCCGCGACGCTCGAGTCGATCTCGAGGGAACTTTTCGCCGAATTTACGTGCACGCGAACGAGAGTTCACTTTCAAGGGGAGAAATCAAACTATCGTGGTGGGCAGAATAGAATACTGAGAGGAGAATTAGGGTGGTGACGGAGGGTCGCCGAACGAATTGTATTATCTTTTAATCTCAAGTACTCACACAGAGAGAATGTAATCTTTTTCTCTCCTTCTTCTCTTTTATTTTCCCGCTACCTTTCTTGCAATACATTTCGACGTATTTGAGTCTCAACGAGCAGACACTCGTAAGCTTATTTCTCCCACGACACTGTTGTTGTCAAATTTTCAAATTGAAAGAGAAA
Source organism: Melipona beecheii (assembly GCA_032399605.1). NCBI lineage: Eukaryota > Metazoa > Arthropoda > Insecta > Hymenoptera > Apidae > Melipona > Melipona beecheii. The sequence goes on along the minus strand of JAUCMO010000291.1, from coordinate 7,214,115 downwards.
CAACTTTTTCAAGATTATCGTCAATCAATTACGAACAAAGTCGGATCGGTTCTGACGTAACGATCGAGCTACGAATCAAAAAACGAGCTAAACCGAGTGTCCGAATTTTGTTTTTTCTTTGAAAAAAATCACTCGCTCCATCGGACGGAATGCATTGTTTCGACAGAACAAAAAAAAAAAAAAAAAAGACCATTTGGCTGTATCGGCAAACAGGTTTTGATGGAATTTATATCGGACGGCTCGCGCGTACCCAGTCAAAATTTGCAATTAATTGGTAATTAGTTCGCGGCCGGTAAATTCAAAACCTATCGCGGTCTGGCGCGCTCTGGCGAGCCGGTTCACCAGCCGAGCCATCAAAGGATAAGGCCAGAACGAGAGACAGGTTTAATCGTGACACGAAGATAATCCTAAGCTCCGGTTGTCAGTGCAAATATCACCCGCATTGTACATTATCGGAGATAACTAGCAACGTCGATACTGCTAATGACGCCGCGGAAGCATCGCGCGTGTGTACCCGCGGCTCCCCGTCGATCGATAATCCAATACAGGAACGCTTCCGTGAGCGTTGCTCCGAAACTTTCCCTATGAATTTCCTGCGTCAGCGCCGAGGTAAAAGTTTGCGCCGACGCGACGCGACGTGTCTTATGAAATTCTTCTCTCCCCATCCCGATAGAGGAGAAGAAACGCTGTAACATATGGGAATCATATACCGGCGATCGCACTGGCGCCCATTCGAAAAAGACCACGCGTCTTGACAAATAATTTATTTGCAGCGCAACCGTCGTACAGTCTCGTCTGAAGCCTCGTTGTTCGAAACTTCTTTCTACAGCCACGACCTTTGCCCGTATCCCTTCAGCCGCTGCAGGGAACGAACAACTATGACGGATCTTGTTACTCCTATGATTCATTTTTAACTCGACTGTTTGACTTGTGCTATAATTTCTTGTAACTTTTTTGTTTAACTGTCACCACTTGCCGACTAACTCAAAGTGCTTCCTTTTATCGAGCTTTTTCCAAAGGAGAAGTTGTTTGATCGACATTGGAGGCCATAACAGTTGAGGATTTCGAACGAATCGTTTCTCGAGTTCTTCGATCGACTGACTTTCACATCGCCGTCGTCGATCAAACTAAACGCAAAATGAAACGAAATATTCGTAATTGGATCGAATCACGCTGTTTCGAGCTCGAAAAATTTGCCACTGCGACGTGAAATTGCCGCGTGCGTTCTAAACCAACAGTGCGATCGTTGCATTTCGAATTAATAACAATCGAAAGAAAAACGCGAGCGGGATGAACGAACGAAGCGATACGGATGTAATTTAGTAATATTTGATATTGGCAATCGCGGATAAATCAGCGAAACAGTCGAGCACGCACACAACCGGGCCGTGTATTTGGCTGTTTTTCATTCGCGATAAAATCGGGAATCTCCATAGGAGTCGGAAATAATTTTTCCTAATTCCGCGAACGATGGTTTTCGCCGAGAGTAAATGGCTTTAAAGGGATCCCGGCTTGGTCTGCGCTTGCATTTATCGAACGATAAATTCGTTCGATCTCTGAAAATGCGTAAAATCTTATCTATTCCTGAGGTAACACTGCATAAACGGCTAAAGAATCAATAATATCAAGTATTGATATTTTAATTTTTAGGACAAGTCACCGATCGCTACAGTGGAATAATCGGCGCATTCCTTCGTCATAACGTGTCAGAGATACGTTCCTTGTCATTCGGTGTTGGTGTCCTAATCAGTACTTTTGTCCTAATCAGTAATCCTCTCCTATCATCGTGACACGAGAAAGGGCATCTTTAGAACGTCGGTCAGTATTGCGTCGAAGCTTCTGGCATCGGTCGTGTTTAAAGATACGAGTCGCTCTTGTCTTGGGATTTTAATCCCAACGAATGGGCTGTCGCGAGGCGCGATTAACGTTTCCCTTTAGTTTAGAGTCAACCCGAAATCTGCAACTGACTGCAATTGATCTCGAAAATTAAAATTAAAAGATCGCCACGACGTCCGCAACCGCGTGAATCACGACGAAAGATCGGTGAAAATCTAAATAGACAGTCGGAGAAGCGAACGAAACCAAAGAACGAACTGAAAAACGAGAGAACGGTCGGTCGTTGTTACACGCAGTTTGAACAAGCTTCGCGAAACCGAGAGAGTTCTGCGACTCTTCCGGGTAACACGAGAATAAAGTTTCTTTGAATCGGACGAGTAAGCGCGTGCCGGATAAATAATCCGCTCCGCGGTTTAAGCGAAAGAAATAGTCTCGTTGGATGTTCCCCGGGGAGGGAGAGAGGAAAAACGACTACGAAGACTCGACGAAGAGTCACTATCGTTCGAGTTACACGGTGGAAATGATTAAGACGCCGTGATAAAGTCACGAAGAGTTTTCGTCGGTTCTCCTTCCTCGACTCGGTTTTCGTACGAGCTCGAAGATCACCCCCGAGCCGAACCGTTTCATCTTTTCGGCAAATATTCGTGGAGTTCGGGAGGGTTGAGCTTGAAAATTTTCTCAAAAAGTCGAGACGACGCGAGGGGGGGGGGGACGTTCGCGCGCACTTCGACGTCGAGGCAGATGGGTTCAAAGGTGAATAATGTACTTGGAAAAATGCATTTTTCTTGTAGCATTTTCATTCACGGCGAAAACTTTAACGTCGTGGAAATTCATCCTCAAGGTTATCCGCGTCAGGTTTTAAAAGGAAGACACGGTTCTACCCTTCCGGGGAGGTAGCGGCTTCGCGTTTTTCCCCCGTTCGATCGAGAGCACGGCTCGGAACGAACCTGGCTCGCGTTTTTCGGTCGGGACGTGGATTCGCTGCATTGTAAACGCGGGCAATAACCGGCGGGAAAATGCAGATTTAATCATGCGCCGGTGGTTATTGCTTTTGCGCGTGCGAACGCGCGCCAGACGCCGGCTTTTTACATTTGTTTGGGAAAACAGCGCCGCTCGCGCGGAGAAACCGGCGCGTTCGATAGTCATTTTTCTTTTTTTAATCACGGAAATCCGCCACCGACTCGTGAAACGCGAAATGAGAAATTAAAAAACCGGCGCGGAGCGTCAAACGCGGCAGGGGAGAAGGGGAAAATACCCTAAGATTAAATAACCTCGAAATCGCTGGAAACACGAATTTCCGGCGGCGAGTTATTGCGCGGAGAATGGAGCGGAGAGAGGCAAATATCATATTGTCGGACGTGAAATGGAAGATTTTATGAACGCGCTATGGAAGAACGTGGACTGAAACGCAGATTAAATATAACTTATTACTCTCGTCGCGATTTAAATTTCAAAATTATCAATAATTTCAGTTCAGATACACGCGAGATAGGCGTGCTGGCGATATTGGAACTTTTCTCACGATTGTCAAGACAGCTAGAAAGATGATATTGCAGGACAAGGCTGGAAAAGCACATTGAAGTCGAAATCGTCCGTTTTAATGAAATTTGGCACGAGTGTAGTTTTCAGAGAAATATTTGATTTTTTTTCGTACAATGACAATGGTCAAAATCTACCCTCAAAATTGAATTGCGAAACGCATTTCGTGCAAATTGATGAAATCAGCGTGAATATTGATTTTTGCATTATACAAAAAATTAATTATTTTCAAATCTTTCCTGGAACTATTCTCCGTTCGGAAATGAGTTTCAAAATGTCAAGTGTTAAAGTCAAGACACGCTTGAGACGATCGTGGTATCGTGGGAATAAAACGAGAAAGCTATAATATAAATCGAGGTAAATTTCTCTATACGAGTCAATCAGTTGAAAAAATACTTTTATTGCGCGAATTCGAGAAAGCTATCCGCCTGATATTTTCGATCGTTAGGGTTCGAACCACTTTGTCCGCGATAAATAATTAGACGTAGCCAGTGGAGTGGATCGACCGACTCTTTTTCTTTTGCAGGGGGTGTTTGAGAACGAAGTACAAACGCGGTGCACTCAGTCAGGAAATAGAACGCAACGGGCGTAAGCGGGATCCTTGGCGACACAAAGGGAGCGTAATCGACGGCGAAGCTTACTCTAAATTACTACGAATTCAGCTATACGCCGAGCGAGCTGCCGTAGGACAGCGTCCCACCCGTAGGAAAGAGCGAAGAATGAATAATGCAGCTGGAAAAATCCATTGTTCGCGCAGTCGCCCGCGCCACATCTCTAACCTTTTGCCTAAGTACACAAGAGAAAACTCGCCGAAGAGTTATCCGCGAGCATTCCGGAAGATAGAAAGGAATTCTCGCCGGCAATCTCGCAAATGGCTGGTGCACGCGAACTTCGTGCCATCGCCATTGAGGGGGAACTCTGGCTGCACCCGAAGCACACCCGGAATTGCAATCCTCCGGAGGCTTATATCACCAATCCCCCCTCTCTTCAACATCGAATCGATCATCGTTCGTCGTCAGAAGCAATTTCTCCGCGACACGAGCGAAGAAACCCCGCGCCATCTCCTAATTTCCAATTGTTTGAACTCGGTCGACGAAAGGGGGCTAAACGCGCGGGTTTCAAACATCACACGGTACGTGGATTTCATACACGTACGAGCGAGCAAATGAAATTGATATTTTGTGATACACTACGAGTGTTTGACAGGAGAGAATGTTTCTGCGTTGTTAATCCTTTACAGTCTGCGATAGTTGGACTCGAATGATCCGACTAGAACGAGGAACGTATCTGCGTTATTTAAGCAGTGAATACTTAACAGGCACTCTACTCTTGAAATGTGAAACAGACACGCTCTTAAAACGTGGAATGTAAAGATACTTGAATTCGATCTCTTTTTATCAGCATCTTGTTAATAGCGAATGTTACTTTGAGATAAATGAAATAAATTTAAATATTAAATATGCGAAAATCCGCGGAGAACGTTAAATTTCAGTATTTCTCGCAGAAAGAAAATTTATCTTCCAATATTGTATAATGACGCGACTCCATATTTTCTCATACGTTCAAATAAACGTGAAATTCTGAAAATTTTAATTCGCGACGCCAGTGATAACAGAGAGCACAGATGGAGGCATACGAAAAAATATGAAGCTCAACATTTGCTAAAATCGATGTTCCCCCTTTTCTCTCTAAATCCTCGATACTACTTTTTTTTGTTGAAAACATAAAGTTTCATAAACTCTTCTTTCTTCGCGATCGCGACACAAACGTTATCAGTGGAGGTCTCGCGTGTTCCGCGTGCGGGCTGCGTATCATCGAAAGCACGGGCTGCAAATTGGTTTAGTCAGTTGAATCGACCGTGATGTAATTGTCCCGTCGATTCCAGCAGCCTACGAATAATAAATGCCCGAATGTTAACCGGTGACGTAACTTCCTGCCGTGCCGACTCTCGCTTTTCCCTCCCGAGTTTCCGTGGAAACGCGGCACGTTTCCCAATAATTCAATTTTTCCAGAGACACTGCCGCGTTTGACGTGGAACACGCGAGGTTCGCTCAAACGAGTGGCAACTTTTCCTTCCGCCCGTTGCCTCGTCGACTCGTTGGGAACAATTAGTTTCAAGCTGGGACGCGACGCCCCTGCTATTTTCAAATTTTCTAGATTTCGCTCTCTAGTCTCTTGGCAGGACCCGCGAGACTTCTCTCTCTCTGAGAGAGAAGCCGAAAGTTTTTCTTTAATAATAATCGACGCGTTACGAACACGCCAAGTCACGATCCCCTTGTGCGACAGATTAGATTGGATTATTCTCCGTCTTAGGGCGACGTGTACGTGGTACGCCCCGGCGAGGCCAGTAATTATTCGCGAGTGCTGCCAAAGTTTAAGAATTCAATGAATCCTTCATTGGCCTGAATTAGCTTTAGCAGCAACGTCGCGTAGCGATGAAACTTTTACTACGCCTACTTCGCGAAATGACTCGCGCGGCAAAGTGGCACAAACACGCTCGAGCGAGGCTGACCGGGTGTATCGTAATTCTAGGAAACGAGGGAGTTTCGTTTCTGCGGCGAGACTCGGACAGCCGGATGCCTTCAGTTTGATGGGCGATAAAGGCGGAAATTGCTGGCGGCGATTGCCGATAAAAGCTTGCCATTGCCTATGCCAACTGGTCGAACTCTTTTGCCTGCTTCCCCCCTCCTCCCCCTCTCTCTCCCTCTTCGCCTTCTCTCCGTTTCTCTCGGCTCTTTCCCTTTGTACGCAATTCCTCCCACTCGTCGTCCATCTCGAGCCTTAGCCCGAGCATCAGCTCCCGGGAGTCTTCCTCCGTCCCCGTTCAATCCGTGCTCTCTATTTCTTCCCTCCTCCTTTCGCCCGGTTGCGCCGGCTCCTTCTTCTCACTTCGTCCATCCATCTCTCGTTTTACGGTTTATCCACCTTTTAATCTCACCCCTCCGACACGTCACGGCCATCGTTCCTTCCTTTTATCGCGCGATTCGACCAGCCCCGTCCGCGATGCGCCTGCCACCGTGAAATACTCATATTACGTGGCGCGATTGCAGGTTAGGAAATCCTGGTCAACGATTCGTGTTTATTATCGTGCCACCGCGATCTGCCCGCCCGGTGTATTTTTGAATATCTCGATAAGGCTGCCCGTTTACCGACACGTGCTATTACGGCCGCGTTTATTTTCGGGCAGGCACATATCAGGCTCTCTTATCGATTCATCACCGGCCTTCTATTTTTATTGCCAAGTTTGTGCATCGCTAGATGGTATAACGCGAGTGCTTCGCGTTAGATCTGCCAGATATTATTACGACGTCTGCGGAACTGTGGAAATTGCGCAAAATCCACCAGGTGTTGTTGCGACAAATTTAGAACTTTGTTAACGAAACAGTGCGAAAACTATAATTATCCAGAGAAGAACGTCTAGAGTTAGCGATAAATTTTAAGGTATTATATTACTTTAACAAACAATTTCACTACAACTACGTCGAAATTAATTTAAAATAAAATAATATTTATTATTAAATAATAATAAATATTATAGCATTTATATATTACACTTAGAATCTTTATTATATCAATTATATAATACTGAATACTAATATTTACTTTAACGTTATTTCAATAACAAATTTTATAGCGTCTTCTTACCGAATTAGTTGATCTTAATAATCGGAAAAAATGATCGCCACGCCGCGGTATACGCGGTATATCAAGATGTTGATACACGACCATCTAACAAAGTTTGAAAGAAAAATTCCTCGTTTTACAATGACAGTTCGAAATGGCTCGAAAGTTCGCTAACGTGTTGATAGAAACACGTTCAATTTTTCATTGAATTTCTGAAAAGGATTTCTTGAAAGGGATTTTTAAAATACAACGAGAACGGATGTTGTCGTTAACCGTTTGTGGCAGCTACCACGAAACTTTCGGTAGCAATCAATAACGAAAGCGTACGATTAAGATTCATCAGCGTGACGGTGCCGAGCCAACGAGATGAACAAGATTTTTGAGAAAACGTTGGCTCAGCTTCCTCGTGCTATCCGTTTCCTTGTTCTCGAGTATCGCGTACGTAATGAAGAAAAATGGGCGGGAAAAGCGGTGTGTTGACGACAGAAATCATTAATCATCGTGAAATATTATTTCCCCGCGGCTTGCGCGCCTACGGGATAAAATTCTATCTCGTAGCTTGTAAATATTAGCAGCAATTGCGGTGCATCTCGTGTGAATGATCACGTATAATGTGTTCCTCTGCGATAAGCTGACGAAGGTTCACCGGCACATGCCAGCAGAATGGTTCTCTCTCTGCTGTTTCGCATCAGGCTTGAATCGGCAGGTACGCTCGTTCAATCGTGATTCACGATTCACAGGCTAGTGAAACGTTAATCGAACGTTATTCTGAAACATTGTGCTCCTTGTGCATCGCGTACATTGTGGACAGATTTGAGAGAAAACTTGAGAGTTAATATTGACTATCGTAAGAAGCGTTTGCATAATTTTGCACACGTCGTGTTGTCTCGTCCGTTTTAAAATTATTTTATCGCTGAAAGTGATTTTAGCGGGGGTAAGCCAGAAAATCACTTTCGGGCCTCTTCAGGTGCAACGCTGATGCAACGAAAATTAGCGATTGGTTGATTTGGGTCACGTGATTCGCGAGAGGGCGTGGGGGTAGACCTCCAGTAGGAGTGGCGTTGTCTGGTACTGAGCGATTGCGTAATTTATTTTGTGTCGATTCAAATGTTTGCGTAGTGTAAAATTTTATGGCAAAAAAGTCGTCTTTATTTCCTAGTCGAAACAGTTGCTTCTGGGCCTTTCAGTCCCAGAACAATGAAAATAAAGTCGAAATTCCAAAATACATGCACTCCTCAAGCGATGAGTTTGTGACATCGAATAAAATTTACTTTTGATATGTCCTTATTATCACTATTATTTTTTGTTAATCTATGCGAAATGCATATGTACCAGCTTTTCCTTTCAATATTTTGTTTTCTTTTCTATCGACAGATTTTCCGTGTAAACGTCACATCGAGTGTCGTCAATAATTTCCTAATTTACCACTTGTCTGGAACCAAAAGATACAGCGATGGAAATTCCTAGATGAAAAGTCGACTAGAAGGAAAAATCGTTGGCGAGCAACTCGGAGGAACTCTCGAGCGACTCTCTCCGAAGAATGAAATCGCGGCGGCTTGCCGATCGATTAATTTTCGAATGGTCTACACACGGCGGAAGATCGAAGCGAGCCCAAGTATCCCCGGTACGTGACTGTTGGCCGTTATTTTCGATCGGGACGATACACCGCGCCTAGTTTTGCACGAGATCGCATCCGGGAGACCTCGAGGCGGTTGAAAGTCCTCCCGGCAATTAATTCTCGCGCGATCGTTGCTCGAATCAACGCTCGGAGCACACGCGAGCTTCCCCCCCCCATGTCACGGACGCGCGTGGCCTCGGAAGCTTGCGGAAAGTTCGCGACACCACCAGTCGTCGCTTCCACATCGTCTCGCGTGCCCAACCTACGTACGTACACCGAAAGCTGCGCGAGCCGATGCCGGAAGGAAGATCGATCGATCCGCGGCGAATGTAAATGAGGGAAGAATGCCCGGCGATAATGTTGGCCTTTCGGCTGTACCGCGATATAGATTCTCGCGTGAACACGGAGGTTAAGTCTTACTGGAACTTGGAACGTCGAATTCTTGCTGCGTATCGTTGTAACTAGTAATTCTTAAACGCGCGCGATTCTCCACAGAATATACGCGGAGAGTCAAAGTTTCAGCGAGAAGACTGAACGTCGATAACGTTCAACTCACCTCGGAGGAATTTCGGCGTGGAGAGCATTTCCTGCTCGAGTTTGGGTACGGGGGAATCGTAAATTTCTTCTGTCGCGTTGCGAAGTGAAACGAAGAGCTGTTTCCCGAGTCTGTTTTCCTAACAGTATTCACGTTCCAGCGCTTTAATTTCATTGTCATTAATTTCGATAGCTCTTTTTACAACGAGAAATTTAGTCTTAAACTTTCAACTGGCGTAACGTGCGAGTTACACATACCCGTAAAACACCATTTTTCCCCCCATAACCCATCGACCCCGCTAAATTCTAGAACCTATTTGTACCTATTTCGAAAGTCCCCGATACAGTTCTTACAAACTCCATCGCAGCCTCGGTGATACACTAGGATCTTCGTATCCCACCAGAGAACGAACCAATCAAGAGGGAGAGAATCGAAGCAACACGCTTCGTTGCACAGCAGATGATCCGTGTTTCCCGAAAAATAAATCCTACCGCTGACGAGGAAACGAAGCAACGCGCCGACACTCCGGGGAATACAATTGAAGAAGAGAGAACAGGCGGAGGAGGTCAGCGTGATTCCTGGATTTCTCCTAACTCTCTCTCTCTCTCTCTGTATTTTTCTCTCTTCCCGGCGGTGTTGCTCGGAGGGCGAGCTTTATCGCGGCAAAGGTGGCGTGCGGCGGGCTCGATTCAACGGTTAGCCAATGTAATTTCCGTGAACGTCGGTGGAAAGAGTAACGCCAGCAGCGAGCTTCAAGAAAAATGGCAACCCAGAAGAAAACGAAGAAGAGGACAAGAGTTCAGGCCGGGCAACGCTTCTGATATCTGCGATCGCGTAAAATTATCGCTTTTCGCCGTTGATGACGCTGTTACACACATACACACGCATACACGTACACACAAATCAGATTCCCCTTTGCTCGCGCGCGAATTTTTAGCCGCTATTAAACGTTCGTTGCCTCCTACACTATGTTAGGTTCTTTTTTTTTTTTTTCTTTTAAATTAACCTCTGAACTTGTAACACATCGAGTCGCACTGGTGGAGGTCTCGACTTAAAAGAAAACGTGAATCGCAAACCTACGAAATTTCAATTTGGAGTTGAAGTTTGACTTACAATTCAGTACTTTCACTGAATTACGTATAATGCTTCGATATTTTAAATACTTTGCGTTAATTTTCCACGACTTCACTACGATGACTAATGCTTGCCCCTTAAAATTGTAAAGAGAATCGTAGGGCAGGCAGGCAGGGGGCGGGGGTCCTCTTTTTTTCAAAAATTAACAACCACATCGTCGCGTTAATAGCATCGTCGTTTCTTCTTCAAACAACGTGTCTCTACCCGGTCATTATCAGCTCGTAGATGAACCGCAAAACCGCTGATAACAAAGACAAGAAATCGATGCTGGAGCGACGGAAGTTGCCGACGGAAAACAGAGCTGGTCGTTTTCTTCCCGCTGCCGGGGAACGACAAGAAGAAACAAGCTGCACGTTTGATGGCGAGTCTCGACCTAACGTGGCACGTGCTCGAGCGGATCCTCTCCTCTCGTACACCGGTGTACACCGCTGTCGCGTCGACAGATATACCAGGAAGCAAGCGTACCGAATTCGCCGAATGTTCCAATTACGGTGGCGCGTGTAGAGGGAAGAAAATGAAGGGAAAAGAGTTACAAGGGCCGACCGGAGGAGGAGGAGGAGGAGGAAGGCAGATCCTTGGAAGCGCTCGTAATCCTGGCTTGTAGCGGCAATCAGACCGTGGCTCTGACGAATGGCACACGGCGAGACATCAGCTCGAGGCCGAGTGTCTAACTGATGTCGAGATTCCAGTCGAAACGTCGTCCATCCGAAGTGGACAATAACTTCCCGGCCAGATAGGCCAGGTTGTTCAGAGGGAGTATCGGGTGGTACAGGGAGCTGTTCGTACGAACCTGTGATTCGTCGTTGTGTCCCGTACACCTGTTCTCACGCGCGCGCGCTTGCATACGCGGTCGTGTATAGATGCAGATCGTACGAAATTGCATGCAGTTGCTCCTACGTAAACCAAATGTACGCCGGATTAGAGATTCATAACCTGCGGCCCCTTCACCTCCCTCTGTCCCTGCTGGCTACCGCTGCGTTCGAGGCCCTTCCGGACGAATCGGGACCGAAACTAATCTGGAACGGAGACTCCTCCGTTTATCTGCGCTTTATGGACACACCGAGCCCCCGAGTACGGGTTATCACAGGGCAAAACCACCATTCTCGTCGCTCGTAACGCGAATTTTGCTCCGCGTACGTGCCACGCCGTGCCCGGATAGCCCTGATTCAATCGCATGTTATTCAAACAAAATTGAATCTCTCGGCTCGGCTGCTTAATCGGCGAAATTAAGCAGTACGCGTGCTCTGCCTGCTCTCTCTCTCACTCACTCACTCACTCTCTCTCTATCTGTCTATCTGTCCCTTTCTCTAGATCCGTAGTTTCCAACCGGTTAGAAAAGCAATTCCTGCTATGGCATCGATTACGATGCCGCGTGTAATACCGGGCATAGTTCGCGGCGGGATACGCGATATCGGCGGCCAATTAATTCGACCGGTGTACTAATTACGAGCTAACGCGGGACACGCAGATGTTAGAAAATTTATGTCGCGCTTCGCGGAATTTATTATTGGCCGACTAACCGCCGCGCTGCCGGAGCGGTGGGCGTTCGACGTCGCGTCGATCTCGCGATTAATTGCCATTTGCGACGGAGAAACGTTTGCTGCAGCGTGACATCGGTGTCGGTGACGTAACGACGTAAAATTGATCGAAGGAAGAATTGACATGCTTAACTGAGAGCTGGAATACGCTTCGGAAAGTTTTCGTTCGAGGTTCTAGATTTTATTGCGTTCATCTAGACGGGGAGAAAGGAAGAATTCCAATGATTAAAAAAAAAGATGTCCCATCTGTGACACGCAAGTCTTATTTTATATTCAAAAAGTGAATTTTTGACGCGGAAGAAGCCTAAAGGACCATTGACTTGGTCTGAACAAGCTTCCAAAGAAGGATCACAAAGTTGAATTTTCACTTTAAAAAACGCAAAAACTCGAACTGTCCCGCTGGAAAATCAAATTTCCCCTCCTGTGTGCTGTGTTGGGTCCATCGAGAGTCACGGAATTAGAGTAACTAGAGTAGCTTCAGCGTCGCACAGAGTTTCAGGCTTCGTTCAACGCACGTCAAATCTTTCTACAAAAGCTGAACGTACAAATATTTTCTGACCAAGCTTCGTATTTCGTATATTTTTGCTCCGTCGCGCGGGAAATACCAGCAGAATCATCGACGCGTGGCAAAGTGTCTACAACCGTGTCGTAGAAAGGACGTCTCGGCAATCTTTTACTCGACTTTAATTCAACGAAACCGTCCTTCGATTTTCCTTATTTATCGCCGCGATAGTCTCCATCTCGGTCAGCTCGAGCGAAAGGGATATTTTATTTATGCACCGTCCGATCGTTTTCCCTTCAGCGGCTCCAGACCTGCCCGACGTCGCGGCGACACCACCCTCCTCCGCGTCTTTTACACGCGGGCAAATCAGGTTACAACGTGCGCCGGTTTATTAACGTCTCAGACGTCACTTTTTCTTTCCTATTCTTTGCCGCACCCTCTTGATTACACCCAAGAGGGAGCCCGAGTATCTTCTCAGAGGCACGGCGCGTACCGAGAACGAGTAATCTCGTTTCATTTCCCAAGCCGCAAACGGGGTCTCGTCCTCGTGAGAAGCAGGTGAACGAGAAGGGGCTGGGGTGCTCCTACCCTCTCTGTTACTCTCCTCTCCTCCGTTTCTCGAACAGATGGAGAATCGTTCGGAAGAGAAACGCAGCCGGCTAACGCGCGCGCGTATGCGATCCACGTTTCCGTCGAAGGGAATGTACAAGGATCGTCGTCGTTGCAAATGTTATTGGAGGCGACCGGAGGGGACGCGAAGTGGATTGGAACGAGTGGGTTTCGGAGAATTGAATTTAGCCATTCCCTCATTATTTTATCGGCGGTGTTTCTCCGGTGTGCGACGGTGAGGCCCGGACATACGTACGTGCCGCGCTTGTTGCTTTACCCGGATCCATTTCGGTCCGGAGTCCCTTAACGAGCGGACTGTGCGCGCGCCAGTGGCTCTACGCTTTTTCGCGCGATTCCACGCTCGTTTCTCCCCTTCTTTCTCCATTTTATTCTCCATCCCTTCCCCTCTGCTCTGCTGCTGCTGCTGCTGCTGCTCCCACCACTGTGTCTCCGTTCCCTTTTCGCCGTCGTTTGTTCGCGACCGGAGAAAAGGCTTTGTGAAATTGCAAGAGTTGTTTGCACTTTCCTCGCCGAGGACGTTTGTACCCCGATTGAACAATTAATTAACGTCGTTGGGCCGCGTGCGCGCGCTTTTTCTCTCTTTGGCACGCCGTGGCTTTCGTTGTTCTTGCGAACGTCGCTGCTCCGCAAATACACACCTCGTTTCATCCGGGTCCAGGCTGTTCTTCTTCGGGAGGAAAAGAGAGGACTCTTTAAACGATGGGAACGCGCGCTTCGGGCCGATTGAACGTGGAAATAAGGAAATAGGAACGGTCCCCTTTCCTCTTTGCGAATTTAACGTTTTACACCGTGGAAACTCGTTAAAGCTCGCGAGAGCTCTGCCCGTTTCGTTCCTCTCGCGTGTTTTCCCGATAAACACTGCCCGCATTATAATAATACGAAACTCGGCGGACGCCGGGAGAAGAGAAAACGAAAACGCGAGGTACAACTTTCCGTACACACCGTTTTCACTAATGCACAATGCGTGTAAACTGAGAGAGAGTTAATTTTCCAAAACGTTAATCCCCCGGTGTTCATCATCCGGTGCGGAGCTCTCGGTGCTCCAGGGGCATAGCGCCGAAAACGTTTTCGCCCGGACTGAAATATCGAATAACGCGCGTATTTTCCTTCGGCGAAACCGACGCGTGTCGAACCACTGCCAACGAAATTAGAAATAAACGCCTCTCCATTAACTCTCTCTCTCTCTCTCTCTTCCTCCCCGAGTAATTTCTTCAATGGGAAATTAAACGCAGTCGATTGAACGTGGAAATTAATCAAAACGATTAATTGATTTTAATTGACTTTAACGAAGAACTGCAATTTATCAGAGTGCATCGGGTGACTCTGCACATTTCTCTTTGCCTTCCTCCCTCTGTCTATCTACCTAGCAGTTGCGTCCGTTTAAAAAGAGCAAAGAGGGACACAAGCAGATGGGAAAAAGCAGCAACTGCGATAACGACAACAACAACAACATAACAATAACACGCGCAGAGAGAGGAAAAAAAAAAAGAAAAAAATAAACGCGACACGTTCGTAAGCAAAATGCGGGACGCGTCATAAACTCGGACGTACAGAGGTACGTGCGGGCCATTTTCGCGGATGGTGTTTTCCTTTTTTCTACGAGATTCCTCGAGCGAAGTTTGTCGACGGGATTACGCGCATTGTGAAAAACACTGGTCTAATTGAAACGACGAAAAAATAACGAGCCATGCCACTTCTCGTGCTACGGCAACGTTTCCAACGTACCTTCTTAACCTGCCCGTGAATTATACGCGGCCATGAAAAGAAGATATTATGGTCGGCATATGCGCGTATCCCCGTCATGATCCTGCCGCCGCGTGGTGGAAACGCGGCGGCAGGAAGTTGAGAATGGGCAAGTTACGAGCAGGCCGTCGCCCGAGGTATTTTTCAGGTCGGAATTTTTTCGTCGACAAAACACAAATGTCCGGTACGAGTGTGCGCGGCCGGAAGTCACGCGACGGGGACATTTTTTTCGGCGAAAATCTTTTGCATCGGCCGGTATCACGTGGTATCACGCACACTGAACTTTTACCTAATTCCGCGGCTTGCCCCTCTCCTCGGTAATACAGCTCCCCGTTCACGGTCACGGTAATTTTACGTGCTATCCGGCGAAAGGCCGGAATTTTTCTTCCCTTAAAATGGGAGAAACAGGATGAAGAACGCATTCTCAGCGTCCCGTGTTTGTCGTTCCTTTTACGAATTTATGGCAATTTTCCTCAAGGAGGAATTTAGTTCATTGGATGTTTCGATATTTCAGTACAAGTGTGCGAAGGTAACCACGCAAGTTTCTCTTAAACTATTCGTAGCGAAAAAACTGCACGACTTGTACCCGACAGTACGATTGACGTGCAAACATTTGAATCGATACAAAACAAATTACAGGAGCGATCGCTCAGTACCGAACAACGCCACGCCCCTTCGCGAATCACGTGACCTAAATCAACCAATCGCTAATTTTCGTTGCATCAGCGTTGCACCCGAAGAGGCCCGATTTTCTGGCATTCCCCGGCTAAAATCACTTTCAGTGATAGAATGTTTCAAATAAACTTTCAAGTAAACATTGTTTCGACGGGGGTATCGAATCTTGTCTAGATGATAAGATTTATGGCCATCGTAAGATCCCCTTCCCTCGCTCGAAGAAAAACAAATTTTAGTCAAGACAATTTTTCTCCATAGCAAGATTAAGACATATCCTAGAAAGTGGTACACGTATTACGGAGATTATTTCTTTCCACGGGAACGTATACATGTGCATATAGCCGAATAATAAACGGCGCGGCCAATTTGGCGGAAGAGAGTATCTAAAAATCATAAATCGGTGGTAACGATCTCAAACTCTTTAAATTACGGGAAGCGGCAATTTTCTCAGGTCATCGCGTCCACCGGACGGTCATAAGTTTTGAAGCTACAAATTAGGGGAGGAAACGATCCGGTGATGGAGGAGACACCGCCCAAGTTAGGCTTACCATCGGCGGGAGGCATGTCGTTAATCTGCAGGAGCTGTTCCAACGCTAATCGAGGTCCGACCAATTAATTTCACCATGCATTCGAACCGGCTACCTGACTCTTACCTCTTCCGTATGAATTTCACCGCGATGAAATTTCCGGATGAATGGACGAGAGAATGTTTTCAAATAAACGATCGAGTCTTCCGTCGTCGAAGCGATTCGCAAATTCACGCCGTCGAGAGAGAGAGAGAGAGAGAAGAAAGGAGACGTGGAAGGAAAGAAAAAAAAAAAACGGTAGAATTTCAATTATCGACGAACCGATTAGGTAGAATCGATGGAAATTAATTAACGATGTTGCTAGCCACGTTCAAAAGAAATCTCGTTCAAAGAACCCTACGATGCTTCTCTCTTTGTACGTTCGAAATTTTTTTAATTACATTACGCTTTCTTGCGTCTTCCTTTTTCGCAGATCGGTATTTTCGATTCTGGTATCCAGCGTTTCCCTCTCAATTACGAACGTTTAGTTCGCGTGGAAGTAATTCGAGTTGCGATAAACACTGAGCACCTGCGTTAATTAATGATCGATTTCGACGATGCCCGCTCTCGCGGACATTTAAACATTTACCTTCCATCGATATACGGCTGAAGTGATATCTACTTCTCTCAAGTAATGTAATTACCATTTCGTATCGCGGTATTGTTTATCTTATCAATTACAACAACGTTGTAGTTTCGATCACACGAAACAAATGATTTCTATCTTGTCGTTCCTCTCGGAGAATAAATTTTGAGTCAGTTTGATATTTGAATCAAGGCGAGAAATCTGCCTCGTTGAATTCAATTTTTTTTAACCCTTTGCACTCGACTATAACGAGACGTCATACTTCAATTTAGTTGACAGCTAAAATTATAAAACTCTTTATAGCTGCCGATCGTTATAACGAATAATTCGAGATAATTCACACAAACTTTCCTATCGCTCTTTACGACAGTTTACAAAATGGCGAAGAAAATTTTTCAAGAGATTGAAATTTGGAAGACATTGTCTGATTCTCGATGATTACAATTTGGCTTTTCATATGACGAAGGACAAGCAACGAGATTAAAGATTGACATCATCAATCGAGCTAAAGAAGTAGAGCACGGTTAAAGATCGTCCGATATTTTGCACTGTTATGCAAATTCGATTATTCCAGTGCAGAGTTCAAGGGTTGGAATTTTAAGACGCTGAAACTTCGCCGACCCGAACCTATCCAGTCCCACGACAACTTTGTTCTACGGCTAATCTTTTTCTGCGACATAGCCCACTGTCACGGCCGAGGATTTATTTAAGCAGGTACATCCTGCTTGATCTCTCCTGCGTTACGTTCCCAGTCCCGGGCGTAGCTAAGGACAACGTAAATAGAGACAGGAACTCGAGAGGAGAGCGAGTCCCGGGATTAAATTATTCGTTTCCGTGTATTCAAATGTCCGGTTGCACGAGAAGGAGAATGTCTTTTTAACCCCCGAAGGGGTCGGGAGTTTTATTTAACCCTCGGTCTGCCACGAGCACTTTCTATTAAAGAATTTGCATACTTTACACATCGCTTGTTTGCGGCCAGATTTACGGCCCGGCCGTTCCCTATCAACTCTCGCGACTTCGTCCATTATAACCGCCGCTTCTCCCTCTCTGTACGTACACGGTGATCCTTAATTGCATGCCAATGTTCCAACGGATGAATTCAGGTCGGACACGGATGGAAAAACGCCTCTGAACTTTCTCTGGCTTCGCACTTCGATTCAATTACAAGAACCGTGGTTTGTAATTTGTCAGTTGTGGAAAAATGTAATTTACGCGAGTTCTCTAAATGATTGTAATAAAAAATTGAGAGAACAACGTGACATGAGAAATAAATTTTTATCACTGAAAGTAACCCTTTTCAGGTGCAACGCTGATGCAACGAAAATTAGCGATTGGTCGATTTGGGTCACGTGATTCGTGAGGGGGCGTGGGGTAGACTTGGAGTAGGAGTGGCGTTGTCTGGTACTCAGCGCCTGTATTAATTTCTTTTCTATCGATTCAAATGTTTGCGTATCAATAAAATTTTATGGTCGTCTTCATTTCCTAGTCAGAACAGTTGTCAGCCAAGTCGTGCAGTTTTTCTGTTGTATTGCACTCTGATAAATGTATTCTTATCCGTTTCATCTAGCTCGCGTTTTATTTAGGTTCGAGGTTCAAAGATCGATGTTCAAAGAGCAGAGACACCTGAAAGATCCTCGATCACACGATCTCGAGGGCGAAGGGTGACATTAATTGGCGAAAGAGCGCGCGCTCGTTTCCTTGTCTCTCGAGGCAATCGCCAAGGAACAAGGGCCAAACGGGGAACAAAAGCTGGCGAGCGTGTTCCATCAGGGTGCGTCCTGATATCTCTCGACTTATCCTCCGCCGCCTCTCTCTGACCGACGGATCGATCATCGCCGAGAGCACGGGTCGTCCTTTCTTTCGACGCCGTTCACGGGGGACTGAGAATTCGGGGGCGGTTCGACGAGTACCGAGGGGGAATTTTACGATGAAACGCGCACGGTGAAAATCGTCATGGCAAGTCGGTCATAGGCTGCAGGGAAAGTAGGTCGTGTCTTGTTTTTAATAAGCGACGAATAAATCAAAAGCTCGCCGCTTTCGCTTCTCTGTAAATGTACACACACGCCGCACGCTCTTTTCGACGTTTCTGTTTGGTATGACGCACGTGCGGACGCGGTGTTTGCAAATTTGTCCATACTCCCTCGAGTCGATATTTTCCACGCGTCCTTTCGGGTCCTCGCGACATCTACGCATTTTCAGCGGACGACGCCCGAATATCAATAAGTTTCTTTAGTTATCGCAGACGTTTCTTAAAGGAACGTGTGAAAAATGAGAAAATTGCTCGGTTAAATTGGATAATAAAACTAATAACAAATAAACTTAGAGCGTTGAATGAGACATTTGAACAGTTACAGAATAAGGAAAATTCTAGAGTAATAACAGAGTATACAATTTTTGGGAAATCGATTTCTTTTACTTTATCAAAGGTATATATTTGATTTCTAAATGGCTCGTGTGAGAACTATTGAATAGTCTTCACAAATGATTTCCACAATATCTTGTAGCGTATTTTGAATTATTATCCCACGCAACGCACAAAGCACTAGCCCTAATTAACAACGATCAAACATCACCGTAATTAACGTAATTAAAACTTAAATTTAATTGTTTCTCCGAGGAGAAACGTTCCACTCGAAATGGACAGATATCTCGATATTTATGAACAGCGATGTGCCTAATTACAGTAACTAACGTGTAACTTTTAAGAGAACTTGGTCTTTACGCTACTCCATCTCGTTTACAAACAACCCATTCGATAGACATGTCGACAACAACGGGATATTTCGAGAAAGGTAGTTGTTCGTTCGGACGAACGCCATTCACGAGTTCGTTGTGTCGTTTCGTGTTTGTCAACCTAATCACCCAATAGTGCGATCCATTTTCCAGGAGACGAAACAGTAAAATGCTATCAGCACAGGACAGTGTCGTTCGTCCGGTAATTTCGATCGACCTGATATTATCTCGAGCCACGGAAACGACTCGAGACTTGGAGTCGTTTGTAAGGACTGCAGGCTCTCATCTGGCACTGTACTCCAAGGACGGGCGTGCGCGTACAATCGACTCGACCAGACAAAGGAGACCGAGAGTCTGTAGCGGCCTAGGATTCCTCAACTACGAGTTCCGAACACTGACTAGCACAACGTTGAGCAAACTTCGACGTTAAGCAAAGAAGAGTGCGGAAGGATGGGTGGTGACCGTTCAGCCTTAGCTCAGCGGGTAGTGTTACAAGAACAAGCGTGTCTGGGGTAAGGAGTCGCTGCCATCAGCCCCACTGACGAGTCTAGGCTCAATCCTTTAAACCCAAAACCTTCCATCACGCATCCTGAACCTGGAAACCCTAAAAGTCGTTCGATCATCGGACGGTGACGGATGACGTAACACGCGAGGGCCAGATGCGAATCGGACGTATCGAGAGGCCGTTTTCGGCGGCGAAGGGAAATCCGCGAAGGTGCGAAGTAGGCCAGAGAGAAGAGAAAAGTGGGCCACACGTGGACCAGTGAACGTATTAGCATACATCGAATGGTCGGCGGCTGCGGTGTTGGCTAATTAGGAGGACATATCGACGAGACAGCACGGCGAGGCGTTTCAGCCAGCACCACCAGCTCCTGCTGTTGCCGCTGCCAATGGCTGCAACTCGTCGTCGAACTGCGTAATCGAATCTAATGGTGACTGTAAACCGATGCTAATCGATAGACCACCGCCACGACATCGGCTTTGCCAGCGGGGGCCATTATGCGCAAGCGATTTGCAATTGGATTTAACGGAGAAGAGATAGTGCCGTGTGACGCGCGACGTTCGTTCGTTCGTTCGTTCGTTCGTATCCGAACTGGTCATGCTCGTTCAAACCAATTCAACATCGCGACATGTTCAATAGGTTTCGATAGAAAAGTTGATCGAACAGTGAGTTTTCTAGCCAGCACATCGTCCGGGGATTATCTCGATTATTGATCGGACTCGCTGACGTTCTCGTTTCAATTTCGCTTTTATGTCGTAATGGACACGCACGAAGTGTGGGTGGGAAATATCGTCGAGAGAGAGAGTACCAAATTCGAACGTTTTTCTCTCTCCAGAGAGAGAGAATCTCCTCTTACAAATTCGTCAAATGCAAAAGATCTTGCGAGGTGTACATACACACGTACATATTCCTTTTTTCTGAAAGCTTCTATTATTTAACCAAAGAGTTCGGGGCAGGCTGATCCTTGCTGCGCGAGATCCCGAAGAAAGAAACCCGACCGAACGAACGGATAATACAAAGTAAATACTAAATCTTTCATGCTTTCGGGGAAAAATCCAGCTTAACGCGCGTACGCTGGGAACGGTCGTTTGAAGAGTATTCAACCGATGGTAAACGTCAACGCGGTTATAAATATTTTCCCCGCAACACCGATTGCCGCAAATATGAATTCATTTCGTTAAGTTCAACGTTCCACTCCCTCTCAACCTCCCTGGTTTCCACGACCAGGCTGCTCTCTCCTGCCTTTACGAGCACGATGCATCAATATGCCACACTTGTCGCGAGCGCAAACGGACAGAAATATATATTTGTGTCTTGGAAGCAGCCCGGTGATAAACGTTATTACTTGGCGCGCTTAAAAACGTAATTTATACCCTAGGACGGGGGTGTACGCAGTTTGAGTTAAACGCGCGCACATCCAGAATGGGCCAAGCGAAACAGACGTACATCTTGCTAGATTGGCGTAATTTTCTCCCCGAGCGGCAAGGCGCGACGACTGTACAAAACTTTTCCAAGGAACCACAGGTTGCAACCTGTAATAGTTCTTTCTTAATCGTTTAACACTGCGGATGCGTGCTTTACGGTTCTGATTCTCGATCGAAATGCATCGTTTCCCAATAGCTTGACATCTTACTCTGACCATAAACGTCACACAATTGGCGATAAATTTCGGCACGGGAACACTCTTTCGCCCATAAAAAACGAGTGACAGGGCGGATCTCCAATTTGGACGCTGCTTCTAGCATACACGCCGTATTTTACGATTGACAACAAATAACAGGCGATTACAGACGGCAAAGCCGTTGATCAACGCTGGAACTACACCGACGGTTGAAGCATAAAAATTTTCCATCAGAGACGTTTCTTGAAGTCAAACGAACGGGTAACATTTGTATTTTCAGAAATACAAATGTAACTTTTATTTAAATCTTTAGCAAAAGTGTGCTGTTTTTAACGTTTCAACGAAGATGATAAATTGGCCATTGATAGTTTCATCGTGTCTCCACCGAGTTTCATCAAAGCGTCTTTAATAAGCAAAAAGTTACGAGCGAGCAAAGGCTGCAAACTCGCTGGTTTCGACCGCCGCGCAGTCGTAACAAACGACTGTTATTGTTACAAATCCGTCTCCGTCGCGCGCGGTCGTAAGATCCAACGAATTTTGAGAAATTCGCGGCGCGGGAGTATCGGAAACAACAAGGGCCGACGAGTTTCGAGACTCTAATTACGGAGTTGCAGTTGCGCCTGGCAACGAGAGAATAGTGATGAAATATTCCGACCCTCCCGCAGGAAGTTTCGCTCGCGTCTGACAAAGAAATATTTAATGGGGGTGTGGACGTGCGACGGAAAACTTCAGCATCTGGCCCCGCGTCGTCGGCGGTCCTTGCCCGGAAACCGCCCATTCATCTCGCCGTTCCGTACCGCGGCAACGCGATTTACATAATTCGTTAACGGAACTTTATTTAGAGCTTGTTCAGAGCGCGGCCGAGACAATCGGCGAGCGGCGAATAACGCGAGATCATAATCGCGTTTGTCGAAGAGTTTCGGAAGAACCAAACTTGAATCCCGGCCGTTTCTAAGCTGGAGCGGCGAATGGGACAGGAGGAGGAGATCTGGCCTTTAGAATCGCTTGAAACTAGGAAGCTACGAAGAGAATGGATTCTGGCTGAAGCGGATTCGACGTTAAAATGCAAACGGTGGTGCTGTTGCCCCCCCGCTGCTGCTGTTCTCGGTTAAACGGCTGGTTTCCGCCGGGAAAGGGCGAGCAATTGCGAGCAGTCGATGCCACGCTCGATCGGAGCCGGAAAATTAGCTAATTGCAAATTATGTTTGCAACCCTCCCCTTCTGTACCGGGAGGAGGGAGCACTCGTGCGAGTGTTCGTTCACGTGACTCGAATCCTCGAGGCGCAGGCAGGACCTCGCGAGGCAAAGTGGATGCGGATCGAACGTGATCGACTCGAGGTCCCGAAGGTGAAGGTGTTCACCTCGGAAATTCAGACGGTCGGATAGTTGCGTTGCCGTGGAACACACGCGGGAAATAATCCCTCTGCGAAATCACATTTGCCGAGCGTCTTTTCGCCGAGATACGGCGAAACGAGGCCAATAAACGATCCATCCATCTGTCGACGACGAGTAGCATTACGTCAAGCTGAGCAATAAAGCTTCCCAAGTTTTCCAAGAGGGGCAAAGAAACGAGTATTGCCCCGGATAAAAGGCGGCCTTGTTCTTATCAAATTGCAGCCGGTAATTGAACGAACCGGCCTGCCTCTGACGGACGAAAATTGAGGGGAACGCGATTCGCGAGGTAACGTCTGAATACGTGTCAGAACGAGAAACAGACCAAGTTAATTTCGCGACGCGAATGTTCATTTCTTACGAGAGATTTTTCAGTAGCACACCGCGGGCCTCGGAAACATTCCCAGAATGCTCCGGTACAGCCATAATTCTTTTCTCGGTATTTTTGGGTCGATAGCTTTTGTGAAATACGTCGATGTCTATCCATCAATTCTGCCGGGAAATTGATGATTATGTACAAAGAGTGTACGAACGAGAGTACATAGCGGGAAGGAGGGGACGGGGACGGAGATATGCAAAAATTATTCGCGATAAAAAGCATCGGAGAACTTCTATTTTGCGCGGAGCTCGGACAAGAGATTCGATTGCTGCCTCGCCCGAGAATGAATTTCCAATATTTTTTGTAATGCTCCGCAATCCCCCGCTAGCAGCAGAACGTTGCCCGCGTAAGATTGAATACGTTAAATTTCAATGGATTTTCTCCCCGTTCTTCTCGTTCGTGAATCGAGAATGGACGAGCCAGCGTGAAACCTTCGTGTCGGGAGAACAATCGTCCGCGAGATACAAAGTAACGAGGATCGAGATATCAAACTCGAACAATGAGCAAGCACAAAGAGGAATTAAACGTTCCCTCTCTATTCTACCCTCGTCGCGTCGCCTCGCGTCTTGGTAGCAAGGTAACCGCGCGATAATTTCGAAGGACGACTCGTTGTCGACGGGAAATAGAGGCGATTTCGAAACTCGTCGCCGCACGACGAAGCACGAAATGCGAGACGAAATTTTTTCACTGTTTTTCGCGCAGACGGAAACCAGGCAATACCTCGTTTCGCCGCGGTATCTTTAACGAAACATTCACAAATCCGACGAGATTAAGCTCTTGCCGATTGAGCTCGTGAAGCTAGACAACGAAAAAGCTGGTAATCGGCTCCGTCTACCGTCTGTTCGAATTCTCGTTCGCTTCCCCCGAGGGTATTCAAGGCCTCGTTGTTATATACTCGATCGGTCGAAGAGGCTAAAGCTGTCGGAACTGTTCCGCAACGAGAACGCGCAACGCGAGAGAAGGGGCCAGTCTCGGCCAGGCGAAACGCTATTAAAAGCTTGGTCAGTGTGGCGCTAAGGCGTATTAAGAAGCTTCTCTACGACCCAAATAAACGCCGCAACGGTTGGCTGGTACGCTGTTCCGTGCTGTTGCCGGAATAGAAGCGACCCCGCGAAGCGTAAAACATCGTAATCCCGACGTAGCAGCGATGGAGACCGAGGCTATCTCCAGGGAGAGCCCGGAACTTGGAGGTTTCTTTCGCGCAATAAAGTCGCGCCGGCATAGTCGCTGCACACCTATTTCGGTTTCAGCGTAATAAGACCGACGAACGCGAGCGTATGGCGCAGTCGACGGAAATGCCACCTTAATTTTGAGCAACGAACAAGCCATTTTTCTGACTTGCGCAGCCTGCAGCGCGGTCTCATCCGCGAGCGTTTAATAATTTAGCTATTGCCTCCGCATTCGTCGTGCTTTCTATTCAGATTTCTCGTTTCTTACCTCGCGGACGATGTTATCCCGAAACTTTCTCTTTCTGTGCGCTTGTGGAAGGACCGGGGACTGGTGCAAAAGGACCGAGTTATTAGTCAGTTAGTGTTTTTAGAAAGACGAAACTTTGGTCGGTCAATCACGCAATGGTTCATCGGCAAAAGCAAAAATCTTGGTTGAATCTCCGAGCTAAATTAAAACCAAGAGGCGCACGATTTCGCTGGATTTTTTGCTTTTGATTCCTCCGGCGCGATGCATCTTAACACGATACGGGCGTAATTCCAACAGCAAGAGTGAAGAAATAGTCCGAGAAACATCGATCTCACCAGGATATTTTTCCTGAGGAAACGTTGTTCTCCGCAGAGTGAACGTTTGAAAGAACCGTCATTTTTCATTTTAAATAAAATTCTTCGCTTCGAGCTCCTTTGGCTTGCTTTCGCATTAGGGGCAAAAATTTTCGTCTCCGTACAAATGGCAGAAAGAAGCCAGCTGAACCGGACAGAGATAGTTTTTTCAACACTAACTTACTAATAATGTTTCTAATGATCCGGCGAAAAGAAAACGAGGTAAACGACGAGAAATTTCCACAAGAGAGAAGGAGGATTAAATCGAACGAGGACGAATCGAAACACGTTTCGTTGAATTCACCGACGTGATTCATGGAGGAAGCTGGTCGCCGGCAAAATCTCAAAACCGCGAACGTACACGCGCGTTCATAAATTCATACAAAATGTGACAATTGATCGTAAATTAATTACAAGTGACAATAGAATTAATTATTCTATGAACTGACAATAAATTAATCAATTGTCACATTTTACACGAAACCGGCGTGGTTTCAATATTTATGAACGAGAGTGCGCGTTTGTGGTTTCCAAACATTGCCTGGGACCAGTTTCGTCCATTAATCGATCATGATCGTGATTTATTGTTTTAAGATTCTATTTATCTCCGAATAAATTTCAAACCAGATAACAATCCTCAATGATTATCGTCAAAAGTTACGAATTCTTGTTATTTTTAGGACGTGTAATTATCTAATTAGTTCTGAGCGTAATCTGAGCGTTCCTGCGTCTCACTGATTGTAAATGGAAATGTACATTTCGTCGCGAAAGGCAAATTCCGGGAGATTGCTGTCCCTTCAACGAGACGGACCAGTTGACTTTCGTGTTTCTGGTTAACCGATCAAACCTGACCTCGACCATAAATTATCAAAGCGCCGATCGTGATTCCATTTGAGCCTTAAACCCTGGGGATAAGGAGGGGGGGGGCTTGCCTCGCCAATTTTAAGAAAAAAAGGGAGGAGATTCAAACGCAAAGCTCATCATCTTAGTCCGCGTCCCTGCCCGCCTTCCTCTTCGTCCACTTACAAAAATTCCATCTACCGATTAACTGAATCTTCGAGAACCTCTTCTGCGCGTAATGGAACAACGCTTTAATTTCATCCGCTTGCCTGCCCGTGTTTTATGTTAATAAAACGATATTTCCCGGGGATCCGAGCGAAGGGCAGCGACATGGAAAAACGGAGGAAAACCGTTCCGACGTAGCAAGAAGGTCCCTATCGTTGCACGCGGCAGCGAGAAAATGGGAGGAGATGAGAAACAAACGATAAGCCGGGAGGGAAAGGACAAGAGGAACGAAAAAAAGAGGGAAGATAAATTGGAAAAGTGGATTGAAATCGAAGTGGAACCGGGTTTTTCGTCGATCCAGCTTGTTACAGTTATAGCGATCGTTAGCGTTACGAAGATTATCTAACATCGGTTCAGGCTCGACTCGTTCATCAGTCGCTGTCAGATTTAACTGCGTACTACTCGATTTTGCTTCCGGGGCGTAGCCCGGATTGGTTTCCGTGCATGGAAGCGCGATAAAACGGTTCGATTAAAAGCTGATTTTCCGACTGATTTTCAGATTCGATATCTCCCCTCCTAAGGGATCCTAAGCACACGCTCTGGACGAAGGGGTTAGAGAGAGACTCGACTGACGGAAATCAACCTTCCCCGAAACGATTTCGCATTTCGCGGCGAGTTTTCCCAATTGATCTTCCGAGAAAAAACTCGGCCCGATCGTAAAAAGTTTCCTTCAGTGTATCGAACACGGAGAATCTCGGACGGAAATTGCCCGTCCTTCGGAACGTTATGCTCGATGTCGTAAACAGCGATAAGGACATGCACGAGTATGCCAAACCGCCCGACGAATCCGCGAAATTTGATCGTAAAGGAAGATTATCCATCGGGCGTCCCAACGTCATCCTTCAAGCTTAATCCACCCTCTCCTTGAGGAGCAGTCGAGCTGGTAATCGGTGAAGAATGGATGGAAACTGCTATCCTCTTAAATGAAACTGGAATTCCTGAGTGGATGGATTAGAAGATGAACCCCCCGTCTACCGGCGAGAGGAGGAAAGGGAACACCCGAGTGAATCGTGTAGTATAACGATCTGTTTTGTGCAATTTGGGGCGCTATTAACGAGCAAACTGGCAACATTATCCATGGATGGGTTTCCTTAAAGTTTAATTCCATTCTACGAACGAGTTGTAATTGGTCGTTCTTCCACCAAGTAGATCGATATTTTCATCTCAAAAGTGCTGTAGGATTCCATTTGAACTGCAAATATTTCTAGTAGCTACTACCAGATGGAGTTCCATAATTGAAATCGTATGGTGCCTCGTCTAACGTCGCAATATCAATTACCGAAACGTCACGAGTGAAAATTTACCGTGCCACGTTGCTCTATCCGGTGAATAAAATTTGCGATTTAATTACGATTAACAACACGCCATCACGTAACGTTGACCCTGCCGCGTTTATTTTGCTGGCAAAGGCGAAGTCCCCGTTAAATTTGCGAACACACACGCTGCAATATTTATCGAAGGAAGCTCCTTTAGCTCTGTGTTATCAAATAACGTTGGCAGTAGCACGCGCGAGGAATTTATTATAATCCAATCAGCGACGATCTACAAACGGTTTCGGTTTGTATCTAACGCTTCTGAAATATCTTTGTCAGAAATGCCTATCGGAAAAAATGCTACGTTATTTGAAGAGGGAAGAAAAGCAAAAAAAAAAAAAAAAAAAAGAAAAAATGAAAGAGAAGAAACAACAGAAAATATACGTCACTGACTTTAAAATATAAAATATTTTAAAACAAAGATATTTCACGCGGGCAAGATAAATAGTGTCATTTGTAATACCTTCTCGTTCGCCTCGTCTCGGGTTGTCGAGAGAAACTGGGGTCACGTGATGCTCTATCCAAAATATTTGTCACGATACCGTTCCATCATCGACAAGGTCCACTATCTAACCTGACTTTCACGAGCAATCCATCGATCCGATTGTTGCTCCGTATTTCGGACTCTGACGTACTCCGTTCGGGATGATTACTGTACACACGAGTTGCTTGACAATCAATTACCACAAACAGTGCATACTAGTCACTTTGTAAGCGTTGACAGATCAGTCGATTAACCTAGTTATACGCAAACTACTTCAGACACGTATCTTTTTCGAATCACTCGTCTCAATAACACACTGTCGCGACCACTTTCCTAACCTATAACTAACCGACAACACGTGATTGCTGCGAAAACAACCAACTCGATCGTTTTGAGCAAATTTGACACATTTGTCGCGCAAAAATGTTTTCGCGGCGGTAGCGCCATGTTTTTTTTTTGATAGTTGCAAAAATTGACATGGAAGGGCTCTGCGATCGATATTGCGGTCGATGATGCGCGCGCAGCGCAGTTTAGTAATTCGAAGTGTGACGTGCGCGTTGTGCAGTTTTACGTTCAATTTTGATGTGGTTTATTTAGTGTTCTCATTAATATTGCAAGAATCTGAAGAACCTTTCGTTTACGAGCCATTTTCGCTATCTGTGACTGCTGTATAACTGCAGTGGCGGTGAGTCAAAAGCTTTACGTTTCAACGTTTTATGGTTAAATTTTTAAACGTTATTTTCAAGTACATTAATCGCCATATTGCTCGTGAAGCACGTTTGAAATTTCAATCGATCGTACAGTAACAGAATTCTCTCGAGACAGATGACAATTTTGTTTCGCGAATGCTTTCAAACTCTTTAGCAAAGAGAAAAAGTAGGATTTAACAGGAACAAGTGAGAAGTATGTAATATTGTTCGCTTACTTTAGCTGTGCGTATTCGCAATTTGCAACGATAGATTTAGGTTATATTGAACGCTACATGAGGATTGTCCCCTCCTCATATATTCCGGTTTATTTATTTCTGATTCTATCCAATGTCAATAAATTAATTAATAATAATATAATGATACAATAATTTTTTTAACTTCAACACTTGTATTAAATATTTCTTTTGATGTTACTTCTTGCAGGTGTAAATATATCATTTATTTTTAATTGATTGATTGATTTATTTTTAACAAAAATCAGTTTAGCAATTGAACTAAATTCGATTTCTTTACGATCGACAAAAGAAACTTTTGTTCAGTATCGGTATATTCGAGATATTAGTACTCGTTTTGATATATATATATATTTATAGTTTATACGAGAAACCAAACTAGCCACCTAAAATCTATTGATTTAATTTTATGAAAGGCCGAGAGAGAAACGCTGAGCCAACGTCGTAAAATCCCTCTTGGCTTGGCTCGGCTTAAATTTCTTCGAGCAGTCTGTAATTAGATCTGTATCATTTCCAATGGAAATTGTGACGGATAGGATTCCGTATCAATTATACGTACACACACACACACACACACACTCTCTCCCCTGTTTACGACGTTGAAATATCGAATTAAGCGTGACGCGATAATTGCTTGACCGATGGACGATTACGGTTCTGGAAAATCTGCATTCTACGAGATGATTGCTCGTAATTTCTTGCATTACGCTTCTCTTTCTCTACTTGCTTCTCGTTGATAGTAACAATTGCTCAGTAAGAATTAACTCGTCGTTGACAAAAATTGAAACGTACGTTGCATACTTTTAGAAAAAAAGTGATCCGAGATATCTACTTCTTCCAAAATGTCTCCAATTTTCACACGTTTTGGCACTTTAGTTACTTTTATGGTGCTTTTCAACCAGAGTGCTACAATTCAAGAAAACGATCGTTGTTTGGATAATATTGATTTCGATGTATCATTTACTAGAGACGCAGTAGTTTCGCGTGTATCGGTAATTCGGTTAATCAGCGAGTTAGTATGAAAATTACCAGGTTTAATATCGCGTCGACGCCGGTGATAGTAACGAGAGACCGAATCCTCGGAGACTTGGCCGAAAACTGACACTAATTAAACATCGTAGCCGGACTAACTCGTTCGATAAAGGGCCATAACAGAGTCATAGAGCGAGGGAGTGCGAGAGACAGAAAGACAGACAGAGTGAAAGTGGACGGCAACATCGTGAGCTCTTTTCATTCAATTACGTGTATAAACTTGTATACTAAATATACGTATAATTATTATATACGCAAAAGTTTCGTCGCTGTAGATGTTTCCTGCTTCATTGTGCGGTTAAACAATCCCGGCAGGGAAAATACGATTTCAATTAAATTATCTCTCTGTTGACTCTGCCTCTCGTTGCTCAACAGTACTTATTATCCTCTGATGTAGATTTTGCGTTCGTATTTAACAAATAATACGCGGCGATCCTGATCGGACGCTGTAAATTTATCTTCATTCGGAATGATGGACTCCTTCCCTTTAATTTCACATTAATCGTTGTCAAAAAGAATCCAAAAGAGAGTGAGAAATGATATTTTTCACAAATAACATTTTCACTCGAATGAAAAATTATCGCGTTAGTAGTAGCTCGGTACGATCAACGAATCGGCTACAGCGATGCGTGGACGAACAGTGTAATCAAACTTGGGATCAACCCGTTGATTTATTTCGACCGGTATAAATATCCGCTTTCCACTCGGTACATTTTCACACCTTCACGCACTGTGTCGCGTCGATAACAAAATACGTCATTTTAACGAGGCTATGCATCAGAAATAACTCATCAAGCTGTCATGAATAATTCCTTCCTTTTGTCCAATCGCGCGTAAACCACTCAATTCCGATTATCTTTCGCCGTGATCAGCAGCGAAAAATTCTTCTTCCAGTAATTTCCTTTCCTGCCCGCATAATCAGATAGATCAAGAATTCAGATTTTCTTTTCACGATTATCTTCGTTTCGAGTTTAAACCAAAACTTTTGCTGACGATGTTCTTGCTCGCAGTACCTCAAAGCTGCAACCCTCGTGCTTTACATATTACCTTCTTCCTATTACATTCTTTCTTTCCACCCTTTTTCCACCCTCTTTCTACTCTACATTTCTGGATCAGACGTCAGAGTGATTTTTCTCTTTCCCCGCAAATCCCACGCTTCTGTTCCGAATGGCGTCATCTTTTCGTCGTGTCTCACCTTTACGACGATAACCTTCCTCTAACGACATTTACCCGGTATTCTCTCCTTGTCCAGAGATTCGAGGTATCGACAATAGTCGGCGGTGACGTCGACTCGAAACTCTGTTTCTCCCTCTTGGCACCTCTGAGCCGGAAAATTCTTCGTTCCTACGGGAACGAGAGTAGGTTTAGGTTAGGTTGGGTTGAGACTGCGGTTGGCTTCAGCTCGGAGGAAATATTTCCTCGAATCAAGAATAACGAGAGACAGAGAGAAGGCGGAAACGACGAACCGAACAAGGAAGAGCAACAGCGTGTCAACAAGGAACGATCAGGAACGAAGGGAGACGCGATGGGTTTGAAAGCCCTAGGGGACCAACGGATTGGATTAAAACTCGGAATCGAGTTGTCTTCTTCTTTCGCGCTCGACTAAATTTACTTTGCAAACATTCCATATCCTCCGCCGGTGCGATACGCCGGTTTCTCGATCCTTGTCGTTGCCTGTCGTTCTCTTTCGTCCGCTACTCTCTCGTCGTTGCTTTCCTTTCGCGCACTTGTTATTCCACTCGTCCCTTCGGCGTTCGTTTTTGTTCTCTCGCCACCTTCGAAACGTCGCTACTCTCGACACCGAAGAGTTGACAGTCGCGGAGGAAATGAGTTGGCGCCTGACATTGTGATTCCATTACGGACGATCGGCATCGATTTTCAGATTTCCCCCGGTTCATCTTTCCGGCAAGTATAGCCGAGCGTTCAATTTCATTCGCGTTTCAACGCCGGAGAGGTAGCTCGCCGGATCCACGTCGACTCCGGGCCGGTAAATTTCATTTGCGTTTCAACGTCCGTATCGAGTCCTCGTCTTGACTAATTAACGTTACGTTGATTTCGTTAGGCTCGCTTTCCCTCGTCGCTTCTTTGGACAACTCGCTACCAGGATATTCTCGAAAACGAATCGTCGGATCCTTTGTGTTCGTCTACCGTCCTCTTAAAGATTCACTTCCGCTCCGTTCGTAAATGGCTCGCTCGTTTCTTCGTCCAACGTTTCCACCCTCCCCCCCCATCGTTCTTCCTTCTTTGTCCCTCTCTGTTGACTGACCTGTCGATCGGATTCCTTCGATCTTTTCGTTAGAATCTTTTCCAATAACGCGTTTGCTCGTAGCCCCGCGACGACCAATCTCATTTGCACGTAGGAATTCACGTTCGTCCGACATTCCGAACCGCGTTCTTTGTCGATTAGTATTCTGACGCTTTTCACCTCGACCAGCCCTGCTTCGGCAGAAAAAAGTTTCCCTCGCTTTCTCCAACAGGCACCGCAAATGGAGGGAGGAGGAATTAATTACGAGACATTCGTTTGCCAACACTTTGACCGCTTGTCGATCGTTTGCAACGGAAGTGTATATCTCCAGGAAGGGATAGAATTTAGTCTCACGATTTCTGTTACAACGAGTAACGGCGAGTCCGGTGGTAAATTAAAAACTGCGAAACCGCGTTGCATTTTTCACGGCGAGTGAAAATTGCCTGAAGCCGGTTCGATATTTTTGAAACAATTTTGTTTTATTTTTACGTTGATTCGAACGTAATTGTTCCGCTCTTTAATGCGGAAGCCTCTTGTAATTACTCGGCGTAATTAAATTTAATTTCAATCTAAATAGAAAAAGTGGAATTTTATTCGCAGAATATTCTTCAAACGCGCGCATTTTCCAACTAAAATTTGACGTTGCTACTTCACATAGAAATCATCATCCAGATCCAATCAACGACGAACGATACACACGTGCAGAACAACGTGTAATAAAATTCCGAAATCGTGCTCGCGTATCGGAATTAATCGTAATTGTATTTAACTCTGATTAATTGTAAGTTTCGTCGATGCCAATTGCCAAAGCGGATCATCGCTGATCCATTCATTGTCAGAATTACTAACTAAGTAGATCGTCATTAACGACGGCCGATCGATACCGATTGCGAATTCACCGCAAGACATCCCTTTCACCACCGATGCTCCTTCCATCTCCGGCGGGCGAATCACCGTCTCATTCCACTCCCAAGTTCAGGCGTACGTGTTCTCAGGCCACTGTGTCACATTGTGCACCAAGTGCACAGGAATCAAAGCACGTGAATCAATCGGGGGTGAACGCAGTCGGTGCCACCCAGGCCACGGCTTTCGGGATGCAAATTGTTATTACCGAGATGATACCGGCGCTGTATTCATGGAACAATCGCGCGCTCGAGTTGTCGCGTGCCCGATACGATAAATTTGATTCGAATCTGCGTGGATATTGGTGGTGGATGTAGTTCGCGTGTAGTGACGTTCGGATGGACGACCGAGTCGAATCTATCGTAGATAAATGTGCCAGCATTTTCGCGCGAGCGTTAACGCGTAATTTTTGTTTCGTTTGAGATGAGTTTCGATGAGTTTCGATTCAAATCGAAAGTGTTACTTCGCTTGTCTGATTTTATTAAAAAATTAATCGTAGGTTCCCAACTCTCGTATGGAAACATCCCTTTGTAAGTTTTGTTTAATTCGTCGCACTGCGCGAGTGCAATGTTACAGCAATTGAGAGCAAACAATTGCAAGAGGCAATTATATACGGGACACGTACCGTATAGTTCTTTTAAAGACCCCAAGGATACAAGAGCACTTTGCGTCGATGGATTAATCGGAAATAGTTTTTATGGTCTTCCGCTTTTCGATCAGCTTAAGGGATGCGTGCATCCGGCGTTCGGGAAGTTGGTATCGCGCGTACAGATACCGCGATAGACGGGGCAAGTCGAAACTCATTCGGAGGCCAATCGGATCGATGCTCGCTCACGCTCGTGGAGATCGGTCTAGGCCACTGTCGTCACAATAGGTCCAGGAAAATCGAGGTGCGGAATTGAATTCTATTCCAGAGTGGATTCGCGCGGGCTATCGGAGTATCTTTGCCTTTCCAGTTCTCTGATCCTTATATACGACGCACGGCAGCTAGTACGCTCGTCTTTTTATCATATATTTATTACGACTCCCCTCCCTTTTCCTTTTCCTTTTCTTTTTCTTTTTCTTTTTCTTTTTCTGTGCGTCAGCTCGCAAAGATACGCCTCGATTCGTCCACAATTCAATCCAGATAAGAAAGAAAATTGTCATCTTCTGGAAAATGCTGGCAGGCGAAGAAAGACTTACCCGAGCGATAAGTCTCCGGCGTCCGAAAACGTGGAACGTGGGAAGAAAAATGAAATTTCGAGGAAATTACACGAAATTTCGTCGTATTCTACTGGCAGATTAATGGTTAAACTCTCGGCTCTCTCTTTCTACCTCTCGAGATCGACATTGAGCGACGATTTAATGGTTGTTCTCGGCGAAACCCGGTCGATAGCTCGTCTGGATGGAACTGCTATTAACAACTTTCGAGCACGACTATTGTTTAAAACTTGGCCCCGATATTTCGAAGAAGCCGAGCGGAATTTCGTTGCGCGAAAATTGTCAGAATCGCAACGTTCCGTCAGCTCTGAACTTTGCAAGTTATTTACTCTGTAAGTAGCTTTGTTCAAGCCTTCGTAAATCCACGGTTACTAAATATCGCATCAACGCGGAAAGTTGATCAGGGCTCCGCTCTGATTAATACTTCTTTCGAACAATTTCTGAATTTCACCGTCGCTGAACACTTACCTGCTCTTACCTCCTCTCTCGGCGGAAGAAGAACGCGGCAGATCCGTGTACGTGTAGGTACTTGTTAGCTCGGAGACAGCGAAAGTAAATAGAAAGGGTGCAAATGAAATTCAACGTTAGAATCGTTGGACTAGGTAGGAGGAAAGATTGTCGGTAGACGGCAGACGATGTAATTACTCCGATGGAGCAAAGTGCGCGCGAAAAGGGCGAGAGGTTGTCGGAAAAGAGAACACAGTTCAATTTGTTTCTTTCATCTTTCTTTTATAAAACAAAGTCGTAATGTACTGATAGTTCCTTTCGTTTAATGTCAGTATACATCGTAGTACTCGTATTCCTTGACCATCTTAACGATTTCGTTGACGAACGATCGATCGGATCGGAGTCGAACCCCTACGACGACGACGACGACGACGACGACGACGACGACGACGACGATCGACCGATCGGATAGACTCAATCGATAGACCGAACATCCGGGGTTGCTGTAAAAACAGGCAATTCGAGCACAACGGACACAGCGAACGTTAGACCAGTAAAGCTGCTTGGTACTTGCGCGTTCATTTCGTATTTTATTCCCCACTTCCTCTCCCGAAAGCCCCGTTTAATTATTACTCTCTTTGTCACTGTCTCTCCTTCTCCCCGGTCCTCTCTCGACCCGCGTCACACAAGCTCAACTTCCTTTTCATTAAAAATTCTAGCTACGAGCAGCTCGCGCTCTGCGAAGTACCTGTTTTATCGTTGCCGGCTTTTTCTTTTTTTTTCTTCTTCTTTCGCACTCCGACCTGTCCTTTCCGCTAGACCTCTCTCACTCCGCTTTTCATCCCCGTCCGGATCTCTCCTTCGCTCACGGAGAAATTTCGAAGAAATAATTACAATATTTATAGTTTACGTCGTATATACTATGGAATCGCTATAACATCTCGATATACAGTGAAATGAAGCTCAACAAGATCGTTCGAATCACTTCTTCTTCCTCTTCTTCTTTCTCTCCCTTTATATAAGTAGATAAAAACCACGCAAAACCTGTACATCGTTTGAACATACTCGAGAAACTAAGGCGGTATCGTGCTTGTATGTACAGAACGCAACCGTTATCACACAGTCAACCATAAAATTATTACAACTGTACAGAAATATGCTTCGGTTTTCTCCATAAAAGACACGTTCGGCATTATTGCCTCCATATTTTGCCATATTTCTCTTTCTCTTTTCTCACTTTTTCTCTCTCTCACTCTCACTTTCACACACACACACACACACACTCTCTCTCTCTCTCTCTCTTTCGAAATAATCCACGATCGTTTCCACCGTTTCTATTCTCCGAAACGCGTTTTTTCACCTACCGACCACGCAGGAGAGAAACCGGCGTTTCCGCGTATCCGCGATAAGCATTTTCCCAGCCAGACGGAGAGGACGAGCAAACAAATCGACCAGCTCCGAAACACGGGCGACGCGAATCTTCCTGTTTCTTTTTTTTTCTTTCTTCGGCCCTCTCCTCTCCTCTTTTCCTTTCTTGGACGAGCGAGAGACCGGAAGTCTGCTAGACTTTCGACTTTCGACCTTGGCCATTCGCGGAAATTGCGCGAGAATCGCAACGCATCTGGCCAGTTCACGCGCGCTCGGAGCCCCTCGGAGTTGTTAAACTTTCAGCGGATATTTCGTCGGCCCACCGATTCGCGCGGCGAATCCGACCTCAAGACGCAACAAGTAGCCTTCGTTCGTGAAAAATGCACCGCGTGCTCGCGTACGTTCCGGAGGAATTCGCTGGAAATTTTCCCCGAAAAATCCCCGTCCCGAGAGAGAGAGAGAGAACGCGAGAGAGGCGGGGATCTGTCGGGCGAACGGTCGAGAGTTTCGCTGAAGTGATCTCTGTCGTCGATGTCTGGCGAACAAGCCCGGAGGATTTGATTTTTGCGCGAGTCGAGCGCGAGTCGAGTTGCAACTTCGTTGTATAAAAACGAACTTCCTTAACGAATAAACTATATAGATACAATTGCGTATAATATACCTTCTTCCCTCCGTGTTTACTCCGCGGAACCGCGAACGAATCAAAGAGCAGCAGTGGTCTGGAGTCTCTGTATAAAATCCGTT
Organism: Melipona beecheii; assembly: GCA_032399605.1. NCBI lineage: Eukaryota > Metazoa > Arthropoda > Insecta > Hymenoptera > Apidae > Melipona > Melipona beecheii. The sequence continues at coordinate 7,177,449 of JAUCMO010000291.1, read as the reverse complement.
ATATTCCTCGGGGCGTTATTGTCTCCCTTCGGGGGTGGGGGTGGGGGTGGGATGGAGGGAGTGGGGGGGGGAGGGTCGAGGTGGAAAATCGCAATCGAAAACTGGTCCTCTGAATCGCCATAACCGACTTACGGCGATTCGATTATACGCTGGCTGGAATTAGTTTCGTCTGCCGTGCGTTTCTCTCTCTCTCTCTCTCTCTCTCTTTTTTCTTTTTTGTCTAAATCGTCTAAATCCAGCGAGATTTTCGATCGTCCAACGAATTATTCTCTCCGTCTCTCTCGTCTGTTTCTTCCTGCTTCGCTGTCCCTCTGTGCCGATATGCGTGCGCGTTCGTGCAGTCGGACGAAAACATTTAAACGCCGAAAATGTAATTAACGCGTTTACACGGCGCGCGTTTCGTGCGCGAGCGTCGCGGTTAAACCGCGTCCGGCCGAAACTCGTCCGCGTTCCCGGTGATTCGTTAAATTGAGGGTGGCAAACGTTCGTTGGGGTCGAGAGGCACGCGTCGTTTCATCGCGCGTTTTCGACGTACCGCGCGTCGTCTCGAGAGGAGAACGCGCGTCGAGAACCGACGATCCGTCAGTGCTCGGCCTCTCCTTCTCTTCCCTTTTCCCCGGAGAATCATTGCCCGCTCCGCGTCCGTAACCAATCGGCCGAATACGTAGACGAATACACGTTGAGGAAGGAATGGAAGACTTTTATAGATTAAACTTGACGTGAAACGAATTCTGCGCCTATCGAGACTCTCTCCCTTCCGTGTTTCCTCTCTTCCTCTCTTGTTTTTTTTTTTTCATTCTACTTTTTGCGTTTACGGTGTTCTGCCGGTGTCTCGCAAGAATCCGTGTTTGTTCACGCTCGATCGAAAGCGCTTCGCGAAAACCGTATGGAAACGCGAAACCCGAAATGGGAGGAGAAAGGTTGTACTCTGTTACAATTAGTAAACGTAAAATTTCTTCGAAAATTCACCGCGAGGTTTCACGGATTCTTACGCGAGCCTGTGACGAAAACGTTGGCAGAGACGGCTAACTAGCGGCCCGCTGGCTCTTGCCCCTACTTTCCTGACCGATGGCTAACGCTATCCTCTCCGTTGCATCTCTTCGCTACGTTGAAATTTCCATCCCGTCGATGGAAGATCTGTGGAGGGGACGGCGCCAGCGATCGAGAAACTAGGTCTCTGTCGTAACGAAAGGACTGAGAAAAAGCTACGTTTTTTACAGACACGGTGCACGCTTCTTCAAGCTGAATTTGCTTTTGGTCTGACTTTTTTTTCTTTCCTCCTCTTGTTCTCTTGACGCGATTTTACGAAGTAGGCTGACGTTATTTATTGCTGCGTACAGTCGCGGGATCGTCGTCGAGAATCCACGCGCGTTTTGAAAGAGAAACGAGACGGAATAAAAAGAACGGTACAAAAATTCGATTCAGTCGTTCTGGTTGAATCGCTCGTTCGGTTGTTTGGTGCAGCCTCTCTGTGTGTGTGTGTGTGTGTGTGTCGCGTCCCTAGCGGTAAAACGCTAGCGAGCGTCGGACGAACGGGCCGACGAGAACGTTACAATTAATTCGCTAGACAACGAGTATCGAGATCAATTAGTCGTCGTGCTCGCGACGGAGAGCTGTCGCGTGTTTCAACTACGGAGACAAGACTTTTTTTTCACCCTCTCGCGATCGTACGTACACAGTTAAAAAATGACAAACGAAATGGTCGACACGTGGGCGAGTTATCGACGATGCTTAGCGTAGACTACCAACGGGTAATTGCGGAGATTTTTCACTTACATTGGAATCTGGGCGTTCCCGTTCAGCGTGACGACGAGGAGATCGCTTGGCGCTGCTTTCGTACCCCGTTCCACGCGAATAATCAGCTTGGAATAAATCTGGAACGAGGCGCACGTTCGCACAACGATCCGAAACGACACGATCATCGCGTTCAAGCAGAAAGCTCGAACGGATGACGAGAGATCCGCGAACGAAAGCGTGATCGGTACTACCATTCTTCTGATTGTTCGAGCATTTTCGCAGCGATCGATCCACCGAATTTAAAATGTTCGACGAAAATCCTCGATCCGAATAGTCGCGAGGCTGTCGTTGTACACGGAACAATCGTATCCCGTTGAAAAATCTCGTTATCTCCGACTCCGGCAAATTATCAATCACCTCTTTGACGCGGCGTAATCTTCCTTCGGTTGATTTGCACTTTCGGTTCCATTCCCGGATCGAGGCACGCGGTGTCACGTATCCGTGCCGATCACTGGCCAAGAAGAGCGACCACCGCGACGAGGGGGAAAATTGTTTCTCGATTGCCTCGAGCCGGTGATCGAACGCACGGGGGTGGGAATTCTCTCGTTAAATTTCATACGTGAGTGTCGCGGCCATTCCGCTTGCCTTCGACCGACTTCGATATCGTCGCGCGGTTTATCACCTCGCAATGATCGCCCTTCCTCCGGTCGTCTCGATCACCGATTCGATCGGCGTTTCCTTTAATCGCGTTCTCGCTATTGTCTCTCTGGAATACAATTGTCAACGTTTTTCTTTTTCTTTTTCTTTTTAAACACACTGTTAAAACATCTCTCTCTCTCTCTCTCTCTCTCTCTCCGAAACTTTTCGTACGATGATGATGGCGAGGTCGAAGAGAACCGCGCATGGTTCGCTTATAGCTAGAAACGTTAGTAGTTTGAAGAAAAGCTCGGAACGAGCTGGAACCGATAGTCATGTTGGTTTTTGGTCACGTCCTCGGTGAAGAGCGCTCGACCCCGAAAACGAGATCCCTCGGTTCGTCCTGTGTACACTGAAACAATCGTTCGCAAACAGCTCGGTATCGTTCGGCTACCGTGTTATACGTTTCGCGTTCGGTTTTGATCCTGCGTAGGCTGCACTCTCTCTCTCACTCGCTCACTCGCTCTCTCGCTCTCTCCGCGACAGACGATCAATGCTATCGGACTGTAGAACTTGTTGCATCGATAATAGCGTCGGCTAACAATGATCGATAGTAATACGACGACCGTAGTCTTTAATGATATTAAGACGTCCGTAATGCACACACCTATGTGTATATATGCATACTCGTATATATATATATATATATATCGTGTATAAGTATGTATACGTATATACAACATATAATATGATTTACAATAATTCGCCGATAATTTAATCTCGTTCTCTAATCAGCCCCCTTCCACCGAATATCATCTGGTCCAGGACTTCTCAAAGCGTGGGTCGTAGAAATTTCGACAAAACTAAAAAATCAGTACGAGCTTGCTTTCCAAAGAATTGCTACTCGTTTCAACTCGTATTCGGGGTCGCGAAAATATTAGCTCGGGTAAAAGGGATCGCCAAGTGGAGACGTTCGAGAAGCCCTGATCCGAGTCCCATTTCCGTCGCTTCTCGTTTATCGGGAAACTTAATCACGCTCAGTCTGGCGAGCGTGGCGGGATAATTGTCGACCCCGGCGCACACCTTGAAAGCGTTTTAGCGATATCACAGTGATTTTTCATTGCTCCAATATTATCGTTAGAGATCGTTTCGCGGCGTCGTCGCGCGAGATCGTTGAGGGTTGTTCCGTTGCCGTGCGAGTGCGAACGAAAGTCGCGAACGGAGAAGAAAAGAAGAAAACTGTTCGATTGTTCTCGGTACGGATACGCGACAGACGAGGTATAACGATTCAAAGACACACACGCGACGCAAACGTATCGCCGTGTTCGCTCCCTCGGATTGAATCGAAAATTGTTTTCGAGCGGTCGGCAACTTCGAGCGTTCACGTTTCGCGTTAATTGAACCGGCGAACGGAGGACGCGGGTCTTAAAAAAGGGGCACGGAAATGGAGGATGCTTGAATTAATTACGAAGCCGACTCCGCGCGCGCGTACGTGTGCGCGTGTTTGAAAAGGCGCGCAGTTATCGTTACATCGGAACGCGCTGGAATTTCAATTGACTGCGTTCAGCTGTGCGGGAATTCTCGGCGTTATTAACGAGGTGTATTACCCGGCGGGGAATTTTACTTACTGGTTGACGAAAGTTGGAGAAACGGGACGAGCAGCTCGTAGACTGGGTTACCGAGATAATTAATCCGAGTTTTTAGTCGTGGGCGATTCTCGGAGTGAAATATACCGGTGTCTCCTCCTGCTTCTCCAACGAACGAGAACGAATCTTTAAAGTTTGCGCTCCCGCGAGATGAGTCGAAACGATAAAAGTGTCTGGTTATGACCGCGTAAATTTACTGGATGCAGCTCGCCGTCCGCTCGCTCGGCTCGGCTCGGCTCGGCTCGGCTCGGCTCGGCTCTCTCTTTCACTCTCTCTCTCTCTCTCTCTCTCTCTCTCTCTCTCTTTCTCTCCGCCGCCGCGTCGTCGACTGGACCGAAGGAGAGATATTTTTGGGGGAGAAGTTTGATTGGAATCGAGTAAATAGATCGTTAGCGGTGTTGATGGACGTAACGAACGATCTCCGATCTGCGGAATCTCGGCTGGACAAAGTTGGGTAGTAGTGTTGGATCTCTGCGGCGACGCTGGATTGCTCGAAATTGCGTAAGAACGTGTGATGGTCGATGGCAATAAGAATCGAGAACGATAATGAGAACGATAATAAGAATAATGGTAATCTGTTAATAATATAATAAGAATAATATTAGTAACAATATACATATCTGTGTACAACGTGTATAAATACAAAGTATCGTGTCTTCGTTAATTTTAATTGTTTTAATCTCGCGACAACGTGTCGCGTGTCGCTTAGGTTCAGAGACGGTACGAGCGTAATATTTAATTAGAATGATTTCTTCTTTCTTTCTTTCTTTTCTTTTCTTGCATCAGTCCATCGAAATCGTTCTTCGTCGTTTCTTACGCGTATCCGCTTGCGTTAACGTCGCGTGTACGTATGGTAAGGTAAACTAAGTACTGACACACAGAGAGATTCATCGAAAAATTTGGATTGCAAAAAATGTTATTCGGTCGCCCGCCTAAGGCGAGATCGAGCCGCGTACACGTAGTTTCGTTAAACAGTATTTTAATGGGAGACGACGGTACGTTGTCGTAATTTACCTAGTTTTAGTTGCGTTTTTTTACGGATTCACGGTACTTGCTTCTTCTTTTTATTATTCCTCTCTCTCTCTCTCTCCCCCCTCTCGACTTACAATTAGCCTCGTCTTAAACTTCTAATCGAAGCTCAGCTCCTACCATCTTACGAGCGACTCGATTTACAGGAAAAACGTCACATCGAGCCTCGCCGTCTGAACTTTGCGTACACCTTAAATATTCGATTCTAATTGAAAGTCTGAAGCTAACAACGACGAGAAATGTTCGACGATTATTTTTTTTTTTTTTTTCTTTTGTTCCTTCCTATTGCTGCGCGCGTGTGTTCCTATTCTCGATCCTCCGCCGTTTCGATTATCCTCGATCGGTCTGTGGCTGTTTCGCACGAGGAGGAGTTCTCCGTTACGCGAGATCGAGCAGAGCAGGGGGTATCGGAGTATCGATGGGGAGAGAAGAAGAGAAAAAGGCACGAGCTCCCGAAATTGCTCCGCGTCTCTCCCCCGCCGATCGGATCGAGGTCGGTAAACGGCGGGGGTCACGCGAGATCGATAGATCGTGGAAAAGAGACGGACGAAACGAAAAACGAATCTCGCTGGGGAGAAAGCGACGGGGAGTCGCGTATCGACGCTCGATCGTCTGAAATATCGTATCCGGCCTCGCGGTTTCGAACGTAAATTCCACTCGGTTACGCGTATCCACTCCGTTATGGCTTCCGTTTACGCGCGCCGCTTCAAGAACATAATATCTCGCGAAAGCGTCACTCGCCTTTTATTTCGCGCGCGATAAATTTCCAAGGATCCAGTCGGGACTTTGCGTCGCACGGTATATAAAATAAAGCGCTGTGATACCCTGCGACGGGTTTACGATCGTAGGGATTAACACGTGGAGGGTTTTTCCCGCGGCGAGGAAATAAATATCAAGAAGAAAAGGCTTGGCGTTTCTCTTAATTTTTAGGCGCGTACCTAATAAACCTTCGCTGATATGGCGCGAAACGCGACCGGCGTCACGTTCCCCTGGACAGTTGAAATCAATTTCCACGAGTCGACAAGTTTCGCTCGTGTGTCAACCGTTTGCACCGAATCCTGATAGTCATCGACCCCTTTGACGCACGATCGATCCATCTCCACTTTTCGCGAGCAAAAGTCCAGCTGAAAGAAAAAAAAGGCATACACGCGCGTGTGCACTCGCGTGTACACGGTCTATCGATCTCGGCTATGCTAATAATCCGTCCCGCGAACGTCGCAATCTTATCAGCACGTCTCTTATTGGTTCTGCACACTCGAGCAACCCTCCCGTTCGTGTCTCGACGTTTTGCCCCAGTTTGTCGTTGTAACGCGCGCGTGTGTTACGTACGCTTTATTGATTTATCGTTGTAACGCGTTGCGTGTCACGTAGATGCGTGCACGCGTGGCACGCGCGGGCCTGGAAAGGGGCCGCGACTAATTCGTAAATTAGTTTCGAATTTCGCGTGCCGCGCGGATAAATGTTACGCGGGAAACGTTTCGTTCTTGCGGCTGGTGTTTTTTTTTCGCGGATTTCTGTTGGAAATCGTTGGCCCGTTGAAACGGCAAAAGTATGAAACTCGCGTCGAAAAATCTGGTGAACAGTCGACAATCAAACTCGAAACGTCAAAGGATACGAAACAAACGAATGAAGAACCGAAAGCTTTCGCGAATCAAATCGTTCGAAAAGTTCTGCAAAAGTTCTGCAGTCTGTGAAAAGTTGCGAACCTATGATTTCGACGACTCTGATAGTCTCCGGTGTCTGTCGATAACGTCGACGCTGCGCTTGCGATTCGCCGCTGAATCGGAACGGAATATCCCGAAAGTTGCGCGGGAGCAGAGAGATTTGGCTCTTGACTCCTGGTCCTCGATTGAAAAATTGGCGGATTTCGACCCCTCGGGTCCCGGTACAAACAGGTCCCGAAAGCAGATTTATGCTCGAACTCCTCGCGGTCAATCTGCGAAATAGAAAGTGATCGGATTGAACGCGCCGGTGGAAATTGTTTTCCGAAATTTGTTCCGATGGCTGCGCTGTTTTCGATTTTGACCGTGCACGCATTCTCTGTGGCCACTTGCGATTTCTAAAATTAAAAAACAGCCTTGCACGCAAACATCAGGATGCCTCGTGATCATCTTCTTTATAAAACTGTCGGAATAATACGCATTTTCGCTAATTCGTAATTTTAAAGTTTGAATAAAAATTTGAACAGGGAAAGATTTTCGTTCGTCTTTAATGACAAAATGAGCAAGTAACAATTTATAATCAACTGAACGTCACCGTTTCGTTTCCACGAAAATTCCACGAAAATACTTGCTGAACGAGATTGTATTTAAAATAAAAATTTCTCGGTAGATCCGATCGATCGGAAGCAAGGACCGGATGGAAAATTGTCGCGCCGCGGGGTCGCGTGGCGAGGGTAATCGATTAAGTAAAACTGGCTGCGCGCTGGAACAAAAGGCGGGATGGCGGGTTCCAAGCCGGTTTGATCGATTTCGATGGTGGACTCGGTGCCTTGGTAAGGCCGGTGTTAAATATAAAGCGGCCGATCGCGAATTGGCACCCTGGCGCGCAAACATTGCGTAATGCCGCGTAATAATTGAAACCGCACAGGGTCCTCTGTGTCGGTTTCGCGCCGCGCCAATAAACAAATATAGCTGCGCGTTCATCCTTAAACACGGTTTCGCCAGAGCGGAGTCGCAATCAGATTTTATATTTCAAGCCGGGCAAATTGAAAACTCGGCGTTGCGAACGTTGCAGACCCCCACCCCTCGTCCCTGCTCTCGTGCAGAAATTTCTAATTTCATTTCGACCGACCTTTCACGCCGCGCGGAGCGATCGTCTCGAAGAGTCTTCGTCTCGTCCCCGTGTTTTTTTCTCTCTCTTCTCTGCGCTCTCTCGTTTGACTTTCAAACTGGAGAAACTCCTACTTCATTTTTTTTATTACTTTTGTTTTTTTTTTTTGGTTTTTTTCTTTTTTAATAATAACACGTATCGTTACGCTTTCGTCATCCTTATACCACGTATTTAAGTCGATAGAATTCGAAAAAACTGTCGTGATTAAACGATTACACGATTAAACCGTAGCCGCGTTATCGGTCCTATGGATAAAACGGTGCGTGCCTATTTGATAGGAAACATACCTCTTTCGTTTCGTTCCGATCACCGTCTCTCGCGAACTCGTGCTCGTTTCGAGATCGTGTCACGGCGTGCGTGTATAACATCGTCAAGACCGCAATGCGTTATTATTATTACGACGCATGCACGCAGCTCGTTCCGAAAGTTTTCGTTCCACGCGCGAAACAGGGTAGCGAAGCTCTTCGACTCCTTTCTGCAATCCCCGACACGGCACCATTTTCTCTTCCCAGAAGAAACGTTCCGTTCGATAGTTCCCGCGCTTCGACCCCCGTCTCGCGCCGAGCGAACGAATCCAATCGAACACAGCGGGTGAATTTCGAAGCGAGGTGAAACGAACGCGAGACACCGTACGCTGGTCGCTTGGTCACCTACGTTCCACGACGCTATCGACGAAGAACAGAAACTTCCTGCGACGGCCGTATTATACACGCCCACGTACACGTACACGTATGCTATACATATCTACATTCACGTACATCGATAGTAAGTGGATTGTCGCGACTTTTAATTTACATTTGGGATGGCGCGCCGTCTGTCCAAGGAACTCGGAGAAGGAAGAACAAACCGCGGACAATCAGCCTCGTCCAATTTTCTTCCTCCGACGAAGAACGATGGCGAAGTGGTCTCGATGACAAAAGTGGTTCGACTCTCTCAGGGACGTGGGATACAGAGAGCACGCGACTGTCGACGACGAACGAAACTCGGCCCTCCTCGAGTCGGCTGTAGGAAAAGAAACGTCACCTGACACTTTCCGCGTGACACCTCTCCCCTCGATACAATTAGTTTGATACGGTCACGATCAGCGGCTCTCGTATTCGTGGCGCTTGGCTGTCGCCTCAAAGTTCCATCTGTCTTCTACTACTATTCTCGGTGTCATATTGAATCGACAACCAGTCGGAAGTTGTATCCGATCGAGGGAACAGCAGCAGCAGCAGCAGCAGCAGCAGCAGCAGCAGCTGTTGCTGAAATACGCCGGTAGCACACGACAGTCTCGCAGAGGATTCATGGTCGTCACCGGCAAACGGCGAGCTGTCGGAATTTCTCAGCTTCCTTACCATTTCTTCTCGGAACCGGTTATCGGAACCTCGTGGTGAGGGGTCCAACGTGTCTAACGACACAATTCCGGCAGACTCCAGTTCCAACGAGTTTCTATCTCGCGAGAGTTTTTACAGTCTGGCCGGAATTTCCCAAGGCTCTCGCCTCGAACGAGACGTCGCTCGATCCCTCCTCCGTCGTCGTTCCAGCTCGCAGCGGCGATGACCGATCCGCCAATCGACGGGAATTTTTACTCGCGTTGCCTGGATCACGTTCGGGAACGTTCGTCCAGGAACGGCGGGATTATTTGAACAGTATCCTGCGGAACGCGCGGCGAAAGTCCTTGTTGAAGATGGTGTAGATGAATGGGTTCAGCGCCGAGTTCATGTAGCCGAGCCAGAACACGATGACGAACGCCTGCGTGGGTATTTCGACCCGCGGGAACAGAGGTTTCGCGATGTAGAGGACGAAGAACGGCAGCCAGCAGGCGATGAAGCTGCCCATGATGAAACCGAGTATCAGCGTGGCTCGTTTCTCCTTCTTTCTCGCCAGTCTCCTCTTCTCTCTCTCCGGGTCCCGTGGTTTCGACGATTTCGCCTCGACGCCAGCCTCGTCCTTGCCGGACGTACGACCTCCGTCCCCGTGCTCTCTTCTGAACTTACCGAGATTCTTGCGGCCGAAGATCGGCTGGCAGAGTCGGATCTTCAGAGGCTTCACCACCGCACACCTGGATACAACGCCACTGTCCGACGACGACGGGTCGAACTCTGACACCATGTCGACGTCGATGCCGACGCTGGGCGCCCTGCCTCGCGACGGCACGCTCGATTGGCCGTCGCCGTTTACTGACAGCGTTGCCTTCAGGCTGCTCTTTTGCACCGGGACCGGGACCGTTACCTGCTCAACAGACATTGGTAGAAGAACGTTTAGACCTGAACAACAACTTTTTATTTTCCACTCCAAATCAGACCTGGCTGATGATTTTGTGAAATTTTCTATTGGCAATATTGTTTCGGAAATTATATCATTAAGCATCTCGTATTATAAAGTTGCATCAATTCGTTTCCAATTAAACGATTTACTCGTTGTTTCGTGAAATGAATTATTTATTATTTGCCAGGATCTTTATTTGTCATTCGATTTTGATAGAAATAACTGGTAAAAGAGAGACTATTCTCTTAATTTGCAACTTTAACAAATGTTGCTCAACCGTGGAACGATTAAAAATACACGCTAATAAATTATATTGATTTTCGATATGATTTATTAACCTTCAATTTTGAAATATGCAAATATTTGCAATATTGCAAATTACTGATTTTGAGGATAATGAATATTTTTCCACAAGACGAAATTTGAAGCTGTGAGGTTAGGTTTCGGTTAGGTTGGGAAAATTGAAGATGCACAAACACACAGAATACATACAACGTGCGAAAAAGTATAAAACATCCAAAGTGCAATACTCTGTACAATAATTAATAGAAAAAACGATTTTCCTAAATTTTGTTTCTAAAAATGTGAATTTGCATAAAAATCCGCAGCCTAGCGATGACCTGGGAGACCAAAAAATTGGTTCTTCTCGACCAATCTATTGTTCGTGTTTGCATTTTTGCCATAACTCTTTAATGAAGCATTTATAGGCAGCGTCTTGGTCTCATTTTTACCTGTAAAACACGCTGTCAAAGTTTGAACACTAACTGAAAAATCTCCATCCTTGGACTTTTTCACGACCGTCTCGACGCGTTTATTATTCAATTAAATAATCAACGATCGTTATAAATCCAAACCGTCGCGGTACTTGCACCGTCAACGTTTCGTACGTACTTCAACGACAATAGAAACTTTCTACGAGATCGGTTTAGATGCCTCGTGTTTATGAGCGACAGCCATAACGCGCGGAAGCAGCGGTTCCAAGAAACGCGCACGTACATGAGCGATTCAATCTCGATACTCGAGCGATAAAGTATTGTCTCGATTCGCGGGACTTTTATTCGATTCTGTTTGCACTGTGGAACAGCCTCGTACCAAGGGGGGGAGAAGGCGGGAGGGAACTGAAATCCAATAGCGAATTTCTACTTTTCGAAGATTTACTTTTGCAGTTTTTTCCTTTTACGCGTTGCACCGGCGAACCGGCGATATCTCGAGGACCGCGCGACTGTATCGCCAACCAGAGATGCTGTATTCAGATCGCAGCCACGAAAAAGTTATCGAGTAAGTGTATTGGGGATGCGAGCACGGAGACAGGTGTTTCGTGCCGATCTGCTACACACTTGGAAAAAGACGACATGTTTTTTTGTTGCACTTGCGAGTGGATGAGGGAAATTTACGGAAAATAAGAGATCGGTTTCGGAGGGTGGGGCATCGAATGGAAATGCGTTTGAACAAGCCGATAACGCGGGTTTCTTCGTATTCCGAAGGGGGTAACAGAGGCTAATGTTTGCTCGACTCCGAGTTCGAGCATGTGTGTACGAGCAGCTGCGGAATATAAAATGCGTGTTGGTAGCTCGAGCGTGATATGAGATGGTCTGATGTTGGAACGAACCGTCGGAAAGAACGACGACGTTACATGTACCGTACGATCTGCATTCTGCGCCAATTCTCGAACAAGGAGGAAATTTTTAGAGGAAGAGCACTTTGAAAGCATTTCTCTATACAGTTATGCGAAAGTCTTTGTTTTAAAATTTGACGCCACTCCTCCGTAAGTCGTTCGAAAAGTATCTGAAATGGTTTAATTATTGATAGCGAGCATCCAATGATAGACAATAATCTTTAGAATAAACCTCTTTATTCTCTATCACGGTAAATGATCTTATTACTCTCTTATTCCCGAATCGAAAATAAATTCGCAAGAAGCGAGACTCAAGTGCATCATTCTCCGTATATTCTAAAGAGCACTTTATTTTGCATATATCTTGGGTTACTTTTTCACTTTTGAACTGCGAAGTCAAAGTAGTCACGAACAGTATTTAGGTCATGAAGACTTTACACGGGATGAATAGAAGAAAGGATTCACAACTTTTAAAAAAATTTCAAAAAAGTTCCAACAGACACGAGTCGAAAAATCAATAGTTTCAAAGTTGTAAACAATTTTTTGCTTCCTTTGAAGAAACGAACCTCTCCGCTTCGATAGCTATTGTACTATACGTGTGTAAGCAGCGGTTCGTCTCGTAATTTTATAACCTAATTTGAAACTATTCAGTTCATTAGGACTTTTTTTTCGATTATCGATTTGTCTATTCCAGAAGTTACGAACCCTTTTTCCTACTCACCCTGTGTAATGTTCATATCCCCGTATATATTTGGCTTTGCATTGTTTGGAATTTCGCGGATAGTTATTCAAACGAGAAACGAAATGTCGTTCGAAATGAATAAAGCCTGTAACCTTCAGCGTGTCCTTCTCCTCCATGGGAATGCTGCTCCCCCCGCCGGGATCCGCCTCGGACGTGCTAACGTCGCTGGCAAAGTCGCAGGTGACAATGGGGATTTGCACGGGCTGGTTCTCGATGGTGGCGACGTTCTCCATCGCGGAGCCAGGCGGCTTTTTCGATTCGGTGGCCGGCGTGCTTTGCGTGAAGCTGGTCTGCCTGACGTCCGGCGACTCGGGTGGCATCACTGCGCGCGGACGTGGCTGCTTCCGGATGCCGCGACGCGCACGGGCCTTCGCCGCGAAGTAAATGCGTATGTACACGAACACCATGATGCATGACGGGATGTAGAAGCTGCCGAGCGCGGAGTAAAGAACGTAGCCGATATCCTCCGAAAGCTGCAACAGAAACGGACAAACGTTAAACGTTTGGGCCATTTTCTCACGCAGCTTTTCGCACGTGCTCCAACGTAGTAGGCAAATCGGGAATTTGTTGACCACTTGGAAAATTCCAAATTAGGAATTTGGTCACTCTCGAGTGCGTAAAGTTGTAATACCGCAGTAACGAAACTTACTTACAACTATTTATAACGCACGTATATAAAAATAACATTCCTCAGGCGTGACTGTCGCTTCGAATATTCAGGAAAATGTTAATGTAAAAAAGGGACTCGTCGCGCTATCGACATCGCAAAGTTTCCTCGATCATTTTTACAAGCTTTTATTCGTCGTTCGAACGAATGAAACGCGCGATCGTTTTGCGAAGCTTCTTTTTCCAATAATTTATCACGACGCTCTCGCGCGGAATAATATGCTTCGCTTTAGCGTCGTCAATCGTTAATTAAAAATTACGATAAAATTGCACGATAAAAACAAAACGTTGGAGCGGGGGTTGTAAATTTAATGAACGCAACAGTTTCCGTGCGTCGGGTACAGTGGAACTCCATTTATCCAAGTCCGCTGATTGGAACGAAATTTTAGTTAATGTCGGATTAATCGAACCGAGCCCCATTACCTCGAAGCGAGTGTCTATTATACGAACGAAAAACAATAAGCGGCGAGGGAAATTGGCGATTTCGTATTATTATTTGCACGAATTATAAGGATCGCAGTCGAAGAACACGATAAATTACATTCTCCGCTTTTACAGGGAAACAATTTTAATTATACGTCGGTAAAATTTCGATTTGAAGAAATATTAAATATACGGACCATTTGTTCCAGACATTGTGTCACGAGCGTATGAATGTTGAATACGATTCCATCGATGTAACGCGCAATTGACAATTGATTGCTTCGTGATCTCTGTGAAATATATTTACGTACGTCTATGCACGCTTTAGAGACATAACGTGAGTGACAATGTGCAAATTTCCGAAAACTTTCAGTCGTGGAAAAGCATTTCAAGTCTCCTGCGTTGCAACTACTACGTTCGTTATCAGCGACGCGACGAGCAAAGAGAAAGTGGAATTCATTAAATTCTTGGCTCAAAGGTGATCAATTCACCGGAGTAACTTTCGCGGTGGAAAGGAGAGTTGCTCGTTCAATTTAACAAAATACACGGGGTTTTAACGAAGTGCCGGGTTGATTTTTGCCAAGTTTCTTCGCAGCGTGTCTCCCAAATGAATGTAATTTCCACGTTCTGCGAAACTTTCGATCGCGGATCGCGGCAGAAAGTCGGGTTCAGCCGGGTCCCCGCGTGATAACTTTTACGGTCACGCGCCCCGCACGGACGACACGCGTGCCAGAACTGGGTTACGCTTAAAAGTGACACGTAGAACGTGAAATACGAGCGTGTGCATTACACGCGGGTTGGACTGTGATTCAATTTAATTTACGTTCACCGTCTCTGCCTGGAACACGTCGGAGTAAACAGGAACGCTGCTCTTGAACAAAGTTCGTTCGACTCTCGCGGAGTAACATCTTTGTCACTCTGGGACACTCCCGAGCTTTTTGTTTGCGTTTTATTCGTCTATCGTCGACTTTGTTATTCGTCTTCCATCGCAGGATCGAATTGCGCATTAAAAATTCATTTTCTTTGAACGGCTCTTTTAGTGGCGAATAACGATTTATACACATGTATACATGTATAATGTTCGATGGAATAATTCTTTATTTGTCTTTCGAAGTACAGCGACTCTTTATTTTTTTAATAAGTAGCTTGTAGTAATCTTCACTCAGACTACGAGTCGGTTTGACAGGATTACTTTTCTTCGCGCTGAGAAGGTTAACCGTTCACTTTGTACGGTTGTAGAAATTTCTGACCGGGAGACGATCGTATTAACGGGTTAGAGATTGATCAGTGATACTCGGCGGGGTACCCTTCATCAAATCCGTGATAAATCGAGCTTTCTGATAGCAGTTGGGTAATTATCAAAGTAAACTGTAGGACGGAGCCAGAGTTATTTGGGACTTTATCAGGAAACACTGCGATGAAACTGCCTAGTAGACCACCGGTATTCTCTGGTAATATCTGGTATCGCGTTTCGCCCCACCTTGTTCCAGTCTAGCAGGTTCCATTTGCCCTTTCGGGCGCAAAAGTAACGAATACGGATGTACGTACGTCGCGATACGCGGTTACGAATCGCGCGATCGTGATTCCTTTTCTGCGCGGTTTGTCACGATTTCCGTGTTTCGTTTTAAATCGAATTCGAAACTTCTTTCCTGCAGACGGCCAGTAATTTAACTTCAAAGTCGAAGCGGGGCACGTATTTTGCTTTTGAAGTTCTCCGCGAAGCGATTAGCGCTAGTAAACTTCAATCTTTGAACAGTGGCCGTTTGATCTTCTCTTCTCCTCGAGCGTTGGCC
Source organism: Melipona beecheii (assembly GCA_032399605.1). NCBI lineage: Eukaryota > Metazoa > Arthropoda > Insecta > Hymenoptera > Apidae > Melipona > Melipona beecheii. Next base: position 7,162,080 of record JAUCMO010000291.1, on the reverse strand, counting down.
GTTCTCACCGGCTTGCATAATGCCTTTTTCTCTGTCCGCCTGTTTACTCCAGCGAGCCGGCTCTAAAAAGACTGAAAAGCGACGATTGGGAAAGTACGAGGCGGGTCTCGTTAACACGCGGAATAACGAGCCGCATTAGCAAAGATTCCCCGACGGAAACGAGTCGATGCTCGATCAGTCTCTCGGTCTCTCTTTTATCACTGAAAGTTTTATCAACGCTGATGCAACGAAAATTAGCGATTGGTTGATTTGGGTCACGTGATTCGTTAGGGGGCGTGGCCTTTGTCTGGTACTGAGCGATCGCGCCTGCAATTTGTTTTGTCATCGATTCGAATCGCTTCACCTGGCCGCACGAGGGAAAGAAGATTCGCCCGGGTGATTAGTTGACGAAAGGCGACGAGGTCGATTCTTCCGCATCCTTGAAACCGCGACGTACTTCTCGACTCTGTATTATCGGTCACGCCGCTTCCATTCTCTGCCAAGAAGAGAGAAAAACCGGGTTGGAGAGGCAAAGTCTCTCGCGGTGACGTCAAACGTTAGTGGGCCACCGACACCACTCCTCCAGACCCTGTCACCGGTTCCACGGGCGAATTTCACGGTTCACGGTTACGGAATACTTCCCCCCCCCCCTCTGTCTTCTCCTTCGTTTTCAACCGCGCGTTTACACTCGTGCGGCTTTCTTAATGAAAAATTCATCTCGTTTCCCTTTTCCTTTTCCTTTCCCCTCGTTTTCCTTTCGCCTTGTTCTCCGCCGGGAACGGAACGGACGGCTTGCTCACGCAGCCTCCTCTCCGTCGCAACGTAACGTAACGAGCAGCCGCGCGCGGAGAGCGCGCCGTCGAGCACGAAAATTCATGAAACCATGAATAACAAGGTTCTTCAGTGGTCAGCCGAAAGAAACCGTGGGAACGGCAACAGATTGAGATCACCTGCGCGCAGCCTCGCGCGTCGTGTTGATCCGCCGACGCGATTGAAAAATTCACGAATCCGCGCGGCGAATTAAGGCAATCGGATCGGTCTATCGTGTTGCGAATCCCCGGGGAGATAAATATTCAGTCGGTCCGGAGAAATCGGCGCTCATTGCGGCGAAAAACGACCGCCATTCGTCGAGGGAGACCAGACCACGCCGGAGCCTCGGCCATTTTCACCGGAATGACGCCGTTCACGTTCGCTGAGCTCTGCCTCTCCACCCGAGAGTCGTTCCACGGCCAAACGTACGTGGCCAATGATCGTCATTATGAATCATTGATAACCGATAAGTTTGGACGTCGCGCTGTCGATGCCGTGGACCGGAAACGAGGGAATAAGTAGACAGTGGAACGAAATCTCACGATTGGGACTGACCCGAACGACTTTGTCTACTCCTCAAATTTAATTTCGTGTCTTACCAGCATGAAAAAGGGGCGAATCTGTAACCGTAAATTCAATCCTGAATTTACCAAAAATTTAGAATATTTCTCGTAATATATCAATATCATAAATATCATATCAGAACGTTTCGGTATGTTTTGATCAAGACCGCTTTGCGACTCGATGGATAATGCTTCGACTACGGTTTTTCCGTTTCCTGAAGCTATCCGAGCACTTCAACGGTGCACGTATGTGTAATACATCTTCGTTTCATCGATCCATCTTGTTCGAGCTGATCAGTTCGAGCTCCGAGCGAGTTCGCGTGATCGATCGCGATCCCTTTTACGTTTTCGGGCCGACTGTTGCGACCGATCTTATCAAACGGGCCGTGTTTAAAGTCAATTATCCTGTTTGAGAGGTGGAAAATCACGGTGGATTTCACAGTGGCGTGTATTCCACAGGTCAGAAAAGCCAGGGCATTATAGCTTTGCTTTGCGAAGCGCGTCGAGTGCAGCACGGCCCGGATCTACGAGGCTGCCTCAATTAAGTTCAACGGAGCTGAAAATGGCAGACGCAAGCTGGCCCCCTCCGGCCCGTGTACCGAAATGCCGTTGGCCACGTTTTGTCCGATCCAATTAAATTTCTTTCTCTCGCCGGTGGCCCGTCCGGCCACCGTTGCTTCTTTTCACCTAGATTCGGACGGATTCGTGCTCTTTAACCGCGGCGTCAGCGCGAAACCCGAGAAAACGATTACATCTCTCGCGTTGCTCCTCTAAATAATTGCATTCCGTCCTCTCTCTCTCTCTCTCTCTCTCGTCGGGAAAAATTACATTTTTCGGAATGTCCTTAATTGAATTGCACGCCCGCGATTAAATGACAAACACTTGCCTCTGTGGAAAGTTACCGCACTCTATAAAAAGTCCCAAGTGTTTTCCACATTCTGACCGAACATAAAGATACGTTCTTCAAAAAAAAGTTTCCGCGTAAAATATTCCTTCGAGTTACGTTTTATCTTTGCGAAAAGACAAGAGTAAGATGTAGAATAAAAAGTCGAGTTTGAAATTTTATCAAATAACAAGAGGTTATTGCTTTTCTTTTATTTTCATTGTTTAAAGTCGCATCGACCACTCGTGTGGGTTACTATCTCGCAGTTAGTGGTCATTAGTAGGTGAGTTCTTGCAGTTTGTTATAAAAGTCGAGTAACATTTTTTCGTTCAAAGGAAATCGTGTTTAGTTAGAAATTGCTCTGGTAATAACTCTTCGAACTCATTTGATTTTCTCGAAAAGCATCTTAGGAGAAAAGATTTTATTCCACATTTTCTACTTATTTTCGCACGTGGAACAGCCTCCCATTGATTTTCCATCGTGTCTGGAATTAGCGAAACTCGAGCATCACTCGATGAATATTCAAACTCGATTTCCTCGAAAACGAAGCCTCCAATCGAAAATATTTACTCTACGTTTTTCTGTTCTTACTTTTTCGTCGTATCTCTGCTGCTTCTCACCCTGCGGGAAACTTGAAACAGTGCGCATATATATACATTCTCCGTCCGAAAATGTCACACGGCGAACAACCGAGAATACCATTCATCCGCTCTTAATCGAGTTTAAACATCCTGCCGTGCATTCGGCGCTGGATCTGTTCTATTCCAGCAGTTCTCGGTCGAAACCTTGAGAGTTGGAAATAGGGTGAAAGATCGGGAAGAAAGAGGAAATCGATGCCGGAATTATTTCCGCGGAAGGGAGCGAAATCCAAGTTATTGGTTACCGAAATCCGTCCTCCTCCGCCGGCAGGATCCACCGGATTCTTTTCAACAAAGACGTGTCGCCCTTTTCACGAGCAACTATATACGCGGACGTTTTCCATTTCTGTTCCTGCGATTGGACGATTCGCGGCTTTTCGTCGAGGGGCTAAATCCCGAAGATTAGAAATTCATCGTGACGGTACATTTTGCAGTTCCGTTCCTTTGACGCCGCGACTGATACTCTCTTTGTCCTTGGTACCATTGTTGCACTCGAGGTACTAGGTCTGCCCGGCCTGAAATAGAAACCGCGAAGAAATGAATTTCTTCCTTCCTTTCTTGTCGAACGCCATGGTCCGAGGACAGTAAGAAACGAGGACATGGTTATTGGTTGTGCGACAGAGAGATTATCAAGACTCGTTCTCGCTACTACTGTAATATTACTTTGACATAATGTTAGACGACAGTTGGTCAAAATATATACGCATGCAAGTGAGTTTGACGTAGGTTTGAATAAAGGGGCCGTTACAGACGCAATGTCGAAGGTTAATTAACATGTTGTGTAACGGGAAGTAGAACAGACGAACGACGGTTTGATCAATCCTGTGGAAAGTTACATCGTCGGGCAATTGGTCGAACTGCAGCGGCATTGATCCTCGAAAATTGCAAAGTTCGTAATAGGATATTTGCTGTCAAATTCCGAAACTGCGATCCGTATCTTCTGAAATACATCAAATTACTGCCGAACCACGGTCTAGACCACGGAAGGAAAAGCCAAAGTCTTAAAAACCTGCTAACCTCGGCTGGAAACTTTCGCGAACCACAGAGTGGTATAATTCTGCCAGTCGTTCTGCTGGAACTTCTTCCCATAATCGCGTTAATATTCGACCGCTGCAAATGGAGCGAAAAGCACGTGGCCGCGGGTCGTGACGTTGGCAGTTGCACGAAATAACATTTACCGAGACAACGCGAGCGGTAACGTGTTATTTTGGGCCACGTTTGCCGCGAAAATTACGGTATTAAAATCGTCGTCGTCGTCGTCGGCCAGCTGCTTTCCGTCACTTTGAATTATTAGCCCTCGATCGATTTCGCCGTTGCGGCTAATGCAGCCTCCACTCGGAAGCAAAGTTTCCCGCTCAGCGCGAAGATTGATCGAGGCGAGAGCGGTGTTTAATCAAAACATCGCGAGACGCTCTCGCGCCTGCACGGTTCCCGGTCCTTCGGACACAGAGGCTCGGAGGAATCTCCGAGAGTAGAAAGAAACACGCGCGGAGCGGTCCGAGAGGCGGGCAATTGATGAGTCTGTCCGGCGCAGATGTAAAGCGTTTGACATTGAAGTCGCTATGGGGGGGGAGCATCGTGGCTCGCGGGACTCTCGAATCAAATTCACGCGCGGTCTGCTACGACCTGGATCCTCTGTCCCCTCTAGCCCGTTTCTCATTTCGCCGCTCCCCTGTAAAAGCTGATGTTGTCGTTCCAACGAACGCTCTTTTACTTCTTCCCTTTTGTCCCTTCCGCCCTTTCCCTTTTTCAAACGCACATTGACACGCGTCACGGCACACGCTTGTAGACGTGGAGAGCGAGATTGCAGAACGCACCCTTGGACATACGGGGGGTTGTCGAAGGAATTTATAAGCGGAATACTTCGCGTCTGTTCTTCGTTTTTCTTATTTGGATTTGATTCTCTCTAGACAGAGAGAATTTGTTAACGATAATCGCGAAAATTACTGATGTTTCGAGTATCATCGCAGTTGGCCAGGTCGTTTTCGTAGAAAGCATCAGAGTTTCGTGGACACAATACGGCTCACGTGCCATATTGTTTCGCGGACACACGTTGCACGACTTTGTGCGAAATCACAGTGAAAAATTATCTGCACACCCAGTTTTTCGGCGATAACTTCTTGTAAGAAAGTAGGACATTGATTTCCCAGAACTTTCTTGTATATAGAAACAACAGTAGTCGTGCGAAAATTTCGTAGTCAAGGAAATGTACAATATTAGTACTCATGACTATAACATTTTTCTGTTCTTACACGTTGCATAGTTATAGTTCAATGGTAAGGATGCAAATTATGAATTGAAAGAGAAATCGTGGCTAAAAGCAGTGAAGGGAGGAAATTGTTATTTTGCGTACAGATGATTATAATAATAGAAAAATTAAACTACAGAGAGAGTAGAGAAACTTAGAGTATAGAAAATAAGCCTATTCTGATTTCCTATCGAAAGACGAATTTCTGCCGTGACAACACACACTGATCAATTATTTTGATTCTCATCGAAATTTTCAATTATCAAACAAGTATTATTTCCTCAAATAACGTTCGTTGTTTTGCCAGTTATTCGCATTATTCAAATTCCTTCAACTGAGCTCCAAAACGAACTATCGTACGTACCGTTGAAATTCATTACCTGCCAAATACCAGAGAACGTCGTTTCAAAAATTTATTTACAAATTGTTGGTCGAAATTACATTTCGGCCCCGCCGAACATCTCTGGGCCTTTCGGCGACTGGTTTACGCGCAAGTGGCCAATGACGTCACTAATGTTCGCCGCGGAACGCGCAAACAGCCTCCGAGCACGATTTCACGCTGAAATTTCGATCGGGAATTTTCGTACCGAATCGCGATTCGGTTTAATTAACGTCACGATTACGCGTTGTTTCGAGGACCACCGGACCGAGGACGCGACCTCCACCGCTAATTTTAATGAAACATCTCGCTCGGCAGTTTTGTCCCACCGATTGCTTGTAATTTTCCTAATGACTAGAAGTCGAGCCGGCAGCAGCCAGTGGCACTCTTTCGTGAAAAGACTCGTTCGCCTTTCTCTCTCTCTCTCTCTCTCTGTCTCTGTCTCTGTCTCTCGACCGCGTAGAACGCGATTAGGCTTGAAATTGCGTTCCAACCAAGTCGAGACGGGCGGCGAATTATTTTTTAATAAGATGCAAATTCGGGGAATTTCGCCACGCTAAGAGATTACATTCCTCGGGCTCGTGTCTCCGACGTGCAATTATTAATGCTTGCCCCCGTCTGCTTTTGATAACGGGGCTCGCGGAGGGAGTCCCGTGCTTTTTAAAGAATCAAGCGCTCGTAAGAAATGCAATACCCGTTTCACGAGCACTTGCGGAAAACCTGTGGAGCATTTCCGTGTACAGTGCGTTTTACGCGAAACGTTCTTCGTTTGCGCGCGAAAATTCGATCGTCGCGCGCCGATGGTGTTTGGAACAACCCATTTGGAGAATGAAAGCAGATGGGATGTACGTTTTGCGCGGAAATTTTGAAAAAAAAAAAAACATACGAAGCATCCCGTTGTTTAGCGCGAAGAAACAAATTCCTATTGGAAAGTTTGAAAATCCACAGCCTTTGGTATTGAACGGAACCTGAACTGTTCAACATTTGTTACACGGTTGACACGGCTAATTTTGTTTGCCAAATGCGCGCTCGCGTTAGATATACGTGGCAACTTCTACGCGCGTTGTCAGATCGGTTTCAAATTTCGTCGATACGGTTGTGACGCAGCCGCGTGTCACTGCAAACGCTAATGAAATTTCAATGCGCGCGGCACATGCATCGAATAAAACGACATTCTGCGGTAAGTCCGTCGTACCAACGTGGGCAGTACGTCGGCTCTTTGTTCGCGCGTTAATTTTTCCCCCGCGCGCTGGCAATATCGCTGGACATCCGAGGCAGCAATTTCGCGAAATAAATCGCGCGGATTACCTATTATCAAATCCGGACAAAACACGAGGACGGAGGGCAAACAATTTCGAAAGCAACCCGGTTGTCGAGGCGCTGGCTTTAAAAGGGAGCATTAGTTCCAGCGCTGGGGAGAGCCCAGCTTTGCTCGTTCGTTTTTTACCGAGGGGATGCAATTAAATTGTCATCTTCGCTCGCCACGCTCGTTCGAAACGCGCAACATACACACACACACACGCGCGCGCGCCTTTTTTCCTCTCCAACCCCCGGTGTGTACACGCGAGCGTGCGCGCGACCTCGCCTGCCTCGAATTAATACTTTTCCTCTCCGTTCCATCGAGCCGGGGAGAAACATCCAATTTTGTTTGCAATCCTGTTAGACGGTAGCATCGCCGGACGTTTCGCGCTGTGTCCGCCCCCGCGTACCAAATTGGCCCGATTTAAATACTCTGACGTGCCTCTTGTACGCGCACCAGTCCGCTGTCGGATGCACCGGATCGTTTCGAAAAAAAAAAGAGATCGAGATTTCCATTGATTCGAAGAAATCAGAACCCGCGCCAAGATTGATTCATAACGATATAAAGTGAAACCATAAAGTTCGCGTCCTTCGTTTTTCCACTTACGCAGTTGTTAACTTTGTGGCGCCACATTTACGAAAGATTGAATTCAAACGGCAATTGAAGAAACAACGCGAGCAGTCGAGGTACACCTTAATTCTCAGCTTCTCCAAATAACGCGACCACGAGTTACCACCTGCGGCGGAACGTTTTGTTAAAGCGCTCTTGCGACGTTGATTATTCAAAAATCCGCCGGCTCGAGCAACTCTCCCTTGCACAAACGTGACACGTCGGAGGTCATTAACGCTACACGGGCCGGCGATATTTCGCACGACTGTGCGCGAGTTTTGTGAAAGTGGTGTATCAGAATAGAAATGAAAGAGCAACTTTGTACCGTATTATTACAAAGAGGTTACTAAAAAAAATTTAAACGACAGCGGAAATAATATTTTAATAATTTTCTATCACGTGGTAGCGTTCAAAATACTTTCCTAAACATAAAGGTATCTTGCAAAATTTCCCCCCTCTGTAAGAAGTAAAGTAAAGTAGGAAAATGTACTGTATTCGTGCATCGAAAAAGATGTTGAGATGATCGTAAACAAATACCAAGCATAATTCTTCGAAACGTTGCAATAGATATTCCCTTTTGACGGCGTCAAACAGGTTTATGAAAGCTAAAATTTTTGGCGACGCATTGTATTGTACAAAGGGTTATTATTTCATATACAAGCTGAAACGAAAAATGTAAAAATTCCGCTATTCTTTCAATGAAAAACCTTTTAATGTTAACCCTTTGCTCTGTGATTTAAGTCGTGACGTTCAATCGCGTACGCCTTACGAACAACTTGTTTAATTTTATATCAATGTTAAATTCTATTAAGGAGACCCAAATAGTTTATTCTAAAACATACGTATCGAATTGAATGCACAAACGTATCAAAATAATAAAATAGCTTAGGCGTGAGAGTCACTCACGAGATACATACTTTACTTCAATTTGCTTATTTTAAATCACTAGACTTTTCGAAAAACTCGGCAGAGAGATCAACACTTTGAGACGATATATTTGCACTGGCCAAGATTAACGCAATAATGAAACTGCATTACGAATCACAAGCGTGACTCGTGCTTCTTACGTTTGGACCGATAAACTTACTCGCGGTTGACTCGAATTACCAGGAATAGGTGAAAGGGTCGAACGAACGTCAATTAAAATTGGAATTGCAATCGAAGCTACCGGCTGCCAACCATTATTTTGCAAACGGCGTAGAGTCGCGGTACAGCGACTCTGTATGTAGCGTTAACCGAGCGATCTCAAGAACGGGGGAACATTTTTGCCCTCGGTGAAAATCCTGCGTGGCGTGAGAATCCCCCTCTCCCTCTTGGAATTCCATCACGCTCGTTCCATCCATTTCGGGAAGCGAGAGCTCGTTCGACGAAATTTCATTCCGTTCGTCGGCCCTTCTCACGATGTGCAACATCGGCGGCGTGCTCTCGCGTACCGCGACCGGATCGCTTTGAATTATTTTCTTGTCGATTTAATTTCAATCGAGCGGGCTGCACGAGATTATACGGAGCCGAGTTCTTTTGATCGCGCCGGGAATACCAAACGCGCGGTACGTTCTAGCACTTGAGAGGCAGAACCGTTGGAAAAATGTGAAAAGGGCCGGGCGTAGGAACGAGCGTCGCGCGGACGTGCATCGCGTGAAAAATCTCGCACGTGAGACACGGGGGAATGGTGGCTGGTAGTCGGTGCTACGGATACAAATGTACGGTTTTAACGGGACAGTGGAAAACCAACAGCGTACCAACGTGTGTTGGCAAATTTTTAAAACTCGCGGTATCGCGGTATCGCGAGACAAATGCTCTCGAGATGAAATTGCTTCCACGGTTGAGAGTCGTACTCCTAATGTTGTTGCGGCTCGATCGATCGACCAATATGCGATTCGCGCGCTGCCTAAGTAGAATAATAAAATTTCTTGACGAGAAGCCTGACGTCTTTTTTACAGAATCATTCAAAGGTTCGAACTTCTCGATACAATGTAAAGCTGAGTGGTGTGAGAGTCCGGACTATGGCGGACCAGTTCTACTCGCGCGGCTCGTATTCGTAGAGACAGTCGTCTAAACATGTTCCTTTTTAATTTCACACGACGTTCAATGCCAAATTACAACTATTTACGTGTCAAATAGAAACAAACTGTACGAACCAATTCCTAACAAACGATATATCCTTTACGATCTCATTGTCAAATTCTCATTATCAAAAGTTATACCAGTGAAATTCAGTTGATAGAAAATCTCGAACGACAAGTTACGGCGGCAACAATTTTTACGCGTCGTACTTTCGCTGTAATCGGATCGAGATTCCAAAAATTGTACCGGCCGAAATTTCACAGAAAGTTGGAGAGACACGAGGGATTCGCGGTCTGTTATTGCGGAAGCAAAGATTTCGTCGGAAATTTGAAAGCTCGAAGGAAATGTCGCAGGGAGTGTCGCAGAGAAAATGACGTAGTCACTCGTAGCACGAGACTGAGCTCGACAACCGTTTGAAGCTCGTACCACCCACAGGTTATTTAATTTAAACTCAAAGGACGCCGAGGATAACCGAAACCGCGACGAGCTTCCATCTCGATTACCCAGTTTTTATCTGCGTGCTTTTCGCCCAATTACGATGGCGAAATTTATCTTTCGCGTGACAACGCGAAGGGAAAATCATTTCTCCGCGGAGACAGACACTTTGGAACTCCACGAACAGTTTCGTCCCGAATATTTGACATTCGGGTCGAAACTTTCTCCGCGACTCGGCATTTTTCCAAACGCAGTAGGTTTACCGCTTGTTTGCTTAACAAACGGCGAACGAAGGGACAAACGAGAGTTGGTTTTTTTATTTGGGTTCTCGCTTTGAACGCGGCGGAGGAGGAGGAAGGAGGCGAGTTTAATTCTCGACGAATGCCCTTTACAAGTTGCGAACAATAGGCACGACAGGATACACCTCCTTTTTCCATTCGCTTTTTGCATTTTAAACAAGCTCCGCGTATCCTTCCTGGCCTGTCCTTTAAAGATAATTTCACGGGCTTTGTTCAACGTAACGCGCGAGTTACGCGCTAGCTTCTCGTGTATCCTCTCGTTGCACATCCTCTTCCCCCGCGCATACATATTCCCGCTGCTCATCCCCTTTCGCCTCCCTCGCGAAACACGCGAAACTTATGCGAAACAGGAGGGTATTCGCTTTCGACGATACAGTTTCCGTATTTCCTGGCAGAGGGGAGTTCCTCGCAGGGCGTAGTCCACCCTGTGCAACTTTTTCCGTTCAAAGAATTCGCACGGCCACGCGAATGACAACGAGCTGAGCGTACCGCGTGTTGTTTCACGTTGTTCGCAAGGGAATTTAGAAACTGGCACTTGACTCTCTCTCGTTTCATCGTCGGCCAACGCCTCTCAGAGAACACTCACCCCGTGGCTAGTGTCGGCAAGTCGGCTTTGCCAACTTTTTCCACCAGAGTTGCGTCGCACACGCACGCCTTGAGCCTTTGGTTCCTCGCATTATTAATTATTTCAGAGGCGCTCGGACTCGGTAGCGTTATCGCGAGCCCGGTTAAGCTTCAAACGAGTATAATTTGATGCAGATGACGGCGATATGAAGAAGAGGTTCGCTGGCGAAGTGAATATTATTTTTTTTCTTCTTTGCGTCATAAAGGAAATATTAAAAATATTGCCGCTTTGAAACCGGCAGATGCCGGGGAATTCTTTTGAAATTTTCAGGTCTAATAAGAACGCCGATCGTGCCTGTTAACTGATTTCTTCTACGATAGTGGGCAAAGAGATTCCCCTCCTCGTAGTTCAGGCTTGTTTCACGAATGTTTCGCTCTTGCACACCCCCTTTTCTTTTCTTGCGAACCTTGCAGAGCCTTGCTTCCATCCTCCCGCGAAAAGTCTCGAATTTTTTCGTCCACCTCCTTTCGCGTCTCGTTGGTAGTCACGAAGACACGATTTTCAACGACCACTTCCGCTTGAAACTTGACGATCTTTCCTCGAATACCGACGCTATATATCGACCTACACGTTTGCCCACGCGAGTATGCTAAAATATTGTCGCAAAGCGACGCTGGCGCACGTACGTGCAGGTGGCCGTGGGTCGCTAATTAATACGGCAAATGTTTTCATCGTGGAAACTGGTGCGAGCGAATACGCTTACGGACAGAAGGTAATGGATGGTCATTGACCATTTGTCCTTCCTAGAAACCGAACAGTTTTCGCTTTGTCAGTGGTCTTGAACCTCTGTGACATAACCTGTAAATGACCAAACGACAGTGACATTACCTCGGTGTCCATTTAAGTGTCAATCGCGTAATTTCAACGACATTTAGCGATCTTTAAGAGACCTTTATTCCTAATGATACGACCCCGATAAACTTTGAGTGACTTGAAGTGCAAATGATGCGACCTCGATAGTCTCTTGTGACCTTTGGATAGTTCACGCAAGTGCCGATGATACGACTTTGATGGCCTTTGGCGATCTTCGAATGACTTCTCGCGATCCGATTACTCGTGACATTCATCGGAAATTACGCGATCGTGCTATAAATATTTTGCTATTTCACAGCAAAGCGGAAGGATATATTATCACTGAAAGTGATTTTAGCGGGCGTAACCCAGAAGGTGCAACGCTGATGCAACGAAAATTAGCGATTGGTTGATTTGGATCACGTGATTCGCGAGGGGGCGTTGTCGCGCCTGTAATTTGTTTTCTGTCGATTCAAATGTTTGCACATCGATAAAATTTTATGACAAAAGAGTCGTCTTCATACAAGTCATGCAGTTCTTTTGGTATTGACTCTCTCTTTCTCTCTCGATATAATTTTTCATATTTTTCCCTGGAATTTGAAACGGCAGGTGTTCTTTCTTCCTCCGTACAGCTTACCTTTTCTCTTTCCATCGAGGTACAAACTCGCGACTGTTTTCCAGGACTCAGTCAACACCGTCCATTCATTCGCTGTCCAGTTTCGAAACAGGCGCGATTCTTTCATTTTTCTCTTCCATCGTAGATCGCCTCTTCGTGGGACACATTTCCCTGGTTTCCACTTTTTCCAACCGACGGACAGACCTTTCTTCTCTTCGTCTTTTTTCTCTTTCGCTTTGCCCCTGCCTCGAAGCCTGGCCGGCAATCTTCAGTTTTCCGTGGATAAAAAAAAGAAAATGGAGGACAAACAATAAGGAAGGAATTACGTCGCTGCGGCGTATCTGCGGATTCATCTGCCGCCCGGTTTTGTTTTCCCACCGCGACCCCGGGCTCGGCCATCATCCCGCGCCATCATCCGTTTTTCCACCCTTATCCGCGGAGAATGCTGCTACAAGCACACCGGGAGCGGAGCCTCCCTGATGGATCCCCGGCTCACGCGGCCCGGAAGCGAAGTCATACCGGCGGAATACAAAAGAGAATCTGGATGAATTTTAAAGACGAATTGTTTACCGACCTACGTTTCTCTTTCTCGTCTTTCTCTTGCCCACGAACGAGATCTCGGGATCTCGGGTCGATTGCCTCTACATACCGCGTTGGGTAAGTCTCTGGACTGTAATTTCGTTCCCCGTCCCTGGGGAACAATTTTCATCGAGGAGAGCGCGTAAGGAGATCGACGTTTCCTCCTTCGGGGTTTCTTCTCGATGGTTTACCCGCGTAGCTTTTAGCATTTTTATCAGCAATTTCACGAAATAGCGGGGAGCGCGAGTGCGCTTTTTGCCCCCGTTTAATCGCAGGAATTGGGAAATTCGTGCGAGCAAAGTGTCTCGCGTAGTTGGCTTTGTTCTATCGACCGAGGCAGCGGTGATTTGTATCTTTGCGGGGAGAGAGGCGATCGCCGCCGCAGTTAACCAGAAAGTTGGGCAAAAAAAATCACTTCCCTCGGACGGATTAATTTGTCACGCTGTTCAACTAACGTTCAAGCGCCGGGGCTTCTGGGTTTGATCAATATTTATGAACTATTCAGCGACGGAGTGGCGCTCCGCGGCCGAAAGAACAACCGGCGTTGATTTAAATTTCAGAGTCGCGTTTTGCGGCCGTGTCGAGGAGAGCGGCGAGAGAGAAGAGCGAAAAAGAGGGGGGAGGGGTGGGGGAAGAGAAAACGGAGAGACGAGGACAAAGCAGCGTGCGCTCAAAGAAGAGACAATTTTTGCGTCTCGGGAGATAAAGATGTCAGACACGATGAAACGCGGCGTATTTTTCAATTTTGCGGCCTTAATGCAGCCACGCTTACGGTTTGTACCGTCTTTTTCCTCCTTTCTCTCTCTCTCTCTCTCTCTCTCTCTCTCTCTCGTTTTTCCACCGGAGAGCCCCTCGAACAAGGCTTTTATTTCGAATTTTTCATTTCGTTCCATCGTTCGCACGCTCGCCGCATACATCTGCATAAGATGCCGGCGACGATCTCACGTTGCTCGCGTAAGAGAGTAAATTTCCCACCGAGAATGGCGGAAAATCTCGCGTGCCTTGGCCCTCGCTCGGGACACACGGCGAATCGAGAGATGTTCAAATTGCTTTTGGCAAAGCGGCGCGACGAATCGCATCGGCGATGAGTAACGGTCCCGCGTTCAGTCTCCGATACTCCGATCGTTCGTTCGTTCTTTCGTTCGTTCTGCCATCGGCCCAGGCCAGTCCCGGCTCCGGTATCAACAGTTGTTCGATTATTAATGAATCAAGCAACGACAGGCCGCGGGGCGCAACTTGGCATCGACTTGGTTCTCTCGTTGGTCCACGGCGGATTACGGAAAATTACGAGCCGGCTGCTGCACGCGAGAACGTTTGTCGATCGAATTGAAACTGCACTCACTTCTCGCCGAACGAGCTCCGAGCAACAATTCCCGTTATCGTCGATAAAAAATTTACGGGCTCGCCGCGCGGAAAGACAAATAGTCGGCTCTCGTCGCAGCCAACGGAGCCGTCGAGTTCTCCACTAATCTCGAAGTCAAACGACCTTAGCCGAAGTTACCGCTCCGCGATTAAACGTTGCGGGCCGCGGAACCTGGAATCGCGCAAACTCCGAACACGGTAACCGTCGGTAGTGTTGCGCCTCTGTGACGTACAAATCGGTTTAACGCAACCAACGCCACGATGTTTCTTTACCATCGAACGTTCCTCGTGGAAAAACGAATTTTTTCCCTCGAAATCCAAGCCAATTTCACAACCGGCACGCGAAAGTATTTCGACGTGTTCAACACTGGAACTGCCAAAGTGGTCGAAACGACCAGTTTGTAATTTCTTTTGGAAATTTTACAGACGCGAGGTTCGCGATTCGCGTAACAAATCTCGAAAAGTTACAGCTACCAGCGCGTATGAACGTGTTTGCGGCTTTGACGTTTTATTAACCAGACTCGGCATTGACAACAAATGTTGTTTCAGTTTCTGTTTTCTTTCTAAAATTCCCTTATATATTTTTCATGCTTTTGTCGTTTATATCCGACTAAATCCTGCTGCGTGACGTTTTATTTATGAAATTATACTGTGTAAATAATATACGTACGTACTTACATATAATAACAGTAAATATCGCAGTTTCTTGCAAAGTTACTCTCGAGCAGTTTGCAAATTCAACTCGCGTAAATATTTAGTACCAATCATGGCAAGAAAATATTTGGGAATGACGTGAATAGGATCCAGCCATCTGAATGTGTCTAAAATTTACAAACATGCCGTGTCTTTCGCGAAACATCCAACTTAAATGACAAACTCTAGTTAACTTTCTCGTCGTTGCACAAAAAAGTTGGCATTCCTTCACGACGAGTGTGCTCGATACTAAGAGCTAAGAGGTCAAACGACACACGCAATAGCGAACGTTCATTGGAACGAGTCACACGCGACCGATGTGGAAACGAAATCAGCGTTTCTGGTTATCGCGTGTCCGAGCGAAACGCTGGTTGTCGATCGAACTCTGCGGCCGTCCTTTGGCGACGCACCAGCAACGCCGTTGGCTTCTGACGCCAGCGACGCATTGTTTTCGTCGTCCGCGCTCTCGAGGACGCCAGCACGCTGCTCGATGCGTTATTGACCCCATTACGCGTCGCGATGACGCGGGACGCGCAAACCGCCTCCACTCTCCTCGGACGCAGGCCGAGCGTCCAACTTCGTGGAACGGATCGCGAACTCTGTTCCGCCGCAAATTAGGCGTGCGGCCACCGACGAAGGTCTCGACACCTCGGGAAATTAATTTATTGCCCGGCAACGTAGTAGTAAATTAACCGACGCATTTGCCCCGAGCAGTTGATCGATGTTCCTTGGTAACTTCGTTTGTGGCTACCGTATGTTGAATCTGAAGGTTTGCGAGTAAGGACGACGCGAGGCTTGTAATTCGCGAGCTTTCGGGCGTGAGTGATTTTCAATTTTACTTCGTCGCGTGTCGAGTATTTAACACGTTGAATGCCATGGTGATGACAATCCGGCAATCCCAAGACATTAATAGACACATGTAATTCGATGCTTTTCAATTTTTCAACATTACTTTCGTACTTACTACAATTGGTCGCAAAGGAATTGAAAATTTACGTGAGATTTTGTTCATGGAACTCGAGCTTGTTACAAGCAGGAGGAATTGACTCGTGCTCGTGGGACCGATTGCAGTGACTGCGAGTGTTGGAATGGACTTGGGTAATGACCCGTGACTGTCAAACTAGCCATAAAGATTTCCATTGAATCTCATTGAACTGGCTGAGTCGGTGGATACAATAGTGCTTTGTCAACCGGCCGTGAAACAGAATCTTATTTGACTGGTTAATAATTAAGAAAAAGTCGATTCCGCGAAGGTTGCTTCCTAAACTATCCAAATTTTCCAAATGTTCTCACCAGTTAACACGTTGACTTGCACGTTCTATGCTGTATGATAAAATACTTAACTCCTAAATATTTAATATATATATATATATATATTAGTATTTATACATAAAAATAATATAAAAATATCTATTACAATATTACATCTATTTTATCTACAAGATATTATAGATATAAAGTATAATGAAAGCGTATTTTTCGTTTATAATATTGTCTAATCATTGATGCCGTTTAAAATCATAATGTTCATCTCATTTTAATTATTCTAAAACGTTCGTGCTTTATCATCAGTGTTCTAAACTGTATGATTGTTTCAATTATTTCAAGACATTTATAGAAATAACGGTCAGCAGTGATCATCGGAACAGTCAACGTGTTAACACATTTCATCACTAAAACTGATTTTAGCTGGGGTAATCCAGAAAATTGGGCAACGCTAATGCAACGAAAATTAGGGATTGGTTGATTCGGGTCACGTGATTCGTGAGGGGGCGTGGAGTAGACCTCGAGTAGGAGTGGCGTTGTAATTTGTTTTCTATTGAAAAGTTTGCGTATCAATAAAATTTTATGGCAAAAAAGTCGTCTTTATTTCCTAGTCGTAACAGTTGCTTCTGGGTCTTTCAGCGAGACAAATCGTACTGGGGTACGAGTCGTGCAGTTTTTTTCTCTTTTCCATCGATTGTATTCGAAGAGACTTTTCAAATTTCATTCAGGAAATCCGCGTTGTTTACACCAATGTTGAAAGTAAACAACATATCTGCCGAGAGACAACGGTGTTCCGGCCAGTGAATTAATTAACTGAGTGCGTCGCGGCAATAAAATACCGGACGAAACGACTGGTGAGCACTGGTAGCCGATAACGATAACAATAATTCGGTTGAAAGTATCGGTTGTTGGGTTCGATTACGGAACGCGATGCACTCGTAACATCATTCTTACATCTAACTTTCGCCGTTAGCAGCCGATGCGGTCGTCAGTTTCGGTTACATTATATATTCGACCTTTTGTCTCCACATAATGAACGAATTTCACGCCTTTGCCGGAAACAATGACGGAACGAGTCAATTCATTCGTTTCAGCTTCCGCGAGAGGGAATTCGCGAGCGGAATTACATATTTCGAAATGCTCGAAAGCCGAATGTGTTCCATTTGCTAGCGTGAAACTCCCGGCAACAGCATTAACAGCGAGCGGAAATTTTGCAAAATATTTCTCTTTCTCTTTCTCTTTTTCCTTTTTGCAAATGTCCGTGAAAGTATGACCAATAATTTTCAGCTAACAAATCGTTGTTTCGTGTTTCGCGTGGAAAGGCAACGCAACAATACCGCGCTTGCCATTACGCTGGTGGAAGTATAATGATGTTTATATCCAACCGGGACTGCATTGTTCGGAGAAATAATCATCAGCTGACGGGATGCGCTAGCACGTAATAAATACTATTGTATCATTTCGTTCGTTCGGAAGCATATTTTATTATCTTCTCGCTGCTCGAAAATATTACACGCTTGTAATTGGCCAGCTACTAGCAACGTTAATACCCCGCGTTGTTTGTTGGCCTCGTGATTAATCGCTCGAGGATGAGTCTCGCATGCAGTCGAAAAATTTCTCTTTTACACGGCCTCCAGTGTTTTACAGTCAAAGTCAGCTTCGTTTTCCGGTAATTTGAGCTAACCAGCAAAAGTCAAGTCGAAGTCAATCAAAGTCAAATTATTTTTTCAGACGCGTTGTAAATTCATAATCGATGTTTATTTGTCGTAATAAATCCGCATTTAATATAAAGGATGACTACGTGTTTATGAATATTTTCCCTACGAAATACACACTTGTACAGTACATATGTACATCTTGTACTTCTTGTATATATATTTCCAGACTTTGCAAACTTTATAATAAATGTAATATAATACTGTATATAAATATTACATTGCAGTATAAATATGTGTAACGTGATAGTATAATATATTATACAGTTATATATTTCCAGACTTTGCAAACTTTATAAATGTAATATAATACAAATGATAGTATAATGATAGTATAAATATGATAGTACAAATGATAGTATAATATATTATACAGTTATATATTTCCAGACTTTGCAAACTTTATAAATGTAATATAATACAAATATAAATATTACATTACAGTATAAATATGTGTAACATGATAGTATAATATATTATACAGTTATATATTTCCAGACTTTGCAAACTGTATAAATGTAATATAATACAAATATAAATATTACATTACAGTATAAATATGTAGTAACATGATAGTATAATATATTATACAGTTATATATTTCCAGACTTTGCAAACTGTATAAATGTAATATAATACAAATATAAATATTACATTACAGTATAAATATGTGTAACATGATAGTATAATATATTATACAGTTATATATTTCCAGACTTTGCAAACTTTATAATAAATGTAATATAATACAAATATAAATATTAATTACAGTATAAATATGATAGTAAAATGATAGTATAATATATTATACAATTATATATTTCCAGACTTTGCAAACTTTATAAAAATGTAATATAATACAAATATAAATATTACATTACAGTATAAATATGTGTAACATGATAGTACAATATATTATACAATTATATATTGTATTTAATTATATTATTTTTAATATATTTATTTCTTTATTATACTATACAGTACAATAATTTAAAATACTTTGTGATTACGTAATAATGAATTCGTAAAGTGTGTCTACGAAATGTATCGCGAGTCAGTCTCCTTTTTGGCAAATACAGTTGAAACACTGGAGCCCAATTTGCAATGCTTGTCATTCAAAGCAGTTGCTCGAATTCAAAGTTCGTTCGAAATCCAGTCTCGGAGAAACTACAGCGAAGCATTTCTCAGCCACGTAGCCTAACTTATGAATTTCTAGGGAGCCACGAGTCGAATCGAATTACCTAATTACTTCGATTAAACCGAAACCCCTTCGGAATGACTTTGACCGATCTCCGGAATTTAATCGTTCCACGATTGCAATCAAATCCATCTGCTCCTGTTGCTCTCTCTCTCTCTCTCTCTCTCTCAGAAAGCAAACTTTCAAACAGTGTAAACGTTTCATACGACTTGAGGATTTTGAAAAACTCACAGCGAGTATGATTCGCGAATTTCTCGCAAACTGTTTCGGTCGCTCGTTCCCACGAACTATTCGCCTTCTCCGCGTTAATGTTTCATTCGATCGCGGCCCGTGCTTTATCTGGCCGACGTTCTCGTGGAATTTTCACAAGATCTACACCGGCGGAAGCGTTGTTTGTATATCTCATTCAATCTCTTTGAAACGAGTGTCCGCGTACTTTTATCGTACGTTGGATTATCCGTGCTAAGTAAATTAACTTCGGTACTCTCTTCCTTCCTCCGTGGAAATTGTACGTCGTACTGTGCAAATTACGCTCGCGCCGCACGCGCACAGGGAATTATCAAATTATTGCCTTTGCTTGGACGATAAAAAGAACTTTTGCTTTGTAAGGCCGAGGCTCTCGTTATCGAGTAAATTACGTCCCGTTGATCTGCCTCGCTTAATTATACTGAAAACATCGTGCTCCGTGGTTCTCTCGCCGAGAACGACGAACTACCCCGTTCAATAGATTAAACGCTTGTAAGGAAACGAAGAACCATTGAAAGAGAAACTACCTCGTTCTTTGCCTCTTAGGCGTATCACATGTGCAGACTCTATAATTTTAACCTACAAATGGAAATTACTAGTATTACCTATTGTGTATATGGGGCGGTCTATTTAAGTGAGGCCATCTAAATATCTTTTCGAACTGTGATGATACAAAAGGTACTTTTGTCTAACACGAATAGTGTCGAATAGTCTCACAACTGGTGAGAATATCTTTTCCAAGAATATCATTTCTTTGGAGTTTCCAAAGTCATTGATGTATTTTTCTCATACAACTGCATCGTGTAGGTGGTACACGACCTTGAAAATTTATACGTTTTACGTATAAATTTTATATCGAAACGAGACAATCGACAGCCTAATAACAAATGTAAATAAATGAAAGTGTGTTTTTTGTATAACTCTAATAGCTTGAAATTCCGATCAGTGTTTGAGAGAAGCAGTCCAAGTGTAAAATATATATATATATAATTTATACGATAATAAATGATTTATTTGAAGTGGTTTGTACGAAGAAATCAAGAAAATGTATTTAACTCCTCCCTGCGTGTCCATCTACTAAATAATCTTACCAGATTATGAAACATTTGTAGGTTAGGTTAGCTTATTTTTGCAGGTTAGGGTTAACTTAAATTGTAGGTTGGGTTAAATTATAATTTGCAGGTTAATTCGTACACCCGCGAATGGAAGTGAACAAACGGAGAAAGGGAGACAGAATACTCGAAAATTCGAGGATCGAACAGTGAGTCGCGTTAGGAAATTTAACTGGTAATAAAGCGTTCAGAGCCACGCGTTTAATATCGATCGTCGTAATGAGCAGCCACAGAGGACCGCGCGTATTTGCGCGCGGAAATTAACGAGCGGTGGACGCCTTCCGCTGATAACTCGAGCCCGTCAACTCGTGTTTCGTTCAAATTCAAGCTCCGGAACGGATCGTCGTTTCGAAACTGGATCTTTGCGTGTTCGGCTAGTTCGTTATTTTTAAATACCGATCGACGAGATCCGGATGTTTCCGCCTCGTGTTCGTCTACATTTCGCCTTTGTTCTTCACGTTCTCCCGTCGGTCGGGTATTAGGTGTCGGCTTACCATCATCGGGAAAAGGATTACGCTGATCGCACTGATAATTAACGGCACGGACCGGAACACCGTTCTTCCATCGACTTTTCGGGGAGATTCGTCGAGGGATAATTCGACGTCACGAAGCAAGCGTCTCTGCTAACGCGAACTAAGGAGAAGCGGGCGAGGATTTTTCGTTAATCCGAGAAAGAGTCGATGAAAATGAAGAGAAAAGGAGCTGAAAAACACTAAACTAAACTTTGACTACTAACGTTAAATTAAAAATTGATGGTTGATCGCAGAAGAATCGACGAGAAGGAGCTACAGTGAATGTAGAAAGTATTTTCCAGCAGATCTTAAATTAGAACGCATCAAATTTCTTTAAGAAAGAAAGAGAGATTTAAAAAGTGCAGCAACAAAGTTTCAGTATATTTAATACCTGGAAAAATTGCAGTTATTGTAGAATCAGAAGGAAATTCTATAAAGTGTTATTTTTAATTGAGATAATTCGTAGAAATTTCTACAGAAAATTTAATTTAAATTTTTTTCAGTAATATTTATCATTGATTGATCGTACAGTAATATTCATATATGTCTGCTAATTTGTCTGTATTTTTATTTTTGAAGCATTCTACAGTTTCAGTTTCCTACAGAAATTATTACAAGTATCCGCTACGGATACTTTCGGCGATCAACTGCGTCGCGAGAGAAGGAAATCAAAGTTTTAATAATAAAGTCGATCGAAGGATAAAGAAGTCTCGATGTTTGACGATATTTCGAGAAGGAGTCGAAAAATCGAAAAAAAGAGGTGTAACGAGTGACCACTCCGGATCAAAGTTTTGCAAGTTCGGTTTCGGTTCAATAACGGAGCAAAATGTTTGTTTGCTCGCGCTATCGAGCCTCTATGACGCTTTCGGCGAATCCGTGTAACAAATAAAATTCAGATATTACGTTTCACGCGCCGCGCGTTGTTCCCGTCGGTGGTTTTTCTGCCGGCATTCCATCGCTACGCGCGAACTGTGCCTGCTGTTTTCGATGTACGTAAATTCGTACGTAAATTTCGCCTGGAATAACAGGCCGAAAACGAATCGTTTAATCGATGCAGCAGGGAGGAAAGAATAGAACGCACGCGGGGAAGAGGCGATAAAAGGGGGGTGGGGACGAGTCAAACGGAGAGAGATGAAGTCGAATCAAACGGCGGAGGCCGCGGAATGCGTAATAATTCGGCGAGAATCTGAGTTACGCGGGCCCGAGGACGGAAACAATCGAAACGCTCTCGCGGGGTATTCGGATCTTTCGGCTGTGACTTCGGGAAACGGGGTCAGTTGATAAATTACGTGGCTCAACTATTCCCACCCCCCCTCCCCCTCCCTCCCAGATTTCAAGGGCCGGCCTCGACCGGTCGTAGAAAAGGAGAAAGAGGGTGAAGAGGGGTCGAGCGGGAGAAATGGGCGAGGCACGTCACGTATGATGCACCGCGTGATGCGCGTTTTGCTTCGAAATCGCTAGCGTACAGAGAGAATAATTATGTGCGCACGGTCCATTCAATTATGCCTATTATGCCGTTACCTGGAGTTGCGGCGTTACGCGCAGCGAGAACTGTGATTATAGTCCGTCGAAACCACTCATCAATCTTTCGAACAGTACGAAAATTGACGTAACGTGATCCGTCACAGGCCATCGCATCATAGTTTCGCCGCATGCAAACGCCACATTGATCAAGTCCGCAAACTAGGGCGGTAGAGAAGAGCGACGATATCGTTGGGTTGGCCGAAAAGTAATTGCGTTTTTCCCCTAATTGATGGACGTGCGCCACACGCGTCAAATGTGGCGCATTTTTGAAACGAGCTCGACGGCGGCGACGTCGATCGCAGAGGAAGAAGGGAGAAGATAAGACAGTGGGGAATAAACATGTAGTAATTTCAGTCGTTGAGAATCGAGGAAAGTAGACGGTCGGCGTAAACGTCTCTCGTTGTGCGTGAATTAAAATAAATAATAGTCGCTGCGGTTTCTTGTTCATTCTCGTAACATGTTTATTGAACCTCTACACTTGAAATTAACTTGATTTTAAGCCGCAAATTCATGGTGCAATCCGATACCTCGTTGTTCAAGCTTGTTTTAAAACCACTGTTTGTTTGGCGTCAAAATGAAAAATTAAAAAAGGAAGCTTTGCTGTGCCATTTTCGGAAAGGAAGCATTCTGCAGATTCATAAAGAATTGTCTGACGCGTACGATGAAAAAAGCCCGAATGTCAGAATTGGCTTGCCAAATTTCACTACTGGCGAGGATATCGAATTTTTGTCGAAAAGAGTAAGAACTTTCTTACAAAGCTGCTTGGACGATCGCAAAAAATAATCGAGCAAAATGATCAATACTCGCACACAGAAAGATGCAGTTACTTTTCGGCCAGTTTAATACAAACGTTGTTTCTTTCGGCTTACTTTCAACCGATTGTTTCATCTCGGTTGAAACTAAATTCACATTCGTGTGAAAAAATTGCGGTTCACCTAGCTGAAATTGATTTCCCTTTTTTAATTTCACCGTCTCGCGTTGAAATTGCAGAATGTTTCGTACAACGCTCGCACGTAATATCTAAAAGCGTTCGAATACCTTCGAACTGAAAAAAGTTATAATACACACATATGCTTGATCACTTTGACTTCTGGCGAGCCCACATATCGTCCCTTTTATCGTTCATTCGCTAAGTAAAGATCGATCTGGACGACGTGTGACGAGGGTTCTCAGTCCTTATGTCGCGCGATATTCAAAGTCAAATTCGTCGAGATGTCGTTTGTCAGCGGCACCTCGAGCAAAAATTCGAAAAAGTAAAAATTCGAATCCATCATCTTGATCGATTGCACAAAGCAATCTGGTGTAACGAGTGAAACCGACACTGCGTCCACTTCTAGATGCAGCATCCAGAGTATCGTTCGTTCCATAGTCATGAAATCTCCTTGTAGATAAAAGATTGACACGTTACTGCTACGAGTCCATATTACGCTTTCGTTCAAGATTTTCCCCATTTTGTGCTAAATTTCCCCAAATTTAAAAACCTGCGTCTTCAGTTTCATTAACAACCCTATATTCTTCAAAGACGACTCTTTATACACCAAAAATGCGAAATGAAATGTTTTCGCGCGAAAAATGAAAATTTTTTGCTTCCAATCAACTTATACAGTACGTAACGTAACAGATATTTTTATAAATGCTATTCAAGTTTTATTTCTTTCCGAGTAAAATGCGTATGTACATGTAAATACTATTGAATTACAGCGATTACAATTGACAAAATTAATCAACGTCGTAAAAAACTCTTGAACGTAATTCGTTGTCGAACGTAATTCGTTGTTTGTCACGACGCGAAACAACCACTTCAAAGAGTCTATTCTCGTATGCAGATCACTGAAAAATCGTATACACACATTACCATGCAAATTACTGGGCTCGGCACAGCCCTCGCAGCCCTGTCTTATCCTTGGCGGGTGATTGCATTTCACCGAGACACCCTGTACACGACTGACTTCGATTTACTCTAAAATGATGAAATTTATCCAAAGGCCGCGCCCCTCCTTCGATGCCCCTCCGGCTGGAAGATTAGAGGCAAACTTCTCGGGCGAAACAAAGGCGGGCTGGCCGTGATTGTGCCGCGCGTTCGTTCAGTTCCTCCGCTCTGCAAACGGAGGGCAAACGAAAGAGAAGGCGACACCCGGGGGATTCAGCCGGGGCGAGGGGATCCCACGATCGACCTCGTTATTCTCAATGCATCCCGATGCATCTCTGCTCGTTATCACGGTCGCTGGCTTGCCGACTCGCGTGCTTCCGTCGCCCGGTGAAAAGGGATTCCGGCCGCGGCGTACGAATCGAAAGCAGCGGCTCCGCTCGAACGTACAAACAAGCCGACAATGGAACACCAGTAGCCTCGGGTGCAACGAGATTCAATTACGCGCTCGCGTGCACCCTGCGAGCCGTCTGCGTGCGAGCATGGGCACCCGAATCACGACGTGCCTTCACCCTCGAAGATTAAGCCTCTCTCGCCAGCCGAGGCGTACCGTGCAAGTTCGCGAATCCGCCGCGGGCGGATCGTGTGCTTCCCGGAGAAACGCCGCTTGCTACTTGCCACTTTCACGCGTGTCTTCCATCCTGCGTTCGCCGTCAGACCCACACCGCTGCTCCCTTTCTCTCGTCCTGTTGCTCTCTCCCATCCCACAGCAGTTTTCCTACGCGCGCTCTTCACTGGCACGCAAAACGTTACCGCGAGCCCCGGTTCAGCGTGCGTTTGTTCGATCAGCTCGGAATTCTCTTTGAACGGGTAACGAAATTGTTTCGGGGAGGGTTCCTCTCGGATGTGTCGGGGGTAACCCAGAAAATCGGGCCTCTTTGGGTGCAACGCTGATGCAACGAAAATTAGCGACTGGTTGATTTGGGTCACGTGACTCGCGAGGGGGCGTTGTCTAGTGACTACTGAGCGATCGCGCCTGTAATTTGTTTCGTATCGACTCAAATGTTTGCGTATCGATAAAATTTTACGGCTTCTGTGAGATGCCTTTCAGTGAGACGAATCGTACCGGGGTACAAGTCTCTCTCGCTGTCGGGGACGTAGACACGTCCTTCCCTGTATAGTTTTACGGGGGATAATTTCGCGTGGTTGGAAACGAGCTATCAAGGGACACGTAGTTTGGCTCTTTATGCTTCCTTTTTGAAAAGCGTTATCAAGGTGACCGTTGTTTGCCTTTACGGAGCAGTTTCTTTTTACGGGGATCGTAAAACGTTTGGAACTTGGCGGAGTACCACGAGCAGGAGCAGGAGGAGTGTCTTTCCTCGGTCGGTAAACATGGTTTTTGCGTAATACGTCGATAGGAACCATTCGGATCGGTTTCGGTCCGTCTATCGAAGATGCACGATCGGTTCGATGGCTCCATTCCAGCCATCGAACCTTACATTACGTACGTTACGCCGTGAGCGAAAGTAGCAGTGCAGCTCGACGGTTAATTTCAACTTAGAAAACAAAGCAAGCATGGAAAACTGCTCGACGTTATAAATGTAAAGTGCAGCTCGACGGTTAATCACGTCTTGATCTTTCTCCGTGGCACGGTTTGCACGAGGGGAGAGCGTCTCTCCGAAGGAAATTAGTGGAACAAAGGGCTCCGTCAAACGACCCCATCGGTCCCAGAGGAAACAACGAACTCGAATCACCGTAATTGCATTCTTCCCAGGCGACTCGGCCTGTACGTAAGTAACCGTACGTACGCGCCGAGAAATCTCGATCCACGGTTTATTCCGCCGCCAATGATCTTCGTCGTGTGGTGGACCCGGTCGGCTAATCCAACCTCTGAACCGTTATTACGTAACCAGAAACGTACTCGCTCGCGAATGTAATTTAATTGGTCCGTTTTCTTTTTGTACCAAGTCCTATCCCTTTCGCGTGACATCGCTGGCTAATGGAGCGCGACCTTTTCTAAACCTAACCTCTCTTCTTCGCGTCCTTCGTCCTCTTTGCTCGTGCCTCGTCGTTGTCAGTAGCCGGGGAAAAGTTAATTTCGTTTTAGCAAATTAGTTTTGAAATTGCGAGTCTGAGGGAATAAAAATTCTCCTTTCGTTTGAAACTCGGGCGATGGAAGGTTGTTGAGGCGACAAAGTCTAAAGTGACAGTGGGTTTTCCTTCGACGTCACGAAACGTACTTGGAGTCGCAATCTGATTAGCTGCATTTTGTCTTTTGCCCAAAACTCTTCTTATATGCGTTGGATAAACGACGATGACCAGTCATCTTGAAGTATTTTATTGCTCCGACGTAGTCCGTGAAAGTCACCACGGAATGGAGCGCGATGAAAATTTCTTACGTGAGACAATAAATTTCTTTGTCCCGAACGGTTCTTTGTCCGTTAGAGAATATCACAGTCATCTAATTTTAACCTATTGCAATCGTGTCTCGCAAGTATTCACGGTAAAACGACACTCAAAGTCCTCCAACAACACTCGAGGCCAACTACTATCCCATAGAGGAGTTACTATCCCATAAAATACTGCCGAGAGGTTAAAACGGCTTTTCGATCGCGACATTCTCCTCGTCAAATGATAGATGATGATCTCTTCACTCCTGTCCCAGAGAATCGTTCACCTTTTTGGACTTTATTTTCGCAAGTGTTCTCCCTTCCGATAAATTAAAAATAGAATTTGTAGAATTTTCTAACCTCGAAAAGTCGAAATCGTTACGTTCGATACCTGAATGAGGTACGTACGATGGCAATTGGTTCAAGCTCGCGGGGGCATCCCGTTCCCGTGGAAAAAGAACTGAAAAAGTTCCGCTTCTCTCGTTTTATCTTCAACGAACGTTGTGCACATGTGGACGTATCGAGGATGCGTTGCGCGACATCTTCGGCGAGGTCACGTTTAAAAGCGCTTCCGGTGACCTTACGGTTTCGCCACGAGAATCCGAGCACGTTCAATGCTCCGTAATCCTTCGGGTAAATACGCGCCTTTGTGAAAAACAGGAAACAGGTGAATACGGGCAAAGCCGATTTAATCTTGAATCTCTCTTCAGACTTGCCAGGAGGATCCTCAGAAACGAAACTCTCGCGTGAAGGGCGAGGGGTGGCAACTCCAGCTGCGTACGTCAGGCAGCGTACGTACGATCCAGTTCGTGACGGGTGGAGGGTTGATTCGCGTTCTTCCTCGCGTAGTCGATGCAAATACGTACGCGCCGCTGGCAAGAGCCTCCCAACGTTCTGTCGGTCTTCGCTCTGGTAACATTTGTCCTTATGAATTGCGAAAGTTAAACCGGGAAGTATCCGAGAGTTCGTTACGACGCGTGTGTACACGAGGAGCTAATTGGTATTCCGATCCGAGGGATTGGGTCCGACTGGGGAGGTAGTTCGGCTGTTCTCCAGCCAAGGTGGTTTACGACCAACATCACGCCATTGCTCCAGTCACCGCGTGCTAAGGCACCGTGTAATTTCTAAATGCGATATTTCGCTGAACGAAACGGTGCCGTACGTTTCCTGCAGTTGTCACACCCTGATCGTAAACCCAGTTAACGTTTCGAACGCGCGACGTTGACGCAACTGACGCAATCGATGAAACGAACAACGTTCTCCCCCCTCCTCCCCGCCACGTAAAAATCCACCGCGGCACTTTGCGACGCTACGGAGCAATAATCGTTACTTTCGATTTTTATACGGGTTTTGCAGATCATATTCATCCATTTGCGAATCAAGTTTTTCCACAAACTTGTTTTTCTAACGTAATAAAAATAAAGTAAA
The DNA here is from genome assembly GCA_032399605.1 of Melipona beecheii. Lineage (NCBI taxonomy): Eukaryota > Metazoa > Arthropoda > Insecta > Hymenoptera > Apidae > Melipona > Melipona beecheii. The sequence goes on along the minus strand of JAUCMO010000291.1, from coordinate 7,133,945 downwards.
GTTACTTCCGAAATAAAAATTTCACTGCCTGTATTAGGGCTATTTTCTTCAAATTTAATTAACATCGCCGTCCAGTGACAATAATTTAAATAAAATAAAATTTTGCTTGCGGGTACCCATGCGTAACAGTATTTAAATATTTAAATAAAACATGACGCGAAATATTTATTTTACACTGAGCGTTTTTTATATTCGTACGTAATAACAATTACGACAGTCTGTAGTTTCGACGAGCGAAAATATTTCAATTTTTGAAAAGAATTAATAAAGTTTGTGTATTATTTCTTTCGAGCCACCCAAAAGCTGAAATTTAATTTGATTATCAGCGAGGCGAATTTCCAGCGAAAGAAGTTCTGAACGGATTAATCTGGAGTTGTGTCTTACGTGAGAATATTAAGCAGTAAATTTATACGAACGCGATAAATCGAACGGCCCAGAGAGTCCGGCCGTAAAATTTACGAGGGATCCCTTTCGTTGAAATGAAAGTATCGTTTGCCCGCGCGAAGGTCGCGTTACCGATCCGAGCGCTCTTAAAATGGATTTAGCCGCGTTCCGCGGATAAGGAGTTCGCTCCAAGTATCCGCCGGATTCAGCGTTACGTGCGCAGTTTTACGCCAAGAGACGTTTCAGTTAATGACAGTGCATTTCTGTCGAGCGTGCACGCGAGTTTAATGCGCGAGCCGAGTGTGAGATTCCAGGCGAAATCCCGGAGTGCAATACGTTTCCTCCTCGGTTCTGCCAAGTCGTCTCCTAAAGGGAGAGCCAGTGATTTTCCACGATATTTCGTGTATACGCCCCTCTCCCTCTGTTTTTCTTATTTTTCCCTCTCCCTTCTCCGGGAAGAAATTGTACCGCGTGTTTTCTCGGTATTCGCAAGCCACTTATCCAAATGCACGTTCCGCCCGTCGAACTCGCACACGGGATCCCGCGTCTCTCGCGCGAATTCCGTCATCGCGAAAGTAGGTTGTGGACGTACCCAAGTGGGTTGGCTCGTTCCGACGTTTCCTCCGCGCGCGCCAAGATCCGAGATCTTCCTTTTTCTTTTTACGGAGCGCAGAGTGCGGTTCTTCCGTCTGTGGAAACTGTGCGCGATTTTCGCCGTGATTTCTGGCCCTGCGCGTGACGAGAAATTATCGCCGACCAACGAATAATAAAACCGGCGGTTCCGTTTCGCGCATTTTCGATAATGACACCACCGCGCCCCTGCCAAATGTGCAGATCACCCCGTCACCCGATCGGATATTCACCAAGCGAAATTTCCCAATTCCCCCTGCCGTGACGTTCTTTAAGCGCTGCTTATTTCCAGCAGTGCGCGATACAACTGCGTCTTCGTTGCCGTCTCCGACCGTATCGGGAACTTACGATCCACCCCGAGTTCCCCGTCGAATTTATTCGAGGGACTACCCGGGTTGGGCTACGATCCAAGCGTCCGAGCATCGTCTAAATCCCGTTTGAACTTTGTATCTTTTTGTATCTTTGGCCCCATTGGCTCGGTGCATGCTTCCTCGTTGCGAAAGCCCCGTTTCAGCGAAGAGTCGCCGCTGGTTCTCGTTCGAGCGCACGGCAGAATTGGAGCGGCGAAACGAACCTCCATCGAGTGACTCTAAACTCGTCCATGACGTCGTCCGTGGATCGAGGATCGAGCGAATATTTAGGCTGGGATAAAGATATCGAACGAGGAACGAATCGCGTTCTGTTGGAAACTTCGCGCGAGTGCTGTGCGTGCGATCGAAAGTGTACAACGAGAGCGTTGCGGAGTCGAACTCCGTCGAGACAGTGGGATCCAGCGTCGTAATTATAGCCGCGAATGCGCGCGTTGTTCCGCGTGTTCGTAATCGCTCTTTCAATCGCGAACAACAAATGTCAGAAATAATATAATTTTTCGATCGGGCACGTCGGCTGTTCGTTTATTCTGCGGCTTAACGTCAAATCTAAATCCGCTGACGAATACGTTAAACAGTAATTGATCGATCGCTCGTACGTATATAGCCCGAGCTAATGGACAGATTCCAAAAACGGCTGCCTCCATTATTAAATCGATATTCTTAACGTCGGTAAAAGTTTAAAGAGCTATAAATCGACGCAAGCACCGCCGGATCGCCGAAAATCTTCTAAATTATACAGTCGTTAATTTCCATTCTTCCGCGGCTGCAGGAACGATTAGACTGCGGATTTTTATACATTCGCGAGAGACTTTTTCGGGTGGGAAAATTGCGCACAATGCAATACGCAAAGATATATTTCCGACGGACGAGCGAAGAAAGTATAAAGTTCAAATTCCAGTTAAAATAACGCAGATCGTTTCAGAAATAAAACGAATGACGTGTACTTTAAAGTTCCGTGGGATGAGACGCGTTATCAATTGGATGTTACGTTGCATTTTAAATTTAAACGTCACAAGTACCACTTTGTGATTTAATAATTCTGATTTATCTCTTTTGCCCAGATGTAAAATGTTCAAATATACAACGCTTCGTGTAACGTTTAATGGATAAAATAATTTTCTGTCTGGACGCCATTTTTTAAATCATTTTCGTAGAAATATGAAATCAGCAGAAAGTAATAAGTATCAACTATCTTCTGCGAAAAAGTAATCTTCAATTCTGTGGAACAGTCACGAGTAGCTAGCTGTAGTATCGATTTTCACGAACGTAATTAAAGAAACGGACTCTAAATAAAAATTGTCCGTGTGCTTTTATTATTATTAGACGCAAGGGAAAGTTCTGTCGTTCTTTTTTTAAATTTAAAATCGTTAATTTTTTTCTTCTGTCTTTTACATAAAAACTATCGTGTAATTTCCTTTCCGTTAGATATCATCTACTGCAAACGTTCTGGAGGCGTATTTATCCTTCTATAAGAATAAATGAGCTTAGTATAATGGGATACGTATCTTTTGAATCTTCTAGATCTTCTGGGCCAATAAAAGTTTGTCGAGGGCCGCGCATAGTTGCAGTTTGCATACTTTTTTTTATCAGTTCAACGCAACCTATATAATTAACGAGGATGTTAAAACAACTTTTACAGCGAAACGATACATCGATTGGAAAAAAAATATATTTCTATTAATTTAAAAAGTACGAAAATTTTAAACGTGAAAAGTTAATGGCAATACGATGAAGATGCTCGTTTAAAATGTTTGTTCTCGTTTCATTTTTTGTTTTCGCGTTTCATACGGGAAATGTGCAAGTGCTTCCCAACAGCGCGAAAATTATTCGCGAAGCGCTGAATAATTTTCTTCAAAGAGGGCAGTTTTCTTGAGAGTTTTCTAGTTTGTAAAAGTCTAGTAAAGATAAATTCTATTCCTAGAGTTGTATATCTGATTGCAGGTGTCGGCTCGCTGACGACAAATAAAAAATATTTCGTTGGCTCTTGGGAATTATTCGCAAATTGAAAAAACGAGGCACGAAAATTCTTATTCAATTATTCCAACGTTGTTCGTACAGCGCGGGTCTAAGGAGCTAAGCGTCTCGAATTCGACACACCTGTTAGTATTGTTTCGATAGTTGCGAGTATCATCTACCAGCAAAAAACGACGATACATCCTTCGATTTTCCACAAGTTTGCAAAAAATCCGCGTAAATCCCAGTTGCAGTAACTCACCCTTGCATCTTCATTTGCTCGAATCCGCGCGAGACCCCCCTATGGTGCCATAAACCACTGTCCAGCGATTTTCACTGATCCCGTGATGAAATTCAGTGGCCGATATGTTCGAAGCGGAGCGCACCGGGAAATATTAGTTTCGTGAAATGCGATTGAATTTGGTGGCAGGGAAACTGGCGGCGCGGGGCAGTGACAGAGGGGTGGCCGGTGTGTTCGGAGTCCGTCGGCAGGTCGGCGATCCATTTGCGTCGTTTCAGGGGAATCGGCGCGTCGTGGTCAGACACGTTCTCGATACAAAGGCCGAAGAGAGCCGTTTCGCGGCGTACCGGCGTCACGGCGGACAAATGGAAAGCGTTTTCGTCGATTTAGGTCGGGCTGCCGGCGTGAATAGCTTCGGCCACCGATAAACACGCTTTATCCGGGCCCACGATTAAAGAAGCGGCTTTGTTCGAATGAATAGAGGGAGAGAGAGTGTGTGTGTGTGTGTGTGTGTGTGGGGCGAACGACTAGCCAATTCCTTGCAGAAAAATGTTCACCAACTTCTCGAAAAATTCTCGCAAACCTCGATTTTCGAACCACTAGATCTGGATCGAAACTAGCCTCTCTTTCTTCGTAAATTATGATACTTCTAATCGTGATACTGCCGAAACTTTATTATTAATTGCCGCAAATAATCAGAATAAATCAATTTGGTGATTTTCTTCTCTTCGTGTTTAAAAACGCCGCTGAGAACGATTAGAGACATCAGTTTCTTATTCTTAAAGCTGACAATTCTTACAAATTTGAAGGAATTGCCAGTGATCAATCATTCCAACTCTCAGAACAGAGCTATTACAATGATATTAATTTGCAATTTCTTTCGATTAACTGAGCGATTAATTAAGAACTTGGTGGAACAATTATTTGAAGAAATGACGTTTCACACAACGATCTTCACACGTCTTCCTATAATGCAAACTGAAATAAAATTTTGTGAAATTTTGATCTCACGTAAATTATCGACAAGCTTCCTCCAATTCTCAAAGTACTCGTGACAAGAGTACGTTTTCATTTTCCCCGTATAATAATGCAGATGGATCGATACAGTTTCGAAATCGCCTCTCATTAGAATTCCTACGTAAACCACAACCTACTCCGATCAAAGTGGATCTCGTAATTTTCCCAAGGAAGAAAGCGAGATCACCGAAGAAGTAAACAATCTAATGTAATTGAACGTTTAAACAGAAGTAGGTAAGTCGATCACCGGCATTAGACTGGAAAATACTGTTTCACTCGGGGACTCCCTCGGTTTCAATGGAAACAGCTTTTTCTTCGGCCGGTCCGCGGCATCTCGCGGAATGGAACGGGGAACGTCTCGCGGCGTTTCTTTCTCAAAACTCGCGACAAACAAGTTTCAGCCGCGAGTTTTCCAAACTCCCTTCCACCAGCGGGAATAAAGGCGCTATCGCTGATGGCGGAGCGTTTCGTTAAAAAGGAAAACAGCGGTTTCGCGGTGACGCGGGCGTCGTTCTAGTCGTTGATTACGCGAAGGAGGAATTATTCGCGTCCACTCGGGATTGAGCAAAGAAATGGAACATCGTGAAAAAAATGAGTGAAAATCAAAGAAACGAATTTCAGCGCCGCTATACACCTTAACTCATCTGTTGCTGTAGGTAATTAATTTAAACGTAACGTCCGTTGTATAAATAACAAATTCGTGTTGGGCTAGTCGCGTGAAATCAAATCAACGTGTTGATGGATCGCGAGATTTCGAATATCACTTTCCCTTTCTCGCGTTCTTCGTTTTTAATTTCTCTTTTCTCCCATCTCGCTGCTTCTCCACCCCGTTCATTCCGTTTCGCTGGAAACGAAAGGCGAGAAAGGCGGCTTGCACGCTGGCCGACTTCAGCCGACCTTCTTCAAACGGCGTTAACCCGAAAGTTCCCGCGGGACGCGTTATTTAAGCCCCGTCCCCGTTAAAAAAAAAAAACCTTAATTCAGGAGTAGCGCGAGCGCTATTTAATTTGCATGCCGTTGCAAATGAAAGCGCTGCCTGCGCGTGGCGCTTAATTCATTCCGAGTCGTGTTCCTCCGCCAAATCTCGCGGAATTAAACGGACTCGTTGGAACGATCACGGGCACGTTAACGGCACGCGTTTGATCGGGGTAACGTAATCTCCCTTCCGGCTCGCGGTCTCGCCGGAATTCTGATTAAAAAATTTTTTCATTATCGCCTCTCTCGCCGATAATATCCTTTCAACCGATTTACCCCGCTGGAACGTCGTCAGCGAGCTTTCCACCTCGACATCTCGTTCGATGCGCTGCTCGTCGCAAGCTGTATTCCAGCCAGCGCGGAAGAGAATCGCGAGTCTTTTCTTTTCCTCCCGCGTCAATCCCCCTGGCGACCCACCCGCCCCTCCTTCTACGCCCTGTCCTCCTACGACCATTCTCCTTTATTCACTTTTTTGTATCTTTCGAAATCTCCCATGGGAGTGCTCGACGTGTAATTACTCGCTGCTCGCGGTCTATCCGTCTGACGCGCTAGAATTGTATAAAGCGCGAGATGTTCCATCCGAGAGAGAGAGAGAGAGAGAGAAATCAGCTCGAGACTTTCTCGAAACTTTATCTCCTCGCCGTGAGCCCTTCGTTCCGGCTCTTTTATTCTCCGGACGCGTTTCTTCCATCCGCCATCGTCTCTTCCTCTTATTGCACCACTCGCGATACGGCGAACTCCCCGCGAAATCTGCTCCCCGGTGATTCATTAATTTTCCTTTCCTTTGTTGCCGCGTTGCGCCCGTGTACAATGTGCTTCTGCACTGGAACGTTCATTATGACCCGGTATTTGCAGAATAGATTTTCAAGCGGGTGGGGAAAGAAGCGCAGAGAATCTACACTTTTTTACACTCGAAGATACAACCGTGCCGTATCGTTCTACTTAATCCCACTCGCTCGTTTAAATCTCTGTTTCTACTTTCAGTTTCGTCAGGCCTGTAATGGTCCCATTTGGGATGCTAGCTCCACGCAAACACATCGATTTCCCCTCCCCCTGCTATCACTTTTATCTGTCACTTGCCTCGCGCCGAAAGAAGAATCTTACTTTCTCTTTTCGACGAGAAAAAATTAAGGCGAGGCTTCCAAACGATTAAAGAGGAGGCGCGCGCGGTCTTGTTTGTGTAACAAATGAAAGCCGTCGGCATAGAAAGTATCGCAAGTACAGATGCGAGGGACGCCGCTTAAAGACAGCGCGGTCGTGGTGCGAAAGGGAATAGGAAAACACGGGGGCAGAGTGGAGAAAGGAAAAAGGAAAAGAAAGGGGTTGAGGGGGAAGAGAGAGGCGAGAAAGGCGAGTGGAGCGATCGCGGTGTCGAGATATAAGGGTTGTGTGTTGCACGGCGGCAGCCGAGTCGGAGAAAAGAGGTTGCGGCCGAGGAATCGATTCACCCGGCGGCTGCGGTCACTCGGAAACGATTTCGCCTCCCTCCCTCGGAATCCTTAACCATGTTAAATGGTAATGCAGGCAATAATTCCGCCATGAATAACGGAACGCTCGAACGCGAACTTTTAAATCGTGACCGGAAAAATTCCCGGATATCTGTCTTCTGGGCTCTCAGTCTCTTCCGGTCTTCGCGTCGTCTGTCTCGCTCGCGACGAACGTGCCGCGACTCCTCTCTTCATCCACTGCCTGTCTCTTCGACGACACGAATACCTCGCACGTGAGTTCGAATTTTTAGTCATTCGAATCCTCTGGATAATTATTTGTAATTTCCGCGTTCCAAGGTTGTTCTTCAAACACGCGCTGCAACTTAATTTAACAGTTGACAGAGATCTTTGAACAGTTCTCGAGTTTTGGCGTGCATCAGTGATTCTTGAAGCACGTTCGTTGCAACGCTGATGCAACGAAAATTAGCGATTGGTCGATTTGGGTCACGTGATTCGCGAGGGGGCGTGGGGTAGCCCTCGAGTAGGAGCGGCGTTCGCGCCTGTAGTTTGTTTTGCATCGATTCGAATGTTTTCAGTTTTTTATCTTCGAAATTTGTGAAACGAAACTTAAATATTGGACGTGATTTGTATAAAATGTGCACGTATATTGAACTACAATGAAATGTACACATTGAATTTCACCTGTATGAAACAAGTACATTGCGAGTACATTCATCTCTACTTGTGAATTCTACTGTATCATTTGAAACCCACGGAACGAAACTTTGATGTTGAACTATATACGTGCGTTCTTCGATATCGATTATATTTAAGAAGTAAAGACACGTCACTCTCTGACTTACCCTACTGCACATTGAACTGTACAATAAATTTATAATTTGAACCTGTATAAATGTAACTTTAAATTTGCAGATGGATAAAGTCGTTTCCTTCAAATCTAGTTAAATATACTGAAATATTCGGTGTGCTCATTATTATTAAATTATAGTATAAATTGAATCTGTATTAATTCCTAAATAAAAAACGACATTACTTGTGTACATGCATTTCAAGTTCAATGTATATAATGTATGCGTTTCATCATGCACGTGTGGGATTTGATCCCATTCCTACATTCGATTCGAGGGGAATTTCTTCGTCTCTTTCTCTCGAGCTCCAGCTGTTTATTAATGTCGGTGAATCGATGCGTTCGCGCTGGATTCTCGATGCGACTGCCAGTTCAATAGGATCGAAAACGAAGCGTAGGTAGAGGAAGCCTCTGGCAGATCTTGTTATTCTCTCGTATTTTTACGGTGTTGATTTTACGATTATCCGTATTGTTGGCATCTCTGCTGGTTCCCATTTCACGTCCCATCTAGTTCTTACGTTCTACCAGTTTTTTCGTTATCAAGTTCCTTTTTTTTTATGGTTTCCTACTTTGCTGTTCTTTTATTGGTCCAGTTCGTTCTCTAATATCTCCGTACTGCTTTTTTCCCTCCTCGCGTTGCCTTCCGTTCGCGCAATTGCATGTTTTGGCGTCCTTGCTTCGCTGAGACACCAAATTCGTTTCTTTAGACCTGCACTTCCTCTACTGGTGCGATACTTTCCTTTCCTTCGTAAATTTTGTTATCTACAGAGGTTGTTTATTGGTGTTTTTATCGACGCTGTTAGTTTTTTTACTGCAACAGTACAGAAATTAAACAGAATTAGCGCCAAACTCGTCCGATTGGAGCTCTTGCCCTGATCTTTCTTTACTATCGTCGATCTTTCTTTACTTCTTCTTCCTAGTTTTTTTTTTCCATTGCTGAAATTTCTTTTTTCTCTGGAAAGATTCTCTCTCTTGTTGACAGAATTTTCACTGGAATCACCACGTGGTAGAATGTCTTCTCGGATTCCAACGTCAGCATGGTGTCCCAGGATGATTTCGTGAGATGATAACATTGTTTCTCGCCAGTGATACGGGATGAACAGCGTTCACACCGAAATAGTCGCAGTCCAGGAAGCAGACCCGTTCACGATAATAAGATAGTTGACAGAAACCATTTTGAAGAAAATGGTTATTGGATGAACCGTCAGATAGTCGTCCAACGTGGTAGTTGATGGCGCGTAATGGCTCCGAACATTTCAGGGATCGTTGGTGAGAATCGAAGAATCAAAAATTGGATTCGAATCACGGAATTTCGCTCCGTGTGAATTATAAAGACGTATCTCACTTCTAATTTAAATTTAATTTAATTTTATCTCGTTCTTATCTTATTTCAAACTTACTTCCAATTTTATTTCTTTTCGATTCTACTTGATCAATGACTTACCAGATTGAACGTAAATGGTTAATACTTAATACCACTAAATGTGTCTATTTCACAAACTTGTCTCTTGCTTTAAGAAAACTAGTCTGCGTTTCGTTTCGAGAAGAAAGAAAAAGAGGATATCTGTTCATCGCGGTTATATTTAACTCATAATCGGCTCGCTCGTTCGACGTTCTCCGTACCGACGATTTATTTTATATGTAAATCGAATTACCATCGCGCACGTCAATTATAATCCTCCGTTCTGCTCGCGCTCCCTCTATCTTGCCTCGCGCTCTTGTTCGCCGGTGAACGATGAAAAAGCTCGTCGGGATCGGTTTAGTGTCATACGTTGATAACGAAACGCGAGTGACGCGGATAAAACCGTCGTTGTATTAATCACGCGCGGCGCGGCGTTATTTCGATCAGCTATCAGTTGTTTTGCACGAATCGCGCGATTCCCTTCCCCCCCCCCTTTTTCCTCCCGTCGTTACAAATTCACAGCTATAATATTTACGACGTGTAAAAAACGAGTCGACGATCACGCGAGCAACGACACGACGATCGCGTTTAGCGTTCAGCGCGACGAGAGTATGGAAAACTGGCGAACGTCGCGAACGTCGACAGGGGGATGGAAAAATACGAAACGATGCGGCACACGAACTTTGAAACTTCACGGCACATTTTTCTCTATTTTACCCCTCCCCCCCTGGAGAAAATTGCCGCTGTCTCCTGCACCTATGCCCCAACGACGGCACAAATACTTAATGAAGTGTGAGAACTTTTACCCGCCGCCGCCTCGTGTGTGTACACGTAGTGCGAGCGGCTCTCTAATTTCTGTCGTCATTATAGTCTCGTAATTTTTTTTTTCTTTTTTTTTCCCCTCCTTTTCCTTATACCTTGTTAAAAAAAATCCACGGCGGCGATCTCAAGTTCAATTTCGCGAAACGTTGCGTTGAACTCGGGGACGATCTTTCGAGTTCGAATTTCAATCTTCTTTTCTTTCTTCCCTTGGTCCGCTTAGTTTTCGAGAAAACCGAGTTTGAGGATTGATCGACACCGTGAAAAATGTCTTCGGGCTCGTCGACGTTTTCCATTTGCCTCGTCGCGAAAGGAATATTCGATGCTTCAGTCGTTTCGTGTTGCGGAAGATTAATTCACGAATATCAAGCTATTGGTGGAATAAATCGATACGAAGATTAATTTACGAATATTTAAGTTACTGGCGCAGTAAATCAATACGCGTGTAAAGATATTTCGCACAACGGTTAATTGAACAGTTGGAAATACGTGCGAAATTAGTTCACCGTGCGAGAATTTATTGCGCCAGTACGGTTTGCTCTCGATTCCATTCAGAATCTATGGGAACTTTGAGAACGAATAGTACAACACCTATAAATGTCCAGCGATACCGACGCTTGAAATCCTAAAGAGAATCGACGAACGGCAGAATGAACAATCCATCCGCTTTATCGTTAAAATTTTGCGCAAAATGCGCAAGAGTGCAATAAAATCGCTCTGAAGAATAGAAAACCGTAAAGTAAGTTGACAACATTGAAAAATTTCTCTGCAGAAAACATCTGAAACCTAAACTTCTTTTTCTTTAAAAAAAAAAAAAGAACACTAGCAGTACTAAAGAGTTGTTTCTATCAGCTCTAACGCTAGAACAATATCAAAATACTCTGCGTATAAGTCATTATAATTCAAATGACAATAACTAAGATAAATAGATTTGTACAGTTTCTTTGAAACCAGAGAGCCACTATACAGTGAAACTTCCTTGCGCATGAGCCCCACTCTCTCGGTCTGTTGATTTTCCCACCAAGCGAGTGGAGAGATCGACGTAGTGGAGGGGGTAGCGCTCAGAAGAGTGGGGGCAAGAGCTCGTGGGCCGCCAGTTAGCCAACTCTGTTTCAAGCAATTGCAAAGAAAGAAGATCTGGGATCTGTCACGCTGACGGGTTTGGTTGTTCCAACGTTGACTGCTAAAAAATATTCCTGGTTATTGGGGTCACGTTGATACAGTTTACAAGGAATTTTGACACTTCCTCTTCGACTGTTTCGGCCGACGATACAGGGAATTGGTTTTGAATCGTTCGGCGCCGTTAACCGGCCGATAAATTTCGTTATCGCGACGACTTTACGCGTAGCCGGCTGCGAATCAGCGCCAGCGATTGATATTCGCCGACAGTCGCCGCCGCGCACCGTGAGCTCTGTTCTTATAAATTTCCCGTGTAAGATGAATTATTCGCGCACACGTAGCGGAGAGTGTCACGCATGCGTGTCCGCGCGGCCGCACCGTTCCCATTGTGATTATTGCCCTTCCGGGCGAATTGTTATCGCGGAAGGACGAATGCAAATGAAGAGGCAGCGCAGCGGGGTAGTTCCGAGTTGAACTGCGGAAAATTTTCATACATCTGCATAGGATAAATATTAAAGAAAGAGGGGAAACGGATGGGGGAAAAAACATAGCCTGCCACCAGTGGCTGCCATCTGTCACTGCACGCTCTCCGCTGCTCTCTGCCTTGCTACTTCCTTCACTCGCGACATCAATCATTCATCGAAAGTGCAATTTTTATCTGCGTGTATACATATTTTTCTTTATATACGTATATATATCTATTCCGATTTCATTATTAGTCAATGAATAGATATCAGTTTCCCAGTAAAGCATTCTGTTGGAAAATATTTGTGTACAAATTGCGCTTCGCCGATCTTTACAATTTATAAAGAAAAATACCATGTTGTGCGTATTCGTGAGATTGAAATCAAAATGTCTCCTCTCCTAAACCATAATGGATTTTAGACCTAGGTAGGTTGAGAACGACCTGAAAAAGAATTATATTAAAAGTCTATCTAGAGGTAAAATAAGGGTACCAAATTACTGTCCCCTCAAAATAAAAAAAAAAGTACATTTCAGACATTTTTTAAATGACCAATAATTGCACTTATAGATAATATAATATACAGAGCGTAGCAACACATGAAAGAGAGCACGAGGTGATTAATGAAAAAATGAGAAAAAGGTGTACGACAAAAGTTCCTCGTTCTCCCCTTGATTTTCGAGAAAATCGAGTTGGAAAATCAATGGCATTGCTGACATCTATGCGCCATTATTGCAAGATTATGGATTGTTAGGCGGTGTATAGCATCTTTTGTGCTCGCAGACAATACCTATACGACGTTTAGAAACTGGACGGAAAGAAAATCTCCAGAGGAAGATTAATGAGGAGAAAACTTTATTTCTCAATTATGAAATTGCTGAAATTGTTTTCCCCTCGTTGTCGGGACGCGCAACTTTACTCGCCTGGTTACTGAAGCATAAACCCTCGGTAACGTAACGAACACTTCCTGTTCGAGTAACTCATCGTCGTGATATTTAAAGGAAAACTGATTGCTCGGCATCGTGGAGTAATGTTTATAAATACGCTATGCATCGTATCATGCGTCATTCCATGAACTCTAACTTTGCCGGAACTACGTAGGAATGCACGTCACGTTCAAACTTGATTTTCTCGAAAATTAAGCCGAGAATGAAAAAATTGTATTCTATTTTTTCCTCATTTTCTTTATAAAGAATTAATATATTGAAGAAAAAAAAAATGGTACTGTCGAGGGGAACTCGCGAAATGTGAATAAATTCGCGTATCCTCGCAACGAGAAAGCGGCAAGAATTTTTCTGAACACCCAATATTTTGAAGATTTACCGAACTAACATTTGAGCCACGTATAATTCAGAAGACGACACTTTACGTCACATTTCTCGAAGACGTGCACCAAAGTGGCAAACTTAAATTTATATTCAAATTTAGAACATTAAACGAATATCAAACTACAAAACTTAAATTTATATTTATACTACGAAATGAAAGCTGACGCTTCATATTCCGAAGACTGACGAAACACTCCCGGTGTTTAAACTTGAATTAAACTCTCGACTTTAAATTTACATTGAAACGAAAATTCAAATTTACATTCAAATTGCAAGACGCGATGACTTATGAACGACGCTCCTCGCTATATTGCGAAGACTCGCCGAACTTTCCACTTAAAGTGTGAAATTAAATTTCATATTTAAAGTCAGAGGACGAAGCTGACGCTGTTTTGGAAATTTAAAACCGCTAAATATCCCGCGACTAAACGAAGTAGGTGCACGTCGCGGGACACAACTTTTCACTTCGTCCTGCACTCTAAAAATTCCCGACCTAGAGGCTCCCGCGACTCTGACTGCCGGAGAGGTTATGGTTAGCTGCAGCGAAGTGTCTCCGGGACACGTTCGCGTAAAAGCACGCCGTCAATTATCGTCGCGAACGTCGATAGAACGTGTCACACTTGCGTTTTTTGCAGCTGGCACACGTCAGTTCCCTGAATTCGCGGCGCCATTAACGTTCCAGGACGGTTGCCGCTCGTCTTCGGAGCGGCAGCGCGCGATTTCGCAAATGGAATCGAACCGAAACGGTTTGTTCGTTTTTCAACTCTCTAATTGACCGAGTTTCATGTTAAAAGAGGAGCGGAGCAAGGGGCGAACGGGCGAACGAAGCGTTCTAGGTTAGGTTTAGGTTAGGTTTAGGTTAGGGAAAAACACGGAAAGACACGTGTCGCACATAGTGCAAAATTGACGAGATCGAAACGAATTAAAACGCAAAGTTTCTGGCCATATGTAACAAATATAACACGTACCGTTTTACATTGACATTTTGCGCGCAACCGAATGGCCTTGAACGAGTAGCACACATTACGGATTAACGAATTCGTCTTTTCGTCGGTGAATCACGCATTGTGAACCAGCCATTGGTAAACACGTATGCCAAATACGCCGTTTAATTTAACGCGATTGGTGCAATTTTCACGATTTCTCGATTTCGTTTACCTCGACTCGCTGCTAATTAATTAAATACTGCTCGCGCGAATGGGATTAGCGGGGTATAAAATGCGCGCAGTATCACAGCACGAAGGAATTTTTCAAACCACAAAGTGCCCAGGGATAAAAAATTCCTCGTCGTTAAACGAAAATATACGTTTATATCCGCTCGAAAGAGAAGGAAAGAGAAAAGGAAAAAAGGACACGAGTTACTTATCTACGTTTGCGTCCATCGGGACAAATTCTACTTGAAACATTCGTTCGAGTAATGAATACCGGGGAAAATAATCACGCGCGTCTCGCCACCTTCGCGAACAAAAGCAACCTGACACTCGAAGTTCAAACGAAGCTGCAGAAAAATTCCAGCGTGCAAAGTACACTTCAGAGAGGTGACTGAAAGACAGGTTTCCTTCTTCTACGCTCGGAGTAGTGACGGACGAACAATCCACCGCAAAAAAGAAAAAGAAAAGAAAAAGAAGGGAGAGAAGAAAGAATTCTCAGCCCCGTAAATCAGCTTTAGCTCTGGGCGTTGCGCTTTTCTTCGACCTGCGTAGGTACTTTTCTCTCTGCCCCCCCCCTCCCCCTTTCCTTGCCCTATCCGGTGGAAAAGCGATCAAATTAAGTTCTCCGATCGATCCACGGTTTCTCTTCTTACCCTTTGCCTTCCCCATCCTCTCGCTTCCGCTGCGTGCATGCTCCCCCTTTCTCTCTATTCTCCAGCGTATCTCCCCTATTCTCGTTAGAGTTGTGTCCCGTGGCTTCGACCCTCCCGTGCCTCCTCCCTCGGTTTCCGATTACCGTTAAAGTGCAATTCATCCCTCGATTGATCGACTGGTTGCACCGTAATCCGTTTCCATTTTCCTCTTTATCCTTCTTCCCTCGTTCGCGGCCGCCCTCCCCGCAAGCCGAACGGAGCGCCGCTTCTCGCGGTAGGGGTGTAAGGTTAATAACCGCGGTACACCTTCCGACCTTAACCTGCACATTGTGAGCGCACACACGCGAGAAACACCGTAGAACCCACGAAAGAAACGTGACGTCTCGACGCACAGAAATTTCTGGCGGAATATACATTCTTCGGCAGTGTTAGACGTTTATATAGAGCAATAAATTGAGTACTTTGAAAGATGTCTGACTATTTTAAAAGGTAGAATTTAGGTACAGAGTTGTTGTTACTGACCATTCAAACTTAGTAAAATTTATCGCGTTAAAATTAAATTTGAAACGTCTCGATTGCTTCAGGGTGTAAGTTTAATTAAACTTACACCCTGATCGTTTTAAATAATTATTTCCTGTTTCGTTAAAAAATTTATTACAATAAATGTAAAAGTTGTAAGTCTCTCGGCTGTAAGTAATTAAATTTACATCCTGGCCTAATATGAGCTTAGCTGATTACTGTTCTTACGACGATAGTCTAGTCCATACATACATTTTGGTCGATTTCAAAAAGTACGTTGATAAAAAAATCTCAAATACTTGGGCCGCTGAGTGTTCTAAGCAATCAAAATTAGTTTAAAAAAGTTTGTTACGGTAAACCTAGTCTACGTACTTAGTAATAATTCTCCGCATACTTCGATCGAACGTGTCAAAATCCATTAGCACGAAAAACGGAAAACATTTCAATCCCCCGATGTCCCGAGAAATTAAATTTAAGCGCCGGATCAGCGTGAGACGATAGAGCAACTTCGTCCCCCCCCTCTTCGCCCCAAAGTTACCCTTTCGATCCAACGCCCGCGAATTTCACATTCAATTTCCTTCAAACAATCGCCACGAAATAATCGATCGTTCCGTGATCGAGCATCGCAGCGAGGAAGTTTCATCTTCGATTCATCCCGATTTCAATTTGTGGAACGTCATTGTCCGACGATCGTGAAAAAAGAAACAGAAAAGAAAAACGTCCGAGCGCGAGATCGTTTTTCTTGGCGAAATCGAGTTTTCGTTTCTTTCCGTGGGCGAAAGAAGCCGGCGACGTTCGCCGGGAATATGTAGATTCGAGAGAGCTGGCTCGAATTCCCGACGACGCCCCCCAGCCGTTCCCCGTCCTCGATCGCGAATTTTTATTTGCAAAAAAAAAAAAAAAAAGGAGAGAGATGCACCCGCGTCCCGCGTCGAATAATCCATGGAAACATATTTTCCCGGGGCGTATCGCGCAGCTGTGACACGCGTTATGGCCGCGGCTTTCGCGCGACACATTCAACGACGTTTCGTGATATATTGTTCCTCTTTTTGGGTCGGCCAACTTGTCGAAATTAAAGCTGGAGTTTTCGCGGAACCCGAAGCGTGCACCGGGTCGCGGAAGTATTCGAACATTCGTAGATGCGTTTCGTGAATATGTCACGCGAGTTGTTGAAATTTTCCTATCGCTGTAATAAATTATTTATAAGTAAACCGCGGACGCGGTCGTGCATTTTCAGAGTTTGATACTTCAAAAGGCTGCAGTCTGTGTGCAATATGTAAAAAAATGTATGAAATATCCAAAGCAGAGGTACTTGTTACAACATTGGGTGAATAAAGCAGACTTGAATTTCTCTAGCTAAATATAGTCGATCAATTACTCACTCAAGTGCAGTATTCTAGTTCGAATTCAAACTCGAAGGAACGAAATTACATTCATTTTGCTTTTGGGTCAGCCAACTTGTGACAATCAAAAGTACATTTTCAGCTAAAATATAAAAAATACAAAATATGAACCTTTTTTATAAATAAATACAAAGAAAAGAGGTGCCTCTGTTCTTTGGGTTGAAAAATTTTATCAAAATTGAAGATGAATTCTCGACGAAATTCGAACGTTACACGCTAACGAAAACACAAACGCTGCAGTACACCGTCTGAATTTTCATTTACACTCCCTCTTTACAGTCGCGGTCTGTTGCAGATTCGATTAACTTTTTCGAATTTACCTGTTCGCCAACTAAAAACCTCTATTGACTATAGCTGCCTGTTTGTTCGAAACAACAGCTAGAAACTAATCATTCCCTGCGCATATATCAACAATAGTCGACGTTGCGCGAATTCCGGGACCAGGAGAGGGCGAACTGCGCGCCTGTCAGGACGAAATCGGGCCATTAGTAATTTTCCATCATCCAAGAACTTTGATCTTCGATATCCCGGCCATTAAGAAATTCGCGAGATCCTCCTCGAAACTTTGACGCATTTTCATCCGCCGTGTGGCTCTTTCCCCCGATTACCACGTATTCATCGATCATTCATCGCCTCGTTCTTTCCGATTAGTTCTCAACGTGTCGGACGCGGAATATATATATAATTTTCGCGGGTGGCTCTGCGTTAAGTCCGCAGGATCGTTCGTCCGATTAGGAAGCGGGCGACGTCGGTTTCGCAGCGGTCAGCAAAACGGCTCGCTTCCGCTACCCGGCTCTCTGCTTCCGTGTCCAGTTCCGCTTGCAGTTTCCGCTTTTAATAGCCGCTGGCCAGTTGCCCGCAGGAGAACACGAGAGGCGTTGAAGGGTGAAAGGAACAGGTGTTGCACTGGAGAACTACCGACCCTGTCTTCGTTCGCTTCGATGCTAAGCGACGAATATACTTTCACGTTGTTTGATCGAAACGTTTGTACGTTTTCGAAATATACTGCGACGGAAGATACACAAAGACAAAATATAGAGAGATGGAATAAATAAATTTGCAAATTTAAACGACACGGAAGAAGCTTTTCTAAATGAAAATACTTTGAAATTCTCCCCCCCCCCCAAAAAAAAACACGCGATGAATAAACAGAGATACAGTTGGAGGATGCAGATGAGAACGCCCGATATTTGATTGGCAGTCGGAAATTTTACTGACACGAAAATTTCACGCGGAAATTTGCCAAAGAGAAATACAAGACGCAACGGAATACCCAACTGTTATAAATGCGTAAAGAACTTTCGAAATACACTGGAAAATAATACTCAATTGACATTTGAAAACCCAGTCTAATCCCAAAAGGGATCGGGAAAATTCTCCTTCCCGCGGCTGCAGTCAATTCTTCCGTTCGATTTAAAACTGTCGAATGTCAATCATCGATCGCCGCCTGCCACGCCCTTGCTTCTTCGTCAAACGAATCTACGAAGTGAACCCAAACCATTCGCTTCGCACTTTCACGTCGTTTTCACGGCAGGCCGTTCTATTAACAAAACCATTCGATTTGCCATTTGAGAGATTGTCCCGTTTCGTTTCGTTTCAACGAAAATGATCGTTAAAAATGGCAAACCGCGAAATTCGAAATACACGGCAATTTCAATTATTCAGGGTAGAAATTCAACGTTAATCTCGGCGAGGATGATTTATGGTAATTGTTCGCAATTCGATGGAATTGTTATCAAGGGAAAGTAGGAACGCGAGCTCGGAGACGTCTGAACGTCGAACCATCGGAATTATCCGACTAATGAGTTAATTCTTTCGCAAGATGGATTTTAAATGGAATTATTTAAATCGCGGCTTGCGGGCTTCGAGTCTCTCTCGGCGAACGTTTCGAAAGCGTTGCGAAAATACGCTCGTTAATTCGATACCGAATCGATAATAATATCGGTTTGCTTTTCATATCGGCCCGTAATCAGTCAGTTTTCAATTAGCGAAATGAAATCAATCAGCTCGGCAGTGTGCGCGCGCTATTGTCAACGCGGCACGATGAAAAAAGGGGAGGGACACGACCGCGTGGACCGTTACAAATATTTCTCTTTCCACCGCATCGAAGAACACTGCAGTCCCGCGTAAAAAAACATTTGCAATTCAGATGCACTCGCGGCGCTTCGAATCAATTTTGCCGGCCATCCAGCACGTTTCCATACATATTTCATCCGGTATTTCATCGCGTTTCTTAGACGATTCGCACGCACTTCTCGGTTGCTTCGATCCGTCGTAGCGACGGGTTGTGAATTTTATCCAACCTGTACGAATCCAGGAGCGAGCAGTCGATAATGAAAAAAGGAAAAAAGAAATGTCCTCCGGTTCTGCCGCGGGATTCTCGTCAGAATTACAACACGAATCTCATCTCGAAGCTTTAATGCAAGGACTTGTACGTGAAGCGGGGAGAGAGAGTTATCAAACATTTGGTACATTCCCAAGGAAATACACCACCGGCGTGTTCCTCCTCCTCCTCGAGCTACCAGTACGCAAGCAAACAGACTGGCACGCGATACGTGTCCACGATGGCCTTTGGCGACCAGTCTATTGTCGCTTCGTTAACGCCACTGCGCCGCCACTGGAGATGGAATCGAGTCCAATATGTACGAATCCAAGTCAAGTTTGATGTCTATGTTAGCTTCGAATGCCAATCAAACTGTAGAAATATCTCAATAAATATATAGTTGCAGCATGTTCATGCAAGTCGAGTTCAATGCATCTATACAATGTTTCATTATAATTCAGTGCACAAGTTTGGTAACAACATACACTTCTTGGAGTTCCATGTATACATTTTGTGCAAGTTCAATATATACGGTTCGTTGTAATTCAACGTACAAATTCAGTGCATATAGTGCATACGTTTCATCATGTTGAATGTACATATTTTATACAGATTCAATACATGCATGTGTTATTACACATGAACATGAATATATTATACATTCCATCAAGTTCAATGCACATGTTTCACAGAGGTCAATATACATATTTTATTATAATTCAGTGTTCAAGTACATAATACATATAATGCATTCAAGTTCAATGTATATAATACATACGTTTCATAAAGTTCAGTCATGCACATGTATAATTCAACACATTTCATTGTAATTCAGTATATAAGTTCAATGTAATACATACGTTTCATAAAGTTCAGTCATGTACATGTATAATTCAACATATTTCATTGTAATTCAGTGTACATAGTGTGTACATTTTATCAAGTTCAATGTTCATATTTCATTGTAATTCAGTACATAAGTTCAATGTAATACATACGTTTCATAAAGTTCAGTCATGTACATGTATAATTCAACACATTTCATTGTAATTCAATGTACAAGTTCAGTGTACATAGTGTATACGTTTCATCAAGTTCAATGTATACATTCTATATAATTCAATGTACAAATTTAGCGCATATGACATTTTTTTTCACTGAGTTCAATATATACAATCAATGTATAATACATATTTCATTCTAGTTCAATGTACAAGTTGAACATGTACATTTCATCAAGATCAGTATACATATTACATTCAACGTAGAATGCATATAATACATTTTATCAAATTCAATGCACGTATGTACGAGTGAAGCTTGTTATCAAAGTTTCGTTTCACGTATCTCAAACACTACTCGGAAGCAAAAATGTTCCAACGTTTGTACGTTTGCAAGCTCTTTTCGAACCCTCAATCTCAACAAGCATTTGAATTTTAAAAATCAGAATTCTATCGAGCGATCCCCTGTCCTTCTCGCTGGGGAGCCCAAAGATCGGGTATCAAAGTAACGCCGCTTGCATTGTACGTTCCTTTGAAACGAGATTTGTTCCTTTCTGGTTCACAGCGCCACGGCAATTTTTGCTATCGGAGGAATTTTTTACGCGCCACGCGTTTATACAAGCGTGTAACTATTTTCTATGTACTAAATGTCGCAAGCTTAGTCGAGTGAAGACTTGGAATCCAACTTGCGAAGGGCTGGATTCCTAGCTGAGACTACCGGCACAATGTGGGTCGGTGGGGATCGTAATCGTCGCGGTGAAACGGAAAGAGGAACGAGAAAGAGGTAAGAAGGCCTCACGGTATTTGCGGAACACGCAGCGACAGCAAGGGGGGCTGGCTGGCAGAAAAGGACGACGCGCGGCGGAGGATGACGCAACCACAATGTCCGGCAGCACGGTGCAGCCAGCACAAAGAGACTCGATGAGCGAGAAAGGCAACGGCACGCTCTATCCGCTTGTCTTTGTGCATAACGAGGAAAGGAGTCCTCCAAAGCGAACGTGACGAAGGGTTTCCCTTGGTGGATGAGCGTGGAAAATGCTGCAGCCGTGACACGGCGAAGGAGGGGGGATGTTGCAGCCAGGGAAAATGAAGTCGAAGCGGCTGTCGTTGAGTGGCGCGCCGAGTCGAAAATGGAACGGCTGCCTGCACTGAGAATTTCTAATGAATATTATCCGACCGGGTTGCTCAACTTGCCGTGCGATTAAGTCTGTTTGAGAGCCGCTGTCTTTTGCGGCCTCGGACACGGAAAGCGTAATTATCCGCCGCTTCGGTCTTTGACGAATATTTCAGAAGCTCGATCTCGATCGAGAGATCGGCACAACCTCGATGCTACACTGCGAATTCTCCACGATCCTTCCGAGGATCGTGGAAGACCGGTCGAGGAAATTATCGTAACTCGAAAATGAGAGTACACGTTTGTAAATAGAGGATAGAAATTCAATTTTAATGACAGGAATGATCAAGCTCGTTGTGTGTTTGAAGACATCGTTTAATATGGAAAGAACGAGAAAATATCACGTACTTCGGAGACTCGCAGAGGAAAGGATTCGAATAATCCCACACCGTGGTGGGATTATTCAGTAATAGTCAGCGAGCATGAACGTAACAACTCGCGAAAGTAAATTTATACACGCTACTGTATGACAATTACGTGCCGAGAGCATCGACTGAGTTGGCCGAGAACGAAATTTTCCTTTGTCAGGTAAAAGTTACGTCCTGGCAGAGAACCGTAGCTGTCGAGTTGCCGATGTAACGTGCGCATTTCGTTGCTCTTCATAATCGTTTCCAAATGTTTTCATATCGTCGTCTAACAATTTTTCGAATTTACCCAGGTCTAGACAACTGTTCCAATATTTATACGAACCGGCGTAGAACTCGACGTAACCGTGGAAATTTCTGGACGAAAGGAACCACAATCCTTTTGTACGGCCAACTAATTGGACAGCTAAGCGGACTCTGTGTATCTTTCACGGACTTCCACGTGAAAGGGCTTTGAGCGTTCGTTCTGTCGCGTGAAAATTCCAACGGAATTCGAATTATGCTGCTTTCACGTGCAGGCAACGCTGACAGTTGACGGGGCGTGATCCGGCGCGCGGATTACAGCGGATAACGGTCCTTTCATTAAAAATCGTAGAGACGTAAATCACTTTGAAGTATTCCCGGCCTCCCTCTCGTTCGCCGCGAGACGACATCGAGCCCGAATGACCCCATTATTTATAACGAAAATCGGTTAATCCAGCTCTGCCATTTCTCTCGACTTTCCATTACTTCTCTGTCGCTCTTCCTTCCTCCCCCCGGCAGCCCCGTGCTGCGCCCCTGTTTCAACTAACATCGTTCGGTGGATGTAACTCCCGCGGAATCCGTCCCGTTGCCTTTGCGCTACTCCATCGGCCAGAAAATAGCCCGAACTCGGTCACGGATATACTACGCCGTCGAGGTACTTAAAACGAGAAAATGGCCGATGAATCCAGCGAAATCTGACGTGCACTTCGTCGAATGATTTTCCCGTTTTCCCTCGATCCCGGGGGGAATATCCGGCACGATAAATCAGCAGGGAAACGCTTCGAGTAACAATATCGGTCCGGAAAGAGAGAGAGAGAGAGAGAGAGAAAGAGAGAGAGAGAATGCGAGACGAAAAAAAGAGAATCAATGGCGGGGAATGGCCCGCTTAACAAGCCGAACAAAGTCGATTAAACGTCACCCCGGATGAGCAACTCCGGGGAAGAAAGCCGAGGGAAGGTGGAAGTCGTCCAGGGTGGCAAACTGCGAGCTCGCGGGCGTGGAAATTTCGTTTGGCCAGCTTTTAAAGTTACAGTCTCGCGGCCATGACGGACCGCGGGTTATTAAACCGGTCTTCTTCCAGACCTCCTGTTCGCCGGCTCCTCTCCCCGTGGCGAACGTCAACTCGAAATTAAAAGTTACCCGTTCGAGGAAACTTTCGCCAAGCCATTTATGAAAGCAGCTCTCCCGCGGGAGTAGCCGCGGCGGACGGGTCAAACGAGACCGGGCTACTGAAAGTCAGCGAGGTCAAACACCAGGTCCCTCCGTCTCTCTCGTTGCCCTCTGACCGATGTTCATCGAATTCTGATCAAGCTGTGGAACGTGATCGAAAATAAGGCACCGCCAGAGCCACGGTTAATCAGTGGTTCTGTGGATAAATTGTTATTATCGGCGACCGTTTAGAGTATGTAGTAAACGAGTATTTGGATGCTCGTTTCTCTTTGGAAGAGATGCAATTTAGTTAAAAAATTGCAGACAAAAGATTCCATCTTGGTTCGATTTTTTTATGATCGTTCTGAATGGAATATAATTGGTCACGCGATATAAAGCGACGAAAATCTGTGAGAATGCTCACATTCGGATTAACTTTCCAAGCCTGTAGCTCGGAAGCTGTTCATCTTCGAGCTGTTTTATTTCCAAAGCCAGGTGAGGAAGATTTTCTTTTTTTATTTAAAAACTCGACGCTAGTGATACACTGATGAATTGCGTGATTATTTGCGAGGCATTTTGTTAGGTTTTCTCTTTAAATAATTTGAATTCACAGATTGATACAACTTTTTAACATTCAGCACTTGGATTATCACGTAGACATATTTTATAATACACATTACAATAATATACTAATACAATAGTCTGTTTTATGTATGTGTTGCATTTAATTATATTATATCGTGTAATTTACATTGTAATATTTAAATTACTGTACATAATTTACATTTATCGCGCTATTATACAAACTAATAGCACTTGTTTCAACATTTCCGAAGGTGAACACATACGCATTGCCATAAATCTGCCTAAATGTTCAAAAATTAACCAACAATTTCAATTTGATGAAACTCATCAACCAGTTGATCACATCAGAGTATTATTCTTTAACGACAGAAACTTGCGACAGCCTCGTCGTTCGAGAAGTTGGACAAAAGCGACACAGGCCCATTAAGCGTTAATCTCGCTCGTCACTGTTGCTTCCAGGTGATTACAAACTTTTAAAGTGACGCGCTTTTGGGGTACCAGGGGAAATATTGAGTTTTATGGTATACACCCTGAACTACTTGTAAATTGCTGCCCACCCACGTGCCTCGCGCTCTCGTCGTCGGCGCAAATTTTAAACTTTCCTACGATCGAGTGACACTTCGCGTCGCTACGTTACACGAAAGAGTAGGATCTGCTTCCGCAACTTTGCCAGTTTAACGACGCTGATACAAAATGAACATTTTTTTATTTCCCAACTACTCTCGGTTAAGAAGTAACTAGGCTCGGCAACGCAATATAATAACGATAACGTACGTACATGCGTGCACGTATCACGCCGGGCTGCGTTTCTCCGCGAAGTAACGACCTTCGTGCCTGAAGCTCGTAACGGAATTAAAATGAAGAACGAACGAAGATATAAAACAAAAAGAAAAAGGAAAGTAGACACGTCGATAAAGTTTCTGCTCCTCCGTCTTTTCCCAGCCCGATGGTTTCGTTCTGAAAAACTACGTTTTTGGAATCTCATACCCTGCTCGTACCCCTACTCGTACCTCTATTTAAAACTAGCGTGTGTAATTAAAAAGTAGAAATCTAGCAACATGTGTTTAGAAGTTTACAGTTCAGCTTTGCCATATATCCGGAGAAAAAGAGAACAAGCCAGATTTGTGATGATAGACCTGTTCCAATCCCATTTACTCACACTTTACTCTCTTCGTAAGTTATTACTTATGTCTTTATAAACAAGTGTGATATCGCAGATTTGGAACGAATCAATCAATCGCCAAAGTGATACGCGAACGATGAAATTGAATTTCGTTATAGAAGGAACACGAAATGTTGCAGATAGTTTGTTAGAAATTGCGACATTGGAGATCGATCAGAGGATCGAAATTGGTGAAAATGCCTCTTTTTGCGCGGCTTGCTTATTCATGGAGCCGCGTTGGTTTCTACTCGCGGGAGAAAGTACATAAATCGTTACATGAATAATTCCACGTTTCACGCGGTACGTTCACGGATGTCAACGTTGGCTGGCTTCCTGACAGTGGCCGGGCCGAGCTAGGCCCGCAGCGAAGAGAGCTATTCATTAAACATTGCATATGAAGGGACGTTGTACCTTGGCCAGGCCACGGATACGCGAAAACACGTTGCACGTCCTTACACGACCTGGATGGAGGATCCCGCTGGCCGACATCACTTTCGTAATTATGCGCATCCATATGCACGGTAGCGGCGGTCGCCGGTACATCGCGGCCACCGTGTTGCATGCACAGACGCGTAAGGAAACACGCCGTTCGCGTGACCCCGTCCACCGACGTCCCTTCCACATTCGAGACGTCAATCGAGACACGCGATATCCTGGTACTCCCTTCCCGGAACGCGTCGCGCAACGGGATTGAAATCGATCTACCATCGCGAAAATTAGAGCCGTCTTTGTTTAAGGGCCTCGGTTTACGACGCCAATTCGGGCAATTGCCGCTCCCGTCAGACCGATTGCCTGTTTCGCTCGAAAGTCTCAGGGCACCCCTCCGGTTTTTGAAGCATTTTACCTCACGGAGGTAAATAAAAGGTAAAAGAAAAATAAATTAGCAAACTACCGCAGTGTGAAAAGTTGCGTTTCTATTTCCGTTGTGGTGAGATTTCCTCGATATTTATTTTACAAGGGACGTCTTTTTGTAATTTTCTGATAATTGTAACAAACGTGTTGTGTGACGTTGGTGTTGTGAATTTGGTATTGTACGATATAACATAATAGCGTAATATCTGAACGGATTCCTAGAGCGAAAGTTGCATAACGACGCAAGAAGAAAGAATTTCGAAAGAAGAAAATTTCTAGAGACAGTCTCCAGAAATTGAGAAATTAAGAAATCACAGAGAATATTATTTCTCCACGGGTTAAAACTGTGTGTGTCGTTAACTCTTGTATGTTGTACTTGTTCTAGCAAATCCGTACGTTGATGATTGCTTTAAATTTTTAAACGTCACAGATATCGCAAAATGTTAAATACCGTTTGAACGATTATTTCCAATGCTGCATCATTTTATACGAAGCGATGATGCTTCGTAAATAAAAATTACTGGCAGATGATACAAAAAAAAAAGTTAAAACAACTTACTCGATGTTGATAATGATAGTGATAAAGTAAGTGATAACAGATTCAAGGGGTGAATGTTTCATAGTCATATCACACTAAAAAAAATACTAGATATAAAAATGAATGAAATCTCTAAAAATTTTGTCAAGGACTAGACACTAATTTGCTAAACGCTTTAAAATCTTGCACGTTTATTTTGTTAAGAACAATTGAACTGACAATGAGAAGTATCAAATTATCAGTGTAAACGCGAGTACTACAGTTCGAAACACGACGCAGATGCATATACATATTTCTTGTGAAATCGTATTTAGTATCCATAAGGGAAGATGGCTCGTCAAAGTTAATGTCTCGCAAACTACCGTGTAAGTTCTGCCTGGAAACTACCACAATGTAACGTGTACATAGTGCCTTTGCATCGACCTATGTGCACTTCAAGGAACTGTTGCGAATTTCCCCTCCCCCGCAACTTCGTTCGCATCGCCGTCTGCAACGTGAGATTTTTCCACGGGACGGCTCGTAAGTAAAATTACACCGGCGTCGAAATTTCACGCGCAGTTTCGATCCCGACGCTTCCAAATTACCAAACGATTATCAAACAGAGAGCGAGAGAGAGAGAGAAGTGGTTACCCATACGTTGGCTAACTCGATTGAAACTGTCGATGAATTTTCGACGAGCGATCATCCGCCGCTGGAAACAAAGCGTCTTTCCACGTCAGCGCGAACGAACAGCGCTGGATAACTTGTTGCCCTTTAATTGACAGCGCGGCGCGCACGTTAATGACGAAATTACTCGTTACGCGCAACTTAAATGAGAGCGTTGATATTCAATGAGGCCGATGCGTTATTATGTTATTACGTTTTGCCGTGCGTTCCGCTTCGTTTCAGTTCCGCCGATTATCGCGTTCGAATTCCAGCCGCGTTGATTCGTGGAACGCGCGATCGATTTTCGTACGATTCGCGTAAAGAAGGAAAAACTGCACGACTTGTACAACTGACTAGGAAATGAAAACTATTTCGCCATAAAATTTCATTGACACGCCCCCTCGCGAATCACGTGACCCGAATCAACCAATCGCTAATTTTCGTTGCATCAGCGTTGCACCCGAAGAGGCCCGATTTTCTGGGTTACCCCCGCTAAAATCACTTTCGGTGATAGAAAAGGAAGAAAGAGAGAGAGAGAGAGGGGTGAGACGAAGTTTCGTTGGCCGTTGGCGTGGCCATTTCTTCGCACGACTGCTGTTTATCGACGGTCATCTCGCGACGACTACGACCTCCATAACAATATCCGCGGCCAATGATCAGACGAATGTAGCCATTTGCATAAAAAGCAAGCTCGTAGAACGAGATTAGAGCGTTATCCGCCGCGAAGCTGAAGTGGCTCGTTGGAATTTCCCCTTGGCGGGGCCGCTGGCAATAGGCCACCGCGCCTGTTTCTTTTTTTCGCGTCGCCGGAACGGCAAGCCTCCTTTTCTTTTCCCTTTCTTTCTTTCGCTCTTCGCGAACGTCCCTTCCTAATTCGAGCTCTAGCTCGGCCTCTAGTCGGCTAGCTGGCTGCGTGCACTCAAGCCTGCCAAGGTTTACGAGCCTGCCAAGGTATACAAAATAAAGCGACGTCTCGCAAACAACCGTTCTGGGACACAAGTGGCTCTGGTTTTTTCTTTCCTCGCTGGCAAGCTGTTGCGTCAGTTCCGATACACCGGTTACGTCTGCGATTGAAAGGACGATTCCTTCCTATCTGTCTTCTCCTCCCCCCAGAGTTTTTCACAGCTCCGCTCGAACGCCGCTAAAACCAGGAATAATGTCGGCGTAATTGGCGCCACTCGCAACGAATAATCTCGCATCGTGTCCAAACATTCTTATCACGATTTAGCTACGATTACTTTGCCCCGGCTTACCCGTCCACCAGGTCAACGTCGAGCATGCAACCGCACCTACTTTCCAGTCTGATCACGAACGACCGTATCCGACTCTACGCCGAACTCTCGAGGACTGTCTCGGGTACAACTGGGCAACCCGAGCAAACACAATCTTGGGAGACGTTAACCGTGCTCGATACACACGATCTAATCTCGCGTCGTCGTTTCGTCGTAACCGTGGCGCTGTCCCAACGACGGAAAAATGCAACCGGCCGGTGCACGGAAGCGTGAAACGAAATCCCCCCGTGACCTTTTCGTCGCGAATATTTGCCGCGCGGGAAGAAATCGGCAACAGTCGTTAAGAACGTTAGGTACGAAACGTAGATATTTTTCTGCGAGTTTCGGTGAAAATGTAGTGACAGTTTGAAGCAAAACCATCTCGACACTAGAATTGCCAGAGTGGCGAAAATTAATCAACCGATTAATTAACAGATTTCTAAAGATTTAGGTCGACATTTTGTTAACGTTTCATTTTTCTTTGCGAACGTGTCCATTTTATATTTACATTTCGGCTACAATTATTGGCCGAAATCCTGTGATTTAGGTTTTACACTTTTGACTGTAATGTGAACTGTTCCCCGTGTTCAAGTTTTACACACATTACTCGTCAATGTTCCTGTCGCCAACTGCTTCGTGTCAAATTCCACGAACGCCGCTTATTACACACTACGAACGAACCGTTTCTCGAACAGTGGTAAGAAACGACAAACGTCTTACGTGTTAAAAGAATATTCATGAATAAAGAAAGAAAAAAAAGAAAAAAAGAAAAGGGTTGCAACGATTAATCAGTCCAACGTTAAAGTGGCTTAAGAAACCCTGTTCCGGTGCACGGGGAGTCGGGTGGGTGGGCAAGTAGTTACCAAACCGCCTATCAGGCCGAGGACCCACAGGTTGGCGTGACTCGGCGTCTTTGACCGACGTTTCCGCATGAATACGTGCGCGGAACTCGGCCGTCGGCGTGCTGCACGCGCGTGCAGCGACCGCGAGCGAGTGTGCACACTCCAGCCGACGTTATCCACCCTCGCTATTTATAGGGGATGAACGGCCAGCAAAATATAAATAGAGAAAATTGCTGGTACGTTCGGACGGGCGGGTTCGGGATCGAGCCGCGGCTTTTTGCTAACATCGATCGCGATATCTCGACCGCGATACCAAAACGAGGAGGGGGAAGAGGGCGGGGATGAATATCGGTAATCACGAAGGCACACAAAATAGATAATTGTTCGTCGTTACGAATTTCTATCGGGCGATACTCGGCTGTTTTCGTTTCTAGTTAACCGAGTTGATAGTTCCTCCGACGATAAACGCCATTACGCGCGTGTTAGCCCGTTTTAATTAATTCGGCTTGCTAGCTTTTGGCAGCTATTTAACGCACGATATCCCGGTAATTGCGAACGATTGTTCGATTATTAATTATTGACGCGTTGCACGGATAGGACGAAAATAATAATCGGGCGACCCTTTGATTCCGCCGAGTGCTTAGTTCGCATAATTTTCATCTGGGCCGTCGGAATCGACAATTAGAAGAAAATTCATATTCGCCGGCACGTTCGCGCAAATTGATACACTTCCTGGCAGTCCGGTTTTACTCCGAATATATCGAAACGCTTTGTAAATTCGACACGCGGAGAAGGCGTGACGCGGAAAGTCAGTTTGAACGCTTACCAGAGAAAATTTCTGCGTGTACAGGTTGCGCGAAATTTTGATACACCGCGTGATTACGGATTAAGTATAAACGTTACGGATTTTGTGTACATTTTGTAAGAAAAATTGATACGAGAACGAATTGGACGAGGGTTGAGACATCCATCTAGAAATGCAGAGATTTAAAAACTGCATGACTCGTACCCCAGTGCGATTCGTCTCACTGAAGGGTCCAGAAGCAACTATTCTGACTAGAAAATGAAGAATTGTTTGCCATAAAATTTTACACGCAAACATTTGAATCGATAGAAAACAAATTACAGGCGCGATCGCTCGGTACCAGACAACGCCACTCCTACTCGGAGTCTAATCCACGCCCCCTCGCGAATCACGTGACTCAAATCAACCAATCGCTAATTTTCGTTGCATCAGCGTTATTGCAGATATGTTAACTGTTTAGAATCTCTGCGAAATCGTAAATTTCGAGAGAACGAAAGTATCGTGAAGAAAGATCGTACAATTCACTTGGCTTCCTGTTAAAGTGCAAAGTTTGTACTTTGACAGCCCTAAGTTTACGTTTTTTACATCACGCGACGGGTGGAATAATTGAAACTTTCAGTCTCAAAACCTGTCAAAATTCAAACGCCTCTGGAAAGAGTGAAAAAAATTTCCTTTTTTCAATCCACCGTGATCGCGAAAATCAAAGTCTTTTCTCTCAAAACGAATTTTAATTTCTCGATACTTTGTCATTTTCAAGCAAACGTCGTCGCAAAATTTAGAAACGATATTTCATCGACGTTTCATCGGGACTGGAAACTGGATCGCGGAGCAACTGCGAAGATTGATAGGTTGTCGGCTGGCGAGTAATTAGAAGGGCGGAACAACTGCACGGAGCGATGTTTTCTCGCGCGGCGCACGAGTGTTGCAAGGAAAATGGAAAGGTGGCTGCGCGCAATATATTTTAGCCAGCGCCGTGTAAAAAAAGCGCGGTTGTTTTGCTTCGATCGACACGGGCGTACGAAGAGAATGGTTTCTGATATTTACAGCGCCCGGGAAATGCGTGAATCGTTTTTACAAATTTGCTTCTCTACTCGTAGCCATTAAAATTCTGCGCTCGCCACAAAATCCAGTGTAATTCCACGTGTGACTGAAGCATCTCTCTCTCTCTCTCTCTCTCTCTCTATATCTCTTCGAGATCTATCCTCTTTAAACGCGAGCGTCTCTCCCGTTCGGTACCGCTGCTTGAAGGAGCCCCACGTCAGTCCACGTTGTCTCGCCTTTCGTTTCGTGAAAAATCGAATCTCACCAAAAATAATCTGGAACCTCTCCAACGGGAGCGAGGGTTTGAAACATATTACATCACGAGGAACGTCTGTCGAAATTCTATCAAAGTTGGAGAAATTCATTTATCGCGGCTCGACTCGCAGACGATATCATCGAGTGGCCGATACGTTGGAGAAGCCGTTGGAGAATCGATTCGAGAACAGGTAAACACTTGGCACGCGTTGCCTCCTCGCAGGCTTTATTTTCGCGTGAAAAGTAAAAGGGAAGCTGTGAAAGGGAGGAAGACTCGCGGAAACCCTCGACACTCGGCGAGATGCACGATCGTTTCCGGGAAACTTATCGGAAACTCTCGCGGCGTACTCGCGGTGAACTTGATTCGCTAATTATTCATACTGGAGAAACTTTCGATCTTCGCGAGATAGGTGGTCTATTTCCACAACGGGAGAAAGTACCGTCGGCAAATTGCGAATTTTCAGATGTTTCGAAAACCAAATTCTTCTTTTCTTCTTCTTCTACTCGAGGAGTCTAGCCCACGCCCCCTCGCGAATCACGTGACCCAAATCAACCAATCGCTAATTTTCGTTGCATCAGCGTTGCACCTGAAGAGGCCCGAACCCCTTTCCGGGTTACCCCCGCTAAAATCACTTCCCGTGATAAAGGAAAGAAAAAACTGAAGAAAGCTTTGAAATTGCCAAGAGCTTCTCGTAATTTGCTATTTTGGAATTTTCCAAAGTCTCTTTGAGATTTCACTGGTTATTCTTCGGCTATCTTCGTTCCTCGTTCCACTTTATGGGAGTAATTACGACGAATCGCCACGTAATTAGCGGGGCGAACGGCCTTGACCTCGTCTCCGATTCTTCGCGGCTTCCGCTTTTATTGTTCTTCTGCTTGCGTTTCGCTACCTGCTCTCGGGCAACCTCGACCAGGAAAATTGAATTGAATTGTTTTTCTTGGGCAACTGCTTGGATAGCAAAGCTCGCGCTTTCGTCGAGAGCACGATGCTCCCCACGGAGGCTCCCTGAATTCGACGAATATTCCGGTGATTACGCTGAAACATCTCGACGAAAAAGCCAGCTCGAGAGACGATGTTTTCAAAGTACGAATATGAATATTTCTTTCTTTTTTTCTTTTTTGTACGTCACAGCTAAATAACAATGAAACAGATTAGATAGATAAAGTGATGTAGCTTTCGTTCGTCATTTTTATCTTTAATTTGTTGTTTTTAAATCCTGCATGCTCGCATGGCGAACCCGATTGTCGATTAATAGTAATTTCATAAGAACGGAACTACAGTCCAGAGGAGCGTGTTCATCGTCCGGAAATTTCATCAACTTCCAGTACAGTGATTTCAACTGCTGTTAGACAATCAACAGATACCAACTTCCGAGACGATTCACTTGTTTCTTGCAGCGGGATTATCGTATTCTGGGGGGAAGAAAATGAAGTTGGCAAGAGTTTTGGCGTCACTTCGTCTTGGCTTCGCTTAATCTCCGGATCATGAAATTTTAGATCCCCATCCGGCGACATTTTTACTCTATTTGTCACGTAATTGTCTCTCCTTTCTTCGGTTTTCTCTCGCTTGGCTTCGAGTAAATCAACGATTTCTTGACAATGTCGCAATCATGCTTTTCGTGACGTTTCCTCCATCGGAACGTATCACGGCCCGTATCTAGGACGTCGCAAAGTATATAGGATCGATCAAATTGATTCTAAAGATCAAAAGTTCATTGATAAAAATGAAATAGAGATGAAAAGGTTCATTTATATATAATTTATATATAATTCATCTGATTCGCGCTTCATATTTTTAATCTAACGTAGGCAAAAGTCCTATGAATCGTTTATCGATATTCTAGACGTAAAATATTGTATTTTTAAAGATTTAAATGGTTTTTCATCAAATACACAAATATAAATAAAAGCTCGTGTGTTTTATTATATTTTACAATTTTTCTATTTTTTTTTTCTTTTTTTTTTTTTTTTTTTTTTTTTGTCACTTTAATATCTCTGATGAAAATTCTACGCTTTACTTCTGGCGTTAATAGAGTGGTGCGAGAGAAAATCGTTTTGAGAGAAAATCGAGAGATCGAAAAATATGCGTACACTTTAACAACTTTGAACTTTCTATTCGCAAACAATCTGTAATTTAAATCTTCAAATGTTCCTTTGCTCCAAATTAATTAAAATCTCGTTGCTAGATGGAACGATATCAGCGCGAACGTGTATTCAACAATGTCTCAAAACGAAAAGAAAAGAACGAAAGGAAAACAAGAGAAACAAAAGAAAACAGACGAAAACTTCCATCACTCTCGAAATAAATGATCCGTACATCTCATACCGCGCACACTTGTTTCGACTCGTTTATCTCAGCTCTCGTACATTTTGTCATACTCCGTACACTTTCGAGAGTATAATAAAGCAACGTATGCTCGCGAGAGTCTCGCAAGTTGCAAGAGCGCAAACATTTCGACATCACAAATATCCCGAGATGTTTTAATAATGAACAGCGTTCGAGAAAAGATGTCGGTCGATATTTACGAAGGAGGAACCGTAACACAGAAGTTTGTCCTCCGGTTGGCCGTGATTCGTCAATTTTTCAGATATCACGCGGTGACGAGCGCTGTCACGGAGAGTGAAGATTAAGACGCGAAAAGAAAGCCTTAGCCCGGGTCAGACGAGTCTTTTCTTAGGTCAGATGACGGGATAACAAGAATGGATGTAGGTTGGCCAGCAGTGAGATCTAATCCTCGATGATATGCTGGCCGTCGAGCAGTTTATATTTTCCAATCTCTTTCCCTTCCCACTCTCTCTCTCTCTCTCTCTCTCTCTCTTTGTACAAGGCGTTATTTCGACCGAACGTGTAACTGCTGGGCGCCATTAGTTCGCCCGTTCGCTGGCACAATGCAAGACAAATATTTGGCGTCCAGTCGTTGTCAAAAATTTACGATGCGAATTAGAACGTCGCTTTATCTCTCCCGGGCGGTGTAAGAAGCGTCTTCTTGTAATTTTGCTCGAGAACAGATGGCCGACGCTTTTTTCCCCTTTTGTCTAGTTTCATTAACGATTTTGCCCGTGGACAACGGGTTACACTGTTAAAAATTATTCTGTTCTCCCTCCCGGTAATACACGACGATTAATCTCGTCGCAAGAGCTCTCTTAATTATTTCCATAATTATGTCAGTGACGTTATCACTCTCGGAGATTCGAGAAGAAGTTACGAAGCAACTGCAACGTCTGGGTAAAAAAATTTGAGCAGTTTGCTTTGTTACAATCAGCGTCAAATACAAATTAAGTGTATTTTTACAATAACCTTATCGACGGGGTCTTGTTTGATAGAAAAGATAATCCACATTTTTTTGAAAATGCCCTAATTTGAAAAAAGATAATCTTTTGCTCGAAACTAATAAAAATAAAAATTGTTATCTAAATTTCGCAGAAATGAAACGTAGTTGTCTGTATAAAATTATAAATTTAATATTTAATAGAGAAACAATTTTCTATGTTTAATGGGACATATTATGCGCACATTCGTTTGACCCCAAACGGCTAAAGTGTTAACGTAAATGCCATTACTGTCTATTAATAATTGACGTAAAATTTTCAAAAAACTATAATCAGCGCTCTACCTGACTTCTGTATTAATATTTTAAATTAAACTACGCTACTAATAGCCAGCTTCAGCGTAGCTATTAGTTCTACCAGCAGCTATATTAAAGCCTCGCTGGCTCCAACGATCGCCGAGCCGTGTTCTTACCAAACGTAAACCATCTGTGCAGTACAACGTCTAGGCAGCGTAATTAATAACAATAGCCCGTCGCGATAACATCGTAAATAACAACATAATCCGTCCTAAGCAACAATCGAAGCTGATTGGCTGCAGCCAGCTTTCAATTTTCCCGTGGAAAGATGGCGGAGAAGCAATCTCGCTCCTGCCGCTTCAACATTCACCGCGTCAATCATTTTTTGGGGAAAAAAAAAGAAAACGTCGGACTGTCAACTGAACTACAATTTCTCAACCCATTTAAATTCGATGGCTGTGTTACATTAATTTTTAATGCAAATAGACTTTTCTCTTTACTTCCGAGTGTGAGGTAGTGCCTTTATTCCTTCTAGGGATCTCGCAGTTTGTAGAAGAAGGGTACTCTCTCTCTTTGTGTCTGTTTTATGTTTCCTCTTCCACGTGAATTTTCTTTACAACCACTAAAGTGAGTCGTGCTTACCTGGAATTACGTGATTCCACAAAGTTAATAGAAATTTCTCGAACAATTACAAATAGCAACTCGCGCAGAGATGAATAATCCGTCTGGCCCGTAACGCGCCGATTCTACTGTGGTCCGTAATGGCTCGCGCGGAGCCTCGCGCAGTGGAATCGGTCGGTAGCTGATCAGCCGGCCTATTCAAGCAAACTCCTAATTTGTCCGTGGAACGCCGGAAAATTTGTTTAACGTGTCGCAGACTCTCATACAGTTGATAACTGTAAATCGTACCGATCGCAACACGATTGTTGCGTAATTTGCTCGCGCTCGTTTCATCTGATCGAACAAACGTACACGCGGGGCTTCTTGCGTCGGCGTTGAAATTTGCATTTAAACGTCGTGTTTTAAAGCGCCGGTAACTGCCTTGAAACCGAAACGCAATCGTTTCGGAATGTTTGCACGGGCCGGAGCAATTGGTTCGAAAATGACAGACCAGAACGAATGGCGCGGCCCTTGTATTTTAATGGCTTCCATTTCGCGCTCGATTTCCGTTTGATTTATCGCAACGCGTTTGCGGCCGCTTCGATGCGTATATATATATACATATAAAGTTTTTTTTTTTTTTTTTTTTGGTTAAATTATAGAGTTTTCTCCAAGTCTGTTATACGGAAATATCGTCGCAACGCGAATCGCCGGGATGAACGAACTCGGTTGTCATCACTTAGACCGAGACGCTCCCTCGGAAAATCCTCTATCCACTTGAAACCAGAGAAAATCCAGCTTCTCCCAAGAATTACATCTTCCCGTCATTACCGCGTGTTTGACGTCTTCGAGGACCGTCGTCTTCAGCGTACGTCTTTCAACGTTGCCGAAGCTGCGAGTTCTCGCCTAAAGTAGACTTCGTTTCCTGGTAAACCGCCTCTCCCAAGTCCTTTCAAGGATCGTAATTTCATAGAGAGGACGAAAGAGAGAGAGAGAGAGAGAGAGAGAGACTTGTTCGTCCGGCTATAGTGCCGACCGGCGGATTCGTTATTTAATCGCGACTTCTGGCTGCGCGTTCGCTCGCCGTATATACGGAATATCATTACGTTTAATGCATTTCGTTTATCTCCCCTTAATTTCCCCGAGAGCGTACCGTTGAATCGAGACTCTCGCCTCGTCTACAACGCTCCTCCTCCTTGCAAACGTTTAACCTCCGCCAGCGTTGTCGGTGAAAAGAGGGCAAACAGAAAATTTAATTACTTCGTTGCCTCGTTCGGAGCGAAAGGTCGCGGGTGAATACTCGCCCGTGTACGTACAACGCCCGCCTGTTCGAGAAATCGAATGTATAAGAAGCTTCGTCGCGTTCTGGTGAATTACTTTCGAGGAACCGAGCGCGCACGAACGGCGTGGAAATGCTGGTTTGCTCGTGGGCGAGAGTGACGAGAATGGAAAAGTGAACGATCGGGGAAACGTATGGGGTGGATTTGAATGGAAAATTTGGGTTCGTCATTACGCGAGATTGTGCGTAGATATTCACTATGTACAATTTTTCTGACTTTTGAAAAATTCTCGACATTGAACTGTTTCTACAATTTCGTAGAAAGAAGTCACAAAACAGTCGACTTCAGCTCGACATTTTCAAACGTCTTTCAAAGGTCTTTACTTTCGCAATCTCGTTAACCGTCACAGGATGGAAAAATATACTCTTTTTGTTGTAGCAATTTTAAATTGGTCCGGGCCGTGATCTTCAAAATCAAAATCATCTCTTAAAACTTTCGATGAAATTGAAAAAGAATCGTACATCAAGTGACTCTGTTCGTGAAAATGACGATGGATCGATTGTTACATCACGATTTTGTACGACACAAAGTTGCAATAATTTAAATATGGATATTAAAAGATCACGTTCGTTCATTACACGCGAGATAAAAACCTTTGGTAAATATGAACGAGAAAGGGCGCATCTGTAGCCGAACGTTTCGACAAAACGCAATGGAGAACCGTGACGAAACGAATTTACACGACGCGGCAGCGCGGCGGATTCGCTGACAATTAATCAATCGTCCCCGCGGAACGAGTTTGTCGTGCCCGTTGGGATATCAGAAATTTTTAATCCGCCGACCCCCGCGTCGCCATTAATGTCACGCTCCTCGAGATTAATTGCACTTATCAAGCTGTCCCAGTTTCTGAAAGAAAGCTTCTCCTCCTCCTCGAGCTTCCTTCGGCTTCAGCTCGTTCGTTCGCCGATCGCGAGACGAATAGAAAACGATCCCTCGCGCGCGATCGCGATTGAAAACGATCGCACCGGGGAGGAGCCCTCGAGTCTCGACGGCGAGGAAGGAGTTCTCACCTCGGAGATGCCAAATTCTCGTTCCGTCGAGGGATTCACGAAGGACGTGAAAAGAAGTTCTCGTCACGTAACCGATTGGCAAGCGGGAGGCCAAGAAAACGTCCGGCGTGGAAAAAGAAAAAGCAGTTTGCCGGCAGTCGATTTCGTTCGGTCAGTCGTCCATGGGAAATGGCAGAGGATAGACGCGGGGAGACGATGCGTGAAAAGAAGCGAGAAATTTTCATTGCCACGTCTCCGGAATGATTTCTCGTAAATTTCGTCCATAGCTGATTCGAGGGAATTTGGAGAGCAAACCGGGCCAGCTGACTCTGGGATGCCGGGCGAATCGAATTTTTCTCCTCCTTTCCACACACCGACTCCATCGAGCGTGATCCTCGCCTATCGAACGTCTCTGTCTTTCTGTCTCTCCGCCCGCGGAGAAACTCCATTATCGTTTTCTATCCGATTGCTCGCTCCCTGCCAGCGCCGGCGGGTCATAAATTCCAGGGCGGGTGATCCCTGACGCGTTGCTCCTCGCCCCTCGGTTCGACTCGTCGTCGTCGGCGATAATTCCTCCTTGTTTCTTCGTTGCGCTTCGTTTGTCTCCGAATCACCGTGGCTTGACGTGTTTTTAAACAAATTTCATCTCTCTCGACTCTGTCGGCAAAGCGGAATACAGACTGCGGGTTAAACTCGCTTCAACTAATTGAAGAAGATTCCTTTCGAGACGAAGTTAAGTAAATTGTGAAACTTTAAACAGAGGAATCCACTTTGATAAGTGGCGAAACATTCAAGCAGTTCTTTAAAACTTATTAATCCGATTTGGGCTGTGCCGAGCTTGGTTTCTACTCGACCGTGGAAGAGACTGTTACACAGATTTCTCCCGCGAAGAAGTTGGACCAAGTTTCCGAAAATGCGAGGCCGTGCCTTTTTTCTCAGTTTGCCAATTGCGCGTTCACTGAACGTGTTCACGTTCCATTCTTTCAAAATCGAGAAACTTACAAACGATTTATCACCGAAAGTGATTTCACTCTTTGACTCTTTCAAACGGTCATCTCAACTTCTTTTAATTCTAGCTGATGTCGAGTAAAGTTTCGAAAAATATACGTATCGAGATTCACTCACGTAAACGCACACGTACTCGGAGAATGTTCAAAGCCGATTTACTCGAAAGCGACAAACTTTTACTCTTTCTTTTCGACTTACTTTTTTTCACGCAGAATCACCTCCACTTTGCTTGTACTATCGGCGCACGTACGTACACAGAGCAATTTTATCGACTATCTGTTCCTGCGCAAATTTACAAATTTAAGCCGATTCTCCAAAAAAAAAAACAAGTTCCAGTAATAATTTCATTATTCCTAATCTTCTCGAGAATCTCGTCACAGAATCTCCCTGATTTCGCCTGTGCCACGAGTTTAAAGCCACGGCCATCGTATTTTTGTCCAGGGCGAAATCACTGGCTTTCCTCTCAGACGGTTTTCCCATTTATCCGGAGGAGCCTGCGTATCGAGAGGCAGGGCGCACGAAGGGTGCTGAGAAACTAATCCATCCCCGGGACGGTGGCGAGACCGCGAAACCTACGGGAACGCTCGTTTCCTTCGACATTTCTCTCTGTCGCGGAACGTGGCTCGCAAGGAAATGCCGCGGCCGACGATAACCATAGCCGCACGCCGGCGGCGGTATAGCCATTTGTAAACAGGATCGGGGCTTACCCAACTTCCTACGCCGAGCACTTGGAATTTCGGAGATAAAGCAGCCGAGTGTTCGACGGGTTGGAGTCGGGTTAGCGATTGCATCGGTCCACGTCGTGTTACCTGCTACGTAGCCATACTTTTACACCGTCTCTTTTCGCGATATTACGAAGGTCGTCGACGCGACGCGACCGTGGATTTATAGGACGTCTACCGAGGAATTCGCTCCGCCGTCCGTCTGATTTCGCGGCAGAAGGGAAAACGAATCGTACGTCGGATCGCGAACGAATTATTCTTCGGCGATAAAATTGCGATTCCCAGGGCTCGTCTTCTGGGAATCGCGTACCCTCGATTTCGGAGAAGGATGGCGTGGATGAGAATCCGATTTTCTTGGACATCGTCGGAAAGATTTTTAGACATTTCGCGTGTTCAAAGGCCTTTATTTTACACTAATCAAATATATATATATATAATAATAATAATACAGAGATTGAGTGAATATAGAAAGACAGTGTGCGAAATGTAATTATTTCCATTGTCTGTTTGCCGCGAGAGCTAAGTAGGCGACACAGTTAGACTGCACACGTGGAAGGCGTCACTGGTACTAAACTGCGGATAACTGATCCTCTGACGCGTTCTTTCATACCCTGACTCTCACCAAGGGGTCGCAAAGCGAGTGTCATCTGGCTGGTGTTTACGGTCAGGTCCATGAGAGGTTTTACGTTTATATTTGGTTGGGCTTTTGACCAACTCTACCGCTGCTATTATCACGTCGGGGTCACCAATGAAGAAGAAGAGTTTAAGGTGATGGAAGGGTAAATGGGTTTGAAATAGTGAGAACCCACTCTGCCTCATCAGTGGGGGGGGAGCTGCTGGCCGATGGCAGTGACACTCCTTGAACGCTTGTTGTTATATATATAACTATACCGCTAGGCTGGGGCGGCCTTCTCCGGCCACCCATCTTAGCGGGGTTCGCACATTGGCTTGCTTAACATGGGAGATCGACAGGACCTCGACGCTAGGCGCGCAGTTTTTGACGATTGCCTCATCGCCCTGCCGATACTGTCACCTGGGTCCACGTCGTGAGAACGTTTTTTACTGCAGTCTGGGTTGTGTCACAGGCAGGTTGCAGTCACGAGGAATTCAAACGAATCTAAATGCGTGCGAGGCGCGTAATACGAGTCCCCGTTGCAATATTTAGAGGACGAGACGACTTTCTGGAATTGGGTTCGTAAAAATGCGCATTTGCACGAACGTTCGTCTTGTTATGACTCGCCCGTCGCGGAAACGGAAATTAAAAGAGAATTTACAAGCAGCTTCGCGTTAAAAGTGCCCGTAATTAAAATTTTCCTCCGTGCGCGTGTACGTATCGTATCGCTGAAATTGGAACGATAAATTACGCTGGGCATTGTGAATTCACGAAGAAGCACTCGCCTAAATTATGCAGCAAAAAGTCAGAATTTTGTTGCCATTTTTGGATCACTTTCTCCAAGTGAGTAAGGTTTGTACGTTCCGGACAAACTTATTGCAACGCGGCAGGAGGATTTGTTAAAAGTTTCCAATAAAAATGTTTCAGTAAAAACAAACCAATCGCATTCCTCGAGTTCAATTGGCTCGTAGTCTCGTGATTTCCGAGGTCTCTAATTTTCCACGCTGAAAATTGAGCGACTTCGCAGGTGTGTTCGCTCGCGATAAGGCTGTGTTTGCAATCAACTTATCGCAATATAACCGCTGATTAGAGAACGCACGCACAACAGCGCGCCCCGTCTATGGGGGTAGAAACTTGATTAATAGACGCGGGCCGCGTCTACCGCTGATCTGCATCGACGATACCGGCAACTTAATTAATAGACGTCATCCATGGAAATTGGCTTTCCCTGGTGACCGATACTCGGGTTTAATTAATAATGACGCACGTTTAAAAACTTTCTGGGTAACGGGTTCTACCACTGACGCCGGTCGGCCGGCCGAGAGTTGAAAAGCCACCCCCCCATCCGTTCCCGAAACTCCAAAATCTAACTTTCCCACTGGAAACGCCGGGTTGCGTCGCGTTTCACTGGACTGGTAATTTTATTCTACGACGGGATAACGATCCCCGCCGATTTTCCATCGTCAACGAAGTTGCAACGAAATGCCCCCTCCCCCGGCCAATGAGGTCGCTCGATTCGATGCTTGTTGCTTTGAAAAAAAAAAAAAAAAAAAGAAGAAGATCTAAATATCTTAAATACGGAGTGTTGGATATTTTAACGAAACATTTCCATTTAGATCGGCCGATTTAGCGCTTTGGCGATATTTCAGATCAAAGTATGCGAGGAATGTGGAGCGGTGTAATTTATCAAATTTGTAAACAGCGCTTTGTCGCGTTGTTTTATTTTGATCGTTTAATTCAGTGCTTGTGGTATTTCCATACAACGCGTTGCAATAACGCGTTGTAATAATTAACGAGACTCGAGAAAAGATCCGAATGTAGCGCGGCACAGTTTAACGAAAGTTGCCCAAGTAATTTTTTATTACTTTGATCCGCGATGTTGCGATGTTTAATAATTTGAGAAAGGTTTCAAATACGGAGCGGCGTAATGGAACAAATTATTTTGAAAGTATTGCGATCGTTTAATTCGATCGTTTGCGATATTTTCATGCAACAGATTGAAAAATGTGATTCGAGAAAATGGTCCAAATACGAAGCAGCACGGTCCAACAAAAGTCGAAGCTCAAATATTTTAATTGCCTCGCTTTGTTTAGATCGTTCGGCTCGCGTCCGGCGATATTTCTATGGAACGCGAAAAAATGAATATTCGC
Organism: Melipona beecheii; assembly: GCA_032399605.1. Lineage (NCBI taxonomy): Eukaryota > Metazoa > Arthropoda > Insecta > Hymenoptera > Apidae > Melipona > Melipona beecheii. Next base: position 7,091,983 of record JAUCMO010000291.1, on the reverse strand, counting down.
GATAAACGCACTGCGATTATTATAAATAATAATAATATCTCGTCTCAAAAAAAAAAAAAAAAAAAGGAAGGAATCGATCGAGCACTTTTATTAACAAAACAAAGGTTCAACTCGCGGAGATTCTTTTCCTACAATAAAAGAAAGAAAGAAAGGAAATTATTAAACACGAGTAAAAAGGATTTAAAAAGTTGCCGAGGCAATTTTATTAGCGAGATAAAAGTTACTTTACGAGATTAAAAATTACAAAGCGCCGACGAAGAAATCATCGAGCTGCTCTCTCTTTTGTGCCCGCGTTGATACTTTGAGACGCAATGTCATTAAGTCCGAAGAAAGTCCGGGAAACAGAGCGCGGAGGGGGAGGGGGGAGCGTAAGTAATTAACGCGTGGCGAGCAAAAAGCCAGCGCACGACGTGTGCAACCGTGTCGTTTTCCCGTGGCCCGTAAATTCGCCGGCTTTTCCCAGCGTCCACGTGCGCCCGCGAGACGAGATAATAAAAAAGTTCGAGAGCCCCGGAACGAGCTTCGCAACCGTGCTTCGTCTCTGGCGAAATAAACCTGCCGGGTCGTACGTGCCTTCGTACGCAGATGTTCGTCCGGCCGCCATTCATGAATTTCCAAACAGCCTCGCTCAACAGCTGCTTCGTAAGTCGGATTTTCCGCCGTGACGCATCGAACTATCGAACGTTGCAATTATCTGGCCGAAACGTTTGGAAGTTTCGCTTCTTTCTTCTGAATTTCAAGATGATGGATCGGCTGGAGCGCGACTTTGAGCTTTTACGAACAAAATACGCGAGACGTTTACCTCTGCTGCTGCAAAATTTACAGCGTGTGTAGCGAGTTTAGTGTAGATATTTTATGCGCGTGTATATACAGGGTGTCAACCGACTGGAAGATGATTCTACGCGCAAAAATGTAGTGGATGGAGGGAATAACATTTTTTTTGTCAGAGCCCTCGTTTTCGAGAAAATTAAATTTGAGAATTTTTATCAGCTACGGTGATTTTACATTGGACAAACGCGCAGAAATAAGCAAAAAGTGCGGAATAAGAGTTTTTCGTTTAGAGCGTCGTTATCAAGAAAGTAAACTCGATTTTTTTCGAAAACGAAGGCTTCAGCGAACAAATTTTTTTCTTTCTTCTCGACGTATTTTTACATCTGGAATCACCTTTCACTCGGTTGATCACGAGTTGTGGAACACACCGTATACAATGAATTCTAAAGACTTTCGTGTCTCCAAATTTTTCAAAAATGCACAAAGACCCGCTTATTTATCGAACGACAGAGAAGAAAAAATTAATTCTCGTCAAGTTGGTTCGAATTCTTTTGATCGGCTACTAGAAAGTATTAAATGTGATTCACTTTGATCTCTCTAAATCTTGTTGAATAACTCACTTAAAACGTTTTTTGACACAACCAGTAACAATAAGTGACAAATTATTTCAGATGACAGTTTCGTGTGATAGAAATACAAGAATCGTTGCAATAAAAAAATTGACATTGAAAAATTAACCATTTTTCATAAAAAAAAAAATCCCTCCAAAAATCGTCGAAATCGTGAAATTTCACAAAAATCAACGTGCTTCGTTGTCGCGAGCACGGAGTTTAGTTTATCTGGAAGCAAACACGGCGAACGTGTTCTCAGAAGCGAGACTAATCTCCTCGAAATAGGTTCGTTGCGAGGCAGAGGCGATGCGTGTCAGCGTAGGAGGGCAGAGGTTGGATTTAAGGGTAGTTGATTGAAATTCGATTGCCAGGTCAAGCGGCCGTGTTAGATCGGAATGCGTATACGTTCCTCAGTGGATCATTCGTGCGTTACGCTGCGCTCCCTTCTTACCCGTTTCTCTTTACGACAATCCCTTTGCGTTCATTCTTCTCACGTTCTTCAATTGTCAACTGTCCTTCAAGTATCCTGCTAACGTTCTCTCTCTGATCTCGCGGTTTGGTATGGATTATTTTAAAAGACACGATTATTCATCTCTGAATAAGTTCCAAGATTCTTCGAACATTTATTTTCCCAAACGATCTCGACGGAACGCACAGACGCAGATGCAGAGTTAATTACAGCGAGGTTAATTAAATTAATCATTCAGACAATCAAACGACGTATCAGTGACTCTGAAACACCTTCAAACAAACCACTTTGAAGATCGAAACGATTCGGAAAAAGAATTTCACATACACACGCTAATGGCTCGCTTTTGGGAAATCCAACCGAACAAAGAACCAAACGAGCGGCAAATAAAAGCTTCGTCGTCGATCGGCTGTGGTTCGTGACGTTTAATTTGTATAAGCAAACGAAGTCCCCGCGAGAGGGATCCGAAACAACGCAAAATCTCCACTTCCGTTCGAACAGTCCCAGACGCGTGCAAACAGAAAGAAGCCTAGTGTTGCATTAAATTCTGATCGTTTCAACTCCCGTTTTTTTTTCTAATCGCTGAAAGTGATTTTAGCGGGGGTGACCCAGAAAATCGGGCCTCTTCAGGTGCAACGCTGATGCAACGAAAATTAGCGATTGGTTGATTTGGGTCACGTGATTCGCGAGGGGGCGTGGCGTAGACCTCGAGTAGGTCTATCGATTCAAATGTTTGCATATCAGAAAAGTCGTCTCCATTTTCTAGTCGGAACAGTTGCTTCTAGGCCTTTCGGTGAGACGAATCGTACTGGGGTACAAGTCGTGCAGTTTGTTTCTTTCGTTTTATTTCTTTTCTTTGACGCTGCGATGTTTGACTGTCTGCAGGGACGGGAAACGAGATAGAACGGGGCTGTCACGGTGACGCGGGTCAAAAGTTCAAGCAAAGGATGAGATTGTACGATCGTCACCAAGTAAACCTTCCTCTTTTGCTCGGAAGCAGATTTTCTCCCGGAGAGAAACGACCTCGCCGAGGGACATAGCTCACCGTTGGTTAACGCTGAAATCTTTTCATTTGGCTGCTCTTGTTTCATGAGAGAGAGATCCCGTGATTCGATATTCGCGCTTGCTTCAATCATTCGACGAATTTTCGTAGTATTTTTGTGTATTCAGAGATACGTTTAGAGAATTTAGCCATGAAAAGAAGGCCTTCTCTTTCTCTTCGCTTCTTCCAACTTCCATTTAGAATTTAACATTCGTGTTAAGCATAGTTTCCAGTTCTTTCTTAAATTTGATGAATAATTGTTGTGAATGACGAGCGACGGAGAACTCAACATTCGAGTAGATTTGCCACGAAATTTAATCCCAATTCAAAAACTACATCTTACGCAACTTGCAACTTGACCTGAATTTCCTTCGTTGTCTCATTTTTATATTCTTGTGGTAAAACATCCGTCCGCGTGTATTGCCACTTGCATTTTATTGCAAGGAATCACTTTTTTCGTTACACGGAAAAAACCGAGGGAAAGAAAGGTCTGACCAAGAAATAGGAGCAAATCGCGCTTCAAAGTTCATAAAAACGAAACTATGCTAAATACTTTCAAATACTTTTAAATTCCGAGTGCAATGCAACGTCTAAGGCGAACTACTTCTTTGGAAAAAATTCTCGAATAAAGTGCCTTCGAAATAAATGGACGGAAACGCGATGGTATCACGTTCAGGGGAGAGGGGAGAGAAGAGGGGGGTACTTTCCGAGAGAGACTCAGCGTGTTGTAATTACCGGTGGAATGTCAGCGACGACTGTCCCCGGAATGGATGTTTCAGTCGGCGCCCTCGACTAAAGGCCCCCGCAGCGCCAACGCGGTCATTTCGTCGATGCCGCGAGAGCGGATCATCGACAGCAATTCTAACGATAACCCGCTGCGAGCACCCAAATGGCAGCAATAACAGTAACGTCGTGACATCGGTATCCGGGGCCAGCGAACAGCTCGGCCGATGCAAACTCCGCTGGTCGACGACGTTCTATGGTGGTTTCAGTACGACGTCGCTGCCGCCGCTTTCCCAGTCTGATGATCGTTCGTTTCAGGAATGTCAGATATTAAAATACCGCAGACTCTCGAGTCTCGCGTACCAGCTGTCCCCCGTCCTTTCGTTCGCCCTCTTCGCTTCTCCCGCCGGCGTTAAAAGCCACCCTCCTTTCTTGGTCCACTTTTCCACCCTCGTCTCGTCCCGATGAACTTTTTCCAGGAAATATTCCGCGGCCATAGGTGGAAAATAACACCCCCTCGCTTTTCCACCGATTTTCGATTACGTTGCGACAGTTAATTTCTTCGTTGAGCGCTCGAACGACCGAGCAAGGCCGCTCACGTTTCCCTTTTTTTTTTTAAAAAAAGCCGAGTTTCACGGTGTTCGTTAAATTTCCCTTCAATATCGTTTCATCAGTTTTTACGTCTTTTCTTCGTCATTTTTAAAATTAGGCAAACGTGTCGCCTGATCTGCGCCTCTTTTTTTGTAGTTTTCGCGAAATTGCATCTCTCCATTAAACGCGGAATCCGACGAAATTTCCGAGCCCGTCTCCGCCCACGCGACGAATTCATTTCTCCGTCTCTCGAGAGAGAGGTTGCCTCGCAACCCGTGAAATCACGAGGTCGCATAAAATCGCGATGGTTTAAAATTCCTCGACCCATCTGAATCTCTGTAGCAACAGCGTCTCTCCGTTCTCACCCTTCGACACCCTCCGCGTGTTCTCCCCGTAAAATCACGTAGACGCGTCGAGTTGCGACGGGGCGTTCGTGACGAGGGCGAATATCAAATCGCGGCCAGAGGTGCTTCGTCGCTTGCGTTCGACGATTGTCTCGCCGCCGTAAATCTAGTCGAAAGGGTTTTGGGAAATTTAAGGGACTCGAACGAACGAACGGTCTCAGCTACCTAGCCTACCTTTTATCGTAAATTCAAGCTACTTGCCTATGCGCGTCGTAAAACGTCGTTGAAACGCTTTCGGGTCGTAAAAATTCGAAATTGCCGTTTTATTCTCCGAAACGTGCCGAGGTCGAGCGATTCAATTAGGCGCTAACGTTCGTGCGTAAAATCTCGACGCGAGGTCGACGCGCTGCGAACTGACGAGCGCAGCAGAGGCTGCTGTCAGAGATACCTGCAATTCCGCGCTGTTCGTTAGTTCGACTACTTAGCATCGTCGAGGATCGACATCGAGCGCCCGAAAGTATTCGATCGGATAAGAGCGGAATGGCGCGGCCGCCATGTCGGCGAACCTTCGCCATCGCGCGGAGCTTTCCTCCAGCGGAGCTCCCGCAACGTGAAAGGAACGCGTTCTACTCGTGAAGTGAAGTGGACCGAATCGAGATGCAACAATGCACTCTCGCTCGAGTCTTCTCGTTCGTCGGGACTTTGATCGTTTCCTCCGTGGATCGAGCTAAGTGGGCAGGTGGGGGGTGTAGGAAATAAAGGAGAGCCGAAGAGAGGAAGGGGAAAACCATGGGGGTGGTTTCATCGCGGGGAAAGGGAGAGAGTATCAATCTTCGGGGATCAGTTTTATTTCAATCCCATCGAGCGTCGTTGAAACGCGTCCCTCTCCATCTTTCGCTCCGTCTCTCTTCCTTCCATCGAGTTCCTGTTTTTCTCTTCTTCTCACCACGCACGCTCGCCGAGAACACGGAGAGACGTATTCGAGGAGCGAAGGAACCGTCGACGATAAATCCTTGCGACGATCGAGGCAATTAAATCGACGGTTTATTGCTGAGGAAAATGTCGATACGCACCAAGAAGCCACTCTCGCGAATCTACGCGTTCCATTTCGAATTCCTCCGACCTGTTCACCACTCGCCCTTTTTTCTTTGAATGTTTTGTCGAATTTCGATCGGAAAATCCCCCCCCCCTCTCTCTCTCTCTCGATATTTTCCACCGCGAAAATACACCGTCGAACAGGGAATTGTTTACTATGCTGACTGTGACTAGTCGCGCCATTTTTGAACAGTTGCCCTCGCGCGCGCTTGTTTTCCAAACTTTGTCCCGAACTCTCGACTCTCGAGGTGAACTGAACTGAAAATTCACAGTTGAAACCACGAGCGAGGCACGTTTCACGAAACAAGGGAGCGCCCGAAATTCCTCCGGAATCGTTTACACCAGCATGCGGAGCGACGACCAGGGTGACGACGACGAGCGGGAAAAGTGTCGGGCGCTAAGTGGCGTTTCGTGGCATCGTGCGAACAGCAAGAGCGGCTCGTTCGCGCGGTGACCGCACAACTCGCAACTTCAAATGGGATATTAATGTCCAGCGTCGACTTGGGCGCGCGCCCCGGGCCATTTCCGACCGGAACAACCGACTGTTTACGAGGGACGCGCTCCTCACAGTGGTTTCCATCGCTGTTAACAGCCAACAGCGATACACGTCCTCGAGTCCTGGCAGCTTTACTGTGCCGCGATTCTTTTGTTGGAATTCGCGTCGCAGCCCAACACCTGATATCCAGACTCGTCAACATTCTCCCCGTTTGCGCGTTACGTTAACACGTTGATTGCAAATCGAGTAGATCTCTCGCAAGAATCCCACAATGCAATCTAGGCTTGCTCCTTAAGTGTCCTATCGTTTTTTTTTTTATCACTGAAAGTGATTTTAGCGGGGGTAACCCAGAAAATCCGGGCCTCTTTGGGTGCAACGCTGATGCAACGAAAATTAGCGACTGGTTGATTTGGGTCACGTGATTCGCGAGGGGGCGTGGCGTAGACCTCAAGTAGGAGTGGCGTTGTCTGGTAATTTGTTTCGTATCGATTCAAATGTTTGCACATCAGTAAAATTTTATGGCAAAAAAGTCGTCTTCATTTCCTAGTCGGAACAGTTGCTTCTGGGCCTTTCAACGAGACGAATCGTACTGAGGTACACTCGTCCAGTCTTTTGCTAGCTTCTCCACCATGAAAATTAGTTCCCTCAGCGAGCCATTTCTATTTTCCTTTAACTTTGACAGCTACAGTAAAGAAAACAATTTATTTGTACACGTGTACTTAATGCAAGTGTGTGGCCGCGGCATTTTCAACGCACAGTGGAGAGATCGATGTAGCGGAGAGGATACCACCTCTGATTCAGAGAATTTACAACGAGGCCCCTAAATCTGAGTTGAAACAGTTTTGTTCAAAATGTTTCGCAATATATCACAAACGACAATTATATTATTGTTTGATAATTTGATTCTTTCGTTTTAAAAATAATTTACCATCAAAAATTATATATTACCGCATCTCTTCTTCCTTTAGAAATTTCAAATTAAGATCGTCACACACGTGTGAATCTGTCACCCAGATATCGGTGACGTCACGATCAACGTGTTAAAGTAGTCGAGATGAAGATCGCAGCGTTCTTCATCTTCTTGTTAGACACGCGACAACTTGTGACATTGGCCGTGCATCTTCAATGTAGATGGTCGCTTGAAGTTTGTCGTTCGATGCACACTCGCTCACGTATCTGTGTGTTGCGTAAAACAGTTTGAAGTTTGAGCAACGCTGTAATACGCGGTCGTTGTGACTGGATCGGACAAATTTGAAAATTTAATATTCGGAGATGATGCGAAAAGTACGCGTTCTATTGAGAGGATTTATAAATAAAATTGGCCGTCGTTGAAACTGTATTATTAATGACATAGCGGTAGTAATTTTTATTGTTAACGTAATTTGAAATAAAAAAATTACGTTCTTGAAATTATAATATTAATATCATTTTATGCATTTACAAGAGATTCGAAGATGCAGAAATGCACGAAATGCATGGAATTTGCAAAAGAGTACAAAATATCCATAGTGCGAACAATTTTCTATCTAGTTTCCATTTTCTAGATTTCGTTTACGAAAGTATGAATCTGCATGAAAATCCGCAGTCTAATCACACGATGTTACATCTGTTAATATTAAACATCAAAATTGTAATATTAACATTAATTACGCACGTTGGACAACAAAATCGAAAAATTTCTAAAATTTCTATGCTCCCTTCTCTAAACGTATTTCGAACAGAAATTTCCGTTTCCACGGTTTCCACGAGATCCGTGATAATAATAACGCGGCGTTAGGCGCGCACCCGGTCGATACTCAAAGAGATTTCGAGAACTTTGTTGCTTTCGACGCTGTAAGATATTGAGTACTGGCACGGCCGATCTGGAAATTGGTTGCGGCGGTAATTGGTGGGGTCCTGCGGGCGCAACTTTCGCTGCAACTTCGCCACGCTACTACCGGCACTCCACACGTTTGTCTGCACTGTTTGCTGAGGCAAGCATTTACCCATTTCGCTGCGGTATTACAAAGCGCAATCCATCTCTCTATTTCGCACAGACGAACGCTCGTCGTATTCTCTCGCCGGCGCGGTGTAGTTCTTTTTCGAAATCGGGCCTCTTCGGGCGCGACGCCGATGCAACGAAAATTAGCGATTGGCTGATTTGGGTCACGTGATTCGCGAGGGGGCGTGGGGTAGACCACGAGTAGGAGTGGCGTTGTCTGGTATATATTACTGAGCGATCGCGTCTGTAATTTCAAATTAACGACGGGGAGAAAATCGCAGAAACGCAGAGGGGAACAAACAAAGCGAGGAAACTTGCAATCCGGGATACGAGCGAGTTGAAAATGGTTTTCTGTTCACCTCGACACGGGCCATCGACGTGCAAAGTTCTGAACCGAAGAATTTCACTCTATAGCGTGCATAGATAAGGGGTTAATTTGAAATTCTCTTTCGGTACGTCACGCGCCATTGCCTTCGATTTATCCAGTCCGGTTTACGGCGACACGCGATTCGGTTACGCGTTCGCAGCCCGGCGAGAGAAAGAGCCCGGGCTGGAGTGGTTTGCCAGAGGATGCCGAATAATTCATAACTGTCTGCCAGCTCGCGACTCGGTATCATTCTCCTCGCTCGAGTACTATGAAACCGAGATACAGTCCTGACACGCGCGTCAATTTCACTTCTTCATTTCTGTCAAGATCTTCGATTACGTGGCGTGTGACGCGATTAAGGTACTGTTTCCTCGGATATGGTAGACTTTTTGTTTTTCTGTTCGCAGACGTTAATAAAAATTGCATGGAAAACTCGCGAGCGAACATCAGGAAATATTTTTTTGAAATTATACGTGTACGAACATTATACGTTTACATCGCTTTGATTCTCAGTTCCTCGCACGTTAAATAAAAAATAACACGTAATTTGTGCAATAAAAATTTCTCGACAAATTGTCTATTGCGCGGGGTATCTAATTTCTTGTCTCTGTTTCTCAAATGAGCTTTAATCACAACGTGATAAAATACACGATGAAATTAATCAGCGAACGAAGCAGACAGAGGCGCATTAAATTACCTATAAATCGGATGAACAATGATTTCGTACGCGTATAAGAATATATTTTCGCGTCTAGAACCGTCGTCGTTTCTATTTTGCGACATCCTGTATACCTGGGTTTAGCAGGGTTTATCGTTATGGAAAGATATTCGAGACGAATATCGCAGACAGAGGAATATCACGCAGCTCATCGAAATATTCATACATCCGAGTGCAAAAGAATCGAGACCCACGGAATCGTCCAGCTATGAATATTAACGCACGTACAATCCCAGAGAATACTTAATTCAGGAGGATTTGTAACTGATCCAAAACTCGAAAGGACTTTCGCAGACGATCAGCGAATATTCTATCTCGCCGCGCGGAGATGTCGCTGACAGCAGCCGCGCACAATCGAAGGAGCGTGCTCGCGATCGAGCGAAGAGGAGAAAGAGCGACGTAGCCGAGTCGAGAAACGCCGGTTTCCAACGGCCGAGATGGAAGAGGGTCAAAGGGACGGTCGTCCGGGTGGATTTTTACTTTCTGGATTCCCGGCCTTTACTCGCGATGGCACCGGGGCGCCGTTATTGCCGAACGGACAGAGAAATCGATGAGAGTGGCATCCATTTTCCATTCGCCGGAGCGAACATCTCGCCGCGTTTTCTCACCGCGCGACGCTCGTGTTCTGTTCCCATCTCGCCAAATCTTGTCCCCCTACATATATTTTATCCAGTTGACTACCGCGAACAAAAACCTTCTTCCCTCGACTCTACCTCGAATTCTGATTTCAAAACTCCGACTGCGATTTCTCCTGGTTTTCTCTGGGAGAAAATAAGAACAGAGAGCGAACGAAGGAAATGTTACTTTGAACGATCCACATTTCGGAGGAGCCTACGTTCAACTTGCGTTATTAATTTTTGGAATTGCTCTTGCGCGACATTTAAAGCAACTCGCGCGTAAAATTGGAAGATTTTTTTGAAGCTTAATTTTGAGAAAATTGTCCGAAAATTGTTCCGAATTGCTGTAACTTTGACAAAAGGATCGTGGGTTCGCTTCAAAGCACGAAACCTTTACTTTTACGCGACTCTTTTCTTCTCTACGTTTCTTGACGTTTGTACATCATGCATCGTGGGAATGCATCCAAGAAATTCAATAAGTTTGAACGTCTCTGTGGATATTACAGAATTCTTTTCACCACAGAATCCTCCGTGGATTTAAAACTTAAACTTTCGCCTGTTTACAACGATCCTATAAAACTCGACGTACGTAAAAATTAAAATTAAACTTCTCTTCGTCGTTCTATTGATCTTTAAATAAAAATTGTGCCATCGCTGTCGTAGGATGAGTCAAAAGTTTCTTCCCACCTGCTGCTCTTAAACAAAGCCTCGGAATATAAGAAAAAATCAATTTTATCAATTTCAAATTCAATTTGAAAATTGAATTAATTAAAAATTATTTCCTTCGAACTGCAGGACCGGTGCTACTCCGTGCACGGTTGCTAGAATTCATCCGAACCGAGCCTTTCCTCTTTCTCTCGGATCGAAGGCGGAAGGACAATGAAAGAAAGCGAACGGGCGACCGAATTCTCGATTTCGCTTCGTCGAAATAATTAACGCCGTCTTACGAGCTTCGCGAGCTGACTTGGTGAGGTCACGACGAGATCGAGACCACCCACGCTGTTCCACGCCGGGGTTTAATCCACTCGGCCCAAGTATTTTATTCACCTTTTACGCGACCGGGGAAATGGCCCGGGTAATCGATATCGCGGCTGCGACGATTCCGTGCACACGTCGGCTCATGGCTCGTTGTAAAATGAAAAGGCGGCGGGATTCCAGCGTGGCCGCGGCGCTGGCTCAGGAAGAATCGCCGTTGGCTGGTTTTGTTTCGACGAAACGCACGGAGCCGTTTAATCCGGCCTGGGTTGCCAGTCGAATCGAATCTTTGTGCGTCGCTTGCGCCGGGCTAATTAAATCTGCACCGATCTTTACCGGCTGAGCTTCGCCCATACGCAAATTTTCCGATTCTACTGCCGCGATGTTTAAACTGACGGCTGAAACATTTTCGTATTAATAACAACGATTGAGTAGATTCGATTTCAAAGTTTCACCGACATTGTTGTAAATAAATTTCGGAATTTTCGTACATGTACATGCTCGTAATATGCAGGAATGTACAAATTGTAAAAAGTATAGTGATATTTGTAGAAATAATTTTATTATTTTCTTTAGTGTTAATCGATCGATCGAAAATTAATAGTTTTCTTTCCGAATTCGAGCTCTGAAAATCACGGTCGATCAAACGGTCGGTTTCCTATTTTAATTCAAGTTCCGAGAATCGCGATCGATTAAGTGGGGAGAAATTCCCCAATTTTGTCGTTCGAAGCGACATTTAATCTCGTTTCGTAATTTGAAACGAGCATCGGATTTTGTCGAGGAGAGCAAGATACTTCTAAACGGGGATATACGCGCCACCGTGTACTTCGTTTTCGCGGAGCGCGCACAAATCATTCGCCGGTATCACCGGCTGAGTTATTGTTCGGACGAGAAAGAAACGAAACGACACCGAGTATGTTCCTCGCCAGGCCGGATTACGACTCCTCCCTTTATCGGGGTTAAATCAGAATTCATCGGCAGCGTGAAATCCCTTGCGATTTTCTTCTTCGTCGCCTTGCTTCCTTCGTTCCTCGGCATCCTCCTTTGTGTTTTTGATTCTTATCTTCGAACCGATATCGGTTGGACATCTTTTCAACCAGGGTTGCTCAGTGTAGTTCTTGCTCTTCGTACTTTCGTGGAGAAATTTCTCGTCCAACGTGTGTTCACGCGCAAGTGCGATAATTGGCCGGCCGAAACTTTCCAAAATTTTCACTGCTCGTAAACCAGCCAGAAACCTTTTAACTCATTTTTGCCCTCGTCTTTTTCTCCATCGGTGATCTTCGTCGCGTCCCTTCGCTTTCCTCCTTCCAAAAACTCTCCTCGCATTCTTCACCATATGTACATCGTACAACTCCCTCCGAGTTCTCTTCGTCTCTTGAAGAAAAGACGAGGGAAGAGTGTTTGAATTTTAATTTAATTTAATTTTAACGTTACGCGTATACGTATATTACAGAGACGTATCAACGGGTGAAAATGTAATCAGTCAAACTCACACGACTATTCGACGATAATTTAATCTTGCAAAGTGCTTTCGTGACGTTGATCTATTAAATAAAGAAGTTAAAACAACTTGTCAACTTGATTTATCAACTTATCTTTCGTACGATAATAGCTTCATCTAAGAATTCTAATTCTTTTTTTTCTCTATTAAAAACTAAATTAAAAAATAAATTACATCTGTCGAGTCAACTTGATTCACCAATTTCTTTAATGCGATAATAACTTCCTTGTAGCGATAATTTTCATTTCTATTAAAAGTAAATAAATTACATCTACATGCATCGAACACTATTCGTACGTGGTTCAAATTCAATTTCTACGATCATCGAAATTTCCCGGAAGTTCAGAGACGAATGAAACCGATCGACGATGTTGCCGAACCACGCAATGATTCTTCTTTCTTCCGTAAGCTTCTGGAAGGTGATTCTGATCTTTACGTAACCTTTCACCCTTCGTTCACCGTATATAATGAGCAGAGAAACTTGGATAAACGAAATTCCCAACGAGCCGTAATAGTGCTAAGAATACAGAAGTTTCAGAATTTTTACGAAGCTCGGGTAGAAGAATGAAAGAAGAGAGGCATCGATCGGCCAACTTACCGGTGGCGTTGCTCCCCAACGTGAGCCGCCGCCGGTCGATAAGCCGATTGCGTGTTTAGAACGCTAATAAAAATGATAAGCGATAGCTCAGCCGGCGGAAAGAGGCGGCCATCGAGGGGCGAACTGGCTCGGCGAATGATAAGAAGGACGCTAAAATTTCTTAACGATTTTCCCCGTTATTTATCGCGATCCATTTTCTCGAACCCAAAAATTAGCTCTCTCGAAATCACGACGAAATTTACGTCTCTTGCGATTGAGCTCAAGCGGTCTTTTGTCAGAAAAGCACGAAGCTAATTTTTGATGATTTCTTCCTGAGGTTTATTTATTTTTTTTTTTTTTTTAATAAAAATAAATTTATGGAGAGACGCTGAAATTTCTCGACAATTTTGTCTCTTTTGTTTCTCGATCCTCTCGAATCGATCGGCAAAATTGGTTCGCTTGAAATCTACGTGTTTCGCGATCAAGTTTCACAACGCAAAATTACGCAGTCTTGCGTTAGAAGAACGATTATTAAAGTTTAAAAAGATCTTTTTCTCTTATTCATTGTGCTCGAAACGACGATGATCAAGCAACCAATCACAACGGAGCACGTGTATTTCAGATCCTACGACTCGAGACGAAATGCAGTTTTATGTTATACATGGAAGATTGATATTTGTTTCCTGGAGTCTATTCTTTCCGCCGACATTACGCGACATGTGAAAGTCAAATAAATTTTTGCCCTTCCTGGAAAAACTTATTCGAGTCGCGTCACTTTTGAGATACACCGGCGATATGTGCGATAGAGAAATCTGCACGGGAGGATGGATGTAACACGTTACGTGAAAATGCGTTTTGATACGCTCCAGACTCTTCGCGATGCCCCCCAGTATGAACGAGGTCCGTGCAAATGTAAGTTACGATTACGTAATATACTCTCATTTGTAAGCGCGCGCGTGGAGCAGCCAGAGTGGGCGTTGTAATTTTTACTTTGTAAAATGAATCTCGAATTCAGTAAAACTTTGCGTAAAGGTTTACTGTTTAACGATCGGAAAACGATGTGAATATTTTGATGGACTGGTTAAAATTTTTGTAGATTTTCGAGAAACGAGGGTTTTCAAAAATCTAGAAAAATGATATCATTTTAAATAAAAAAAAAAAAAAAAAAAGAACGATACAGTAGCTTCTATACAAAGTGTCCCAGTATCGAAGGAGTTCTACGTGAAACAAATATATGGAAAATAAAGAACAAAGTCATCATTTTCGAAAATTTGAGTACGTTTAATTAAAAATTTGTCTTGGTAAACGCGTATATACTCGTTTTACAGTTTTGAACTGAATTTTCTCAAAAAACGAAACACCTCGCGAAAAAATTGTGACTTATTTTCAAAACTTTTGACTCACTTTCACACGTGGAATAATTTCCCGTTTTCATTAGTTATTCCTGATCAGCCCAGAATCAACTAAATTCAACTTAATAAATTTTCGATTTATTTTTTACACGTGGTGTCATCCCACATTTTAAAAATACTACTAAACGAAAGTTCAATATACCCGAGTCAAAATAATTAGTCCGTATGTGTCACAGTAAATAAATATCATGCTTTATAGATGATACAACAACAAAAAAAAAAATCGCGATAACAAAACACATTCCACGTAATAATCAACACAGATGATCATCGTCAATCTGCCAGGCTCGTCCACAATACCGGGAAATTGTGTCTGACGGGTTTATTATCTGTTTAGATTCAAAATTGGACCTACTGCTGACCCCGGTGACGTTTGTTAATTGTAATGTTGATAATGTCCTAACGGCATACCTAACGGTAGCCGTGTTTCGCGTGTTGTTGCTGCACAAACGTCAAAAACAGGAGCGCAACAACGGTCGAATGGCCGTGCAGTTGGCCGATTTTATTTGCCCAGCTGTAATTTCGCTGACAGGGTGCTGCACGTACGTATCCGCGAGCCCGGTACACCGGGCTTAAATTTGGCAATGTATTTATACGATCGATCGGCAACGCATCGGCTCGTTAAAGTTTCACGCCGATCACGAAGCTTTGCGCGCGTCACCGGGAAATATGTCCCGGGGCCAATTCGCCCCGTGCGTTCCTCCAGCGATCGCGGCTATCGAAATTTCCGATTTTACAAAAAAAATCCAACCGGACGTAAATCGGAATTTTTCGAAATTGAACCGCTCGTCGAGTCTTCGAAATTCGAACTCGAGCGTCGGAGAAATACTAATCGATTCAATTCTCTGTTATAGCCGTCTCTGTCAGACATTTTGACATTTTGGAATTTTATTGGCTCGCAAGCACGCAGATCCGTCAGCTCTTGTAAACACACTTTGTAACGAAAAATTTTACCAATGCAACTGTCTGCGGTATCAACGACGAGATTTCAAGGAATTTCGTGTATAACGCGTGTAACAAAATTTTCCACGGTAGCTAAGTTGGGAATACTTTATTTGTGCAGAGAGTCGGTGCAACTTGAGAAGCGGAAAATATTACTCGTTGGAGAAAAACTGCACGAAAGTCCCAGAAGCGACTGTTTCTGACTGAGGAAACGAAGAATTTTACTGATACGCAAACATTTGAATCGATAGAAAACAAATTACAGACCTACTCGAGGTCTACGCCACGCCCCCTCGCGAATCACGTGACGCAAATCAACCAATCGCTAATTTTCGTTGCATCAGCGTTGCACCCGAAGAGGCCCGATTTTCTGGGTTACACCCGCTAAAATCACTTTGGAGTGGCGCGGTGGACGCGTTTCACGCGTTGGAGTAGCAAACTTCTGAAAATATATGTCGCCGTCGTTCGACGTGTATCCCGTTTACGTCACCATAACGTTGGCAGAGGCTACGTTTCCGGCGAAACACTGTCGAGGAGGCGGTTTCCTTTCGCGGAAAGAAAGTTGCCGGGGCCGTGTCCCGGTTTATAACGCTGTTCAATCCCCCATTGTTTGCGTTAAAGCAATTTCGCTCGACTCTCGACGAGATAGGCCGGGTTAATGTTGAAAATTCGATAATCACCGGATAATCCACGTACAGTGAGCTCCTAGGAGACGCTAGACCGATTGAATAGCGGGGTTACGTATAATTGAATACACGAATCGGATTGAACTCGAATTCGTATATAACGGTAAGTAATTCGAATCCTCGAGATGGTCGACTTGGTTCTGACGTCTAAGGAGAAAGGTATTCGTGCACCGACACACCGAAAACGATCACGTATCGTAGATATTATAAATACTGTGTATTTCGTACGAAATTTTGTTTTGAAATTCCTTTGGCTGTTATTAACTGTTACAAAATAATTGGGATTTGGAAGATGTTTATTATAACTACTAAAAAAGGTATACACTATAAAGGTAGAGTATATTTATTATGTCAAAGTATTTATTATATTAAATGATTTCATGTTAATATACTATAATATGCATATATTTTACTTTATAATATATATATATATCTTACAATTTCTAGGTCATGCGACACATATAAGCTATCAACATATATGTCTATCAGGTTGCGTAACAAGTTTGTTCGCATTAATCTCAATGACGAAATTAATTTGTAGTTTATGTGTTGTTGTACAAGTTAATTCAGTAGCTTTGAAAATCTTGCCTCGTTGTCTTCTTTTCACGTACGTAATATATTTATAAAACGCTCTGTAAAAAATATCTCGTTAATAACGCAGTATATGTTTCAATAAACTCGTTCATCACTCAGAGGTCCAATACTGTCATTCATGCTGTCATTATATTATATTCATATTTCCCGTCATAATGAATGATTATTTTAATATTTCAAATACCGTATGTCATACTTAAATATTTACTGCATTCGCCTTCTTCCTATTTACAGTTATAAAAATTCGTCCATGCCGTACCTTCTTTTATTCAAATGATGGATTGCGTACACTGTCCATCCCATTTTCTGCGATCCATACTTTTAATATCATCGAGAACGAAACACAGATAGGCGAACGAACGAATTTACTGCTACGCAACCTAATGCCCTTCCAGAGATCGATTTCGCGAGTTTCGCCAATGGAAGAGTTGCCCGTGTACTAAATGTTCAAATATTTTCGCGAGCCGGTGTACCTGCGCGTTTCGTCTGGCAACGGGGAACGTGTTTGTAACGTATAATCGAGTTTTGTTCCGTTGAGTTACTCCCATCGCAGGTATGCAAACTTCGTTATTCCAATTAACAATGTAGCGTGTGTCGCGTTCTTCGACTACTGCGCCTGCAGCAAGCTATCGCGACGAGGCGAACGCTGCTTCTATTTATCATCGAGTCGCAATTCTGCCCGTATTTACGGCACGATATCTGACGCGTTCCAAAGCGCCATTCAAAGGAAGAAACAAAAGTCGAATTTCGGAAGGACAAACGATCACTTCGGTTAGAACTCGAAGATCTTCGTTTGAACAGATGCGTTTAAATATAAGAAAAAATATTAGGTTCGTGGATGCACTTGTACGTAGAAAGTTAAAAATACCAAAATTATATAAAGTGATTGGTTTCTCGTTCGATTCTGTTTGTAAATGTTGGCAATATCCAACCGTGTCAAAGAAGTTTATTGTTAACGAACGCTACAACTATGTGTATGTTATTATGCATTACCCCTATGGATTTTTACATGTATGGGGTTTGTCGTATTTGATACAAATTAAACTGTAATGTAGAGAATTCGTTTTATTCGGAGAAACGAAATGAAATCAAAAGCAATAGACTCTATTTGTCAACGATATGATTTTCACAAGACTTTGAAAAAAAATTTCGGTATTACAACGTGACCAATCGATCGAACCAGAAACAAGTCGGAATTAAATATTTTTGTTACAAGTTTCTAATAAAGAATTTAAGACTCTGTGTAGCATTTTTGATTCTAGAACATTAGAGTAACTGCAGAACAGCGTTTAGAGGGATAGAAACGAAAGACCCTGTACACTCCTTGAAGTACGACGCTACATAATTTACCCCATTAGAGAGGAAAAGAATGTAATAGCGAGCATTCTCTGGCGGCACGAATCAGTTGCACGAACGTCGTACGTTTCCCGCGGACAGAAACGCGCTCAACGTCTCGTTGCTCAAACTTTTAAAAAGGCTCTCTCTCTCTCCTTGAACCTCATCAGCAGCATTTGCAACATGGCGTGGACATTCGAAAGTCACGTACACATATCCCGAAGCGTGGACCTCTCGAGGGGAAGAAAACCACCTACGCTCGCCTCGTTACCCCTTTCGGCCATCATTTCGCTCCGTTCACGGTCCGGCGACCGTCTTACTTCGCTTCGTCAAATTTCGACAAGAAAGACAGGAGAGACGTATCCGGATTCGTTCGTTCGACATCACGCAAGCTTCGCTCTCCGTGCGAACGATCGAACCTGAAATCACGCGGTGAAAGTTTCTTCGGGAGTCCTTCGGGAAATCGCGAGGAAAAATTCGCAACTCGACCGGTTCGTGCGTAAGGATGATCGAGTCGAGCACATTTGGCGGGGGGATTTAAATCATCGTCCGTCGAATGAAAGATTCAAACGGGCGTTGATTGTTATCGGCATCATTCTGCGTCGATCGTCATTTAATACGAGAATTAACGCGTCGCCGTTGGTTATTCTCCGTTCGTTTCGCGGACTTTCACATTTCATCGGATCGATCGGGCCGGGCCGAAACTCGAAATAATTAAACGATCCGATGTCCGAGCGTGCCGCGCCGCTACGCCTTTTCTCGTTTCCCCCGTTTCATAGGCAAAGTTTCGAGCACCTTTGCCGTTCGAGAAAAAAGGAGAAAAAAGAGAGAGAGAGAGAGAGAGAGAGAGAGAGTGGCAAGTGAAAGGGAAGGGAGTGCGGAGGACAGGGGGGATGAAAAAGAGACGCCATGGAGAAACGATATTGCGTGAAAGGAAAGCGGTAAATGGGATGGGGGTGAAAGGATGAGGAAGTTGCTGCAGATCGATGTTCCTCCCACCATCGACTTCCTCTCGGTCTCTGTCGCTGCCGTTCTGTCCCGTTTCTCTTCCCTCTTTTGCCTTCTGCACTGTACACGATGCCCAGTTTTCGTTAATACAAGGCCGTTCAATAGCAAGCCTCGAAGCTTCGGGGCTGTTTGTCATACACCCTCCCCCTCCCCTCCAAATACATTTCGTATTGGCAGACGGTTTGCGACTGGTCTATCGTCGAGACATTCCTGTTTATGCATTCTCCGATGTAGGCCATCCCCCCGCGTCTCTTATTCAGCGGCCGATTCCCGATCCGGAATGGATAAGCGCCGCTTTCCCCAAATTATTTACGTCCGTCTACGTGACTCGGTTACCAATCAGCGTCGCGACGACGCGTTTAAATCCGTTGCGTGTTCGCGTGTTTCCGATCCGAAACTCTGGTCTTTTAAAAGATCGCGACGCGTCCCCTTCAGCGACGAAATTGACTCCAAAAGCCACGTTTCTTTTTAAATCCGAACTAATTTTCGAACGAAACTAGGTACTGTTGGATCGATCGAGGAAACAACGACTTGCTTTGTTGTCAATGGATAACGATAGCCGAGATAAAATTCACAATGAGAGATATTTATAGAACGTAATCAGGGAGAGCAACGTGTTAGGCAGTGAGTAAGATTTTCACAGTCGGCGAAGGACTGTCGCTGCGATATCTCTACAGTGACAATTCGAAAATTACTCTAACAACGATATTTACACGTTGCTGTGTTTAAAGATAAACTACGCGAAAAAGGTCTGACATGAACCTTTTTTAATGAATAGTCACTCGTTGATGCAAAGGTCGGGTATGCAAGATTGCGACGAAAGCAAATGCAAAGTGTCCTTTGTTTCATCAAAGTTGCTCGGAATTTCATAAACGGGTAATGAAACGATATTTCTCTGCCGATAGGACGCGCCTGCAGCCTGTGTTTTGCACGTCAACAAGGGCAGCGTGCAAAGAGTCACGATCGGCCAGACAGCACAAAGCAGTGCAACCATAGGGGCAATGATCCCATTCGTTACAAAAGAAAGAGAAAAAAAGAAAGAAAATAGAAACGCCGTAAGAGCGGCCTGCGATAGTGTATGAAACATAGTCGCGATATATCTCCCGTTGCTGTTTAAACGCTCGGAATTCTTTAACGTCCCCGATAACAGAGTCCGCGGAAAGTTCCCGGTTTATTGACCATTTGAATATTTCGCGCGTTTATTTTCCAGTGCCAACCGTATCTGGAACGGCGAGTCCTTTAAATAAAGCTACTAGCTCGGTGAAAAATCCAGTAGTAGCGGCAGTAGTGGTAGTAGTAGTGCAAGACGAGCAATGGTCAGCCAAAGACCTTCGCCTTCGTACAAAGGGGACGAGACTATTCAACGAGACCAACCTGCGGAAGATGGCGCAAACGACCGAGAAGTCGGCAGAGTCAATGGAGTCTTTCTCAGTCGATGATTGAAAATTTAATTCGGCGAAAAAAAAGTTCGACGGACGAGCGATTGCGGTGCAGCTAGAGGCGGCTCAAAGGGCGGAAAAAGGTAAAAAGGGATAGCCGGTACTGATTACCAGCAGACCAGCTCCTAATGACGAAGAATGGATCGTGCTAATCCCGCGAGGGCGGGCCATGCACCATGAAACAGATAAGGCATAAAACAGTGGCCGCGGACATGGCCGCTTTGTGCTCGAAGAGGGGCGAACGTCTCTTGTCGATGAAACCTTCTCCTTCTTTTTTCCACTAAAAATAAAGCTGGCCGGATAATGTGGGACAGTGTTTCCCTTCTCGAACAATGCCTCGGCGTACTATTCAACGCGCACCAGTTTCTCTCTCTCTCTCTCTCTCTCTCTCTCTGTCGATGTCTCTCTTTCACTGCTGCTGAGAGAAGCCCTGCTCCTTGAACCTCGTATAATAACCGATCCCTTCCCTCTTCCTCTTCGTCGTCTCTTTTCCAGCTCTCTGTCGGATTCAGCCGATACGAGCTCCTGCCCCCCTCTCTCGAGTGCCTTAATCGCGCGGTGTCCCGCGTTCGGGATAGCGCCCTAAGTATCCGCTGAAATCGTCCGGATTACACGGATCATTGCGGATCGGATCGTCCGATCGTTTCTTCCCGCTGATTCACGCCGATAGCAATCAACGGCCGTGTCCCGATCCACTCGTCGTTTCCATCCGTGGAATTTCATTCTGCCCTGGACACGATCCTGTCCGACGAGCCGAAAAAAGAAGAGAGAGAGAGAGAGGGAGAGAAGGGGGAAAAGGAAATAAATTGTCACGGCGATCGATCGCCGTTCGTTTCCCCCGCGACGTAGGAATTTCACGGGCGGCTGGCTACCGAAATTAATGAACTTTATCTAGCACGCGCAACGAGACCTGCACAAATATTTAATCGGTCTACCAATACTTATTGACTTTCTGACCGGGGCGGCTGGAGCGTGGCGAATCGTCGAAAAAAAAAAAAAGAAATACGTCGATTATCCGGCGGACGCGAATATCCCCCGAATATAGCTCGATGCGCGTAATATGTATCTGTTGCTCTCGATCGCTTCGTCTTGAGCCCCGATCGAGTGTCCAAACATGTCGTCGTGTGTAACCGATTTAGCAGTTCGCGTTACGAGTCTTCGAAAGATGCAAATTGACGTACGAAACGAAAAAAAATCAAAATACACGCACGTGTATTCGAATTTAGGTTTGGTCAAATTTTGTGCAACATCCAAACACACGCGGTGTTCGACGTTGCAATTTGTAGAAAATGTAAAAAGCGCACGAACAAACAGAATCCACGTAACGAGCAAAGATAAAAGACGCGTTACAATATTTAGTAGTCCAGATCAATACACCTTTATTTAAACAAGTCATGTTTCCCACGGGGACAATAGTGCCCATCAGAGCTGCCTCTTGGCCAGTTTTTCTTTCCATTTACAGTTAGGGGTTCAGGTTAGGGGTTAGGTTTAGGTTAGTAGTCTAGATACTACTATCGATCGTTGCCAACATTGGCGTGCTACTATCGATCGGTATTCTCGTTAAAAAGCGTTCGGTCGATAGTTGATAGTTCAATGGATGAAAGAAGAAACGCAAGGTTCCCCAATTCCGGAATTACGGAGCGATATTTAAAGCAAGCGAATAATGAACGAAGATAATTTGACAGGGAAGCTGCAGATCGCTGATCGCGCGCGGCTCAGGTGGCCTACAGCCCGACGGTTCAGATTTATCGTAGATCCTCTCTAATTGCTGCTAAATTATTCCCAGGCTATTATGCGTTAAACTGATTAAACACTGTACAATGACGTACATCATATAAGATGCAGTACCGCCGTACGTACACTTTCGCGTTCGACATCTAGAATGCGGTTCCCCGATACCGCGCACGAAGACAATCGGAATGCACAATCCTCGGAGTTAATCTCCCCTAAATTTCGCATGAGATTAATTATCGCGCGGATTCTCTTAATTATCCTGCCGTGAATATTCGCCGTCGCTCGCAGCCGCTCGTCTTGCCCGTCTTGCGTGAATTGTTTATCTTGGATGCGAGTAGAAGGCGGTTGAATTAGGTTTTCAGGGAATCGTCAGACAGAGATTGGAATTGGAACGATCCAACACCTCGTTCAACCCTGAAACTACCCGAATGGCGAAACTTTCGTGGAACTTCGGGCTTGAGGAGCTTCATCGAACGTCGCAATTTATTACATATTCGAACGTTATCGAGACGCCGAGCGTTGTAATGTCTGTAAATCTAGCTACATCGTTTCTTCGCCGAGAAGAAACTTCGCCAAAATCCCCTCCGGGGGATTTGGCGATCCAAAGAAAATTCTTTAAAAACTCTATTGAATCTTACGACTCGGGAATGATAAATTATTCTTTGGCAAGAATGAGATCAGTCGTTGACTTTGGAGAGATAATCTTCTTTGTTTTGTTAGCCGCGACATTCGGTTGGTGGTCTGTTCGACGAGTCGTTCAATTCAACGTATAACTCCGAAGGAAATAACAAAGTAGAACAATCGCTACAACCTTCCATAAATATTGTTATAATAACAAATATATAATAACATTTATGGAAGGCCACTCCTACTCGAGGTCTAGCCCACGCCCCCTCGCGAATCACGTGACCCAAATCAACCAATCGCTAATTTTCGTTGCATCAGCGTTGCACCTGAAGAGGTTTACCCCCGCTAAAATCACTTTCAGTGATAAAATCCGACATTTCGTACATGACACGACCCAATACGTCCAACCCAATCTTCACCAATTCTGTCAACAGCGATCGTACTGCGAACATCAGTTTCTTGGAACGTTTAACCGAAACTTTCTCATAAGTAATTTTACATCGGTACGTCGCCCGAAGTCTAAGTCAAGATCGAATTAATCACGTCGGAGGACGCGAAGCAGCGTCAACGTTCGCCAATTCGTCGTGTCTATATACACGGTCCTCTTAGAGGTTGTGCACAGCGGCGCGTGCTTTGGCCGCAGCGGGGCATCGATCATCTCGCGCGCGGCGCTGCGATCCTGTCAGATGACAATCCCGCTCAATTGTTGTCCCGCCGACTTAATGAAACTAATTAGTCACACGCGCGCCAGCGAAAGCACGAACGTTCGATCATCGCTCCCGATAACGTTGCGCACCCGCGGTCCCCATGAGGATGCTTGATTGCGAACACTCGGAATAACGCGTCGTTAACGTGTCTAGAAGGATAATGTTTGCCATAGGGAGGAGATTCTCTGCCTGATTGCGCAACCGTTACCTTTGCTATTCAAGGAAATTCAACGTACGAGAGAGAGAGAGAGAGAGAGAGAGAGAGTGGGGGCGTCTGTGCTGCCGGCTTCGAACCCATTTGCATATAGACTGGTCGATGCGGAATGAGTTTTATAGACGACGGTGGATGGTTATGGAGATTCCGCGCCCAAGCGCGAGTTTCACAATCTTTTTTCTCTCAAATATATGCGAAGCAACGTATAAAAATGGAGAAGCTGCTGATTACACGTGTTTATTATTACGTCATTCAGCTGGAGATTTTTTCTCGGTTTTTTCAAGTCGATCGCCGACTTTGACTTCATTTCGAAGATAAAGTCAGGGATTTCGTTCGAGGAAACAAATGGTGAAAAATGGCGAAGAAAGATCGTAAGGGTGGAAAAGCAGCGGTTCGCAACCTTTCTCCTTCCCAAAATATCTCTTCATTTATGAGTATCTTGTCTCCTCTCACAAACCCCCCCATCCGTCTCTGAAAAATTTTCAAGCCTCACTTTGTACATCGAAACTCTGCAACTCTGTTTTTGTGTTTTTACTTTAACTCTTTTTTTTTCTCTTGTATAGGTTGGGAACCGCTGCTCCAAAGAAGCGTCTCGACTACTTCGAGTTAAGGGGTTTCGTGAGTTTCAGAAATTTCTGTCGCGACCAACAATGTTTCTACTTTTTCACACGCGATTTACTAAATTCCGTTGCGTTCGCGTCAGCGACCCCGCGAGGAGTTTCGTTTTCGCGCGTTTTCACGCGAAAGGTGGAAGTCCCTTTAGAGAATAAAAGTTGCATCGCTACGAATTTCGTTCTCAATTTTCGGAAATTTTTTTCACCACCGCGGTACGGACAATGACCGTGAAGCGCAAATTTTCGTTCAAGTTCAATTCCGCTAAAAACGAAGAGTTACAATTTCAGGAGAAAACAAATTGTCCCTTCGAGTGTCGCGGTGACGACTCAATGAAATTAATTACGAACGACGTTGACCCGAAACCGAAATCGCCGAGTCGCTTATTTACTCTTCCGAGTGACGGTAACGCTGTTAGGCCGGCGCGGCGACCGCGTTATTTGCGAACTCGACAATTAGCGGGGCATTGGAGAGGCGGTCGGGAAGGACGGTTAATGAAATTAATCGGTCACGTAGCACAGGCCACGACAAAAGATCGCTGGCTGCTTCGTTAGCGGCCCTGGATGTAATTATCGGCTCTTGTATCCATCTTGACGAGATGAACCGATCAACGAGGATGCCGCGCAAATGGAGAGGCGATAATCAGAGCGCAGTCACTCTCTCGAGCAGCTCGTGAGGGGAGAAAAAAACCAACAACGACGACCGATGGGCATCTTATCCCACGTTGGTCCACCTGTCGGACGACGAATTCGAAGAAGAAGAAGAAGAAGAAGCGTAATCAAGGATTCGTCTCGGCGAACTGACTCGTCTGAAACGTCTGAAACCGGGAACCTCTTTCAGGCGTTTCCTTGATGACCGGCTATTGAATTGATTAAGTGTCTGCAAAGCTCGAGAAATCTTTTCCGGCGTCGAGGATTTATGTCCCACGGAGGGCAGCTCTTCCTTGTTATCTTATTTTCCCTCGCATCGGTGTCACTCTGTTGATCGTGGCGCAGTTTGATCGTCTCCTCTTCTGCCAATCTCCTCGACGCCGGAAGTAATTTCTAGAAACGATCGATCAAACACCTCGCGGGGCAAATTAGATCGAGGCGAGGAAAGATTCCAAAAAAAAAAAAAAAGAAAACGCAGTTGCGAATCGCCGTCACTCATCGGGACTTCCTTCCTATCCCGATCAACCTAGCTCGGCTACGTTTCACTCTCTACAAGATTTCCTCTCCTTGGAAGGGAAATCTTCCGCTCGGACTAATTGCGAGATAATTCAATCCCTTATATTATATCATCGCTCGAGAGTTGGCCGCACCGACCGAGATGAAAAAGGAACCGTTCTCAATGAACTCTATCCAGCGAGGGTTCATCAGTCTCGCCGAACCAGGCCACCGAAGGGGAGGCTTAACGGGTTAAAAACAAACGACTCGGCCCGTTAAGAACCCTCCCTCGCCGCTGATCGTCCCCGAGCCAACTAATGAAACTCGTCGATCACGTTCGACGATACGTTGCACGAAGGTCACGAGCACCTACGATATCCTTTTTCATCACACAGAGTCACACAGAGAATTCCCTCACACACGTGCACACACGCACGATTTAGTCTCTGGTCACGGAGACGTAGATCAGAGAGACAGAGAGAGAGAGAGAGAGAGAGGTGTGCCTGTGTGTTGGCAGATAAGGCAGAAACACTGGAATTGTATATATCGATCCTCGGTCTCGATAAGATACGAGAACCCTAGCAGCCTTGGGCTTGGCTTCACGAGCTACTGCTCACGGGAACAGTTTCGGTCGGGACGAAGGAGCACGGTGGCGAG
The DNA here is from genome assembly GCA_032399605.1 of Melipona beecheii. Classification (NCBI taxonomy): domain Eukaryota; kingdom Metazoa; phylum Arthropoda; class Insecta; order Hymenoptera; family Apidae; genus Melipona; species Melipona beecheii. The sequence goes on along the minus strand of JAUCMO010000291.1, from coordinate 7,065,993 downwards.
GAGAGACGAGACGGTTTTGTTCTGTTCTCTTTGCGGCGAATCGATCGAAGCCGTTCTTCGGCCAGGAAGGAAGGGAAAGGGCCTGGTAATGAAGGAGACCGCTCCTTTCTCGCCTACTTCGCCTACTATCGCCGATCAAAAGTTTCGCCAATCCTTCGTCCCTCGTCGCTCGTCGTTCGTCGCTCACGGCCAAATGGTTACGATTTCTCGCCAAAGTGTTCCATCGCGTATTGAAAAAAAAACTCCCCGTGTCTACTGATGAAACGTTTTGAAATTTCATTGACACTTCGACGATAAAGTTTGGAGCAAATCTGAAAATGTACATGGAAGCTCCAAAAGCGAGTCCACTTGACTTGAAAGGTGTCCATCGCGGACGAGTCGTCTTTACAATGTGAATTCACCTCACGAAAGACGAAAGCTGGAACGTTCGTGAATTCAGTGCTTGAACACGCTTGAATACACTCGAACACGCTTCAGTTGCCAAAATATCTGCGATCAAGATTGAGTAAATTTGGCCCTTGCAGGCGAATGTTTACAGCTGTTTACTCTCGTTACTGGATAACTCTCGACGTATCACTCGCCGGTTTCGGTAGGAAACGAATCGTCCGTTCGACTCGTCAAAAGTACAATATATGTAATAGACGCTGCCTGCACTCTCGTTCGGAAGCTGCTCGCTTCGGATTACGCCCGAGGCGTACGTGAAAACGATCTTTCCACCTCTGGCTGCAGTTGGATCGCGAACGTGTAGATCCACCATTACTCTTTGCTCCGTCTCGAACGATTTTGTTACACTACCGAGGTACAGAAAAGAAGAGAAAAATTGTCTCGAGGAGAAGGTTTCCCATTTTAATTTTCTCGCGGAAGAAATCTCGTTTTCGGAAACTTATTCCACAATTTCGTCGTCTCTCCATTCCCAAGGACACTGGCGGGCGCGCGCCAGCGGGAAAGTATTGCGTTCACGTTCCACCCTTCTCGACACGTGTAGTCAAAACTTCCAGACGTCGTTGTATCTTTTCCATCTTCCCTCATCTCTATTCCCTCCTTGTCCTCGTCTCTCCTCCCCTCCTTCCCCTCTCAGCTTTTGTCGCTCCGTCTCCCCGTCATCCATCCGTCTTCTCCGGACCGAATTCATCTCGCGGATCCTCCGCAAAACTTTCAACCTTCGTCGCCCAGGATCACCCTTCACCTGCAACTATTTCCCTATCGAGCGAAGTTTGCCCGGCCGAATCCAAGATCCGAGTCTCTCCCCGACTTTTCGGCGATCCTCGCAGTTATTACTGGATCGCGTCGCACGCGCGGCGGACGACAGGAAAATTCGGAGTCAGCCGCGATTTGTCAGGCGCCTCGCCAGGGAGCAATGAAACGACACGAACGACCTCCACCTATTCAGCGAGTCTCTTTCCCGGCGGGGGTTCGCCTCGCTGAGCGAATTAATATGAAAAATAAGCTCCGGAACGGTCGCCCGAACTTCTACGGGAATAGTTTGTTCGCAACGTTTGTTCTTTTTGTTGCGATGAATTCAGGCAGATTGATGCAGTGAGAGGGATATTAGAGAGAGGAGGGGGTGGAAGTTTCTCCGTACTTTCGTGAATGACGTAAATCACGCTCCGTCACGTGCGTGTGTCTTTATCGGGAGATTTGTTGGAGAACAGGAATTTGTCATTGTTGGTGAAATTCGAATTTACAAGGAGTAGAATTCTGAATAGTGGGTTCGGTTCTCTGTTAATGAAAGCCTGACAAATAAAAACCCTGTTTTGACCCCGAAGAAAGAATTTTGATATGTGGACAATGAACTTGTTATTAGTCCTCGAAGAACGAGTAGCTAACTGACCGAAGGATGCCAAATAAAAATAAAAATAATAAAATAATTATCGTCAATGGCAAAAGGTTACATTCTGCGAGCGAGGATTTTCGCCAATTCCTCGCCAAAATTGAAGAACGACGGAAAAGCTTGATCGAATGTAGTCGCGAGAGCCCGCCTGGGAATTCGATTTAACCGGAAGCGCAGGTACTACGTCGAAGAAGAATGCCGGATAGGCAAAGAAACGGCGAGGATCGACTTACATCGTTGCGATGAGCTACGTTTCACTCACGAGCGAGGGAGGGGAAGTGGGGATGTGGCTTGCTGTAGCGTCGGCTACAGCAAAGTTCAAAGGTCAAATCGATTTGACGAATTTGTGACGTAAACGAAACTGCTGACGCACGCCGCCGGCTTCGGGGGTTGCAGCTTTTTTGAAACTGCACATACATTAAACCAGCCCGCCACTTCGCTCGAACAACCACCGGTACCCGACTCCAAATCAAAGAACTAATCATCCCAGCAACTTTCCTCCCACTACCTGACCAATCGCGATACCATCGACCGACCCAAATTGAACAACCTCCGAAAGAAAATCCACTTTTGCTTCGCGGTTTCAGACTTGACGTGTAGCTAGAAGCTGTACAGAGAGCCTGGAGCCAATGGTTTCATGATCTTGGACAGGATTTAGTCACGACAAGTTCTATCTGGGTGTTTTAATTGTTCAACAGCCCTTTGCTCGAGTGGTGCGGCTTTACCGTCGAAGATATTTGACGTAACAAGTACACGTATCGAAAAAGACACATTTCTCAAATTGGTTCCAATGAACTGTATCGATATTAGTACAAGTCACGATATACGTAAAGTGCACACTGTTGCATTCGAGATATTTAACAATACGTGTTTATATTTACTTTTAATGAAGTATTTAAACTCCACGTTTGAAAAATATATTTATCTTCGTTAAAAGCCTATGTTTAAAAATTTTTTGACGAAGTAATTAACTTGCACACCTGAAGTAACTTTTAAATTACGCGTCTACTTTTAAATTATGGCGTATCGATTCTTTGTCGGTCTCCAAATTTCCAAGGTCATCTTCATTTTCTTTAATTGGACCGTACATTTGGATCATCATAAATCCAGAATTCAGCCACATTTGTCCCAAATTTAATGGTTGAGGAGATATTTCACGATATCACGATTTGTTCCGAGAATGAAAACTGCATAGAGCATCAGGACGTTGACGATCAAATTATCGTAAAATATAATATCTCCTTAATCATCAGATATAGGACAAATGTGACTCGATACTTTTTTTACTTGGAATTTAATATTCTTTCGATTTATGCTGAAAATAAAAAAAAATATATATAGTCTAATTAAAAAAAAAAAAAAAAAAAAAAATGAAGACATAACATTGGAAATTTCGAAATCCACAAGAAATTGACGCGCCATGATTTTGCCTCTCTTAAAAAAAATTAAAATTTATTTCAGGTGTGAATCACCCTGTACAAACAACACGCGATCGTCACCTAATTAACGAAGGTGTGTGCAGATTTATCACCGTTCCGTTTCACCGTTATTGACCATCTATCGCGTATAGAAGGTAAGAAACGTGGACAAGAATCTCGCCTCGAGCTGTCGAGCCAACGCGGAGGAGTGTATCGACGCTGTCAATCGTCCAATCGTTGTGGGCGACGATTTCAACGCCCACCGCAGAGGAGACGCGGTAATCCAGTCGGAAGCTTCGGCAGTTTCCATTATCTATGAATTTCCAGGAAAATCAAGGCCCCGGCCATCTGAGGCGGGATTCGATCGCCGAGCCCGTCTGACGATTTCCGTCGACAGCGAGTTCGAAGAGCACCGCCAATCGAGAGTCACCAAGTCTGCACAAGTGGAGGGGAAACAGGAAGCGCCGAGCGGATACAGGAAGAGCGGGAGGTGACGAGGCCGAAATCGACGACGACCATGAAGCTGGCGCGTGACTTTCGAACCGTGCGTGAAACCAGCACCAGATAAGGTGAGTCCGCTGGCTCGCCAATCTATCCCCTCCCTCTTTCATCCCTGAGAATATTCTCAGCACGTAACAGCTGGTGACTAGATGGTCGACCGCTTTATGGTTGTTCCGCGTCTCGGGAACCCTCGCGAGCTTTTCATTTGTCCGCCTTTAGTGTTTCAAAGGTCTTTATTCTACTCTAATAAAACATATATATATAATAATAATAATACAGAGATGCGCGAGTATACGAAGACAGTGTATGACGGTACTTATTTCTATTGTCCGTTTGTCGCGAGAGCGCGGGAGGACTCACCAGACGTGGACCACCTGGTAATAAACTGCGGATAACTAACCGTGTCGACGTCAGTTCTTTTATACCCTGACTCTCGCCATGTCCTTTCCCCTCGAGGGGTCGGAAAGCGTCTCTTATCTCACGGTGTTTATGGTCAGGCCCATGAGAGGTTTTTTTTGACGATTACCTCGTGGTAATTATTACTGTCACCAATGTTTATACTGCAGTCTGAGTTGTGTCCCCTGCACCGCTGACTCGAGAATCGTTGACTTGTCGATTTCGTTCCTCGGATTCGCGCGCGCGAGGAAGAGAAAGAAGGGGGGATGTATTTTTAATTTGTTGGTGTGTTCGCACGGTGCAAGTCTGTTGCAAAATTGCGCCGAGGGAGCAGGCGAACGATTAAAGCGACCAGAGGAATTTAAAAATGAACGAATCCCGACGCGCACGGTCTTCTCGCGCAGGCTCGATTCCACGAAAAATGCATTTTACATTTGAACGCAAATTTGTTAAGAATCATATTACCGCAATTAAGGAACGTGTTCGTGTTTCATTGGATTTTGTGCCGCGAGAGAGGAAATTTCCAGTTTTAAAATGTAACGCAGAAGATGGAATATCTCCGGTCCGCGGAGATGGAAACGAGTATTCGTCGAAAGAGGATGGGAGAAACCTACTGCGATTCACCCTCTACCTTCCGATTCCGTGTTCCTCGCGACTACGAAAACCATCAGTCGGTTAAATCGAAGAATGAATAAAAGTTGGAGCAACTGAAAAGAGCGAATGCTCGAGTCGTCCATTAACCTCAGGCGATTAAACGCAAACGTCGTGAAATTTCGCCGGGCCGACAAAGATCGACCCGGAAAAGCGTTGCTCGCTAACGAAATATCGCGCGCCGCGAGCCGACGCCGTATCGTTTTTACGTCGCGACAGGCGGAAAGCGACACGTCGGTTCGTTGGAAAGCCGCAATTTTGTCGCGCCGCCTCGAGGAAAAGAGACGAAAGGAAGAGGGAAACGAACAGGATACGAGTCTAAGCCCCGCTTATGGCACGTCTGTGGCAAGCCAAGATTGCGTTTTCCCGGCTGTGAAAATTTTCGGGAACCCGCAACGAAACCTCGAACTTTCACCCTGGCGTAACGTGGAGCGGCGGAGGGGGGAGAGGATAAAGCCTAGAACGTTTCAGCCAATATTAAATCACGACTCGCCACAGTAACCCAGATAGGTACGCGTATCAACCGTTTCGTTATCGTAATCACCGATTCTATCCTATTTGCGCATTACACGATATTAATTGCTCTCCGCTGACGTATCGCACGATACCGCGCAATCGCGCTCTGCCAACGCCGGTCCGTGCAAATTTGCCCCGTGCACGTGTGGTTCCCGATTCTATTATTTTTTCGAGCTGTTCCCAATTGTACTTTCTTCGAGTTGCTTCAAGAGCAGAATACGTCGCGTTTATAAATTTTCACAAATTGTTCAATTTTAATTCTTTGAATTCTGCGAGCGAAATTCTGCTATCGCAATTGATTTCTTAGAAATTAGAAATTTCGGAGCGTGCTCGAGCGCGAGATTAACAGTTGGTTTCTAAGAAACGAACGACTTGTTAATATTAACGAAATTCACAAATTTTAACATCAATGAATTCTTCATTTTAAAAGTTCGCACGTAAATTCTGAAGTAAACAATTTTAATAATTATTTCTCTGTGTTTTTTCAATTTCCGGAGTTGATCCAACGGGGTTTCGTACGATACCGCGTCCAGTTTTTAAAACAATTCGAACCGTTCTTCCCAAATCAACGATATTGATATTAAAATTCATAAATATCATCGCCGGATGTTGACTAAGTTGGACGACCGAAAGTTTCTTCCCCGGCAGTGGACAAGAGACCCCGAAGAGAACCGAGCGTGGAAAGAAGCTTCGGCCACATCTTTTTACGAGCGACAGCGGTGAGAAGCATGGCGCCAATTAGACAGGACAGAAATTTATTCTTCCGTCGGAGGCAGCTGCCTAATGAGTTCCTTTGAAAGGAAGGGGTGAAAGCAGGGGCCGATCCGAGCCGCTTTAATCGCGGTCGAATTACCGTTATCCCGCGCCCTCGCTCGTTGTTAATCGTAGTTTCATGCGACGGTATTTCGCGCTGCTCGACGCGGTTATAATTCGTCCGTTGGAAAATTATTCGACGGAGCCGCGTGCCGTGGAAATTCGCGGGCGATTTGTTTGCGTTAGAGCGTCCTCCCTCGATTTATCCCCGGTGTCCGATGGAATTCCGCGGGCCATCTCGTCTCGCCGCGAGCACCCGTTCTTCTTCCGCGTTTGCGAATCACCGAATTAATTTCCAACCCACTCTCTCTCTCTCTCTCTCTCTCCTGTATTCAGTATTCGGTATTCGTCTTTTTCCAGCGAGGACGAGTGTGAACGAAAGGAAAGTATATTTCTTAGGTATACGTACATTCCTCAAAGACGAGGTTCTTCGTCGCGCCTGTTACGGACTGAGTAAGAGCGACGATAAAGAGGAATATTGCTTCATCTCGAGACGGAGCTCTCGTAAACCCGAGATTCCCGAGTGTGCTCTATTTTTCTCCCATCAGCTGCATAATAACTCTTGTCTCGGACGTAATTTTCGGGACGTTTAATTATATTATAGTTGGGGATTTAACTACGCTCCGAGCGATCGAGGGTCGATACGTTTCTGCTTTCTCAATCTGTTAGCGCGACTCGCGATTACGCGAGTTCCTTATAATTCTCGCACAGTTTTCACTTTCAAGTTTTCGTTCAATCGCGAGTCAGAGATAAGAATTTAATCACGATCGGTGGTTGATGCGTTTCGAGACATTTACTATCGTCGATGGTCGTTTGCACGCTCCATGTTTGTTTTCCCGACTAAACGAGAGAATGTGGGCTCATGCGCATTTGTTAATTTGCCTCCCCCCTAGTCTCCAATTTCCGTCGCCAGATGTAACTAATTGCGTGCTAATCTAATTTGGTGGCCGGAAAGGAAATTTGAAATTGGTCGGTAATTGGATATCTTTTTATTAACGCTGGCAACAATACGAACTCCGTTTCGTTTCAACTGAATTTTCAGTCGAACTGCCCAATTAAATGAACTTTTGCTCGTTGCGCCTAGTTTATTTGAACGTAAACTCTTAATGCACGAAGCAAAAAATCCGCAGGAGCGTAAAAATCGCACGGTAGCGCAAAACCCCAATTATATAAATTATTTGTTTCCTGACAAGTTCGCGTGAACAGAGTTTCGCTGCACATTCTGCGCGAATATTTCATTTCATAAAATGGACTATTCATTTGTAAGAATCCTTGTTTCTGAAAGAATAAGGAGGCAAAGTTGCCAACGGGTTCCCAATTTTTAATGAACTTTAACGCAATCCAGAAAATTTCCTTTTCCAAGAAGGTCCGTCCGACGCATCGAGCAATTATAACGATTACAGTATCTATAGAATCCACAGAACATCACGCATGGCACGCGTTTCCAATTGATCAACCGAGGCGATCGCTGCACTTGTCGAAATAAATTTCGAGACTGCCGATTAATCGATATGGGACGACGGGAGAGAGAGAGAGCTCATCATGGTACATTTTCCACGATCGACGAAAGGCTCGCTCGCGAGGGAGAGAAGGGGCGCAAATAGCCGAAAGACCGGTCGACATACCGGGTCAGAGGTATCAATAGCTCGGCTAGAATTCCTTATCGTTCGCCTTATAGCGCGTGCTTCTTGGGGAGGAAAATGCTGGCGTCTCGACTCCCCGTGGAAAACACGAGGTTCTGGCGAGGAACTTGGACGAAAGCACGAAACAAAGGAGTCGCTCTCTCGTGGCAAGAGCGAGGGAAGAGAACGGTCCTCCCTTCGAAAGGGAGATGTGGAGGTCGAGGCCGAGCGGTGGCTCGCTCCACGATCAAATGACGCGTCGCGATCATTCGTCTTCGACGTAACAGGCTGTCACTGAAAATTGAGCGTGCTCGACGAGCGAGCAAGTGCGATTTACAAATACTCGAAATCGTCAGTTCGTTGCAGAAAAAAGAAAGAAAGAAATAAATTGATTTCGCGTTCCTGTATCTTTTTGCAATAGTAATCGCAAACACAGGAGATATTTGTAACTAATCGTTCGTTACTTTCGACATTAATATCCGGACCTATATATTGAATTGCGTAAAGCGACGCAACACTGCACGCAAATAACAATAATTAAAGTGGCATAATGATAGTAAACAGGCCGCGCCTGTAAACGTAATTATGTTTCCACCTCAATAAAAGTCAACATTAATTTCGCTGAAAGCGGCCACGCGTTTCCAGTAATTATACACGAACGCGAAAATCCCGAGGAGAGGCGGGAAGCGTTTTCGTGCAAATAAGAAATCCGCAACGCAACGCGTCTGTTGCACCTTGTTCAAAGATTCCGACGGCCACGTTTTCCATCGACGTTTCCCATGTTCTTCCTTCTGGCGTTCCCCGAAGACAAGAGGCAGCGAAACGCCATTTTTGAGGAGCGCTGTAACGTTACACGGCCCGCTGGGAATTCGACGTTTCAACAAACCCCTCGTTTCTGGTTTGAAACTGAAGCAGCGCTGGAACGCTTGCAGGGGAATAGAAATTTACACGAAAGTCCATTTTCGACGGGGTGCTCGCGGAATTTCAGCGAAATGTTTCCCGACGTTCGTTAACGCGGGGATGCACGAATGGACGTCTCTCTGCGCAATTCCGCCTCGGGTTTCGTTGCCCGCGAGAACCGTTTCCAGAATCGCGGCGATATCTCGCAACCGCGGAAACTGCTGGAGTACGGCGTTCGAGGATTCTCGTTCGATAAATAAGTGCAGAGTAAGGAAAGTTGAGACGAGATCGAAATATGTAACGAGGGACTTTATACCAAAGTCCGAATCGTCGAATGTAGCTTTCAAAAAAATATTTGACCCGTACTTTATCACTGAAAGTGATTTTAGCGGGGGGGTAACCCATCGGGTGCAACGCTGATGCAACGAAAATTAGCGATTGGTTGGTTCGCGAGGGGGCGTGGCGTTGTCTAGTACTGAGCGATCGCGCCTGTAATTTTATAGCAAAAACGTCGATACTAACTGGGATACAAGTCGTGCGGTTTTTTTTTTATCGGCAATCGTCGATGTTGAAGGGCTGAAATATTTTGTCAAATATCTCGGAAATTATTGAAGATGCCGTAATTAAGACGGTGCTCCCTTCGCGGAGGAGAATTCACTCTCGACTGCGTATGAAAAATGAGACGGCGAGAAGTTTCGAATTTGAAAAGGATGTTCCGCGGAGCGATCTCTGCTGAAATAACGTGCTACGAAGTTTATCGCGATTGTCGAAGCTTGGGCCTCGAACTTTCCTCGTTGCTTACTCAGAGGCGCGCGCGGAGATTGAAGAAGAATGTCACAAAGTTGGGGAGTGATTGAAATTTATACAAGTAGCGCGCGCTGTAGGAGAGATTGAATCGAAGTGATTACGTTAGATTAACGACGAATGCCTCTTGCTTCCTCGTTGTAAGTTCAAATTACGCAGAAAGTGACAGAAATTCTTTCGGCTGTACCAGAGAGGGTTATATAGGAAAAAGTTGAACAAGTTAACAAAAATGTTTCGTTGCCAGATTTTTCTCCTGCAGTTCGAGGTAGTAAGTTGAAATGTGCGATTAATTCCTCTTTCGGCGGAATTGTCCGAAAGTTTCGAGTTGCAAAGTCTGTATCGTTGTGTATGCGCGAGGTGCACAATAATTTCATCCATTGAGGAAAAAAGAGGTTCATCGATACGATAATAAATGAAGCAAAATGACAAAGCAAATACAATAACGATAAAAATGTAAATGTAAATGATGGTTTGAAGCTGTTTGACATTTCGTTCTCTGTATTAAGGATATTTGTTGTGACGTAATAACAAATGACCCTTTGCACAATGGCTCACTTACAAAGTCGAAATGTTGTTAAAAATTCATTGCATTTGTCACGTTCATTGTATTCGTCGTAAAATTGAAAAATACTCAATACTTGTTGCAACATTTAATCTGACATTTAAAATTAAATTATTCTGTTAGACATATTGGTTTGATCGTAGGTTGATCAATTTGAAAAAAAAAAAAACGAACTTATTTGTATCTCTCTAGCGAAGCTTTTTTACTGGAATTTAACATTTCGCTTCCGAGATCGTTTCAAAATCGGAGCTTTACGACTCTTTCGATAACAAAGCATTGATAAATCGCGTTTCCTGGTACTGCCAGCGTGTCCATTAATATCAAGGAACGTCATAAAACGGAAGCTAACAAAACGTCTAATAAACGACCGGGGCGGAAGAGAGTTTCGAAGGCGTCTCGGTGCCTCCGCGTTTTCTTTGCGAAGATCCGTCTTCGTTCAACCTCCTTTTTGTCGAGTAATTCCCAACGTTTATTAGACGCTCCTCCCCCCCGAGCTTCGTGATTATTCGACGCGAAATCAGAAGAGCTTGCGCCCCGAGTTAAATTCGAGCTCGCCTCCACTGCTGAACTCGAATTTTCAGAGGAAAGGGAAAACTCTTCGAGCACTTCCTTTCTACCGGGGAGGAGTGTCTTTATTGGGGATGTAAGACGATCCTCATTTACCTACCCCTGCCGATTAACCCTCGCGCGGAAGCTCGAGGCGTGACGCGACGTTTCTCTCCAGCGAGATTGCCGACGTGCGATCGCCGAGTATACAACCGATCGTTTTGAATGTTTGCGAAAAAGAGATCGTCGAAACAAAATGTGTCGTTTCTCTTTCAGAAACAACGTCTCTTACAGTCTGAAAGTTGTGCTATCGATATTAATTATCGACATCAATAGAGAAACAACGATCGGTATCATTTCACATAAAATGGTCTCTCGCTACGGCGAAATAGTTGAAACAAAGGAAACCGTGCTTCGTCGGAGAACCTACATTTTCAAGTTTATCCCACGGAACGAACTTTCCCGGATCTAAAAAATGCAAAAGACACGAGTGTACGGCACGCTTAAGAAAACGCAGGCTTGAGGCTGCTTCGTCTCGAATTCCGGAGGAAAGCACTCGAGGTAGAGCTTCGCGGTAACGAACGTTCGTCCGCTGTTTGAGTTCCGAATTCTCCCCGTTTGGCAGCAAAATGCCAAGGTGGCGGAGGGCAACGACGTCTCGCTGTGTTTCGTTCGGGTGAAAAGTTCGCGGGACGGAGAATCGGCTGAGAACAAGCGGTAGCCGGCGCGGGCCGATGCAAATGAGACGTCGAAACGGGGGGAAAAAGAGCGGAGCTGGGACGAGAAACGAGAGCGAACGAGAGGAGCTTGTATAAGCTATTTCGACGAAGCTCTTGTGGAACCGCGACGCCGCCCTCGTTTTTCACCCTTTCACCTGAAACGACGAGAGAGATTGTTCGTCGCGTTCCGCGGAAGAAGAAATTCGGCGGTGCGAATCGCTCGCCGTTGGGATTTTCAGTCTCCGGAAAAGGGGGCGGGTCGACGGCGATGTGACGCGATGGGGCTTGCCGGCTAAAAGCGTATAAATTATGGAAATCCGCGCCAGACCAGGAATTCGATATGAAGATCGAGAATTCATGGAACGAGAACGCGTCTCTCGATAATGTCCGCGAGTAATTTCTCGTTTCCCGGGAACGAGCCGCGTTTTTTCTCGTTCGGCCGAGCCTTCGCGAGGGATGATGGCCGAGAAAGGGGCGATTCGAGGACGTGAAAATTGCATTTAGAGTGCTTGGCTCCCGCTCGGTTCTATTGTGCAACGGGGGGGGGGGGGGAACTTTCTCCATCCTCGACACTCCGATGCATCGGGATCGACGATGTTTCGCGTGTAAATAGAGAACGGAGAATAAATCGCGTAATCTTTGTAAATGAAATGCAGCGTGGAAGCGAGAGGATGATTCAGCGCAGGTTGAAAACGTGGAACGCAACTTTCCTTTTTTTTTTTTTTTTTTTTGCGTTGCGAGCACGCGGAAATTCGCTTGAAATAATTCACCCGGTAAATGCACGCGTGTGTTGATTGTAATTGGAGTTAAAGTATCCGCCGGCGGATTAATATCACTCGCTGATTATATTTATTGCATCTGGCAGTGAAACGAGATATCCGCGATGAATTTGCGTAAAATGATGCGTAAACTGATATTCGAGAAATTGAGAATGTTTTTTTTTTTTTCATTCTTGTTGCAACGCGGCAACTCTGTTTTTCACATCGAAGGAAATTTCGTCTATCGGCAACATTGTACGAGACTCGCAGCGGTACAAGTCTTACGATGTTTCCCGCAAAATTATGTTTCGCGTTGTTTTCTTAAATTAAATGCTAAAGCGAAGCACTGCTATTTCTCGAGTAGAAATAAGTGAAGTTGGAACAGTAGTTGGCTACGAAACGAAACGCACAGAACCTCCAAAAACGCTATTAACGCAGCTGAAAGTTCTCAAACGAAATTACTCGCGTGGGACGTCCGTGGATTCCGAGCAAAGAGTATATAACATTTATTGATAAACCACGATAAAGGAATGTATGTTTTACGCTCTCCTGTTGAAACAACAGCAACATTACAATACGTACATCAACGTGCACAAATATTAATTTTACTTCAAAGGAATGGAGGGAGAGATTACCTACAATTAACCCCTTAACCTACAAGCTACGTTCGTAAACAGGATCGCGCAGCCTTCGGGCCACTCGACGGCTCGGCAAGTCGGTCCCAAGTTGCACTAAACGCGCGCGACTTGCAGAATGTAAATACACGTGTAGGACACAACTGGAATATTTGACAAGTAATTACAACCTGATGTAATAATTGTTGTAGATACACCGCTAAAGGTTTATCGTCAATCACTAAAATGTAACATAAATCGATAACATTTATCCGCAATTCCTGAATAAATCAGCAGTTCGCGTAATTGGCATAAAAAAATCAATAACAAGAAACATCTTGTGGGGATTCTTGACCGAGAATAACACGCAACTGATTGAGATACAAAGAGATAATAAGAATCTATCACGAGCGCGACCGTCGCACAAGAGTACGAGTCTCACACGTATCCATAGGTTAAGGGGTTAATTAGATCGATCATTCCATGGATCTCCAAGTAAATATAAATTGTACAAATTACAAAAACTATAGAAATTGTAAAAACTAAAATATTGGGTCGTCCGGAAAGTTCGTGCCGATATTGTCGTTTACTTTTTTATGTATATTTAATTGCACACATATATTTATATTTATTTAGTAATACATGTATATTTACAGTTTGCAAGGCCTCGAATATACGCGGAAGTAGCTTCGCGAAAAATCTCGCCGCGGCTAAGAGGTTAGGAGATGTCTGAGATTTATAGAGCGACGCGGGAGCGATATGATCGCAGGTTTTCGCGCGCTAAGGAAAAAGGCAATAAAATGCGTGAGCAAACGCAAAACAAATGGAAAGATAAACAGCCGTCCAGGTACTTTCCAACTTCCTTCCGACGTTAATCCACTTTGCGCGTTTATTTATGAAAACTCCCTTATTATAACTTCCACATTTCGAACGCGGCTATTTCCGCACACACATATAGAACTGTGTAAAATTTCTGGAGCTCCGCAGAAGATTGCATATTCAACATTCCACGAGATCTTTTATTACAGACTGGCGAAATACACGACGATGCAATTTTAATCGCGCACAACTGCATCGGGCTTGATTATCAAGCTTTTTCCCTCGGCTGGCTTGGCTTCTCCATCGAGATTCTAATACTCGACGATATTCTCGACGAACCGGGAACTCGAGAACAAGAAGCGAAGACAGAGAAAGGGACGCGCTTCTAAATTTTGAAAACTCCCCGGTTTTCTCTTTCGGCTCGAGCCGATTGTGGTATCGATCCGACGAGTTGACGGATGCCAACGATATCCCTCTCGATATCCCAGCTCGTCGTTCCTCCTCTGTGTATTTGGCCGGTTCCCGCTTTTAATATTTCCCGCGCGGCAACTTTCTCAATTTTCGGTGGTTCGGCCGGCGCCCGTTACTCCCGGTCGGCGTTTAATCAAGTGCCGGGGCCCGCGGAAAGATCGGGGCGTTCATTCGAAAACCGGGCGGGGACGAACGGGCGCGAGCAGGACAGAACGACGAGAAGGAATTCCTGTCGCCGCTTTGTTCCTCGTATCGATCCTCCTTTCCTCCTGTCTCCTCTTGTAAACCAACGCCGTCCTGTAAAATTCACAGAGGCGCTCGGATCCGAAATGATTCGTTCTGATCGTTGTTCTGTCCCTCCCTCCCATCCTTTTCGCTTCCAGCAACGAAACCGTTCGACGTCCCCCTCTCGAGTCGCAGTTAGCAACGGGATCGACACTCGCGAAATCAAGTTACGGGCAATACTCGTTAAAGATAAATTGTATTCGACGGTTCTCTGTAATAGAAACGAGAGTTATCTCAACTGGATCTAAACTGACGCATTCTCGTCTCATAATCAGAGAACAAACCGAGAACGAATGCAACTGTATTCACTCTCGGTAGACTGTCCTCTCAACGTTTCTCGACACGGAATTAAGCACGATCCTTCCACTGAGATTCAGTCACGTCTGAAGCGATAAGAAACTTGGCGAGATATCTTCTTTCATTCCCTCGAGGATGTAAAATTTTACGACTAATTGCAACATAAATTACTGTAAAATGTATTGCAATCGAGAATTGGTTTAATAACACTCTTTCGAAATATACAAATATTATTAGGAAGTTTGCGATTTATCTGCTTTTTAGTATGTGTATTTTCTGTGATGCATTTTGTTGGCTAATTGCTGCCATTGATTCCAAATAAAATAAAACAATTAGCAATGGTAATAAATTGTGTGTATCTATAAAGTTACTCAGATTATACACGCTGGTTTGACACGTGAATGAACCAAGTTTATGAAAAATAGTCGTACTCTGAAAATTCGCACTTTTTACCATAAAATTTTATTGAGAACATTTGAATCGATGCGAAACAAATTAAAGGCGCGATCGTTCAGTATCAGACAACGCCACTCTTACTCGAGGTCTACTCCACGCCCCCTCGCGAGTCACGTGACCCGAATCAACCAATCGCTAATTTTCGTTGCACCTGAAGGTTACCCCCGCTAAAATCACTTTCAGTGATAAAATATTGCATGCGAAATGTCCAAAGTAGAACATTCATTATAATATCTAATGTAAATTTCTGTCCATCATTCTTTCAGTTACATTCATAAAAATATACTTGTACTAAAGATGCTTAGAGTTATAAGCCATAATAATCATAATTACTATAAACGTTAGGTAGACTAATTGTTTCTATTTTAGACGAACAGAATAAATAATTCTCTAATGTAGACATAATGGTGTTTCATAAATTTAACTTAACAATTTCTTATCTTTCATTTACAGTCAATATTTTTAAATATACTTGTTAAAACATCAATATGGATAATATCGTTTGTTTCGCCAATAATTTGGTTTAACAACGTTTCACTTAGTCTTGATTTCATCTGTATAATTTCATACAATACAGGTACTTGTAAAAGGTTGTAATTTACAAGAATTCAATTACTCCGATATTCAATTACACTTGGCTTTCGCTGGTATTCGTGTGCGTAAGGCGTACGAACATTGTTTGTATGATATTGATTATGCGCAGTATACGCTTGATCACTAGTTATGGTTGCGCGTAGTACGTGCACGTGGCTCGAATAGCTTGCAAATTGCATCGTGCTGACAGCGTACGTTTTCTCCACGCCGTTCGCTTCATTTGCCTTTTTCCGCTCGTTGCGTCGCGAATCATTTCAAAATAAACACCCTTGACAGCTTTTTCGCGATATGCGATCGATCGATCATTTTGCCGATTGAAATACACGAATGGATGTTTGGAACGGTGATCGAAACAGGACTCGTGTAAAAATTGAAATTTTCCAATCGGTGCCTACAAATAGAGACACGGATGGAAGTAGCACGAGAGAGAGAGAGAGAGAGTAACGATCGAAAGTGGGCCAATTGAGCTACGCATATCGTTAACCTACGCTATTCATTTCAATTATTTTCTACGTAATTCTAGTAACTGGGATGGACGCTCTACTAACTCCATTCCAAGCGAAATTGGAAAAAAAGGAACGTAAATTTGTCTGTTTTATTATTCTACTGTAAAATATTTTTCACAGAAGCAACTTTTTAAATGAAACTCTGCACTTTTTTTGCTTACAAATTGATTTCTTCGGCGTATTGTTCAATTGATTTCGCGTATGTAAGATCCAAGATGGAGCCGTTACAAAATATTAATTTTATTATTTGTAGATGACATCTATTTTTCTAACATACGACACGTATTCTTGACATTTTCGGTAATAAAGCATGTCGCCATAGTTGCAGATAACAGTCATTTTCTTCAAGTGAACTACGTGGGAGCGAATTTCGCGCGAATAGAAATTTATTGTTGATGAAAGAACTTCTCTTACTCCGTCAAGGGACAAATTGAAAGAAATGGGGATAATAATTACCACGTACGTATCATGTTAGAATTTTATCATAAATTTAATATAATCATAATTATAACTAATTGCCAAGATACTTAATTTTATTTCAAAATCTACTGCAATTTCCAGTACTTTTAAAAATCGCATATTTCTGTGCCAACCAGCTCGGTTTCACCGCTGCCGAAAATAGAGTAGTCACCGAATAAAGAATTAAATTTAACAAGATTTTCTTCCGGTGAACGCATCCACGATAGAGTGCGAAAAAGAGCGAAGGCGCTGTCGAAGGATCTCGCTCGGAGATTCGTCGTCCTCCGCGTGTCGACGTCGAACCGGAAAGTAGCCCGCGAAATCTTTGTCTACGCGAAAGCTCGGGTATTAAGGCGGGTACTAAGAAGTTTACCGACGTAATCAAAACAGCCTCTCGAGTAAGATTGCACTCTGCCCGACAACGCCCTCGAGCACCCTCAGAATTTGAAAAGCCTGCAACTATCGACGAGTCAACCCCGCAGACTCTTGTAACAAAAATTGTTACGCAGGCGTCGAAGAATCTTCCTGACCCGATCAGTTTCGCTTTGAAACAAGTTTTCAGTCGCGTCCACGTTTACGGAAATTTTACGTTTACGTCATCGTAACGTAATCTCTGTAAATAATCTCTGTAATCTTGTAGGTGAAACATTTGTGTGAAAGCTTGCACACTCTGTTGCATTATTAATTGTCTCCTATTCTCTGCAATTTCGATTTCTCTGATACGAGTATCAATTAATCGTATCGAAGTGGAAAAATTAACACACACACATATACAGCGATCGAGTTAAATTTTATTCAACAACACTATTCTACATCTTCAAATTATCCCAACCTAAAATTATAACAATCAAACAGACGTATTTGCAAATATTATATTTTTACACACACACGCAAACACGTGTTGTCGCATTTTTACTGACAGTTGATCGATACCTTGTCTCAAAATATCGTTCCAACTCATAGCGCCATTTACGAGCAACCAGTGACCAAGCATGACCAAGCTCGTCGGACTAGCATCCCGGTTGTCATTAGCTGCCCTAGCTGGTAGACAACGTCTGGGGACGATTAATTCGGCAATCCTCTCGGGAACTATTCCGAGGATCGACTCTTGAAATTATTATAATTCGAAGGGAGGTGTGGCCCCGAGTGTATCAAAGCAAAGGGAGCCCGACGTAAGTCCCAGCCCATTCTCCATGTGACAATTAGCATTAAGCGCGCGCCAGCCTGGTGGTTATTCGTCCTCCAGAACTCACGAGAGCCGCGAGAATTTTCAGTTTGCTCGCTGTCAATTGACCGGTATAAGATCCTGGTAAATTCGCCGGAAAATTGGGTCGTTAAAAAAGTTTACCTCGGCGAGAGCCGTTCTTAGACAGCGACGGATCTAGAAAGCATTATTCGACGAGGTTGGGGAAACGACGCGTCAATTCGACGGAGTCTTCCGGCGAATTCGAGTATCGCGATCGTTTAATCCTCAATTACTCCAGAGTCTCTCGACTTTCTTTCCTTTTCTCCTTCTTTTTTTCTTTTTTTTTTTTCGTTCGAGAGAGAAAAGATTCCCGGTGAAAAGAGGAGCCGGCTCGTTACTCAACATCTTAAGCCGCGGTCGCGGAATAAATAATAATCCGTACAAATAACGCTGTCCGCGTTGATCGTGGAAAGCCGAGCGAGAGCCGGAACGGTCGGGATGGAGTCGTTTTCGAAGAAAAAGCACGGACGCAGCCGGCAATTCCGGCCGCTCGCGCACCAAGAAAAAGCCGGGGAATTACGGCTTATCCGTAAGCCTCGCCGGAAGCTCTTTGGATGGAAAAGAAAAATACGCGGCGCTTAGATGTGCAGCCGCTGCGCCGGCGAGGCGAGTGCCGGCCATCAGAAGGAGGAGGGGGGACGAACGAAAGATGGCTCGATGGAACAAAGAGACACACGACCGAGCAACCATTAATAACGAGCCTCAAAGGCCCAACACCTTCCTCGGTGTTGCATCAAGATTGCCACGTGTGCCACGACGAGCTTTGAGGGCCGTCGTGACAAGCAACCGACAACCGCCGCTTTCTTTTTGCTTCATTTCGATCGTGTCCCCGCGAGACGGGCGATTATTGGGCGCGATCTCTCGAGATTCTTTGAGCGTTCCTCGGTTCCGTCGATCCGCTGCGTGAAAATGCCCGTAGCTGTGTTTGGCAAATCGTCAAAGCGTTTTCGGACGTAGAGGCAGATGTACCTGAAACTTTAATTTAATTTGCGTTCTGGCGTTCTGGCTTTTTCGATGAAAGAAATAATCCCATATACCACGGGAAATTTTGCATCAAAGCGGACGTGATAAATATGAAGGCAAATTGAGATGTACGTCGAGGTGTGAAGAACAGATGAAACAAATTGATGGAATAATTAATAAGCTCGATTGAAAAAAATTCTCTGCTCGTGGAAGTTTAAAGTCACAAATACGTCGTAAATAATATCGAGATGTAGAAATTTCTCGCGTTTTAATATACGAAAATGTATACGTGATATATATTTTATGCGCACTCCCGTCCGATGAAACGCGTGTACGTTTATGCATCATGCAACAGCCACTCTCTGCAAGCTGTATGCGCAGTGTTTAAAAATATTCGCAAAGAGATACGCTGCGTGTATCTGACAGATCAACCGCGACCTCTGCGGTGTTAATTAATATTTGTTGCGGTTGTTGATCATAGTTGACTTAATTAGCTGAAGTTTAATGCTCTCTCCCTCTGCCGACAGAAATTTGCGAAAAGTTGAAAATTAGATTAAAAATTCCTTCCTTACTTTCCTCTCGTTTCTTACATTCATTTCCCTCCCTTCTTCCTTTGGCAACAACTTTTTCAATTAATTCGGAATATCGAGTCCCGTCTTTTAAAAACCGTGGAAAGCTGTGTAAAAAAATATCTCCGAAGAAAATTTGATATTTTTCCTGTCGTTGTCTCTTTTTTTTTTTTCGAAATTTAAAGACATTGAGATTGCATCTACGAACTACAGACTGCGTATGGTATCTTACTTTTATCTTTGTAAAAATCAGTAGAAACGATTGAATTCTTGTTTTCATAAAAAAAAAAAAAAACAACTAAAGAAACTGCGACTACGACGAAGAATTCCAAATTTATTTAACCTGCCTGCGGGAGGGAGGGGGGAATATTATCGCGGCGTCACCGGTCGGACGATTAATGGCTCTAATGGCGCGCTTTGCACCCTCCGCTGATATACACGCCGATCCAATTGTTTTTCGCGCGTGCACCCGATTACTGTCGCCCGAAATAAAAACGCGGCACGAACGTGTGTCGGAAACTCAGATTCAGAGGCTGCCGCATTATTCACTCGCCAACGCGTAGCCAATAGAATACAAACGTGAATTTCGCGTTTCGCGCGCCGCATTTCCCCGATTTGTTTCTAACACCGCCCGATACCCATTCGCCTTCCCATTTCCAAACAGCAAATATTCCCATTCAGTATTCGTCCTGAACTCAACAAATCTCCCCTCAGGAGATTCAACGATACATTTAAAATGTATCTCTTTCTTTTTCCTGACTTTTCCATACTGCTTCTCTTTGACATAGAATGAACCGGTACAGTGCTCGAATCGCTGTCGAGGAAATTTGAAGGGAAAGACGAAGTTTGCGACGCAAACGAATATCGGTATATTTTCACCCGCTCGTCCGTTTCGCGATGATTCATTCTCCTTGTTTCCTCGGAACGATGTTTGAAGATTGCGCAGAATTTTGCAGATTGTGCCTCAGTCGTATAAAAAGATATGCTGATCGTTCTTAACATAATTCGGCAAACGCGAGAATGAAACGCGAAACTTTCGTCGTGAGAACTGGTTTCTGCGGGAAAGTTTCTTTGTCGGTCCGTCTTTGCTCCGTCTACAGTCGCCTTCGCTCGCCTTCGTATCTCGTTGCAGTCGGTGGTCGGTGGAAATTTTCTCTTGAAACGTGCCGCCTCGAGGTTAAGATCGCGCCCTCCTGTCAAGCCAGCCAGACTTTAAACTTTGCCAGAGTCCAAAGATTCAATTTGATACTTATTTCTACCGAATAAAAATAACAGACTTATCCCCGGACTCGTATTTAATAACCGAGTCAATTTTTTCGTCCGCAGCTACTACGAGAAGGTGACAATTATTCATTGTCTCTCGTCGTACACGGTGATTCAATACCGAATAAAAGTTTGTGTGAATTTTATTATTAAATGATCGAAGGAACGAAAGAGAATCCAAATGCACGTTTTCCTCGTTTTCGATCAAATTCTTATTGAACAATTATTAAAAAAACATTTCCTCTTCCACTATAAAAAAAAAAAAAAAAAGAATCATAAAAGCCAGATAATTTTCCCCTTTCTACCTAGATTCATTCACTCTGTAAATCAAGTTCAACCTCCATCGGCTAATTCGAGTCCCAGTGAAGCAAATCTGAATTGGCAAAAGTCCAGACGTTCGTGCACGTTACTGCTAACAATTAACGCTCGGAGGATCATCCCGAAACATTTCAAGAGAGATTAAAGTTAAATAAGACTGGAGTCGTTGGAAGAAACGCGAGAAGAAGGAAGAGAGACACGCCTGTCGGATCCAGTAAATTTCAACCGTGGGTTGCCGTTCCCTGCGTTTCCTGCTCGCTCGCTTCTTTTATCAATCCGGCCAGCTCGGTGGCTCGGTCTTTCGATAGCCGGTCACCGGGCGCTGACAAAGGCGTCTGTCTGCGCGAGTTCTCGCCGCCTGACTCGACCTCGATCTGACTACTGGCACTCGGCCGGCGCCGCGACTTAACGCCGGTGCGTTATCGATTTAATTTGCCGATCCGGGGCACGTCGATTGTTCGATTCCACCAGCGGATTCTCCTTGGCCAGGCCAGGCAGTCCCGCCGAGTACAAAGTAGCACGAGCAAAGGGATTTTCGTAATTTTCGAATGACGCAAAGCTACGATGACGTCAGTCGAGAGCTGGAAATTTCGACTGGGAGCGAGGCAGCTTCCAAGCGGTGGTTCGAAACGAACGAGGGATCTCTAGCTTCGTTTCGCGCCGCGAAATTGGAACGATTGCTTCGAAGAATTTGGGAATTTCGTCGCGTTAAATTAACGTTAATGGAACATATAATAGGGACCATAATCATTGACCGATTATGAAAATTACGTTACTCTTTCTGATTTCACGTGACATTCTACACGTATTCTATAAATAGAAACTCCATTATGAATTTTGTCTTAATTATCACCGCGAACAAATGCACAATGCGCGCAAAGTGAAAAGTGTATCACTTTGATCGCTGCTTTGTCTTTTTTAATTTCTAACATTGATCGAAACCAGTTTTCCATTTTCTCTTAAAAGATACGCCTTTTTCGAGGATGCGTATTCTCGACACGAGATTAATTAAAATAAATTACACACGAGTATTTTTCTTAAGATATCGGTTGACTGCATTAATTAGATTTGCGTTAATTCTGATTTTCTTTATATTAAAATATGTACGAACCGTGTGAGAATACCTCGTAGAGAATTCGCGTGTACATATTTAACTTCACGTGCAAACAGTCGCGCGAAATTAAAATCGTCCGCGAAAGAGGGAATTCTCAGGTTTTTCAAACAGCGTACGGCGAATGATCGGCAAAGTTGACACAACTTGTAAAATCTCTCGCACGTTCGTAACGATTACGAAAGATGAATCGGTTCGATCGGTTCGAACGTTAAAGTGGAACGATGCTTTCTCAGCCAGACAGGACGCGCGTCCCGATAAATCTAAAACAGACGTCGAACGAAAGTTCGCTCGCTGTATCGTCGCGATCGTTTCGTCGAATTAGCATGACAAACAGGGGGTCGAGGAATAACCGTGGTTCGAGAAAAGTGTGGAGTACACGCGAAACCGCTTTATTCGTGGCGGATGCTCGAATCTTGGGAGTACGCCTTGGCGAACGGCGAAACGATTTGTTATTCCCTTCGTGCGAGACACCGAGTGAATTATCGGTGCTATTACCGCACTCGCAGCACCGTGCGGAATCTTCTTGGTGAACGATACGAATCATCGAACGCAGACAATTACCATTCGTGGCTGACCATTGTCTGCTCTTTTTTGCAAGGATCCGTTGTTAATGCATCCCTCGCTGGGGAATCGGAAACGTTACTCGCTCTACTTAAAAATTATCAACTAAGATTATTTCGAGCATTCTGCGAGTCATGTTTCTGCACTTATCCGCAGTTTCTACCTTGGGATGCTACGGAATGATGCTTCTCACGTCTGAAGAATCGTCATTTCGGTGAATGAGAGTGCCTGGAATGAATTCACGCGGCAGATTTGCGACTCGCGAGAGAGAAGCCGGGACGTAACTTTGCGAAAGAGAAGATATTGAAAAGAATTCCGTTGAGCAACGAACGCAAAGAAATTTCAAAAGAAAAAAGTCCAACGTGATGTTCAAAATCATATCGCTGTGTTAAATGACGAAGAGCTAGAGAGTCGTCGAAGAATATTGAAGTTGTTGAAAAAATTGTGGAATTGTTAAAATTGTTAGAGCATCAAATATTAATAATTAAAATACCAAACAAAGCAATAATCTCTGTAACAGTGGTAATTATTTTTACGATTGCAGTAATTTTATTTCTAAGATTATTCTCAGACCATCTGGCTCTACTTCGTTTCTCCCCTGAACGTAAGCTCTCCGTCGTAACCGTTGAATCAACAAGAAGATAAAATTACTCTTCCGTCAACTCGTACATTTCCAGTAACATTCGCGTATTTCTGCTCCAAATTGACCGAGATGCACGTGCAAACAGTGGCCGTGCACGTTACGCGTAATACGGCGAATCTCGCGCTATTAGCACCGTCTTGGGCAACAAATTTCCATTAAACGCGAACAAAAGCGAAGAACTGTTCTCAACGCTGCCTCGTCAGTCGAAACAAAAGGGATGTATCCATCCTTCGCCGAATTCCGAACGCGCGCGCGCGCTGCTAATTGATCGGGGAAAACTGAATCAAGACAAATAAGGTGGCCAGTTAAATGAAGACAAACGGGTCGTTTGCGCGCCGGCAAATTGCCGGGGCAAGACGCATCCGCGAGACAAGGCGGCGGCCGCGTTCGTTTAAAGTGGCGGGATTAATGGAAACCCGGCCCTGCCGCGGGTCTGTCGATCTACGAGCCGGACTTTATTGAAAATTGGAAAAATTTCGGGTCTGTCGCGACGAACTGATATTTTGCATTTTACGCGTCGACAACCGGCAGTTTCGCTGGGATTTCTTGAAACTGGAAGTTTCTCGTGTCCAAATCGACTTCCTGACTTCGTTTCCAGTTGTACCTCGGTCGGATTAAAGAGCTGAAAATTCATATTTATCAAACCGCTGCAAAGAGCGAGACTTGTTACTGTACAAGTGCTTAGGGATGTTCTTGAACCCTAGTTCGCAGCAATAAAGCTTTAATGGATTTACGAGTGAGCACGACACTTTACTACGCCCCTAAGAGCGGAATATTATACCTCTACAATGACAAAACGGCACGCTTCTTGCGAATTGTATCGTTTAAAAACGGCTAAACTTGAAATAAACTGTAGCTACAAATTACGAGCCGTGCGAAATGATAACGATATCGCGACGGTAATTTGCGTCCGGGTCTTACGTTCTTAATAGCGGAGTCACACGCTCGGAAGCAACGAAGCATCGTAATTGTTAGAAACGTATAACATATCAGACGTTCGTGCCCTCAGCAACTTTAATGTTATCAACCGTGTCATGATTACAGCGACATCCTTTGTCGCCATTCTTCTTCTTTATTGATCCTCGAATAAGTCGGTAGAACCAGTCGATGTGAAAGGAGAGTTAATTAAAACGAGTCATTTTTCAAAAGAGAAGAGACAGGGAGCAGGGGGAGGGGAGAAAGACAAATATTTTTCGAGGTGAAGAGAAACTCTCATTTCGCACTTCGCAGACTCGGTCGGAAAGAGAATGTGTGTGTGTGTGTTGATCCGCGACGAACAAAAGAATCCTTAATGGGGCGGAAGCAACAGCGAGGCTGTTGCATATTCCGGAAACTTCTCATTAAACCGGATCGCTTCTACACGAGTCGCCGCGGACACCGGCCGTTTTTGAATTTCGACCGGCCTGGCTTTTTGTCGGGGCAAAGCCGGGCCAAAGAGCCAATAACTCTCTCCTTGGTCTCCGCGATTTTTCTACCACCGGTCGCCACGCTCGCCGCCCACGGAAATTAACTCGGCCACGCGAGTGTCCGCCGGTTTTTCGCACCTGTTCGTTTCAATTAACGACGATTAAAACGAATCCGCGACTCTGCGCATCCTCGATCGAGAGGAGCCTCGGGACGCAGACCTTCCGGTTAATTCGGCGAAGCAAATTAGTCCTTTGAATTTTTTCAGACAACTTGGCGACTAATTGAAAGGAAATTGGTCAGCTTTTTTCTGTGCCCTCGCTCAAGTTTTCTGCGAGGACAAACGATCAATCGGAACATGGACGATACGCGACGACGACGATCGATGAAATCGGCAAACGAGAGCAAAACGAGTCGAGCCGATTTTCCGTCGAACTTTCCGTTCAACGTTCGAATTTTTTGAGAAAAGGAGAAAAAGGAAAATGATGAAACGCGATTTTCTGCAAGAACAATTAAAAAGATTAGTTTAAAAATTGACGAAACCAAAATTGATAATGAAAAGCGAACGACCGGCTGAAAAGAAATTAATGAAATACGACGAGATCGGTGATGAAAAACCCAGATTATCTTCAGAATATTCTGCGAAGATGGCTACAAATCGACTAAAAGGAGATTGAAACGATGATCGGTAAAATCGAGAAATAGATAAACAATTTTTCTTTGAATTTTCTATTTCTCGTTCAAATTTTCTGCGAGAACGAGTAACTAACCAAAAAATTGACGAAATCGGCGATAAGTCTCGAGAAACGAGAACAAAGCTTTCTTCGAACTTTCTACGTAGATGAATGACAAATCGACAAGAGCAATGATGAAAAACCAGTTTTCCTTCAAGGTTTTCTTGTTTCCTACGAAAATGAACGACCGACTTAAAAGAAATTAATGAAATGATTGATCGACAAAGTCGATGATAAATCAAAAACTGGACAAGCAAGGACAAATCGAATCAAAGCGAACAAACATTCCGTTCGCTCTCAACACGATCGAAGAAGTCGCGAGGAGTCGAAGCAATTTTTCTTCGAACCTTCTGCTCGTCGCTCGAATTTTCCGCGAAGACAAGACGAGCGGCCAGGTATAAACTGGCAAGAAATCGACGAAACACGACGGCGGAGAAACGAACAAACGGGGGTTGGCAGAGGGTCGGCGAAAGCTTGGCCGCGTTCGTTCGTGTTACAGTAAATCGGCTCTTGAATCCCGGAGGCAAGTTCAGCCGGGTTCGCCGTTGATCCCGCGTAAGCACACATCGGAGGCGGCATTACGCGCGGAATTATTTACCCCCTTGTCAGCGGCATCCACACTTCCGTGCACGCAGACATTCCCCCGCGGGGCCGTCCTCCGCGACTCCATCTTATTAGACGTTGCATCGGGAGCTTCGAGAGACGCGCTGATGAAATTTTCGCGCTGATCCATCGAATTATTAGAAGACGCCTGGAGGGTCTGTATCGATATTCTTCGGATTACAGGCGACGCGCGACATTCCGCGCCGATAATTAATATCTGACGTTTCTGACGTTTTTCGAACGTTATTACTTTGACGCCTTTTTTTTTTTTTTCAAAAAAAAAAAAGGAAATTCGTTATTGAAAGAAAATATGCCGAAGAATTAGAACTTGACCTGAATTTTGAGAATTAACTTTCGGCCTGGAACAATCGACGGTAGCAGGATCAAACGATTAAAAGATTAAAATACCAAATCTTTCGATATAAACGCGTGAAAATCTTTTTTCAGTTTCTACCCTCGCGAGAGACCATTCCCAAATTCCGATGACGATCGATCCGCGCCGTTAATCGAATTTCCGACCGACGAGAGAGCGGCGCCGGCTGTATCTAAAAATCCAAGATGCAGCCGATCTCGATGTAAAACCAGGGGTCGATGAATATGGAAGAACGAGTATGAAAAGTCAGCGTTGATTGAGCGAGGATTAAGATTAAGCGAACGGATATATATCCGATTGTAGGAACTGAGAAGGCAGACTGTGGTAAAAGAAAAAAAACGGAGGATGGAAATGTCGGATGGGGGCTCGAATATTCGCGGACGAGTGTCAAGCGAAACGCGAAAAAGGACGTTGTAATGGCGAGATGGCGGCCGCTGTTTCGAAAATCGAAACGTAAAAATAACGAAGCGGCGCGATCAGACGTAGAATAGAATAAATATTCGAGCCGGCTCTGGATGGAAACTGTCTTTGAGGATCGGGCGAAATTCATGAAATTCAGGAGCGCACGGTCGGGTTTAAAATTCACCAACGAAACGACGGTCCCCGATACCTCGAATGAGTTGGAATTTTTTTTCGATCGAAAAAATGCAGATCTGTCTAACTGGCTTTTACAAAGGGGAAACGTATTTCCGTCGCCGCCGCAAGTCCGCTCGACCAATATTTCACTTAATCCCGATGAATTCTTTCCATCGATTTCGCTCGCGCGAGCGAAACGTTCCTTTGAAGTTGAAACTCGACCCGTTCGATTTTATTTCATCGTCAAATTTGAAGAAATTTCAAGAAGAAATTCTATAAATAAATACGTGCGACCACACATTGTCCGATGCTTCGCTTCAAAAAAAAAAAAAAAAAAAAAAAAAACTTGAAGAATTTTCACACGGATGACCTTTTTGCACCGAGCAAAATGATTCTAGAAGAAGAACCCGCAACGTCTTCGTCGCCTCGCCGACGACCCTTGCAAATTAGCGACGCTTAATTAGCCGCTCGATGAACCGCGCGAAAGTTACTTTGGTCGATAATACTTAACCCCTTGACACGCGAAATGAATCAAATGAAAATTCGATACGAACCGAAAGCGGATATTTGCTTTTCGTCTTAACATTCGTGCGAACGTAAAGCTTTTATACTCTTGTATTTAGTAAAAGCGACCAAGCAACGAATTGATAATTCGATGGTCCTTTGGGAAACGCGTGACGAGTGGTTAAGCGGAGACTCCACGCGAGAGCAAAGATAAATCGAACCAGCCGGAAGTGGGTTGCGAAAATCGGCCAACAAACCGGTTGGCGCCAAGTCGATTTTCACCCTTTCCCGACGCGGTCTACTCGAGCCCTCTCGATCAAGGCGGCCGCTCCGCGTAATTATCCAATCGATCTCGAACGAAGCCGGCAACTCGTCGCCGTGTTTCTTCCGGCGTGTCGGTCGGATCGTCTCGATTGGTCTCTCCTCTCGTTACCTGCAATTTCCCGGACAGGCCACCTGGATCTAATTCGGCGAAGGTGTTGACTCGGCTGCGATTAAGCGTTATCAACGAATTCCGTTTCTGGAAGCGTTGCCGACAGCTTCCAGCGAGGACGAATCGCTCGCGGACAAACGAGGCAACTTGAGTTTATATGTGATAGGCCTCGGTCCGCTTCGTCCGCTCGACGTTTGCCTTTCCCGACCAGCACCCTCGGAATTTCACCATTCCCTCCCTCCCTCCCTCCCGTGTTTACTCGGCCGACGACCGATCGGTTCTACACCGAAAAGTTCTTCACTGTTTTTCGAGTCCGGGTTCGAGCGAACACGCAACGTGCAACCGGAGAACACGGGTAGCTATTTAGGATTCGATCGAGTTTCATTTAACTGTAGATGATATCACGGTATTTGTTGCTGCTATTAACCCCTTGGGATTGCGGCAGACTTTGACACGTATCGCAGGTAGCGGTTCAATCGCGTGCTTTGCTCGCAAAGATTGCATCGAAATAGTCGCTGAAACAAACACTGAATTGCACAATGCTTTATTTATTTACTCGTACTTTGTCGTATCGAATGAAATATTGTCATATCGCGCGTACTGAAAATTTAACAGCAACTTCAATCAACTTTATTTCACGATGCATCTAATCCGGTAGAACGTGAAACTAATTTTCCACGCATTTGCTTCTTTTCGTGATTAATTTATTACCACACATTTTCATTTTACAGAGCATCGAACAAAATAACTGTAAAATAATCACATCTACGTTTAAGTAATACACGACTAACGGAACGTGCAATGCTGTTCAATTGGAATTCGCCCGATTGACGATAATTGTCTGTAGGCGCCTTTAATTTGATTCGAACAAAGGGATTAATTAGACGTCGCGGTATTAAGGAATCTTTAATACGCGCGTATTTTTACATGCCACGTGCGTCTTCCAGTTCAGTTCTATCGCCGAATATTACAGCATTCCCGAAGGCTGACCCGTTCTCGTACATCTTTTTATTGCTTCCGAGGGTTGTACGCATTACTTTCACCGAGGATTTTATATCGAAGGTTTTATACCCAAGCCTATCTTCCATCCTTTGAGGAAATGCCGTCAAGTAATTTTCGAATGGTCTTTGCGCGAGAAAATAAAATGCTTGAACGAACCAGGGGAGAATGAAAATATCGAAACGTTGCACCTCGACGTACACCTCAATTATGCTACTCGTATCCGATTTGACGTTGGTGTCGTCAAGAAAGATAAAAATTCGAAAATTATTCCGCGAGAAATGTAGGTAAAAATAAAGATTTGAACGATCGTCGCGGTGGTAAAGTAAAGACGAGTTTACTCGCGAACCTCGCGTCACCTCAAGCACAAGCATCGGGAGAGATTCTTTCAATTTTCAGACGGTCGGCATTTGCGGAGCACGTGCAAGGAGGTATTCGCGGCAGGACGTCTAATTAATCCCGGCTGGCTTTATTACCGGAGGTCAGGTGCGGTCTACGGTTCACCAAGGCACACAAGACCCTGTCGGATTTATCGTGCCTAATCGGGCGGCCGCAGTCGTGGCCGTAGAGCAATCGTCGCCGCGGCCTCGCGTCTGTTAAATCCACCTCGTCGATCACGGCGCGACGGTGTCTCCTGCTTTTTCCCGCGTCGATCGCGAATTTTCGCGAAACCGCGAACTGCGATCCGTCGGCGGGGGCCTGAACAGAGTCGTTCGACCGTGAAAATTTCGAAGAGATTCCTGCCGCGACGCTGGAATTTTCCCGCTACCTCCGGAATGTCTACGTTTCTCTTTTTCCTTTTTCCCTTTTTTCTTTTTTCGTTTTTTTCTCTCCCGGAATAGTTCGCCGGACGTTTTTCGCCGTTGTGCAATTTGGAGCCAACCGACGACAAAGGATTTACGAAATTCCACCAGTTTCATATCACCACACCGGCTCGAACCTTGCTGCCAGCAAGTTATAATTTCCCATGAAAAACCATGTCCGACGAACTATGAAAAACCAGCTTGCCCGAAGGCGAATTCGTCTTCGTCTGAAGGGAGGAGGGAGGGAGAAGGAAAAGAGAACAAAAAGAGGATAAATTACCGGCGACGGTACAAACGTTACGCTCTAAACCCGCGAACGTGATTACTCTTCGCGCTCGGCAATGAATCGCGTTATCATAATTGCGATAACCGCGCATCAGCGAAGCGTTTTATAGAAACAAGCCCGGGAACGAGCGGAAAGAATTTCGCCACGGGGTTGTACATTATGAGATTTCGTTGCGAACACGACCCTCTCGCGCAGTTTTTGCAATCCCCGCACCGGAATTTTTGGTCCAGCGCCTCGTTCCACCTCGTTCCATCAGCACGATGAATTTTATCGAATGGCTAGTCGAACGGCACGTTAATGACGGCATATTCCAAACGAATTGAATGAATTCCTCCGCAAGAATCTCTCGAGTTGTGCGAAATTTCCCCGAAAAAGATTAATTCTCTTTTTTTCTTTCCTTTTATTTCACTCTGCAGTCCGAAAGGGACGGATCGAGTTGGATAGTTTCTCCGGGATTTAAAAATTGATAAATCTGCTTGCACGATACTGCTGCGCTTGTTAAAAAATGTCAGTCGGGATACAAAGATTCTCTCTGGCTCGATATTTTTGCAGATACTTGTTTCAATGGCTAATCGTAGTCACTTTCGCGGGAGGATCACGAGGTGGATTTGGAACGATATTCGTGGCTCTTTGAGAACCACGAAGTACCGCGAACACTGTACATTTCATTAACGAGAAATCGGAGACGATTTCGATACTTTCGCGAGCTTGTTATCGAAGAATGCTCTAGCGAGGAAAACCGATCGCACCGTTTCGCCGATATCCCGAGAAACATGATTTTATCACGATCGTCAGGATTTTGGAAAACAACGTTCCTACTTTACCTTTACCGGTCGATACGGATAGAACGTGAAAAGTACAGAAAAAAATTTTTTCTTTTCTGCTCACTAACCCCTGATCGTTTCGATTTAAAAAGTTTTTTTACTTTTTATTACAAATTACAAAATTTCGTTACTACGTTTCATTATTTAACATTGGTTATCAGCAAACGAACGAAATGTATTCTGCCGGCAACGTTGTGAATTAATTAACACATCGAATCTTTCTTGGCTTTCTGTGTATTTTGATGCAAAGTCGCTGTTCTCGAAATTGCACGAGAATACCAGAAATTGATTAATTTAACGGCAAATAATGTTCGAACACGAACATGGTGGTGATTTTAAAACTGCTTCGCCACGAAAATCGAAAGACACGATTTACGCTTATTGCTCGCTTATGATCCTAACCTAAAATTCATCGCAGTACGAACAAACTGTCATCTCGCAAAATGAACGGGGCTACGTAGGTAAGAAACTCGCGGCAAATCTCGAGTTATACCAAAGATCTTCCAATTCTGGAAAACCCGCACGCGAGTGCCGGACAATTAGATAAATCGGATTTTTCTAATCCGTAAGCCGTTCGTCATTCTCAAGAACGAACGAACGCGCAGCGCCGAGCGAGTCTACCGCCTCCCCTGCCAATAAACTAGAATCTCGACGCTCGGGCGAAACGCGAGGATAAAAATACGCGGAATATCGGCGGAGAAAACGGGGCGGTAGAAAATCGCACGCAGCTATCCCGTCTTGGCGAATTTTCCTTCGTTCTCTCGCTCCCGGAACTATTCAAACGTGAACTCTCTACGAATATATTTCGCGAGTGTGTTTCCTTGGTAATCTCAGCCAATTGATTATATCGGTCAAGTACCGAAAAATGTGTGCGGAAATTACAAGCTAATTAATATTAATCAAAAATTACAGAAAATGTAACATAAAAATGTGTGTACAACATTTCATGGATATCAGAAAAGTATTTCAACAATCCATCACGTCAATATATATTCAATTTTTAGGACAGTGGTTTCATGCAATAAATTTTGCAACTTTTACACACGGAATATCCCGAATTCAAGCAGATATAGTTGCAAGTATCAAATATACAGCTACACATTTTTCCTTACCACTTGACTTTTATTTGTTCGTGGAGCATTTTGAAACAAAAGATTTATTCAATGGAACTGATACGAGAAATTGAAAACGTAATTTTTTTGGAAACTCGACAGTAAAATTCTCAGCTTTATACTTGTCAATTCTGTCACCGATGTCGAGCTTGATGGAATTAAAAAATTACTCTTTATTTTAATGTATTATTATAATTTTTACGTATGTCATCAAATTGGTTCCAAATTTTGGTAAAATTTTTTATCGTAAATTGGTTTCAAATTTCAAAATTTCGAATCGTACCGTACAAGTTCGTAAGTGTCGAAACATCTTCGTGAATCACTCAGCGTGTATCGAGAGGAAAACGCTTCCGACAGCAAAATCGATCAACAACGCTCGGCGTGGCTCGCGAGATATCGCTGGATCTCGACGATGCGCCAGGGAAAATCGAATTCGTGCGTCGGTGAGGCGGTCTGAGTACTCGTAAATTTTATTTCGACCACCCACTTCGACCGAGATGCACGCCGCGAGTATCGTTGATTGGCGGAAACGAGTCTCTCGATATCTTGCCTCGGACAAGCCGCCGGTATCTTTAGTGTCTTGACTCGACGGCACGCCGAACGATCGGCGAAGAAGGGAAGGAGGGAAACAGAGAAAGTGGAGGATGAAGCTAGTTCGGAAGAGTCCGACGAGTGGGTTTCAAACAACTTTTAAATTGGTCGTTCGAGTTTCCTCCGGTAGAATCTGTTTATCGTAACGGAGCGCCAGGAGCAAGGAAGACACTGTCCTTTAAAAATTATCCCGAACGAAATTATCTTATTTACCATTTCGAAAGAACCGAAGAATACTGAAGTTTCGTCGCTTCCTTTGTTTCTATTCGTGGAACACGCGAACTCGTTTCTCTCGATTCTAAAGGTACGAAACTTGAGAAGTAACTGGTTAATTTTTATTAATACGGTGATAGAAAAGTCTACGGCGAGAGGTTCCGATATTTACATTGTAATATTTAGAGGGAGAGGAAGAAAGCGTAAAGGTTTCAAGTTTTGATCTACTTCAATTACTGAAACGAGGATTTGATTATTGTTAAACAAAACAAAAAGAAAGAACCATAGAAACTTAATGCAGATGTAATCAAAGCTTTAATTAATTAGCAGATAATCCTTTTGTAATCTGCAATGCAAATTCATTTCAGGTAGCATCGTACGATCATGGTCTCGATTGTCTCTCGCGACTTTAAGGGGATATCGTACTTAAATCTAGCTCACAGGTCGGACTTTCCTTTTTCTCTATAATTGCCGATAATTATAACGAACGTAGACTTACGTTTGGCGTTGTACAATATAAGCGAACAAATTACAGGCGCGATCGTTCAGTCTCAGACAACGCCATTCCTCCCCACGCCCCCTCACGAATCACGTGACCCAAATCAACCAATCGTTAATTTTCGTTGCACTTGAGAGATTTCAGGTTACCCCTGCTAAAATTTTAGTGATGATAAAACAATTTCAGAAGAAAAAATTGTCCCGAGGCAGTCGTGAGTCAATTGAATAATCAACTTCTCGTCACTTCTTACGAAAAGCTTTAGCAAATGGCGGAAGAAATTATTTTCGCGGAAATTGAATGTACATATATCGTTCAGTTTTATATATTACACTTGGTTGCTTTAAACTCGAGCGATATCACATGTTAGAAAAATATAATCAACAGAATATTTTGTGCCAAATACCATTTGAACAGGATGATATATCATTTTATCTTCGCAAAAAAAAAAAAAGAAGAAACTTCCCAGGGAAAAGGAGTAAAGTTAACAACGTGAATTGTAAAGACACGCTGCGACATCAAATGACCGAGCCGATACGAAAAGTCCCTACGTGCGATCGCGCCCGTGTTTGCCGCGTCGATGGAAATCGTTTCCAGCCCGATAGAAACAATCGTGGATTCACGTCGATCCGTCGTTTGCCGACGTTGCACTGCCTTTGACGCTTTCGACTCTTTGAACCCGCCGAATTGTCGTTCCTTATTTCACGGTAATTTTCTTATTCCGGTGCGACGATTTTTCACAAAGCAAAGTCAATTGCGAACCCCTTCTATTCCCTTCTCCCCAACCCTCCGGATTTTTAATTGCAGCTGAACGCAGTTAGATGTTGGAACGGTCCGGCGAGCAGGAAGTTGCCTCGCAATTTGGATAACTCCATCAAGCTGTCGTCAAGAAATCCTGTTTTTGTCGAATCGACGGGACAACGTACAACCGAGTCTCCGCGGGCATTCGGTAAATTTTGAAGGAAAATACAATTTCCGAGCATTGCTACGGAAGAAACGCTTTGGCTGGGAAAGCAAAAGGCCGTTGTTGTTTGTCAGAAACTCCGAGTTCCTCGCATTTCTCGTCCGAAAACGAGCTGCAACTTTCCTGGGATCCCGTCAATCCCCGCCGCTGTAGCGTACGTACGTAAAACACAAGTTCGTGCTCGCCACCCTTTTTGCCCGTTTTCGCAAATTTCATTGTAAATCGTTGGTTGTGCGCAACCAAGCGTTTTTCCTTCGAAAAAGTGCTTGACGTACTTCCCCGCCTCACTCTCGATCGCTCACGTTCACCCCTCCGAGCGAAGTTATCGAGGGGAAGTATCCTTTGAGGAACATCCTCTTCGCGGAACTTTCCACTGGGTACATGATTTCCCGAAGAGAGCGTCAAGTCCAGTAGCGAAATTGTTTTTAACACCCTTCGTTGTAGAAATGAATTTCTTTCTCGACCTTTCAAAGGGAAAGAATTTTTTTGTGACCATTCGCTGGCGGCAAGAATACGTCTTTTTTTGTATTTTTGCGAAAAAGACGTAACAAAATCAACAAGATTAATATCTTTTCATATACTTGAATATTGTTAACCTTTTTTTATACACCAAGTGATATTCATTTTAACTTTGTTATCATTCATATCAAACCTCAAACCAAAAAACTGCACGACTTGTACCCAGTACGACTCGTCTCACTGAAAGGCCCAGAAAATTTTATCGATACGCAAACATTTGACCTCCTACTCGAGGTCTACTCACGCTCCCTCGCGAATCACGTGACCCAAATCAACCAATCGCTAATTTTCGTTGCATCAGCGTTGCACCTGAAGAGGCCCGATTTTCTGGGTTACCCCGCTAAAATCACTTTCAGTGATAATATTTAAAAATAAACGAAGGATTAGAGTATCTATGTTCTCTAAGTATCTATTTGACAGTATAGTCTCATTATCACAGTTACTATAAAATAGTGAATTAATTAAAGCAAGTACATATACTACAAAGTATATCGTCAATTGATCGATAGGGAAATAACAATTTAAAAAAAATAGGCAGCCAAATTAGCTAAATGTCGCGTTAAAACTTTCTTCGCGAAAGAAATTTCTCACAATCTTACTGGCGTTTCTTGCGAGCCAGCTGCCCTCCCAATTCAGACTCCATTCTTCCGGTCAACTGATTTTCTCAATCAGTTTCTCAATGACCCGGCCGCCCGATCTCCGTCGCGACTGAAAACTCGTCGCGAGACTGCTTTTGATTAACATTTCCATCGGCTGCGGACGATTCGAAACGGCCGCGGAAAGGATTTCCATTTCATTACCAGATGGCTGCCGGCCAGGGTTAATTCGGGATTCCTCGGGAGTTCGCAGCGAACGAAATCGACTTACTGTCGCAACTCTCGGCTCTCTCGCCGAGAAACGGGCCGAGGCGGAGAAGAAACCGGGCGGAGCCTTCGGTCGAAATTTATTAGAACTTGTAACGGATAATGGAACGCCGGAGGATGCAACTTCCGCGCGGCAGGCGTGAACTTAAGCGCATTAGGAGATTGAGGCACGCTGCTCCGAGACGGAACTTAAACAAACGGGGCCCGGCCCGCTATTTACCCTAAGGCTGCTTAACAGACCCTCGGGAACGTATCGCGCCGCGATTACTACCGCGGCAACGAAACAAACGAACGGTTGTCGTTCGTTGAAGGTTTTCGCGTCGGTTCTGCTCGGAAACGCGGTCGGTGCAGAATCGAGCGAGGCGAGGTGAATAGACGTTGAACGTATACACGGTGTTTCCAAAGTATAGCTCGATCAAACGATGCAGGATGACAGAGCGGATGATGAAAGGAACGCTTCTCTCCTTCCGACTGCGTTCTGCTTTTTATTATAGCAACGAAGCTTTGAAATTAAGGATAGCCTGTTGATGAGCGTTCGCGACATGTGAATCGCCTGGCAGCCCACGACCCTAATCAACTGCGTACAGGGAACGATCGAGGAAAGAGGAAAAAAGTTGCAATCATCTGGACTAGCCTCTGTCATTTGTAAAAGGAATGGAATTGTGGAATTGATCGAGTTCCACTCCTCGATTGGTGCAATTTTCACGAAGGAAAACCGCACAGTGCTTGAAATAATTCTGTTGCTACACTTTCACGTTTGATCGGTGATCTTTGGAGAATCATTTTTGTTTCTCGGAACGTAATAAAATCGAACGAAGACTACTGTTAAACTGTGTTACTTTGGAGGCAAGATAAAACGAGCTGTTTGATCGAATCCGAGCATTTAGTTATTTAGTAAACCGTTGCAGACGAGACGAGTGGCTACGTTTGAAAAGAGGGTCTCGGTTTCGCTCGCGGATCTAATTCCTTAAAGAGCCAGCGAGCTGTTGGATCCTTTTAGCTTTACCGACTTCACGGAGTTTCCCCGAGGAAACGTTCCTAGTGTTCAACGCACGATTTAAGAGACCAACAAACGAGACGCGGCGAATTCTGACACACGCGCTCTGGAAAGAGCGTTTCTTCTCTCTAGAATCTCAGACCCTGCGACCTCGCGATCCCCGCGCGTTTCGATTGACCAAGCGCCGTTTTAAATTGCATCGGATGTTCCGGAGGCGATAAAGAGTCCGTTAATTACGGACTAATGAACGGTGTAACGAGCGAACCGGCGCTCTCTCAACTTTATTTACACTCGTCGAGAGAAGTTGATAATTAAGGGACTTTGATCGGTCGGAGCCAGTTCGCTGCCCTTACGTTCGAGAACAGTTTAATCCTGCCACCGCTTTCGATTTGTTTCCCCTTATCGTGCTTCGCGTTACATCCACCTTGCCCGTCGATCTTCGGCCGCAGATCTCTCGCCGGACAAGGAAGATCCAGCAAACAGTAGGAGTTTCGCTTTTTCCACGAGCGCGGAGTCCGCTCGTTCTTCGGAGACAGTCCGCCCTGGTGATTCCATTTAGACCGGGGACCTTCGCTTTTTGCCAACGTCGTAATAATACCACCAGCGTCTTCCTCTTGTTTCGTCATTTGGCAAGTTGGCCATCCTCCCTCCCCTCCGCTGGCGATTCCACTCCTGCTGGACCACAGCATCGTCCGTCCAGCAGACCGCGGCTAAATTCCAGATTCCCCGAGAGGCGCCATCTGAATGGCGACGCTGGTCTTTTCGTTCCCCCGCCGCGGACGGCCAGAATCTCTGCCGAGTGTAATATTAGGCACGGATGAAGAAAGGGGGGGATTCTCGGTCATTTCGCAGCACCAGTCGCCGGTAATCCGCTACTGAACGGGAAAGTCTCACAATTTCGCGTCTTCGAGGAAGTCTGAAGGGTCTGAAGGGGGAGGGTGAAGGGAGGGTAGGTAAGAAAGAAACGGAAATGAATCTTCCTGAAATAGCTTCGCCGCTATTTTTCACCAGCCGCGCTGATTTCGCGTTGGAACCGCTATTACGAAGCGGTCGACGATTCCAGCGACCGCCGTTTCGAGCGTTCGTCGTCGAATTTCCATGGGTACAGTGACAAATGAACAGGGACAAATACCCCTTTGCGAGGGTTGGTAGAGGACGGCCGAGGAAGGAACCGAGGGCGAAGGCTGGCGCTTCGATCTTCTAACGCGATTAGCTCGCCAGTCTTTGCCGAACCGGAGTGGGAAAAAGCGGAGGAAAACGGACGAAAGCTGGCGTTTCCCGTTCCTCGGCTTCCGTCGCCTGACTGCGCCTCCGTTTGGTCGCTCTCGCCGCTTAATCGCGTTTCGTTCTTTGCCATTTCGTTGAGCATTAGCAATCGAGAACGCGTTCGAGAGAGGTCCGACGATGGAAAGGTAGCAGTAATAACTAATAAAGGTAGCAAAGTTCAAACTTTCAAACGAGTCCTACGAGATCGTTACAAAATTGAAGATTTTTCCCGATCCGGGCGCCGGTGGACGCTGAGAATCTTTGATCTCGGTTCAACTGACTTTGTGAATTTCTCATTGAAAAAGAAATTTCGCAACTTCACGATTCGCTTGAAACGCATTTAAGACGACTTGATAGCGACGAGAAGAGGAAACTTGTGAGATCATCGTTCATATCAAGCTTAATCCAATGCCTTTGGATGTAGATTCTTTCAAATATAACGCGAAATGAAACTGTTTATAACGTACAGTATCATGATCAGTATCGTGATTATTTTCTGTACCTAAAATTTTCCTGTCTACTATAGTTCGAGCACGAATAAATCAGACGAAAAATCAGCCGTCTGTCTTTGTGCGCTAAATACATCGTGAAGAGTAAGAAAAAAAGAAGAATGTCCATTTTCTGCAATTTTACATTTTCAAAACTATTAAATTGCTATGACTGTAATGTTGAAAATTTGATACACTGGTTGGAAATGGGAAATGTCCCATTTGTTTACTAGTAAGTGTTGTACTTTGAATTTGTTAACTGAACATCGGTAAGGTGGTTCTCTGTGGTCATTTCGAAATTCGCGCTCTTGCCAGCCGCGAAGCTCAAATGGCCGAATACAATTTTCATTTGTCTAATAAATATACGAACATTCAATAAATAAATAACGCGATAATATCGCTGAATATAGTTGATACGGCAGTATCAAGTTTGCAAAATGAACGTAACGACACTCGTACGTATTTTTACCAAAATTATCAGAATCTTCGTTTCAAATTTTTACAAGCTTACGTATTAATCGTTTAAAGGAAATGGGAGATAATTTTGTGAATAGTGCGTGACGTTTTCTGATTACGAGTTGGAGCCATCCGAATCCAATAATGATAAGAGTGACACAGGCAGCGACGCACCGGTACAGTTCAAACGGAAGAAAACAAGGAACGACGAAGAGTCTAAAAACAGACGAACATCTCAGCTACAGACTTTCGGAAATTACAAATATTGCGTCTCGCTCTACGATCATCTATGGTCGCGAATGTGTTAATAAGGCGCGTTGGATCCACGAGCGCAGAGCGTCGCCCTTGTACGTACCGATGGCGCGGTGCGACCGCTTAATGGCACGCGGGCCGGATTTTACACGAGAGAGACTCGGCCGTATCGCGGCAACTTAATGCCGGCTTCAGTCAACACGCACGGCTTAGCCCGATAAGCTTAGCCCCTTGATTCCGCGTCGCCCCGGCATCCTGTTCCCTGTCACCCGATTTCATCTACGTACCTACCTCTGGCTCCTCTTGTTGCACTCTCTTCCAGTCGCACCAACTTTGCTCGTACCGTACGATCTTCGAGAAGCGAACGAACGAACGAACTTCTCCGCGTTCGTGACTCGCGTGCGCGTAATGACTCTGCCCCCCTCCGCCCGTCACGACACGGGCTCCCTTTGAACGGGAGCGATAACTTTGGTTACAACGCGACTTTTTCCCTCCCTCTCGATGCATGCTCGAAGAAACTTCCGCAACAAGTTCCACGGTGAACCGACACGCTCCGGCGAAATGCTTCAACGATTGAGGATTGGCTGTCTTCGCTCGCAAGCGCGGGGACTGAACAGGAGGAGGAGTGTTCGAGTTCGGAGCGTAGGCGAATTATTAAAATCGTTCGGATTTGAACAACGAGGGATTCGTGCGTCCGTGTGTTACAACGTCGTTAATTACGTATAATTAGATTGAACAGCTCGCTCATACGTGTGTGTTCGTCGCTGTTAGACTATACATATATATTATATGGGATTCATACATTCAACGTTTCAATCATAATCTCATCAATTATGTGGAATTAAATTAAATAGATTCCTCATCTGTATTCGTCACATCTCCCGATAATTGTTCCGGCGAAACTGGCAGGTGTCCTTGCGAACGTGAACGTAAAATTGTCGGTAAATTTTATAAAATTAACGTTTCATAGACTCCCCCGCGCGACGCAACTCGTGACTTCTCGCGATTGTCGAATCAACGAGTTGATCGATTACTGTATCTACGAGGAGATAAATCGGCGGTTCCGGAGCTACTTCGTTATACAGGGTGGTCGCAACTTGTGCATCTCCCATAACTTCCAGACTATGCGTTTTGTACACAAAAATATTTTGTGTACAAAAGTTGTTTATGGTTTAAAGGGGTATTGCTTTGCAGTGCATTTATGTTTTTTATAGATGACGGCGTTTCGGAGATTTGAAGAAAATATGGAAGAATGTCGAATTCTGAGTAAAAAAGTATTGACCTTTATTAGCCCTAAACCTAGTAACTAACGAGTAATTTCGCTTCATTTCTCGAAAATTTTCGCAAGGGCGCCAGAGAGGGTTCATGCGCTCCAAGTGGGCGGAGCCTCCGGCAGGCTTGACTCGCCATAAACGCGAAGAAAATTCTTCCATACTCTGATATCAAAAATATAGTGTTCCGTTTAAAAAAACAAAGTTGACCTTCAAATCTGCGAAACGCCGTCATCTATAGAAAACATAAATGCACTGCAAAGCATACCCCTTTAAACCATACAACTTTTGTGCACAAAATATTTTTGCGCAACGCATAGTTTGAAAGTTACAAGAGGCGCACGAGTTGCGTGGACCACCCTGTACATTGTATATATTCGGGATTCATACATTCAACGTTTCAATGATAATCTCATCAATTACGTGGAATTAAATTCCACGTAACTGTAATTCACGTAACTGTGTTCGTCGCATCTCTCGATAATTGTTCCGACGAAACTGGCAGGCGTCCTTGCGAACGCGAACGTACACCGAG
This sequence comes from Melipona beecheii, assembly GCA_032399605.1. Taxonomy (NCBI): domain Eukaryota; kingdom Metazoa; phylum Arthropoda; class Insecta; order Hymenoptera; family Apidae; genus Melipona; species Melipona beecheii. The sequence continues at coordinate 7,025,216 of JAUCMO010000291.1, read as the reverse complement.
TCGGAAAATTAATCGAGAGGTATTGTCGGTAAATTTTATAAAATTAACGTTTCATGGACTCCGTCGCTCGACGCGACTCGTGACACCTCGCGATTGTCGAATCAACGAGCTGAAATCAATTGCCGTCGATTATCTACGAGGAGATAAATCGGCGGGTTTCGCTGCTGTTTCGTTACACGTCCGGGGTAAAGGGGGGGGGATGGAGAAGATGTTGCGAAATTTAAGCGAAAGCAACTCGAGCACACCTAGCAGCCGCGTTGTTAAGAGAACAAAGGGGAAGATCCGGCCGGCAGACGGTTAACGAGGGAAACACGAAACTTTTTTCCCCGCCATTAGCCCTCGAAGGTTATTAACATCGCGTGGCCGGGGAGAATCCGGGGGCCGAGTCGTTCGTTTCGCCACCGCAAAACAACAGGTAGCCTCGCAAGGTAGGCTCGATTGCGCGTGTTATTAACGGCCCGTTGGCTTTCGTAGTCGCCGGGGCCGCTCGATTCCGAAAATTCGCCCCGTTAAAAAGTTCGCGTTCCAGTCACGAGCTCGCGAGGCTTAATTAAACCGGCCTCGCGCGCGCCCGACCGACAGAGCCTTCCAATTAGCGAGAAACAACGTGATCAATGGGAACGATAAAGCCTCGCTTCGGCTTCCCCGAAACGTCGACGAAAATTCGTGTTGTTCCCGGCGCAGCGACTTCGATCGCGTCTCGAACTCGTGGCGCCGCACGCCGCGATGCAACTGCTGTGTTTTCGGAGGGAGAAGGAAAACAGAAACAAAAAGGCGGGAGGAGGGGAGTCGGCCTGCAAGAAACGCGACAAAATGGTAGAAAAGTCAGCAACACCGCGAAGCAAAGTGTCGGCGGATAGAATTGCAATCTTGCACGGCGGCGTTTCGTGCAGGCCGACATAAGCGAGTTTCCAGAGGTCGAGGGGCGAGGAGGGGTCTCGCCGATGCACAAAAGGCGACCGCCCCTAACGCGTGACCAGGATAAACCGAGAGAGAATGCCGCGTGCGGGGAAAATCCTGCCTTTTAGCATACACAGCCTTTAGCATGTCTGATTTTAAAGGAGTCAGCAGTCTCGCGGGTATTTTACAATTGGTCCAGTTGTTATTTGTGAATTATTTTATTACGTACCGCAAGTTAGAGTACTTTCGTCATCGAAGATTGCAAACATTCGCACGTTTCTAAAAATATTGAAACATTTTTCTTGTCACTCGACAATCTATCACGGTGTGAAAGATCGAGATTTTTACGACATCTTACATAAACTTGTCGTACGATTTTTCTTTTTTTTTTTTGCGATTGAACGTTGAAGTTAAATTAGAGTTTACGTCAGAGTTAAAACGACGAAACGAGAGTTCCTGAATTTTTGTTGTTTAACCTTAATGTGTAAAGTTTGACAAAATAACGGGAAACAATTTTACGGCAAGTTTTAAAGAATCGTAGAGGGGAAACTTCATTCTTCAAGACGACGACAGATTTAGTCGCAGATAAAATATTTCAGTGCTTTTACGTACGTTTCAAATTTTTACAATTTCTCGAAAGAAACGAACACTTTTTCATTTGCTTGATTCGAAGCAGTCGAAATGGAAGTTTCACGCTTGAAAATAAGACCAAATGTATAATTTCTTTTTGTTCAACGTTATTTAAATTATCGATCACTTTTCATTTAAATTAATTGCGGTGCAAAATTGTCTCCACGAGAACAATTTGTATCTGTCAGATACAAACGGTGATGATAATACACATTCTACAAAATTCTTTTGTAAAATGTTTTTATTCCTCTTGTATTCTCCACGAAGCACTCGATAAAACGTTAATATCAATGTTAAAAATCCATATGTGCGCTCATCATTGTACAATTCGCAATACGTTTCGTACCATTCGTGCAATTTCTGTACTTTGATCAAAATGAATTCAAATTTGAATATTTTTGTCTCTCGTTACTTTTTGGGATTTGATCACTTTCGTTTAACGTAATGTAAAATTTGCCCAAAGTAGTGTCTGAATGTCTTGCAAATATGTTAAGTGTGTAACGCAGTATTTGTTCGAGTATATATATATATATAATAGGATATTAGAATTATCAAGCTCCTAGTCTTTGCAGAAAATCGTTCTCGCATTACTAGAAAGAAAAAAAAAATGTTTTTCGTCGATTTTAATATAAAATCGTCACTCGCGAATCATCGTCGATCAACCTACTTGTTCAAATGTGTCGCGTATTTAATTCATCGGCGACGAATAAACCAAAACCTTTTTTAAATATTCCCAAAAGTCTACAAATTCGATTAAAACATCGTCTCGCATTAATCGAAAAATCACGAGGATTCACTGCCGCGCGATAAATTCGGAAGCGCGATAAATTCCAAAACTCTTAATGTCTCGAGTCGTGTTATCGCGTTGTACGTATCGCGTTGATGTACACTCGAGGCGCGAGTGGAATCGGTCGCCGCGTAACAGACAGCTACGCGTCACGAGCGCGATAATAAGCAGGAGAGCTTCGAGGTCGAAAGGGTGGCTTAGGATCTCGAGGATTTACAACGCAACCCCGTTAACGCCGAGTACGTAGCGATCGCGCACGGTACAAACTGGCGTCGAACCCGATTCACACTGTCTGCCGGTGACTGGTCCGTTTCCCGACCGAATCGAACAACGAGTCCGCCTGGCTGGAAGTAATTAAGTGCTCGCGCGGTATTCAACGTTCGATAAGCGAACGAATTACACGGTCAAGTGACAACGGGCAACGTTGCCCGACCGTGCGACTAGAACCGGTTGGCTAGAAATCATCGGGGGAGAACGACGAGAGGGAATTTCTCTGTCTTTCTTCGCCCGTGAATCCCCTCGTTACGACCGATTTAATTCCGCGTCTGGAAGACGGAACACGAGCTCGTAATCTGTCATCTGCAACGACCCGTCCGACCCCTAACAACCAGTTTCGAGGAAATAATTAACTCTTGTATTACCCGCTCCTGTTTGCTCGAGTACGACCGAGGAAATTGTGTTTTAAACATTAACCAACCGAATCACGACTCACCGGCAGCTGTGTATCTTTGCGATATCCATACCCACCCGAGGGTATTTTATTCTCTCTTGTAAAATTCTCCGACTTAATTCTCCGTTCTTCCATCGAGTATCGTAGAAATTTCGCGAAGATGAGAAAAGAGGCGGTGATAAGCGGAGCCTTCTTCTTACCTTGCACTTGGGATATTCCTCGGCGGGCGTCGGTCTCTTCCAGCCCAACAGGGGTGGGATGCAAACGAGAGCGGAGAGAAGCCAGACGAGGGCGATCATCAGCGCCGCTCTGGCCGGTGTTCTCTTCTTCAAATAATCCACCGCCTGCGTGATGCTCCAGAACCTGTCCAAGCTTATCAGGCACAAGTTCATGATACTGGCGGTGCACAGCAACACGTCCATCGCCGAGTAAATGTCGCACCACCAGTAGCCGAATATCCAGTAGCCCATGATCTCGTTGGCCAGCGAGAAAGGCATGATCACCAGGCCGAGAAAGAAATCGGCCACCGCCAGGCTAGCGATGAACCAATTCTGTATGTTCTTCAGCGCCTTCTCCGTGGCGATGGCGATGATCACCAGCATGTTACCAACGACGATCACGATCATCAACAGTGTCGCCAGGACGGACGCCAGAATAATGTGCGGTAGCGTGTACCCGGACGGGTACAGGCTCTCCCCGAACACGATGTACGACGTTTCGTTGCAGCGGGTGCCGTTGCACAGGAGACTCTCGTTGAAAGAGTCGTTGAACGATCCACCGAGATCCTCCATTATACCGCCCAGGCCGAACAGCAGTTCCAGCTCTCTGAGTCCTTCCACGTCTTCGCGATCGGTGGTGGTGACGTCGAGGAGGCCGGTGCTGCTATCGTCGAAACCGACGACGGCGGTGGTGCTTCCCTCGCTGGTATTGGCGACCTCCGTTTCGTCGAACGACGAAGGTTCGCCGACGAAGAACGGCAATCTGCCCGCCTCGGACACGATGTCCCCGTCACCGAATCTAGCGCAGGCACAGTCGTCACGATCGGTCCTACCGATCGTTTCCACCTGTCGAACGTTCGTGTCGTTCGCGTCCAGTTCCCGTTCAGTTTCGTTGGAGGCGGTTCGCTGTTGTTCGACGCTGTTTGGTCCTTCTTGGTCGAGTTCTTCTTCTTCTTCTTCTTCTTCTTCTTCTTCTTGGTCGGCGATTTGGGCGGTCGTGGTCGCGGTCGCTGCGGCAATCAGACGGCGCAGTTGCTGCTCGTCGTCGTCGTTGCTGAGGATCGTCGTCGCGCTGTCAATCGAGCGGGCCTCGTTAGTGGAAGACGCAGAGCCACCGGTTGGTCGAGACCACGTCATGTTCTCGTCGAAGACGCTGGTGGACGCCGTAGTCGGACTACCGGCGACGTCGATGGTCATAATGCTGCCGAGGAGCGGCATCACTCGCACCCTCGCCGTCGACTGTTGATGCTATCTCGACAAAGTCGAGGCGGACGTGGTGGCCGCGCGCGAGTAGCAGCGTGCACCGGGTGCAAGCTCGAGTAGCAGCAGCAGCAGGATGGTAGTGGTCTCGTCGCATCTCGAGGCCAGGGGCGTCATGCCCGTTTCACGATGATGTCATCGTCATTAAACGGACAACGGGCGTGTGCGGCCTGTTCAGCCTCGTCGACGATCGGCTGCTACGATTCGCTTCTCTTCTTCTTCCCTTCTTTGGTCGATCTCTCTTTCTGTTTTCTTTTTTTTTTTTTTTTTTTCGGACAGAGAGCGAGGAACGGTCAAACGCAGAGACAGAAAGGACAGATGCAGAGAGAGAGAGAAAGAGAGAGAAGAAAGGACTGAAACTGCTCGATGTAGAGAGTCCTTTCTGTACTCGTCGTGTTATTATAGTCGCGAGAACTTGGGTAGTACCGGACGCAGTATCGTTTCACCCTCCGACGAAAAATCGCAGAAAGATCGTTCGTTGGACCAAAGTTTCTCGGAATTTGATTTTTCGACAATCTTCCCTTGACGATTGCTTACGCACCACCTTCCCGTTGGCCGTTGTCGCGGTGGTAGGTCGGCCGTTGATTTATTGCTTGCGTGAGTCGCGACTCCCTCCTCGTATTCCCGGTATTCCGGTCGGTCTCACGATGACGGAGTTAATACGGAAAGAGCGTACAGAGAGATTTATGGATAGTCCGTTGGCTGGCTGGATTAAGGAGATAAAGGCAGATAGAGGAAAAGGGGGAGACAGCTAGAGACAGGAGAGAGAGAGAGAGGAGAGAGGAGAGAGAGAGAGTGATGGAAAGAAACAGAGAGATTGAGAATGGGCGTGAAAAATTGGTCCCTCTTTTCTTTTCTTTTTTTTCTTTTTTTTTTTTTTCTATCTTCCTCTTAGATTAAACCGATTCGACCCGCTCAGACCTTCGAATTAAGCGAACAACGGCCTCCGCGCGCGACGACGATTCGCAAAAAAAAAAAAAAAAAAAAAAGAAACGAATCGCGCTATCGAGCTGTCGACGAGAGGAAAATTGACACCGAGGCGATGGTGACGATCGTGTAGCGTGACACTTACGATGCCCGCCCGATACCCGAGCTCTTCCTCCACCGCGCAGCTTCCGCTGTACACCGTACGCTCGGCTCGTACGTTTGCTTACTCCCGAGTCCGAACGACTCGCCCTCGAGCTAATTAATTACCGCGCCACGGCTAAAAAGGCTAAGCGCTGGATATATTATACCCGTACTGCTCCGACTTGCGACTTCAGCGAATTGTTTACGATTAAAACTCGTCAATTTACTGTTCGTCCTGTTCAGTAAACCGGAAGGAAAATCGAACGCTGCCCACCGCGCGGGCACGAGAGAACGGAAGAAGAACGGAAGAAGAACGGAAGATGAAAAAGAAAGGAATACCGCGACGGACACAAACGGAGATTACAAACTTGGTTACAAACTCTACGCACGCACAGGCACGCGCGGCGACGTGATCGCGGAATCGCGACGATTTAAATATCCGCAAAGGTTCTATGGATACACACACACACACTTACACACGTAGACGCGTTTTCTAATCTCGTTCGGAGATTCTCTAGAACTGCTAGGCTCGATCTGCTTATCACGAGCGTCGTTGAAGGGAGGCTGGTCCTCGAATCGTACAGACTTATCCTGCGTTTTATTCTATCCTTATCGTTACGATCCTTCCAGCACGTAGATCGTTGGAAGGGGAAAATTGGGGAAGGAATTGGAAAGTCGGAGAACGCGGATCGTGGGACTCGATCTCCTTCGATCAGAGTCGACGTCCTCGACCCATCTGTACACCTATTTACACGCTCTCGGTATTCGTCGACACGCAGGGAACACGTCCCTGAACCCTTCGCTCTAGGACGTCCGTCCTTCAACCCTCCGCCCTTTCGCACACGCCAGGATCAACAGGATTCATTCGCGATCGCACCGGTGTCCTCGAGCTCGCGTAACCAACCGTCGACCGTGCCACCGATTCTCTCTCTCTCTCTCTCTCTCTCTCTCTCTCTCTCTCTCTCTCTCTTTCTGCCGACGTCAGCTGATCAGCCAGCGAGCAAAGTTCTCCCGACACAACACGGCAAAAGTTCGCTCGACTGTATTCCCCCTTCGTTCGTCGACACTTCCAGCTTCCGGCCACCGAGCAAACGTCCCTCCGTCTGTATTTTCGCGAAATCTCCACCAGCAGAGCGAAGATCACCGCCTCCCTCGTCACGCTGCTAGCTCCTCCATCGAGCTTGACGACGTCCGCCACGCGTCTCCCTTCGATTCATTTCCCATGAGAAACGCCGCTCGACGATCGCCGATCGTTACCGAGCTCGACCCCGAGAGGAAATTCCTTCGTCTCGTATCGCGCGGAGCAAACTCGATCTCTCCCCTCTCGTCGGGATCAACCGTCTCGCGTTTCACCTCTTCGGAACACCTCTCGCGCACAAAGACGAAGAAGACGGAAGAAAGATTCGCCGTCCGGTGTCAGGAGCGAGGTAATCTTTGAATTTGTTTGCTTTCTCTGTCCCTCTCTCTCTCTCTCTCTCTCTCTCTCTCTCTCTGTCTCTCTCTGTCTGCTTCCACTTGTCGCCGCTTCTCCGCCGCAATTCCGTTTCCGCTTGGTGGTCCGTCACGAGGTGCACCGTCGCACGCACGAGATCCTCGGCGGCTTTGCCACTCGGAGAGTCACACACGCGGCGGAAACAACACGCGCGGGAAACTCGAGCTCGCTCGACTCCGACCGAGCGTTCCAAGCTTACGCGGCCCCGGTGGAAAACGCGGAGTTACAACACTTGCCTGTCGGAGAGACGACGAAGAGAGAGAGGGGAGAAAAAAACTATCTATCTTCTGCTCTTGCTCGACGATAGAGAGAAGAGCGACGAGCTCTGGGATCTGTCGATCACGGCATTCGAGAAAGCTCCTCGCGCTAAAGGTCGACGACGGATAAAAAAGGCAGCGACGAAGAACGTGCAGCACCGTACGGTCGCGTGCGTCGTGTGTGTCCGACAGTAGATACGGTATTCTAGCTAGCCTCGGGATCCTCTTTTTCTCTCTCCTCGTGGTCCTTGAACGGCTGGATGCGTGGTGCGTGCGTGCGTGCGTACGTGCGGACACCTCGAGGTTGTCTCGTGGATGTTTGGGAACGCACTGCAGCCGCGAGGGACGAGCCAGGAACTCGGACTCCCTCTCGTGTCGTTCGTTGGATAGAGACTCTCCTCGCAGGATCGAGGCGGGCGTGCGACGAAGAAAGTTCGGGGAGAGGGATGAAGCGAGAAAGAACGAGACCGACTGGTGTGCATGTGCGCGTGTAACTCGCTCCACACCGACGACCGCGTGTCCGTGAATTCTCCGCACTCCGTCTCTCTGTGTGTGTGTGTGTGGGTATCTGTGTATCTGTGCGCGCGTGCCAATATCTATATATGCACGTACGTACGTACGTACGTACGTACGTACGTGTGTGTGTGTGTGTGTGCACGCGCGAGTGTGCACAGTATCGTATAGGTGAGAGGACGCGGCTACGCGCGCGCGCGCGCGCGCCTCTACGTGCACGCGAGAGAGCGAGCGAGAGGGAGAGAGAGAGGTTGGCTGGCTCACTGGAGGCTGACTGGTGGCCCGACCGACCGGCCCGTCCGACGGTACCAGCGTCGGGGCGCCGTCTGACGGAGTCGCGGCTGCTGCGGCGCAAGCGTCGCGACGCCGCCAGCACCCGACCGACGCGGCCCGACAGTCGACTTTGGACCATCGACCGAACGGTCCGCTGGCGAAAAAAAATGAAGCGCCTCTTCTGCTCCACTCGCTTCCACTCTTCGCCGTCACTCCGCTCCGTCGTCGCGTCGTCACGGTTACATTTACACTCTTCTTTCTTCTCTTTCGCGTTTTCTCGTCGCGATTTCTTCGCCACGTTCTTCGTATGTCTCGAACAGATCGATCGATCAACGCTGGATCAAAGATGATCCCTCTCCGACAGACGCAGACCGGAAATGCCAACCAGTTGCCAGTTTCTCCATTGCCAGGCGGATCGATTCGCCCGAGTCTGAGATTAGATCTCATCAATCAAACCGTCCGGGTCAGTGGAAGATGACGCGTTCCCGCCAGGCCTGCCGCCGTTCCAATTGCCTGGCGGACTACAGCCCGATCGCGTGCTGATCGATCGTTCGTTTCGCTTTGTTCCGCGGATCGTGACATTGGCAGCTGGATGTTTAATATTCCAATTGACTCACAACTATCCAATTAAACCACTCGCTAATGGCTTAGAATATAATAAAGGCGAATGTAATTACCGAAAGCGGGCCAAGTTCAATGGAAAACTCGCCCAGCTATTCCAAACATTTCTCACTCTCTCGCTCTCTCGTCTGACCAATCCAGACCATTCAGCCCGGCCGAATTTGTGTCCAGATTTATCCAAGTAATCCAGCGAGCAGCTGCAAACGTCCACCCTCAACCTCGAGCTTAATATTCGAAATAGCCGTCCCCTCGAGCTACCCTTGCGCCGCTTAATTGTTCACGTTGCTCCCCAGATCGTGAAGTTCACGCGTTGCTTTCCGCCTGCGATAACAAACTCCCCGGGGAGGATCCTTGCTGTTTGCTCGAGAAACGAGAAACGAGAAACGAGAAACGAGAAACGAGAAACGAGAAGCGAAAGAGGGAGGCGGCGGCAGGGAGGGGGGGAAGGGTAGTTTGAGCGGCCGAAGCCGACGTCCATTTGCCAGGTTCGTAAATTAGGCGGCCACAACTTGATAGTCGCCTTTAGAGCATCGAGCCACCGGTTCGGGAATATATTATGTTGCTCTCTCTCTCTCTCTCTGGCCAGCTGCTTGTTACCAGCCCCAAGGGGAGAGGGGTAGGTTCACGGACGTGTCCACCACCAAGACGCAAGTAAGACGGGTGGCACGATCGCGATACGCGGATAACCGATAGCAGAGACCGGTTGCCCCAGTGAAATGTTAATCGGTTGTACGTGGACGCGGACGACGATCGACTCTCTTCCCACTGTTCGATTCGTTTTAAAGGCGAAGCTACGAAAGAAACGAAAACAGGACGTACCAATGCTCGAAAGAGAGAGAGAGAGAGAGAATTTCCACTCGATGTCAGAGAGAACTCGACACAGACCGTCCTTCGGTCGTTACTTCAGCCAATTAATTTTAACGCGCGTTCGCACGCGTTATTTACGCAACGTTTATAGACGTAGGGTTTATCGATCCCGCGCGCGAGAATGTGCAACAATGCAAGCAACGATGGAACGTCGTTGACCGAGTCGACTGATTTCTTCTCTTCTTCTGGATCTATTAATAAACGCGAACGAGCGCTCTACTCCACTTTCTCTCACCGTTCTTCTTGACTCTCTCTCGACTCTTTTCCGCTTCATTCGCAACGTTAACCGGCTCCCTAAACTCCTAATTCGTTCTGCAGGGAGGTTGGGAGAGGACGGCGCATGAATTTTCTATGGGTTTCGCAAGAGGCTCGGTGAGAACAGGGATAGCAGTTTAGACGACAAAATTCGATGATCGGGTATTCCCTTTTAGAGCCAGTCGCCGAAATGAAGATTTAAGAATGCATAGAATATTTATTGGAAACGCTTTCGGTGGACTCGGCCGGAGGCTCGATCCCGAGTGCTCGGGCTGTCGGACGGCAGCCGTTGTTTCAGAATTCGTCGCCGGCCGAGGCGAAAATTTTAACGAGCCAATCCCTCAGGTGTTATCCGGAAATCGGCCCGCGTTTAAGGACACTCTGCCCGGTACCATAAAAATTTAATTAAACGTCCCCCCCACTATCGTTTCCTATCTCGTTCCGAACTCGCGATATTTTCGCCACGCTTTATTAAATTTTTATCGAGCTATCCGCTCTCGGATCGAAACTCTCACCCTTCTTCTCCGTTCGTACAACTGATCGAGATATTTGCACGCGAATATTCCCCGCGTCGGTCGCTACCTCGAATAAAATCCAGATCAGTTTGATCGAACGTCTAAGGCGAGATAAAAAAAAAATCACGATTCGACGAAGAGGTGAACGAAGGGGAAGCGTTGATCTCGTTCTGCCCGCGTTTCCCATCGGTTTCAAAGGAAAATTGCCATTTTCGTTGATAGATCTCTCGCGGAACAAGGGGATTAAATTTCACTTTTGACCACTGAAAGTGATTTTATTAGCGGGCCTCTTCAGGTGCTGCAACGAAAATTAGCGATTGGCTGATTTGGCTCACGTGATTCGCGAGGGGGCGTGGCGTTGTCTGGTACTGAGCGATCGCACCTGTAATTTCCTAGTCGGAACAGTTGTTTTTGGGTCTTTCAGTGAGACGAATCGTACTGCAGTTTTTTTCTTTTTTTTTTTTGTTTCATAAATCCCGCTGCTGTTCGCCAGCACGTGAACCGAGTATTTACGAGGAGGGAGCGTACCAGGCGTGTTACCAGACGTAATAGGTCGAAGTGGCCCGAGCGAGAGTGAAGCAGTTCGGAAATTACACGCCGCGACTTCGATAACCTTACGAGCGAACTTGCCGAAAGGAGCGAGGGAGCAACGGTGGCATTACCAACGCAGATCCCTCGTTTGAAGTTGCGACGACGGTTTGAAAGTTCCGATCGTTCGGCGAATCTTCGCGACGCGAGGGGGTTGAAACCCGCAAGTTTCAAACTCGCAACTCGTTTTCTGTCGCGCGTCAGCATTGCGCGAGAAAGAAATTACGCGCGAGCGAGCCGGACCGACGACTCGGCTGGCAACGAGGGCCCAGCATGGACAAACGTATAATTGAAAGTGGCTCGGAAGCAATTTCCGACAAAGCGATGAATAATTCAAAATAAGGGCGCGGAGAGAGAAAGGGATCCGGCAGTTCCTGTGTAAAATAATTCAATCGGAATATATTACCCGGGCCGTGGCATTAATTCGCGGGGTAGAGTAATTCGCGAGAAGTCCCCGGGTGGCATTAACTTCGCAGCTGACTTTTTCTTCCGGCGAAGAGGACGAGAAAGGAAACGGGAGGGAGGAGGGAAAGGAGGCAATTATTGACGACACGACCACCGTCCCCGTCTTTGTTTCTCAACGTCAACCCTCTCCCGTCGACGTCCCCCTCTTCTCCCGAAGGAACTGATTCTCGTTTCCGAGAAACTGGTGGAATCAACTTGTTGCTTATTAAAACCACCGGACGGAAATTCAACGCGTTGGACAAGTTTCGGGGGGTATCGAAAAAATTTGCCAGCCGACTCGGGTTGTTCGCGCGGCAAAGAAAAACTGTGTCGCGCGGAGCAAAAGGACGAAGCGGAGAGAATTGTCGAGATCGAAATTTCCAACGGTGGCTATCGCGGCCGGCCTTCGAACGCCCACGCCCGCCTCTCTCTCTCTCTCTGTCTCTCTGTCTCTCTTCCTCCCTCGTGCATCCATAAGGCAGACGTCCTCGGTTCCTTTGACGGCGTCGCGTCAACGTTGCCATCCCCAACCACCCTCGCGAGCTGCTCTCATTCTCTCCGTCTGTCTCTTTGCCGAAAGTTTGTCGTCGGTAAGTTTGGGATATTGTCGTAACTCCGACGTGCAGGCCTCTCCTCTCTCTCTCTCTCTCTCTCTGTGTGTCTCTCTCCCACTCTATTCCCGTGTATAGGACACGTATTGGTGCGCAGTGTGTTCGTGTATCGGCATTGTTCCCGTCCGGAGAACATGCACGGAGAAACTAGTTAGGAACTCCTTCGTTTTGGCCGGCGTCCTTGCGCCGAGATACGGGCCCGTCTCGCGGCCACCATCGAATTCGACCAGCATTGTCTGTCAACGAAGACCAGAGGCGATATTCGCTACCGTGTATATGCTACCGGCGGTTCCCGGAGAAACAGAGATGGAGATTAGGCTCGGACTCGATCGAAGCAGGTTAGATTTCTTCCTTACAGATTGTCGTAGTTGTGCAATATGGTTTGAAGTAAATCTGAAATATTGCTACATATGGAAATTGCAACTAATAATTTTACTACTATTCTTCTTTAGTGTTCGTTGTTCAATGTACCTGCGGATGTTTCTGGAATTTATAGGAAATTTGAAGATGCGAAAATCTACGGAATATACCAAACGTACGAAATTATAAAAAAAATATCCGAAATATGCAACTCGTTGAAAGGCTTAATTGTAACGAGACGAACTCGTTTCGTTGTAAGAACTTTGTCCGAAATAAACGTCTTCTACGTATATATTCAAATTCAAGTTTCACCGCCACTCGTTGGTATTATCCAATTGCGGCTGTTTACGCATTTGTAGAAAATTGAAAGACGCAAGAATGATAATGAAACAAACTTCTTTCGTTATACCCATAAAGATACGAATTTCGCATAAACAGCCACTAACTATTGGTTATACTGATGATAAAATTCGAAAATGTTCCCTGCGCACGCGTAAAAGTTCCTTCGCGGCAAATTTTTCTTAAGGTTCACGCATATTTACGGCCCGTTGTGCAGGCAAGCCTATAAAAATGTTGGGAACGTTATTTTTTAGAATATCCTTTGGAATTTCAATTTCAATTTACGAGAAAGCGAAGAACCTGCTGGAAAATTCAGCAATAAAGGCTCGTACCAGACTCGCGTTTTAAATCTACAAGGACCGGGAACTGCACCGGTGGATGTACACCGTAAGAGAAAACGATAGACACAGCGTGATCGTAAAATCAGTCAGGAGTTAAAGTTTACGAGTTTCGAGGAGGTTTCGAAACAATTTCGAACGTTTTTCGAGGAAAATAAGAGTTCAACGACGTTCCGCTCAGTGTTCTCGATTTTAACATCGCGCTTTCGTTGAACGGAAGAGTGAGGAATGTCAAGTAACTGGAACAAGCGAGGGAAACGTGCCAGTGCCCTTTTAAAACTAATGTTGAAACTTTATCGAATCGTAAAACTATTGTAAAGTGCGACTCGTCCCAATGTGCACGCACGTCGTCGGACACGTATGAAATTCCTGCCGCGAATTCTGAATATTCCGACGTCTCGGCGAGAGACAACGCAAACAAAATATGAATTCGCAAATAACTGGGAGCGGCTAAAGTGCTTTTACAAAGTGTACACAATCGGCGGAGCTACATTAACGGCTGTCGTCGCTCGATACTTCATTCCGACGTTGTCGTCCGAGTACATTCGCAGAAAATGTTAGTTAAACGGCTGCTGAGGAATCTCTGTGCTCACCGACAACTCTGAACGCCGAAGGATTTCTCCGCGATTCAAGTGAAAATGACAGACGATGATCGAGGGAAACTTCTCGTGCAGGCCAGCGAAGGGCTGATCTGACAGGGGAAATCTCGAGGGGTAATATTTGCATCAATCTGAGCGATTACGAAAGAACAGCTGCGAAGCTCCTGGATAAACGTTTACGTCGAATTACTCCGTCCCGGCGATAAGACACGAAAACGTTCAAACGGACGACCAAAGAAGAAGGAAGATTACCCCGTGGATCTACAGCGGAATCTTGCCGGGCAATTTCGAGGCAATTTTCCACGTTCGAAATTACTACATTCTTCCAGGGAAAGTCTTGTGTACTTCTCGCCAAGATATTTCACTGTGCCATTGTACCGATGTACTCGGACGAAAACGATTTACAACGGAGGAACACCGTGCGTACTGACTTTGTAATTTGCTCGCCGCTACCCGCGTCCGTTGCGTTCCTCCGGCTTTCGTCCGAATTTCGATATCACGCTTGCGCTGCGATGCAGATGTTTCTGACAATCGACAAAGGGAAACTTTTGGTTTCGCAATAAATCGGCCGATAGAGCCTCGCCTGCGTGAGATCTGTGCGAGAGTAATTTTTTGAAGGATCCGCGTGGAATTCGTGTTATTCAGAAAGAAGTCGTAACCGAGTTGTGATAAATCCAAGCGTCCTTTTACGAGTTCGTCCAGCGTGTAATTAAAATTAAGATTAAAATTGGCCCGGAGATTTGCTGGAAATTAGCGAGCCTCCCGGTATAGAACCATCCTGAATTCCGCGAAAACGATCGTATTTCCATCGCGAATTATCGTCGAGCGTCTTATTAAAAAAATTTTCACCGCAGCGCATATTCCAAGTGTTCTCTCGACACTTTTACCACAGGCTTCACGTACATGATCTACTAACTTTGATCGACTAACGAAAATATTAATTGATACGAAGATTATCTTCAATCCAGATATATCAAAATATTCCACGTGTAAATCATTATAATTTAAATGATGATCAAAAAAAACGACTCGCACCCCAGTACAATTCATCTCACTGAAAGGCCCAGAAGCAACTGTTCCGATTGGGAAACAAAGACGATCTTTTTGCCATAAAATTTTATCGACACGCAAACATTTGAATCGATAGAAAACAGCATCGATCGCTCAGTACCAGACAACGTCACTTCTACTCCACGCCCCCTCGCGAATCAACCAATCGCTAATTTTCGTTGCATCAGCGTTGCACCTGAATAAGACCGCGAAAATCACTTTCAGTGATAATAAATAGGTGTCTTTCCATCTTGTAGAAAACGAGAGTCTGAAATAATCAGTCACGCTTCGATCGTTATTACAGCGTACAAGTAATAAAATTGTACAATTGTTTGTACAAAAAAACTTTTACAATGATAGTTTTAACAAATGACGTATACTTCTCGCACGTAACTGTAATTTCATTGACGTCCCGTCGAAAAACTGTCAAGTTACGTTTGCTCGTAACAGCATTACGTAAAATCAGCGTTACACGTCGGAGATATACATGTGTATATATACGTATCTCGATGAAAATGTTTCTAACCAGAGTGTGGAACGGCACACGGCGAGACTCGATTATGCTTTTTCGGGGGAGCCTCGCCAGTATCGTTCATTTCGCGCGCAGAAGTCAATTTGTACGGGTAAAATCTATCTAATTAATCAAGAGGATAAATTCGATTTAGAAACGAGGTCCGGCCGGGGATGCGATATAGCAGCGTCTAACGCGGCAATAATTCCCGCGGTATCGCGATTCCAACAAACTCGTTTCGACTCGTGCGTTTGCGCGAGCAAACGTTTCATCCCCGCGATTTCTATCAACGAAAATTTTCCACGACCGCGCGCCCGTTCGGCAGATAATGGGCGAATGACTGATGCGACGGAGCGCGTGGTCGCGAGTGCGTTTCGTCGCGCCGCGTATTGTCACGGTGACAGCAAACGGTGACGGCGAAGGGAAGGCAACAAGGGAATCCGCACCTGTGCGACCCCGTTCAATCGCCAATCTGCCCCGAGTCGAGTCGTTTACATTGCCTCCCACAAGCAATCACTTTAATCTATTCGTAGCGATGACTGCTGCAAACGAAAGTCAGACGAACGAATACGCTCTGGTGCGTGTGTACTACGCGTATACATCTCTCCGACGTGGGCAGAGTGTAAGTGAGATTTCGATCGAATAACGCGAGTCGTTCGGGAATGACGTATATTTCTCTCGAGGCACAACATCTGCACTTTAAACTTTAGACACTGCAAGCTAACAATTTTGGGACTCTACAGTCTTTTTTCCTAGCCAGTGCAACAAATTTGTCCTTGGAGAAAATTTACTTGTTCAAGGTTTGGTTTATGTCGAATGTTCGAATCGCGTTAAACGTACGAGGCCTTGGTAAAATAAGCTCGTTTGTTTGATCTACATCTTAAAAACGACATTTTTTTAACTATGAAAGTTCCGATACTTCACTACGCTATTTGGGGATCGACCGCGGTAGATGGAGTCAGATATCTTCGAACAATCTTTCACTCCGATTGTCATTCGTTGTCACTGGCTTCGTTCATCTCCGTCGCAATGGAGTAGTTTTTTTGAAAAGCTGCTGTAATTCCTCTGGAAAAATACGTCAGACGATTCTACGACCCATCAATTCGCAAAACCGTGGAGAACGCAGATTGTTCGCTTGTGATGGCGATTGGCAACGAAAGACCAAAGGAAGAACAATCCCGGAAGAGCAGTCAAAACAAATACAATAATTTTCGCGTCGCTTCGGAGAACCGATTTGATTCGTTTCTCTCTGATTCGATTCGCTGCTGCTGCCAACTGCCGCCCCGCGTATCGCGCCATCGTAAACCATCAAACGCGTTTCACTGGCTGACGTTGCGTCCATAAATCGTTCGTCTGCCATTCCGCGTGAAAATCCCAAAAATTTTCGAGCGAGCTCGCGAAAATAAGAAGAAACACAAAGCGGAAACGAATTGCGCTCGAAGCGAGATTAATCAGCGGTGGTGACGAGGGGTTACATGAGTGGTATTCGCGGGAAACACGCTTTGAAAGAAAAGTCTCCGTCCTTCGTTAATTTCCTTCTTCGTTGCTCAACGTACGAGGCCAGATCGGATTCTCTTCTCGTCGCGTTATACGGATTTACAAGAATTTTTCGTCCGAATTTACAACGTCCGCGTTGAGGAATTGTTTGAAATATTCCGCAGAGGATTGCCGGTCCAGTAAATACACGTTAATAATGAGGTGGAGGAAAAAACGCCGACACGCTGGCCGTTCGTTAATTTCCTGTTTTGCAGTGACGTCCTTGGGGAAGCTGACGAATGAGATTACTCTGCCGCTTTTTAGCATTACGAGCATCCGTCCAAAGGTTGCGACACGAACACGGGGAAAATCAATTTTCCGCTAGCGTCGATTATTTCCTTCTTTTCCGTCGGTACCGAAGCGACAGAGGAGACAGAGGAGACCACCCAGGTCCCTTTCCGGAAAATAGGTTAACAACGACCGGTTGCCAAACGAACCGTCAGATACTCGCAGCGATTCGAGTTCGCCAAAGTCCATTTTCGAACCCGCAAGAAGTTAGTTTACCGTTTTAGCCTGGATATCTGTCTCCCCCTGCGCCACTCCGCGTTCACGGATTCGATCTAAATCGATCTCTCTCGCCTTCCATTCTGCGGATATGTCGAATGGTTTACGGTAGCGACCCTCGAGGCTTCAAACATTTTCCCGAGCTTCGGACGCGATGAGTCCGGGCAATCGGCGGACCGCACTGCTCCTCCCTCGCGCACTTTTCCACGATTTTCCACATGTCGGAATTTCGGGCACGCCGGTCCATGGAATTTCACACCGCACCGGGATGCACGTGAATTCGGTTTCCATTTTCGACTGCAGGACGAAGCGTGCCAGCTGTTGATTGCGGAATTTCGGGGCTGGATTAATTTTTACCGTCGACGAGAGAGGTTCTCGGGGTTGAACGTTCACCATTGATTTTCGGTATCTCCCAATTTTTCCAAACTGTCGACAAGCATTCCAGAACGGAAGTTTGTTGCAATTTTTCCTTTTTTTCTTTTTTTCAGAGTCATTTCTCAGTCGTCGCGACTCGAAGAAATTATATCAATTCGTTCGTCTGATTTCTCGCTGAAAATTCTTGTTTGCGAGAGTTCGCGTTTCGCCATCTGAAACATTTCACACCGCCGGGACCATTATTTATCGTGACACGAGCGTATTGTTAAGTTTTCTTCCAACTACACCGCTCACTCCAACGGAAGTGGCGGTATTCTCGGTAGTCGCGGAAGACACGGGTCGCCGGAAATAATGCTTTAAACCGATAGTATCTTCGAGTTCCCGCGTTCCAGGCATCCATACACGGCTGGTTCGAAAAATTACTCGACGAATCAACCATCAACCGTCCCTCTACCCGTGGTCGAAACTTCCACCTTCAAGATCCTATTATCTTACTGAAAGTGATTTTAGCGGGGGTTTTAGCAACGAAAATTAGCGATTGGTTGATTTGGGTCACGTGATTCGCGAAGGGGCGTGGAATAGACCTCGAGTGGGAGTGGCGTTGTCTGGTACTGAGCGATCGCGCCTGTAATTTGTTTTCTATCGATATTCAACACGTTTGCGTATCGATAAAATTTTATGGCAAAAAAGTCGTCATCGTCTTCGTTTCCTAGTCGGAACAGTTGCTTTCGGGGTCTTTCAGCGAGACGAATCGTACTGGGGTACGAGTCGTGCAGTTTTTTCTTCGTCTTGAACATCTTGTTCAAGATCCATGCTGCGATCTCTGAATTTTTTATGTCTCGTTTCGAAAGACAAAAGGAGTTTCAACGTCTTCAGCAACTGTTTCGTATTTCCGGGAAGGAATAATATTCCGAGCTACTTATTTTCGTCGTAATTTCCTTAGCTTGTTAGAAACGTTTCTGAAGGGTCGCGGGTTATTTGGTTATTCCAAAAGAAGGACGCGATCTGGAAGATGTCGGAAAAATGAAAAAAGAATTGCTGGAGTGGAAGATTGCGTGTAACGTTCAACGTTCGTCAAAACAAATCATCCAGTCCACCACATTTCTCCACCAGAGTTGTCCGATATCCTGACCGGGCGGTCTATTACTCGTTTAGATACAAAATGAATCCCAGTAGTAATTCCGCTAACGTTTGTTAATTGTAACATCGCTAATTAAACCGCATTCGTACGTGTTCCCGAGAGATTTAAAAATGGAAGAAACGTACCGGAAATAAAATACGTATTACAACGTTTGCGAATGCAATAAAAATCTTTCTTCGGGTTTTATCTCCTCGGCCACGTTTCGCGGACTATTTACCGATCGAAACGAAGTACCGTTACTTTGCCGTTGCTATATTATATTTTCTATCAGTTGGTAGTATTAATGTTGACAGTGTTAATATCCAGCACGGAGGATCAGGGGATAACCCAATCAAGGAAGCAAACTGCGACTCGACGTTGGAAATCGAGCTCCGTCGGTTGAAAACGACGCTGCTCAATTTGCCGGTGAATGCGAGGATACGCCGGCGGATTAGGGCGAAGGGAGGAGACAAGCGTCGGGTCGCGAGACAAGCGAAGGTAAAGTCGGGGGCGCTTTTTAAGCAAGTCGACGAGAGAAAGAGAGAACGGTGCTGGTCTGGAGGTGACGGACGCGCACCGGTCGCCCGACACGACCCCTTTTCCACGTGTTGCTCGCCTCTTCGTCGTCCTAGTGCACTGCCAGAGTGCCGCTAACGAGAACCCCGCCCTTGTGACGTCATCGCGGGGTCGCGCTTGCGTGTGCGTGACCGTGTTCTCTCACGCACACCTGCGCGCCAACACGCACGCAGTACTGTGTGCGTCATACCCCCTCCCCCCTTCGTCGCGCACGTTTGATTTCCTTACGCCGACTTTTTTTCCCGCATCTCCCACTCTCTCCCTTCTCCACCCCGGCGTCGTTTACTTTATGATTCTCGCTCCCATTGGTTTCCCTCGACTCTCATATTTTTCCTTCTCTCTCTCTCTCTCTTTTTCGTTCTTCTTTCAAGTACCCTCTTCGTTAAGCTGTCCAGATTTCGCCGGTCGGACGACTGTCAAGTAAGAAAGACCCGTAGACTCCCCACGGTGATACGGAAACCTCTTGAAACCAGCGAGAATTCGAGGGGGTTGGTTAAATTTCCCAACGAGCTCCAACATCCCGTGCGTTCGTCATTCCGAAGTAACCAACTCCCTGAGAACGTTGGCAACCCACGCGTTCGCAGCCTTTATTTTCTCATTTTCCCCTTCGTCGTTGCATCTCACCCCCGCGTGTTCGAGCCGACTTTGCTTTCCTCGCAACTTCCGCTCGACACGTACCGAGCAAGAGCGAGCGGCGTGTATGCAACGGTGTTTCAGAGGGGGTGGGCAGGAAAAATGGTGAAAACGACGGATAGCGGGGGGGAGAGAGAGAGAGAGAGGGAGCGAAACGTTGGAGGAGACAAATGGGAAAGAAAACGAGAAAGCACGCGAGGCAAGAAAATAGGAGCGCGCGGGGTCACGAGAGAGGGAAGAAGTAGAAGGCCAGTGGGGCGGGGGGGTGTATCGACCCCTACCAGATTCTATCCCAACTACAAGCGGGTTGGGAGGGCGAGAGAGGACGGAGGCGGTGGTAGGGGCAGCGGTGACGTCACGGATACGCGAAAGAAAGAGGGAAAAGGACGGGAGAGAGAGGCGAGGCGAGGAGCGAAGTTCGCAGAGTAGGCCGACGCACACACGCGCGTTCGGTGCCACGTCGGTGGAGCTTGCATCTCGATCGTCCGATCGATTTACGATCGCGCCTCCTTTTCCTCCCATCCTTCTGTTCCTTAGCCCCCTGTGCAACACACCCCCTGGAGAGATCGGAGAACTCTCTCGCCGATTGCTTTTTGATTGTTGAAACACTGCTGGCTGGTGCCGACAGATTTTCCGGACGGACGTCGCTATCGTCGATTACGTCGACCGATTACGTCGAGACTGAGAGGAGGTATGGATTTGTAGGACGTAGATTTGTGCACGTGTACAGAATAGAATATTCTCCGGGCTTAGGCTGACCACGTAGTGATCGAGGGTGATCGAGGGTAAACCCACGAACGCCTTGACCTAGGCTCGGGGCATCTTCCGTTAGAAATGCTGCAGCGTGAGTCTACAAATTACTAAGGCTGAGGGATTCCATTGCGCAACGTTGCTACTGTATTTGACGTACCGTCGAATGCAACAATCGTTGACGCGTTAAGTTAAAAATTCTTCTCTTTCGATTCTTCTGTTTCGCAGTGGCGAAGAATTTGCGAAAGTTCAGGAGCAAAATTTACACGTCTCGCAATTCTTCGCAATGGTACGACTTCTATTTGGAGCTTCTCCTCCGTGTCGTGAGATGTCGCGGTTGAATCGCGCGGTTCGTCAAATCGATGCAATCAACGTCACGCTAAAAATCATTCGCTCGTAATGTCGGAAGACTGCTTGACCTAGAAGGTACACTGACAGTGTGACATCCAATACTTCCCCGAAGGAACGTTTTCGCGTCTAGGATCATTTCTGAGCAGAAAGCAAGAAACTGCTGTTCCGTTATCAGCATCGCGTAAACTATCGCGTTTCGAATTCTTCTGAATTTTCCAATTGCCCAACTTCTTCTTCTGCAAGAACGTCGGCTTCTCGATCGAGCGAGAAGAGTTCAAGAGCAACGAGATTGAGCAAAAAGGACATTTTGGCAAGAAATTCGAAAAGGTCAGCCTTGGCGTATCAAGAGCGATCGGTTTTATTCGTGCAGAGATAGCTGGCGCAACGTAGGAGTCCACGTAGTCCACGTTGGTAATCGTCATTTTCCGGCTAATTGGCCAGAAACCCGTCGGAGCCCCGTCGTTTATTAGAAGAGTATTATCATCGTCAGAAGCTTCGCTGCTGATGACTGCCAGCTCTCTTAACTAGCACCGGCAGGCATCGCGCCGCGGCTGGTAATTCAATTCTTTCGTGGAAGGAAACTTCCTCGGGCGATCCTGCCGCGATCCTGAAACGCTTCTGGAAATGTACTCTGCATTTCCCTTCGTGTAAATGCATTTCGGTCCCTTTGGCCGGGGCTCGGGCTCTCTTGGAATTACGCGAGACACGGAGGAGTGGCGCGGCCTGCTTGAATCGAATCGCTCGCCACGTCGAAAGAACAACGCGCGCGGCTAACTGAAAGCTGCGCCCGACTATAATTAGATGACCACTCGTGGCCCATCTGCCATCGAGCAAACGTTCCTCCCTGTTATGCAAATACACGCGATCAATGCGACTACTCCCCGGTGATGGTTGGTCGAATGCCTAGGAATTTGATATTCGAGCTCGAAAGATTCCTCGCCGCGACAGTCGCCACGGTTTGTTTAATCCTCCTTTTACGTTAAACTTTTCGCGCTTGCAATCGGTATCGATGCTGCGAATACTAGCTCATTGCATGCGGGTCACGTAAAAACGTACATGTGCTGTTCGTGTATTGTTGGTCACGCGCGGGACACGTATAAATCCATTTTTTTACATAATGTCCGTTGATTGCTTGACACGTAGAAATAGGTAAGTAAATGTTTGACGGTAAGATAGTAAATGCAATGATTTTTCTCCGTATCTTCCAGAATCGGTAAAAATAGCCCCGCAAACAGCGTGTTAGCGTTCACGAATTGTTATTCAATTCCCTAAATGCTATTGCTATAAATTCTAGCAACACCTATTTGTATTTGTAGTTTTCTTGAAAAGTCTGGCACAAGATTAACTAGTTGAAAGTTGAAAGTGGGCCAAAAGAGAGAAAATGACCCAACGAATAAACAGTACAAATAATACGCGTTTTCGTTGAATTTATTTACTTTCTTTACTCTCTTTACTCTCGCTTACTGAGAGGTATACGTTAGATGGTTCACCCTATGCTCGACTAACTCACTTCTCAAATAAATGAGATACAGAGATTGGAACTTTCTTTCAATCCTTTGAACTCGGAAACTTTTTGATTATACTTCTTCAACATGTGAAAAGCAGTCGTCGTTGCAACGTGTATTACGGATTTTCTAAAAGAATTAATAACACGTACTTTCAATTTGCTGAAGAATAATTTCCTTCGCTAAACTTTTGTAAACTTTCGCGAGGAACAATAGGAAGTTCAGTTTGTGTGAGTTACTCCAGTAGGTGTATTCTAGCTTTCACTCTACATATTTGTTCAGATATTAGCTAGACTCAACTATCATTAGACGGTAGTGTTCTCGGAAGGAACAACCGAGCGCAAAGGACAAAGTTGGACCTTACGTAGAATATCGTCTGAGACTGACCCAAATCCAAGTCTCCTTTTCGACTACTTCTCCTCGTCGAGATTGATCCTCGGTAGTGACGTACGCGAAGCTCTTCCAACGGGTGTGCGAAACGTCTCTCGTTCGCCTCCGTTCTCCGCGTGAAAAGTGTCTGTCCGTGACTGTCGCTTTCTCCTTCGATCCAGTCCTCCCCGCTGCGACTGGCGTTTGCTTGAAAAAGAAAAAAAGAGAACGAGTCGTTGGAAAATTCGGACATGGCGGCTGCGCCGAAAGATGAAAATTACCCTCGCAGGAAATGAAACTCGCGTCGCGGAGAGATACTTGCCAATACTTTTAAGCCGACGAGACGGCTGGTTGACTGGCGTCGTCTCCGCGGGATGTTTCGCCGCCTCTTTTCTGGCCTGTTTGCTCCCGCGGATATTCACGAGCAGCAGCAACTCGTCCCGCGGCTGCCGCAGGCTCGACGCGAAGAATCGACGGGGAATTGTTAGAGATCGTTCGTCCGTTTGACAAGCCCTGTCGGCACGCTCGAATCGATCGGCCGCTGGCGAGATTGCAGCGCGCATCCGATGTAAAGAAGTTGCCTGTCGGGCCGAGTGACGAGACAAGACATTTTGGGACGCGTCGGTGTTGAAATACGCCGATACATCGTCGGCGGGGATCGTTCAAGGTTGTTCGTGCGTTACCACGCTTTTTCGTCACGCTGAAATATTTCAATACCTTCTTTAATACTTTGCGTTACAAGTACAGTTATAATACGTTTATGTTACGTTAAGTTGCTTGACACAGAGGGGACCGTGATGATAGCAGTAATAGCTTTTGGAAGTGAAGGGATGCAAGGTCGCTTCAATTGGAATAGCACATAACGTAGCATTGGAAATAATCATTCAAATAATGTTTAACGCGAAATTTTGTTGATTGTATCTCTCTAACGTGTAGCTGATGTCATTCAAATTTCAGGCAATCATCAACGTGCATCGCGCGTTTGCTGGAACAAGTATAATATGCAAGAATCTCTGGAGAAATAATTGACTCATTTAGTACTGTCTTCAGAAATTTCTTCTTCCGAAGTTCTTTTGTTTTTATGTCGTTATTGTAGTTTTCGTTCTAGACGTCTGTTTAGATATTATACTGTTACACGTCGCATCGTACAATACTAAATTATAACTATGTATCAGCAAAAATTAAAATGTAAAAATAGAAAGTCTGAGCTGTTAGATTCAAGTACGATGTCCTCTCAGTTCCCGCGTAATGAAGACGTTGGAACAGGTGATAAAGATGGCCGATCCGTGTTGGCCTTTTTTCTGTGTAAATCGTCGCCGAACAAAACGTCCGCGAATAAAACGAATCGTTCACGCGGGTCGATCGCCGCTCGAAGGAATTGAATTGCTAATTCGGCCAATTATTCCCTCCAGTTGTTGGTCATGTAAAATTGAAACCGGCCGCGCGTAGTCGTCGATCGAGAGAAAACAGGCGACAAATAAAAGGGAAAAAAACAAAACGGCCGCGAGACAAATTCCCCGATGGACTTCTATAAAGAGTTTACTGCTCTGACAATCTGAGAATTTCGACGCCGTTGCACGCTTTACGAGAGACTTTTACGCAGCCGTAAGGACCTCTCGACGAAATTCCTCGCGAAATTAACGCTTCTGCGGTATCCAAAGATGGAACGCGCGCGCCTGTAAATAGAGAGAACGCCGTTACCTAATTGTCCGTGAAGTTTATCCATCGATCATGCCCGCTCACCCGCCATTAGCACCACTCGGGGCGCCCCTGATCCTCTCGTTTTCCAAATTTAGAAAAAATTCTCCGGCGACTGGCATTCTGGAAGAAACGCGTCATCGATTTTACAGAACAAACTCCCCCTTCTTCGTCGTATTCCATTCTTTCGTCTCTCGAACAGTGAACGCGTTCTTTCGAATTGCGTTTTATAGGGAGAGAAACTTTCCTTTCTCGGCGAACGAAGAAACAAACTTCCGAGAGGACGCGCGAAATTGAAACTGAACATAAACGACCCTTTCCCCTCTCCTCTCTCTCTCTTGGAGTGAACATTTCTGAACTACTGCTTGTCAGAGAATTATCCTTTGACAGGGCGCGGCGTACGAAGGGAATTCGCGTTGGATCTCGGACGATGCTGGGCGCGTTGAAAGCGGAGCGAGGCAAACTTCTCTCGAGAGGTATTCAAAAAAGCGTGCAAATATTATTCAAATTCCGCGCGCAAAAAGGCGGAAGGCAGCTTGGGAGTGTCTGAAAGTGTTTTGATGAAACTCTGACGCCTCGGGGAAAGAATTCGCGCGACAGTGATGAAATTATCCACGATCAAACGTGCGAGCAAGTTTTTCACAGGGGAGAAATCGATTTTTAAACGATACTACAGCTGAGAGAGCCGAGTTCAAGAGCACGAGCTCGATGGCCGAGCAGGTACGGTTCTTATCTACTGCGTGGTAGGCTCGAGTTCGATCCCAGCTTTTGGGGCTTCGATCAATTTTCCTTCCCGTTTGATTTTTCACTTTTCGGAGAATTAATTACACTCTGCACTCGTCTCTCTGCAGTTCTGCAATGGACTTTTTCGCTCGGAAAATCATGGAAAAAAAAACCGTGACCAGAAAGGAAAAAAAGAGGGGATAAGAAAGGTTAGGTGTGTGTGTGTGTGCGCGCGTGTGAATGATAAATATGTACGAATGATAGATAAATACACCGGTAGGCGCCAGTTCTCTAGATTATGGAGATACGATGTCAATAATTGATAATATTTCATTTAAAACGACAAGTATTTTCCAGGAAAATAAAGAGAGGATAATCCAACTATCTCCCTATCTCACGCTATCTATCTCCATCTTCAACATTTCACGAGTTTACGGGTGTGTAATGACGCATATCAGCAGAGAGAGATGCGCCGGATATCTAATCTCACACGTACGTCATAAATCCTAATGTAACGTGCATGCGACGAGAGAGAGGAGAGGAATGTGTGTGCAGGTGGCAGATGCGAGAGTGAAATAACTACCGTCGCAGAGGAGAGGAATAATTGTAATCAAAAGTAATTTGCTTGTATCGTCACCTACCGCGATCAATGGCACGTTGAATGGTCAGATAGATAATAGTAATGATCCAAGGAGGGAGTGTGGGGGGATATTAGCTTAATAAATACAATCGTCTTTGCTCGATCTCTGTGAATGACACGTGACGTTGCAATGATTGATTCGACGCAATCGACGAATTCGATTGAAGCGAAAACATTGCGCAACAGCTGCTCATTTAACAATTAATAACAGTGATATAACGAAAACGCAGCCAAACGACCACCATCGTTAAACTTTGCCTCCAAAATGAATCGCTGCACGTCGTCATTCGTTAGTTTGCTTCTGAGTATCGCATTCTTCTCTCGCGAGTAGGCGCATAATTCATTCGGAACATTGTCCAGGAATTATTATCACGATTTGTGCAACAAGAAAGCAGCAAGAAGAAATTGCTTTTTCTCAACCCTTTCGACGCGGATGTCCTTTGATCGTGGAACGCGCCGCTACGCGAAGGTTCGGTTCGGTTCCCGAGGAGCATCACGCTGTCCAACACAGACGTTTATTACACGGGCGAGCGATCGAACCGAATGGGTGCCAATTTTCTGTGCGGATGCGAATCGAAGGACCTTGCTCGGCGCATCGTCGGCCGAGAGGAAGGACGTCCGTCGCTGCGCGTGATATTTCGAGCACCTCCAAGAGATCGCTATCCATAAATCAGGCAAGCGAATTTTTTCCTTCCCCTTCTTCGCTCTCGCTGTTTCTCGGTCAGTCCGTCCGATCGCGCATGTACTCGCTCTCCTTTCCCCCCTTTTTCGCGTTTCGCTTTCCAAGATTAGTCTCAGTTTTTTTTTTCTTAATGACGCGGTGAATTTTCAGGGTCTCTTTCGTGTCTCGTGGAAACAGGCTGCGACTCGACGGAGAAGACACGTACTCGTTCGAAATAACGCGCCATAAATTCGCGGAGAGTTTAACGTAGCATTGCCACACGCGGCCGATGCGGGGGAAGCGTTCGCGATAAATCAGCTTTTCGTTTATGTGTGCACGTGCAAAGGGGGTGTGGAACTGGGTCGACTTGCGTTTCGTCGTCGTCGTCGCCCCGTTGTGGCCGCTTTCAGCGTTCATCGATGAATCGGGGAGAGGATCGAGTCGCGTCGGGGACAATGAATCTCTCGTTCGTTTCGCGCGCTGCGTTCCATCCAACCGTTTTCAGCCGTTCGTCGCGGCGAATCCTCCGAAGGAGAAATCTGGTCCTTTGTATCGTCAAAGTGGCTGGTTTCGTCTACAGATCGCCGCCGTCCGTGTATTTCCCGAACACGAACCGTGGTATTTTATTTCAAAAATATTGAATTCCCAAAGGCGGGCATAAATATACGATGGATTCAAGACTGACAGCTTTTCCATTTATCTCACAAAGGACTCTAGATCTTGGCGTAGATAGAAACCGCCATAGTCACTAAATCACTCTCTCTTCTCTCTCTCTCTCTCTCTCTCTCTGTACCAAAAGACGTTCGAACGTCTACCTTTCCAATAGCAAAATATATATTGTATTATACATGTACAACGTTTGAATATTTTCACATCTTTTCATGTTACACGTTATATAAAACACTCTGAAATTTTATGTATAAAATGAATGTCATACAAAATTAGTAACCGTCTTAGGTATGCAATAAATGGTATAGTAACATCAAACAACATTGCTGAAATTGTAGAATAATATTAAAACGCTATTAAACATCAAATATACAATATTCAATATTGTTCCAACAAGGTTTTTTAAATAGACGATAGATGATCCAAATATATCTGTAAAATATCAACACCTGTGCTAAATATATTTTAATTACCGTGTATACACACACACACACACACACACATGGAAATTTGTGTTACAAATTTGGCTAACATTTCACACACGATAGGCGTGATATATTCATAGAAGCTACCTTCTAACACTTTCACAAGCGACTATTTTCGACCTGCGAGAGAAAAAAAAAAAAAAAAAAATACATATTGAAAGCAGAGTGATGGCAAGCAGGAGGAGGAGAGGGTGGGATTTTCACGCACAAAGCAAAATCACGCTGGCTGCAAACGTTTCCGAGCCGCAACGGCCAATAACGAAGTGTTTTCCACGTGCGGCGATACAAACGTTCCCTCGAACACGCGGTGGCCCCGGGCGTAATCCCCGTTTCGCGTGGGCATACACACAGACGGCCCGGAAATTACGATGTAATCCTATTTTTGCACGCGTTACGTGTTAATCTTTACCAGGCACTGGGGACCCGTTGCAATAAAGTATCCCCGTTCCTATTGGAATTCTCGCTCGTGTTCCGCGCGTGTCGTAAATCAGCCCCGCGGACACTCTGGATTGCACGTTTGCCCTTCGCGCCACGGCCGCTCGTCCTTTGCTTTGAAAAACTTACACCTCGTTCCCCCTGTCCCTCCCCCTGTTTTATCTATTTTTTTTGTCCTCTTCTCCTCTCTCTTTCTATCGAGGACGATCGAAAAATCGTTCATCAGTGACGAAAATTGTTCACCAGCGAAAAATTCTCGCGAAGAGTCGCGAAGAGTATATAAGATACCATTGCCATTGAATCGCAGTTGTCAGGATGAATACTGTCGTCCAAGTATTACGAATACTCGCGAAGGATAAACGTTTTCTCTCTCGGGCAAGTTTCTAACCGGATACGGACACCGGGTAGTGTCGAACGGTTCGCGCGATTACTCGAGGTGCATGGAGGACTCCGTCTCGATTCACGAGCAAGGTCCTCGAGTGTGCCGTGATTATTCGATGGATTGGTGTCTGTTCCGCGACAACGAGGCAGGTTTAACGAACTACTCGAGCTCTCGTAACTAGAAACTTTCTACTTACATGTATCTGGGATAGATAGTGACAGCCAAACACGAAAAGAAAGTGCTAAACGGAGGCTCGAAAGATTAATAGCTTCAAAGTGACAAATTTGATTTTTTGTTTCCGTTGAAATGCCTGTGAAAAAGTTTGAACACATCCGGGAATCACAGCACGATGGCTCTCGAAGCGAAGAAATTTGTTTCTTCAACGGGAACAAGAAAAAAAAGAAAAAAAATAGTTCGTAACTTTGAAACTATTAACTTTTCGACCCACGTTGTTTCGTTGGAATTGTTTTTCACGTTCCGGCGAGTTTTTCCTTTTTTCTACTCATATAACGCTACTTTTAGTTTCTAAATTAGTTTCTACGTTATAATTAATTGATACATTGGTGGAAGAAGCAGCTTGAAGAAACGGCAAGCAGATTGCAAACTATTAGGAAACGAGGATAAACGAGCGGGATAGAATGGAACCGAGGAACGTCGGCTAGCACGGGCGGACAAAAGGAATTAGGAATAAAAGAACGGAAATAACGGAACAAAGGTAGGGGGAATCGGGTCTGAGGAACTCGGTAGCGAGTGGCTAATGAATAAAAACGCGACGATAAGGCGACCCTGGATAACAATGAGAAATTAAAAATGAGGCTGCGCGTATTCGGGAACCGAAATGGCACGTACCGGTGAAATACAGGCGAGCGTGCGCAACGATAGGGAGAGGCGGAATCGCTGGGAAGGAATATTCCCGTTGTAGCACGTGTAGCAAGAGGGATTCGTGGGGTTGTAAATTACGTCGGTAACAGAAACCATTCGATACATTTACTGGCACGCTATACGCCGGCTCCGTAAATCTGCGTGTTGTTAATTATGACATAGCACTGTCTACGTTCTTTGGTAAAAAAAAAAAAAAAGAAAAAAATTCTCTATGGCTCGAACAGAGAGGGGAAGGTCAGAGGTTCGTTTGACGTAAATTTTGCGAAAATCGATGCCTGATGATTTCTTATCTTATCTTATATAAGATAACAGATTGTAGCAAGCATATATGTATTTCCAGTGTTTAATTTTATTGTTCGAGTACGTGTTCAATGTTCAGTCGTGGCAAATTAAACGTTTCTGTGTTTTGCATTTGCGACCACTTTGTTCGAGTATTCAGTTTTTAGTATTTTTGTTCACAGTTTGTACATTGCGGTTAGATCCACAATTTGGGGCTCCTCTCAACGAAATTTTTCTAGCTATCGAATTTATGCCTGAATTCCGAACGAATGTTCGAATAATTGAAAATTACACGAATTGAATAACTTTTAAATTTCAACCGTACAATTTTTAAATCGCGAATAAAAAATTTACACCAGGCTGGAAGACGTTAAATTACAAAGCGAATATTTCCTTTTATTCCAACATTCTACGCAAATAAAACAATGAAATCCAACAAAATTCGAAACGAAAATTTTTAATAAAAGTTTTAGTAATATTCTCTCTAAAAAAAAAAAAAAAAAAAAAAAAAAAAAAAGAGGGAAAAGTACCAAAAATCTGCGCTAATCTCCTCCACGTAGACCACGTAGACCACGTAGCGCCCAGGATTGCCAAAGAGAGTCGGCCGTATTCCGAAACACACACCTCGAGATCACAATTCCGGAGCGGTTGGCTGTCGCTGGCACGCGCGGGAGCGTAACACGTGCCGAGATTCGCCGTTGGGGGGTTGGATACAATTCCGCTTTAAAGCTCGGCGTGATGTGCGCGCGCGGTATGTGTGCCAGGAACTAATCTTTGCTCTGGGGCCGGAAATACGTGGGGCGAGAGCGGGCGAGGGCGGACGCCGATTCGAAAACGGGGTGACAATTGCACCGAGAGACGTCTCGCCGGTTTGCTGCGAGAGTCTCGCGGCGGAGAGGAACACTGGAATTCACCGGCATGCACGAGCGCGTATGCTTGAATTAAATGCAAATGTAAACGCGGCGTAAGTTGGTGTACACGCCAACGGGTCTCCGGGTACGCGGAGGATCCGCCGGGGGAAAGTGTCTCTGCCGCGCTTGTTCGTTTCGAGTGTTCCCCTAGTTCCGTCTGTCTGTGTTCCTCCCTCGACTGGAGGCCGCCCTTTTTCGACCAGCCGCGCGGCCGCTATGCCGCTCTCTTTGTGCCACGCTGTGTCCGCGTCCGTGTTCGCTTCCCCCATCGTTTCTTGTTTCAACCGCGTTTACCGTTTACATTGTTTCTTGAAAGTTACTCGTTCCGAGGACTCGCCGGAATTCGCCGGCACTCTTCCACGCGGAAGCTGCGATGTTTAGAGATACGTACGCGCGCCGACCAAGAAAATTAGATACGGAGGCAGCTTTTGTTTCGGCCGAGAATGACGTTCTTCGCACCACGATCCTCTCTCGAGTTAACGTTCGGGTTAATTTATCGACAAACTTTGATGACCGTGAATTTTGCTATTGACGTTCGCATCCACGTCTGGCCATTTGATGAATTCAAAAGGACAAAAAACTGTCCTTCGCTTTACAGTTGCGCAATCGCTTCGTTTATCTCGGTGTTAACTTTTTTTCTTTTGTCGTCTGTCAGTAATTTATTTACAAAGTAGTATCACCTCAAATAAAATAACACGGCATTGAGAGTAACAACCTGTTGAAATGGTTTAATTTAGCATGAGACTTTGTTGATTATATCTTTCTAACGTGTAATATCGTTTTGACTTGAAGCGACCGTCGACGTACCCCAGTACGATTCGTCTCACTGAAAGGCCCAGAAGCAACTGTTTTGACTAGGAAATGGAGAAAATTTTATTGATATGCAAACATTTCGATCGATGCAAAACAAATTACAGGCGCGATCGCTCAGTACCAGACAACGCCACTCCTACTCGAGGTCTACTCCACGCCCCCTCGCGAATCGCGTGACCCAAATCAACCAATCGCTAATTTTCGTTGCATCAGCGTTGCACTTGAAGAGGGTTACAACTCTCACTCTAGGCGTCTGTTCAGATATTACGCTATCACACTGTTACATAATTACATTTATACTATAAAAAAAAAAAGAAAAAATCCGAGCTGTTAGTTCAGACACAAGTACGA
Source organism: Melipona beecheii (assembly GCA_032399605.1). Lineage (NCBI taxonomy): Eukaryota > Metazoa > Arthropoda > Insecta > Hymenoptera > Apidae > Melipona > Melipona beecheii. The sequence continues at coordinate 6,993,402 of JAUCMO010000291.1, read as the reverse complement.
CCCCTTAGAAGGAACAATCAAAGTTGAAAACGGTTCAAAGTCTTGACCACGTCAAGACCAAGAGACTCGACCGAGAAACTGGTTGACATTGAATCCGCTTCGGATAAATGTTTCATCGGCGTCTAAATATAATACCCGCACCAGATCAGGTGCACAGTTAATTCAGTCAGTCGATCAGCAGGAAGAGAAACGACGAGGCTCGAGGCAAAGGGCGGGTCGGTTGTTCGAATTACGAAACAGCACGAAACATGCGCGTACCGTGCGCATAATTCATCCGTTCTGGAAGCTGGGAACGCACCTGCGGATGACGACGACGACGACGACGACGACCGCGTGCGTGCGTGCTCGATGATGCGAGGATCGCGAGATATCGTCTCGGTACGATAATTCATCGTACGTAATTCATCGTAATACGAGCGGGCGTCCACGTGACGGATTGACGTCAGCCGTCTTGCCGGCATCGGGCTTTGTGTTTGCCGTGTTTGCGCGCACGAGATTCCGGAAATCGTTCGAGAAAAAAAAGAAGAAGGAGAAGAAACAGGCAGGCAAACGAAGAGTTTAGCACGGTTTAGGTTGATTTATACGGGGAGATTGCCGGTTAATGGCTGCGTTCGCGGTCTGATCAAATATTATTTAACGTTCCGCTCTGTCCACGTTTCAGTCACGTTTCGCCGGAGTGAATAACCGACCGCGATCGGTCGTCGACTGGATCGCAGCTCCTATATCAACCCAGCCGGCTTCCGGACGATAAATCACTGTGTTCCAGGATGGAAATTAATCGCTTTGTAGATTTGCATCGCCCGCAAAAATGCCCCGCGAATACAGAATTCTCCAGAAAATCTCTCGCGAGAATTTATTCGGGATCCTGTTGGAGGAAGTTCGTCGATTCGACTTACAGTAGAATCTTTCGCTCGACGCAGCTGCCACGTGACACGTTGCTACATATGCAGCATTCGGCCACGAGAAAAATCGCGCGATTTTTGTTTACGAGCGACCTTAGCGGTTATCAGCGGCTCTCGAGATGATTCACTTTCGCGTATGCCTATCTATATCTATATGTACGTATCTGTCTCTGTGTGCGTCGTATTGTCGAGGTTGAGCAAGAAGTTCACGCGATTACGTAAGCGCAACGCGTACGTGACGCTGCCGGCGTCGTCACTCTAGGAGAACCGGCGAGCAGCGATTAACTAATTGTAAGCCGCCGGTCGCTGTGAATCGACCAGAAAAAAAAAAAAAGATCTGACATTTTCAACACGGCGGGATGTTTGGATGGATCCTCAACACGTCCACCTCTTCGATTTTACTTTTGGAAAATTCCAACTCGCACCAGTCAATGATTACTCTCCAGAGAAATCAAACCAATTAATCGTCGATTAAATCAAAATTGCTCGAAACAAATTAATCGACTAACCTCCGAGAAAAATCTGCGGATAGCAATTAAAACGACAAATAAAAGATAAATCGGTAGCCTTCCAGATATCCTGACGCTCACCAAACGAGAATTACAACTTTATAAACACTTACATAAATCGCGGGTTAAACCTACTCTTTCTCGAGAGCCGAAAATTTACTCCAGCGGAGCACCGTTATTTCCCTGCGGTTTATTTTCAGCGCTCGAACCTCAAAGTTATTAGCCGATCGACCGTGGCGATCGTTAAGTTGCCACGGTGGATCAGGAAATCACGCTCGAAGAATCGATAGCACGCGCGCTCGAGCGACCGCAACGAGCACGCCGCTTGCGGAGCATCTATTATCGAAGCGCAACAAACGACGCGATTCCATCGTGCGATCCAAGACGTGATCCTGACGAATTGTCCCCGAGAGAAAAGGCAACCCCTCGAGAGGCCGCGAACAACCAACCACCGTCGAAAGATCAACCGCCTTCCATCGGCGTTCCTCTCGATCTCTCCGACGTTCAGCTTGCTTGATCGATGCGAGGTCTCGCGTAGTAAACGATCGCGGAGTCGGGCTAACGACGTCCTATCGTCTATTAATTGCGTCGAGGCTTCTGGTGCTTCCAGTTGCGGAGAAAAAATGCTTGTTGATTTTTAATGGAAACAGCGGAACGTCCGTTAACAAATTAAAGATCTTGACACTATAAAAATTGATCAAGAAGGCAATTGATTGACAATTTTTCGTCAGATATCCTACAGATATAAAACAATGTATTGGAGACCGTTTCTGGAGACTTTGTAAACTAGAATAGAACAAATAAAAGCTCGTTTATTGTGTGACAAAGATTTTCTGTTTCTTTTCGTTAATGTTTCTGATGGAAATTTTGTGAATTGGTCGTCGGTAGTTTTAGCGTTGATACACATATATAGTCTTCAGTATGCGTCTTTTAATCCAGAAAATTCCCGGATGAATGATTTTTATTTGTGACATGAATTCCTAATGGTGCGTTTACACCAAACAAACGAATGCTTGTTTCTTCTCTCGCTTCGAGTGTCTCGTGTTCGTTTATTACACTACCGCTCGTTTAATGAAGGCTACGATATGAATATACAAGCGTAAATGACGCAAGCGAAATATTTAAAATCGCGTGTAGAAAACAGAAACAGGTTTCTCCGTTGTGTCGATACAAACGCGTTTCACATGCGTGTTTCGATGCGTAATTTCGAACGGTGAAGTTCAACTTTGCATTTCGAAGAGAATAAAGTAACATTAAAAAAAAAAACATTTGTTTAGTCATTTTCGACCAATTTTATTTTGATGCGATGTAATTTTCGCATCTGCGAAAATCGTTTTTATACGAGAAAAATTATTACGTCGATGTTTCTCAAAGTGAAGAATATAATAAATATATTCAATGATTAGAGAACAGTTAAAATATTGTGATACTGCATTATTTCAACATCTTATCAAATTCGACTTTGTCAAGACCGTTTGCTATGAGTCAGAAACTTGTTTTCTCAGTGATAAAATCGTACTTTACTTTGTTCTATTTTTTTTTTTTTTTTTTTTTTTTTAAGGACAATGAATTTTCCAAGTGACAGATTGATTTTCCAAGCGAATCGAGAAATAAATTCGTAGACAAATTTTTAAAAGCAATTTGCCTGACCTTTGATTTTCCAGGTCTCTCCCTCTCTCCCTCTCCGAAAGCTCTGAGTGCGGAGGAGGAGGGAACACGGTGTTTGATCGATTTTAATTGAATCGGTAAACGCAAAGCGGCGGCCGCGGGTGTTAGAACGAATCAAGACGGAGTTCGAAAATATAACGAATTCAATCCGTTTAATTTCATTCGACCGGACGTTCATTTCGCCGTGGGAATACCAGAGGTGAATTCATCGCGCGGGTACGAGCGAGTCACCGCGAATAAAATCGCCGTGGAAATTTTCTGTCCGGAATCGCGCGTCGCGTGCTCGGACTAATTAGTCTCGTAACGATAATGGATGGCAGGCTCGTTCGTTCGAGAGTTCCCGGGCGAGATTCTCCTTTTCCTCTGACGTTCTTCCTTGAAAACACGCGGCTAAACTTCTTTTCTCTCTCTCTCCCTCGCCCGATGCAAAATTCAGACAGAATCAACTGACATTGTCGCTTTTTTAGATCTGTTTACCGGTTGAAGTAAAAAAATTTTATCGACACGCAAACATTTGAAAACAAATTACAGGCGATCGTTCAGTACCAGAATCACGTGACCCAAATCAACCAATCGCTAATTTTCGTTGCATCGGCGTTGCACCTGAAGAGGGCCCGATTTTCTGGGTTACCCCCGCGAAAATCACTTTCAGTGATAAAAAGATCCATTAGAGAGCGAGTGTAGTCCAATCGCTAACTGAATTTCCCTCGAAATCTCTCGAATTTCGGAGAACTTCCGTCGCCGACCTACTTTCCTTCTCTTTTAATTGATTAATGGAACCGTTTGTTGTCCACCAGTCCTTGAATCGATCAACCCGTTACACGCAGATTCTAAGAATCTTGAGTTTCACGTCGTTCCAATTCAAAGTTCGTTGCGGCTTCTCGCTGCCCGATTTTGTCAGTCGCTGAGTTTAACATCGCGAAAACACTCGACACTTTGTATTTCCGGAGTAAACAATTCGAAAGTTCCACTCATCAACGGCTCTTCACAGCTCTTGCGACGCAGCGTGTGTACGTTTTACGTTATTACGTATTTTGCGTCAATCCCTGCTGCCGTGTAATTTGCCAGAGCTTTGTCCCGGAATACGAAACGAACGAATAAATAATAGCTAACCATAACAATTATCCGCGAACATTGCGGCTAGCGGACAATTAACCATTAGCCGCAATTCATTACTCGTCACAAGCATCATCTACTTTGGCTCTCGATCAGATTGTTATCCCTCCTCCCGTCTCTAGAAATACCCCGGTAGAGCCGACAATAGTACCCTCGTTGATCCTTTGATTTTCGATTTATATTCCTCGATTCGTATTTATACGCCACTGTGGCGTGTTTCGTCTCGATAAATCTCGATTTTAATCTCGTTGTACGTTATTAGGATACGACGAAAATATCTTGTAGGTACCCGTGAGTAATGTCGTTTTTCTCTTTTTTTTCAAACTTAACGTTGCCATCTAGTGACGATAATTTAAACGAAAATGAAATTTCGTACAGTGTCAAAAAACGACGTTAGGAAGCGGCGGCAGTTATGCATATAGCGGAAGACACGTGATCCTATAGATCGGTTCTGCCTTGCGCAAACGTATCCACTCCATTATCGCGCGTTATGCTCTTGCACTTACGTTATCATTTTCGTCCTCGATTTCCACGTGGGAGGGCGAGCGAACGATTTGGCTGATCGTGCCGGACAAGGAGGAGGAATCAACGATGTCGCTCGCATCTCGCGTTTCTCCTCTGGTTTCTCCTTTTAATACTCGGCGCTTCCAACTTCGGCAAACGCGGTGACCCGCGTTGGTCTCGTTTAGTATATCCTTTAGCACCTATGTATAATCCATTGTTGCGCAATTCAACTATCACTATCGATCGAACATGCGACACAAGTCCGCTCCCGCGTCCCTCCGTCGAGGATACACTTTGCTTTTTGCCGATCGTGCTTCGTGCCTCGCAACTCGTTTTCGTTAATTGGTCAAAAATTAGCAAACAGCGAGAGGATGCTAACTTCCTCGACCAATACCAACATTTCCAAATAAAATAAAACATCAAAACACAAGAGGAAACTAATTTTGTAAACTAATTTTAAATTAAACTCAAGTCGAAATTATTTATTATTACACGCTTGACATGGAAAGAGTACAAAATCTTTATCGAGTTCACGCAAATATTAAAATGAAAAATAGATATCATTTTTTCGGTCATATCTGGTTTTGTTTGATTCGTGCGTCAAAGAGTTAATCCATCAACGTTCTCGCTCGCTCGAGAGAGAGAGAGTTAGCTCGCGAGAACCGAGTAAACACAAAGGAGAACGCACGGAGCGAGTTGGCACGTGAGAGAGCGACCCTTTTATTTTTAACCTGGCCCGCTGAAAGAAACAATACTTGGACGCAGGGAGCATGTGCTCGAGGCGAGCGATGCCAACAGCGTGGCACCGTGTGCCGGCCTGCGAGCCGTTCGGCCGCGAACGCCTTACTCGACTCGTTTCTGCTTTTTAAATATACCAACCGAACTCTCTCGACTTGCCAGTATTACGTCGACGACTGACCACGCTGCACGTCCTCGCAAACTATATTACACCATATCGCGGCTGCGAATCGTCACCGGCGGACGACGATCTGTCGCGACGTTTATCGATCGGCCGCCATTCGCGCGTTTTTCGTTCTCCGAACTCGTTCGTTCTCCCAATCGTCGCGCGTTACGCTCCCATCGAATAGGAATACGTTCGCGGTTCTCTCTAGGTATGTAACTCTCGTTACGTCAAATAAACAAAAAAAAAAGGAAAAAAAAGAAAATGTTCATCTTCCGACGAGTCGTCTCGTTGAACGAACGACGAGCACATCGGAGGTCCGAGTTTATTGCTAACCTATTGACAATCCGAGTGTGACGACCGTGTCGACTCGCGCGTTTCCGCAACGCGCTCGGTGTCAGAGGCAGCTGCGGAAACACACTCGGCCCTCGACGAGACGCGTTCGGCGTTTCGCAGCTCGTAAATTTGCGTTGCCAGCAGCGGCTAGAACAGCGCCGTTGCCGTGCAACTTGCACAATCCGGGGGTAGTGGTAGTTGGCGCGGTTCGATAAGATCGCGGGAATTTCTGGCGAGGAACGATCGTTCCGGGCCGGGAGCTTCGACGGAGGGATCGTCGACGACGCGCGGATAAAGCTGCTTATCGACGACGGCTTCGTAAATCACCCGATTCCCGTTCCGTCTCGTTACTTTCGGCCAGAGATCTGGTTCCGCGAGCCGTGGACGATTAATGCTCGTCAATAACGGAACGTTTGTATCTCCCGTCTATAACTCGTTTAAATTTCACGGATAATCAGAGAAGAAGAAAGAGTAGGTCGACGGTTGGATAGTTTTTTTTTTTTCTTTTCTGTTGTCGAATGAAACGCGTGAAGAACGAAGTAAGAAGCTTAAGGAGATAGAAACTTCTCGAACGATCGACTGCGTCAAGTGCTCCCGACGCTTCCCAGAATCGAGAAGTACAGCTTGGAACTTGGAACTCGGTTCGTTTCTTGCCATTGGGAAAGCGCCGGGAAGCGACGATCCCATTACCTTAATGGGAGTTGCTTGACGACGATTGAAAACGTAGCGGACTTGACGTTTCTACGAAATTCGTCTCGTTATTTACCAGAAAGCCGGGCCGGGTGCGTTTCCACCATGCGCGGGCATGGTGCTTTCGTTACTTTCGGAAATAACCAACGGCCGGAGATTACAAAAGCGTCGAATGCCGTTTCGCGTTTCCGTCGGAGACGACGCGTACCTACGTAACGGGGAAGAAGTATGCTCGAACGTTCGACTTGATCCGACACTGTTGAAAAAGAATCAACGACGCATGCATGTTTCGTTCAGTTCAGAGAATCCTCGAACGTCCAACCATCTAAAGATTTCTATTTCAATGAAACACGCTTCTATTTTTTGCCATTCAAAGCATTTGCGCGGACTTTAATTGTCCGTGATTAGAAAAACACGTCGCGTTTTATAACACGTCGTCGTTGTTATTTCACTTTATTTATTTACTTTATTATACACTATTATCATTCTGCTGAAACAGTTTGATTGAAATATTTAGCACATTTCGTACAATTCCATAGACGCGACATGTGCGACACTAGGACGTTGCATCACATTCTGCGGATCTTAATACAGCAAATGCAATAGTGACGAAGATGCGAAAGTCCTTGAGATTGTGTTAAATGGACGTATTGTGAAAGATATGTTTGCAAGGAGCGTTTTATAATTAATTTTTACAATTAACGGACAAGTATACTCTCTCTCTCTCTCTCTCTCTCTCAATGTTTTCCTTTTACAGATATACGTGTTTAGGTTAGGTTTAGGTTAGTTTCTAATGTATAAAAGGTTAGAAGTAGGATTCTCTACAAGAATCAAACGCTATCGGAGCAATACTGTAAAACAAATGCACGTTTCGTCAAAAATCAAAAATTTGGGAATTCCTTGACCTAAAAATTACAATTATACGTATTGTCGATTGTCAGAGATCATCCATCTCCAACGTTCGAAGGTTCCTCGGACTAAAAGTTACACGTGTTGTCGATTTTTCAAAAATTCCCCCATCTTATCAATCGCCATTGACGCTTCGAAGTCAGATCGAAAATTGGAAACGAAATTCTGCGTTCGAGCGTGCTTCTCCGCCGTGTACCGATAAGAAATCCATTCGGCGCGCGTGCGTTCGACGCTTATGGGAATTTGCAACTTCGATCCCGCGTCGACAAACTAGTCAGACGCGTCTGTTTAAACGAATTAACGGAGAAACCAGAGTCCAGGTTTTTTTTTCTTTTCACTTCTTCGCCGATCCCCTCTGATCTGCACGTTTCGCTCGTCCCCGCGCGCCCACGCATAGGCAGAATTCGACGGTGCCGGGCTGATGCAACACGCCTAATCCCGCCGGAATGTTTCTAGGGGAGAAGGACCGAGTTCGCGAAAGTGGCAGTTTGCGCTTCGGTACGAAGGCGATCGCGTCGCGTCGTCCTTCTTTTCCCTTCCCTCTCCCCCCCGCCCCTGAGGAAGAAACAGCGGCGAATCGACAGCGGGTCGGCTAACAGGAGCAGCTCTGGTGCAGCGAATCGACAGGAACGATCGATTTCCACGCGTCGCGGGATCGGCTTTCTTTCCGTTTCCGGTGAGTAGAGGGCCTCCTCTGTCCAGCGGCGGGCGAGACGTTTTCGAACGTCGCCGAAGTTTCCAGCAAGGTTCCCTCGCGAGAGCCAGCCGGTCGAATCGATGCTGAATCTCCTCGGGAACGAGAGAGCCAACATCGCGAGGCAACATCGGTGAACTTGTAATAAAAAGACCTGGGGGAGGTGAGTGTTCGTGCTCCTCGAGAGATATTCCCTCGAATCTTTTCCAACGGGCCGAGTGCTAACTCTCGGCCGAGAAAACTCTTTCAAACTCTTCTGCTCGAAACGTTTTGCTCCTCGGGGATCATCGCGCGCTTTTGCTCATCTTTTTCCTTGTTTCCCTTTTTTTATAATTAAAATTCCCCGAGAAAGTTGGCGCAAAGGAAAATCTTCTCTAGGTTCGACGGAAAATCTCTCGCTCGAGCCGCTCGTTCGATTTTCTTTCAATTCGAAAGGGGGGAGAACGTAGTTGTCCGCTTCGCTTAAGACGGACTTTAGACTGCGCGCCGGATCGTTCTCAAACGTGCGTCGTACACGCAATCCTCCGTCGGATCGTTCCTCTTCCCGACACGACACGAAACGAACCAACGAGCTCATTATACTCGCAGATTCGTTCGATTGGTAGACGCGAATTCCGGGAGGAAACGCTCGGATATTAGCCATTAGCCAGCGGAGAACGCACCGATTTGAGGCCACGCCGATTATTCCAATCGCGTGATTTTCTATCCTCGCGAGACGACGAACGTTCTCGCCACCCTCGTCCTCGTTCCGCGTTCCCGTCGAGCGACGTTTGCTTATATTTAGATCGGCGAAACGGAGAAGAGAGGACGACGCTCGCTGGTCGCCGAAGGGAAATCTCGCGCCACGCGTCGAGAAACTTTGCCTCGTTAAATTCCAATTCTCCTAAGAACCGCACGGGCAGAACGAAAGTTGCACGAGCATTCCCGTTTTACAGCCATAATTCGAATTCACTCGAAGCTCGCGATATTCGCGATATTGGCCGATAAAACTTCGTTTTATACGTTCGTTTCGCTTCGGTGAACTCTGGCGATGAAGTTTATCAAACGGCTGCGAGACGCAACACGCGTCTTAATGATCCACGTTCTCCGCCATCGCGTTGTTAATTCGTTCGTCTTTGAAAAACATTCCATATTTGTGCCGTGTCTTTCTTAAAAGTTTGGGACTTTTATCTCCGAGTGACAACGATCGACGATGACTCAACAACTAGGCTTCGGCAGCTATTTTTAGCAGCGAGTGAATTGCTTGACCACGGAGATACGAATGTACTCCTGGTAATTTCATTCGAACGCAAACGTAACGTAAATATTTGGTAAACGAGATAATTACCATCCAAATTAAAATGTTTGGCAAACGCCAACATTTCGTGTTCCGTTACTTCCCCGATTCTGTCCTTGGCAAAAGCAAAGCGTTTGCACGCGGTGCTAAATCTCGCGGAAAAAATATCGGGGAAATCGCGAGAAACGTCATCGCGAAGTAGAATTCCGCGTGTAAGAGCACCGCGACGAACAGGCGAGGTTCAAGATCGTCGCCAAGCGGATCTGCGTGCCGAGTGTAAAAATAGTCATCGGCGCAGCGAGTCGAGCAGGCCCTCACCTTGTCCTCGCTTGTCTACCGCTCTCCGAAGATGCGCTCAGCCTACGTCGAGGAACAGGTTTGCGAGGAAAGCAACTTCGCGTCTCGGTCGGAATCCCGCGGGAGGAATCGAGCTATTCGTCCTCCTCGACGAACGCGACGAGCAGTTCGTACACAACTCGCCGAGAACAGCTGAAGGGTTTCCGTCAACGCTCGCCACTATCAACATCGTCGTTGACGTAAATTATTTCCAGCGGAAGCTCGGCCTCGAGGCCGAGGTAGCGCAATTTGTTGTTGAAAGTAAAACAGCGTAGTGAAAATGGCACTTTTAGGTTAGGTGGCAATTAGAGAAGTCTCGTTCTCTCGACAAATTTTTGTCGTTCGATCTCGACGCTGCAGCGAAGACGATCGGAAGACGATCACCTTTCTCGGGTGTTTTCTTGTTTTTAGGTAGTAAAAAAATGAATAAACAGCGTTTCGGCGAAATTTCTCGTCAGAGCTCTCGCGTTGGCGAAAAACAAACAGAGTTCGAGATCTTCAAAGATTTCCGGCTGGGATTTAATCCCTCGCCGGTGATCGCCGACTTCAGTCAGCCAGCGAGTAAATAAATAATTTGCGTCAAACCGCGTCTCGACGGAAATTGCAATCGCGCGTAAAAGGAAAAAGATTCTTTGTCGAACGCTCCGCGATTTCTGGCTGAGATCGAATTCCTCGGTCGTCGTTAGTTTTAATCGCCGGGCGACACCCGGCTAGTTTCGGTCGAGCAAGTTCGTAATTTATCTCTCGACGGACTTTTTTGCCGGGAAGATTTCACGAATTCGAGGATCCCCCACGGTCGAGAGTCGGCCGGAAAGAAACAGAGACCCTCCCCTCCGCTCGAACATCCGTACTTTTCGAAGCGGCCTTTTTCCAAGGGGCTCGGGCAAGTTCGGTTCCGAGCGAAAGACGCGTCCTTCCCCCCGAAACTTTCCAACGATAATCGCCCATAAAAACGAGAGGCAACGAGCATCTGACGCCATCGGAAAGTCGCTAATGCGCAGCCGTCGTTCCCTTCTCCTTTCTTCGCTCCCCTTTCCGTTTCTTCTCCCCCCTTCGAAACGAAAAAACCTAACCCGCCGTCGGTTGGCGGGCGCCCCGGATTTGCATTATAAAAATTCCCGCTACGTTATAAAATTCAGCCGGGATCGCCGGGTACGCCGCGCGCCTGCCGCCCGGCTAAAACGATCCCGTGTTACGCCAAACGATTTTTCTTATCTTCCCGTTTCCCTTCCTTCGTGGAAATTTCGTGTCTCGCAAGCGGGAATTTTCTCCGCTTCCCCGCCGGCGAGGAGGGAATCCTTTGAATTTCTTTTCGGTTTTTCACTCGCGTGCTCTTTGTCCATCGTTCGTGCGAATTCCCATTTCCACCGGGGGTAATTTAAAAAGACTGAGGCTAAATGGAAGATTATGAGTTTCATACCTTTTCTTTTGGCATGATTTTTTTACGTTCCTTGGCTTTAAATTTTTTACAAACTCATGAAACTGTGCGGTGCGCTCGTCGAACCGCGAGCACGCCTGTGATATCTTGCAACAGAGTTTCATCGACTCGATGGTCGTTCTCGACATTATTCGATGATACATCAGCGACTCGTTTTCGTTTCAATCGCGGGAATATTCGTGAAATTTCAGTTTCTCGCGTTGAAACAGATTGAGGGAGGATCGAAGAAAATCTAATACCAAACGCGTTACAACAGAGAATAAAATTATCCGTATTATTTTCATGGTAACTTGATTCTTTTTTGCATCATCCGCCAGTAATTTATTCACGAACATAGCGAGCAAAGTATCATTTCGCGTAAAATAACGTAGCGTTGGAAATAACTGTCCCGTTTAAACGTTCAAATTCAGCTGATTGAAATTTTGTTGACTGTATGTTCCTTAACACGCGGCTTTGTTGAAAGCAATCACCAAGCGTAACAACATATAAAAGTTAACGATACATAATTTCAATCTCTGGAAAAATTTCCTTCGCCACTTTACGAACGTAAGAGGCAAGAAGTTCACGAGTTTGCGCGAATCATCTCGAATTGTTCGAATAACAATTCCATGACAGCGAGTGTCAACTGACACACGATCGCCTCTGTCCTCAAGAGTTTTGTTATTCCTCTTACGGACGTTGTACCCACGTTCGTTGTAATTATCAGCAGCTATAAAAAAATTTTGCGATTTCAGCTGTCAGTTAAATCTGAGTATGTCTCAAACTCAAATTCTTAAAATATTCACCAACGATTTTCAGCTCACTCGAGAACTCGCGCCGATTCTCTTCGATTCTCGCCCGGCTTCCGGGAGGGAGGCTGGCAGGTCCGCGTGTCGCGCCAACTTAACTCGCGCTAAGTCGCGTCCCCGTGCTCCCTTTGCAAAGACCCTTCGTTGCTTAGCTCCTTAATTGGAACACGACGCAAGAAGTCCGGCTGGAGTTTCTTCTCCCCGCGTTCGAAAAGAACTTCCGCAGCCGGGCCGTTTCGAGATGGCTCTTCGCCCGGTAGACGGCTGTCTGTTGAAAAGAAACGCGACTCGCGACTTGTTCGGAGCAACAGCGGCGATATTCAGAAAGAGACTCGTACCTGGATACGTACCTAACGAGAAGGTTACGAAAATACTTCTTCAGCGCGACGCTGCTTTTCCCCTCGTAGAAACGCGCTTCTCCTTTCTCGAGAAGAGAAATAATTGCGCGATTTAGTAATTCTCTGTTCCGAGGCGCTGCGAGTGCACGGGCTTTTGAAACTCACGAGGAGTACAGAGCAGTCTCGCTTTGTCGAGATCTGTCGCGACGCTCTCTTTTTTCGTAAATATACATCCGGGGGCAAAAGTGGATTCTCGACTGGTCTACGGAAGTCAACGCGTGTCGACAAATCTCGCGCGTTGGAAATGTGGCGAGCACAAAGGAGAAACAGCGACGGCGGCGGCAAGGGCCGATAAATATTTGCACTTGTAACGGGATATCGAAGTGCCGCGATTCGTGGATCTCCCCTCTGTGCGCCGGACAAAGGAAACTACGGAAAATTCTGTTAAATTCTTCCTCCGTCGCGCGTGGCTCGCGCGCGTGCGTGTATCGTTTCGAAAATGTTTTCATCAGACTGTCGGGGTAAATAAGTAAAAACGCGCAAATGAATCAAATAGAAAGGTACCGGGGGTATTCTGCAATTGTTTTAAACACATACTCGACTTGGCGGCGAGTCGTGAAAAAACGTCATAATGCAGAATATATCGCTGGTCGTTCGACGTCAGTGTTATCGGAGCGAAATGAATCGATTGTTTTAATTCCCGGCGCTGGAAGTGCGACGATTTTTCACAAACGTGTCCACGTTGCAAAATCACCAAGCACCAGGCAAGAACTGCGGAAACATCCTTTTTCCGACGATGTCCTCTGTACGATCGATCGGCGCGATTGTCTCGAACGTTAATGCACAATCAAAGCGCTCGATTGACTCTCAACTTTTCTCAATAGTTGGCTCAAAACACTACTAAATGACCATGTCTTTTTTGGCCTGTGTTAATCAATTTACTCGATTAACTTCATGTTCTAACGCAAATCGTTGCAATGACGCGTTCTTATTCCAACGTTTCTAAGAATTTTCATTAGTTAATTAAGTGGTTTTTTAAATACATTATAGCGTACACTATTGATAATAACTATTTGGTATTATCTTGTCATAGAAAAAGCAAAATTTCAAACAAAGTATGGAATTCCACCAGTTGAAAACAACGTTAGAAAGTCTGTGCTAAAACTAGTTCTAAAAAATGTAGACCAGTCCTTGTTACATCGTAAAGGCAGAACAGTGAAAACAAAAGAAAAGAAAAGTGACACGATGGATCTATATTGGAGAAATTTCAGAACAAATCGACACACAAAGTAGTCTCGAATGCATGTGATAATAACAACGTTCACACTAACGATAATAATTGCAAGAGTAACAGAACTATTATTTAACGTACGATATTTGCGAAAAGTCTGTAACGAAAGATTTTTTCGAAGATTCAGTTAGACGAAGGATAATACTGCGTCGTGTATTTCCAGGCCCGTGGAAATGATATTCTCTTGTTTAATTATATCTTACATTTCAAAGGGAATTTAAAAAGAAGAAACGATGTGTACTATGCTTTGTCGCTCTCCTCCAATTTCGCGGAGTTGATCGATTTGACACGCGAGCGGCTCACATTTGCAAGGAAGACAAACGACGACGAGTGCAGCGAAGGAAAATTGACGAAACGGTGCAGAGTTTCGAGCACTTTGAAGCACCTCTGTCCGTCTTTTCCAATTATCCTGCTCGAGAACCCGTTCGAAATCCCAGCCGGTGGTGGTCGACAAACAACCGGCAACTCTTCCGCCGTTCTCTAATTCTAATTCATTCGCGGCTCGCAGTTTACACAGTCGCAACGACAACCGGTTGGTTGCGCAAACGGAAATACGGTGAGTTAAAAATAATGTCGGGTCGGGCGATGAATGAGCGATGATTTCGCGCCGCGGAGTGTATATTATGAGTGTATAAACGAGAGCGATTTAAAAGAAGAAAAAAAGAGAAGAAGAAACACTGCTAAATATGAAAATGAAACTGTCCGGAGTGACGTCCTCCCGTCGCGAAACTTCCATCTGCTTGCGTCCGGAGGTGAGGGGGAAGCGTCCTCTTCTTCCTTTTGCTCGTCGAGCAAAGACGTTCTCCTCGCGCAAACAAGAATGGACGCGAATGAAACGAAAGATCAAATGAGCTTGGAAACGCCATTAAGAAGTTTAATTAAGTCGAAAACCGAAAACAAATTCAGCGCCGCAAAGTGCGCGGTCTCCGCGTTTTCCGTCTCGGAGAATATATCTGTTTAGTTGCGAATTTAATTCGGCGGCCTTCCGCTCGCCGAATCGAACTCCTCCCCGTTGAACGTTTTAACCTCGTTCACGGGTTATTTATCGACCGTCATTTATCTAACTGGCCGACCTATACACGCGTTAATTAATGAAACACTCTTCGTGGGAAGGCTCTTCCCGTCCCGTCCCGTCTCTCGCGGGCCGTATGAATTCTACGTTCCTCCGCCTGTAATTTACTCCGAAATTTTCACCACGTCTCCCCCGTCGCGTCCCCACGGTTGGACACCTACGGATATACCCGTGTTCACTCTGTCTCCACGTTTCCCCGCCGCGCCAGCCACTCGAAATTACCTTCGGAACACAAACACCGCAAGACAAACACCGTACTTTCGTCAATTTTAGAAAGCACGTTGGCCGCGGACACCCGGATCTCCCATTTGCCCGTGCAGCGCACCTCTCAACCGCTAATTGCGCCGGCATTTCTAATTTCTCTGACAATATCGCCTCGCCGTAATTAGATCCCCCAACGTTCACCTCGCACGTCCTCGAGATTTTCCGGACGTTTCAATTTGTTTAACCTATAGATTTCCTCCGAGTGGCCAATTATTTGTGGCCAATTAATAGTCGCCACGTGATTCTAATTTCCAACGAAAAACGAAAAAAGAGAAATACCAATTTTTGTCAAACGTGAATCAGAAATTAATCACCTCCGCGACGAACCAAGAGTCGAAGCCTGGCGTCGTTCGCGAACAAAAAGCAACTCTCTGTCGTTCGTAGATCCTTGGACAAACCTTGTTCTCGTCAACGCGAACAAACTGCAACCTTTGTTTTGTTACCTCGAGACGTTCTTAACTCTCGAAAAACTAGCTGCGCGAACGACGGGTTGCCATTTGTTCGAAAACAATTAACAGACCGTCGTGTATACACGTGCGTACAACACTGTGTATATAACAACGTTTTGTACAGTTCTACAGTTCTCCACTGTTCTCACCGCATTCTCCCAAGTTCTACAGCCCCTATCGTAACTCATCGCAAACTCTACTACGTTCACTAGAGAGAGGTTGCTAGTCGATATCACCTCGTTCTAATTACTCTGCCAGGGTCCATCCATATTCTGCACGCAGTTCTAGCTAGCCCCCTCCCCTCCCCCCTCCCCCCGCGGCAACAGTCTCACAATCAGTCCAACTTGCATTCGTCTCAAGACGAATGTCACGTCTCCCGCAGTTTTATCGAGAGCGAAATTACCTCTGCCTCCCGGTAGGACGATTCGTCAACAACGAGACGAAGAGGGGAAACGGGCGCGCCGTCGCCTTTGTGCGAGCAACTTCGTTCCACCTTTTAAAGGCGGTCGGGTTTTCTTCTCTCGCGTTTCCATTTCCCGTCGAGAGAGCGAATCGACGCGAAACCGCGGATCGGCGAACAGCGATAACCTTCGCGGCCGAACAAAAGTGCAATTACACGGTTAACGGCGCGGCACGAGACGAGCGCAGTTGGTCGCGCGCATTGCGCAACTTCGCGCGACTTCGCTGCCGCCTCTTTTGTTTCTTTTTCTCTTCCGCTCGCGTGATTGCAGCGTGATTAGTTTCGCGCCTGGCCTTCGCTCGAACGATCTTCCCGATGAACGATCCATTTCGATTCGATTCGATTCGATTCGATTCGATTCGATTCGATTCGAGCCCAGCGACCGCGAAAAACGCCTCTCCATTCCGTTCGCGCGAACGCCTCGCGTTTGACGGACGCTGATCGATCGCTGCCGATTCGAGGGAAGCCGAGAAATAATTAGTACGCGCTACAGGTGAAAAGGTGTGTAATTTTCTTCGATGTATATTTATGTTTCATTGGTAAAGTGACTGTTTAATTTCGCTCTTGGTATTAAAAAATATCGCTGGAATTGGCGGAATCGACTACGAAGGGTCAATTCTCTTGAAATTTTACTTACTAGAAGATGGTATCACCTTTTGGTCTTTGATTTCAATTTACGCAGTACTGTCAAATAGATGACAGTATTTCTTCGAATACGACGCAAAAGAATGCTAGAATTAGTACACAACGTATACAAGATAATCATTATCACTGAAAGGGGGTTAATCTCTTCAGGTGCAACGCTGATGCAACGAAAATTAGCGATTGGTTGATTTGGGTCACGTGATTCGCGAGGGGGCGTGGAGTTTCTCCATTTTCTAGTGAAAACAGTTGCTTCTGGCTCTTTCAGCGAGACGAATCGAGTACGTGTTACATCTACTGCTATGATTATCATCATTTTCCCGTGCAAGTTTTTCGCGAATTAATATAACTGATATATATCTGACATCGTCGGTGGAAGCGTCTTCGCGTTAAAAAAGAAATCTTCCCGTCTACCTGAACGAATTAAATTAGATTAAAATCTCCACAACTGACGACCCCCAATTCGATCTTCAAAGTAACTTTACAGACTTTTGCCCAACGCGATGAAGGATAAAACGAAAGACAGTCTTTATCAAGGTTATTCCGAGAATCCGATCACTGCGTCGGGCAATATCAAACAATCTTTAGGGGTGTTTGGTAATCAAGCGTTTCGATTCGGTAATTCAGCCTCGGCGATCGAAAGTCGAAACCGTTTCGCGATACGACGATACGGGATTCTGATACGAGCGTGCGAAAAAAAGAAGCAGCGAAGCACAGGGGTCAGTTGCTGAATGGCTGTTGACGAGCGGTCGTAACGTGATTTAGCGTCTCTGAAAGCGTCTATTTCACGACTCGTGTCCAGTCGAGTTTTGCAAAGGGGCCAGCAGACCGACACGATGGAAAACGTCGCGTCAAGTTGCGTACAATCTCGCGAAGGAGGACTACCGCGTGTCGTTCCCGTAATTCCGTGGATATGATCAAGAGGCGCTATCTCGAGCCAAATTCGGTTTTATCAATCCGCGAATAGATTATCGCGAATCGTGGCGTGGGTTTGCGGCGTGTTATTCGCGAAAACTTGCGCGATAACGTGTGTCAGCATCGCGAAACTTGGAAACAGTTGCCTCGACGTCGTTGGCTCGTTGGTAACGCCTGTTTCATTCATTAATTAGAGTGGATGGTGCTCGCGAGTTGCGACAACCAGAGGGTAATTACGTGATCGAATTTTCAAGGAGCGATTCGAAAGATGTAGTCAGAGTCAGAAGATAGTTCGAAGATCTTCTTCTTCTTCCTTTTCTTCTCTCGCTGGCGTTCAGAGTTAATTCGAGATGCCTCTCTCGCTGCACGTCTGAAACTTTTCGGCTGTTACGTGCCCGTTACTTCCTCGAGGTAATTTAATCTCCGTAAGATGAAACCGTACGGAGAACGAGGGGGGGGGGGCATCGGGTCACGCGTTTCGCGGTTAATTGGTCCGAGCGTTTTAACATTTCCTCGGGTGCTCGACTTTTGCAGGACAGATTTGATTAATTCCGACTCCGTGGCTGAAATTTGTAACCTTGCCAACAATATCTGTCACGCTGTTCCATTTAAACCCGCGTCCCGCCCGGCAATTCAATTGATGTAATTTCCCAGTTTTTGCCACCCCTTTTGCGCTCCAATATCCGCGGCTGGTCCCCGCCGCCGCAGTCGGAGCCAGAGATATTGCTCGCTCAAGGACGTCGAGTCACTTCTTAGAATCGCTTCAAGATCTTAGAAACGGAAGAAATTACCGTCCGTGCTGCGCGAGATTAGAAACCGCGAGGAGGAAGTGTCGAAAAATCATTTAGATTATATTTTTCTTGGGACTTTGAAAATTGAAACGGTCGCGCTGCAAGCCGTTTCACGTTTGTAGGCTGTTGTGCTTTAAGCTACGAAATGGACAAATATTTCAGAGTTCCACAGGACGAACGATCTGTCATTAACATTTTATGGTACAGTTAAACGTTTCCTCTAATTCTTCAGTAAAATAATTACGAAATCTTACGCAGGAAATGTTCTCAACAGTTACAATTTCCATCGATATCCAGTCGTTCCAGACTAACAACAGCTTGAAATATTTATCCGTAGTTGATTTCTGCGATATCCCTACTGAATTTCGAAATGTAATACAAATCTTCTTCCTTCTGGAATACAAAAAACTCCAAGACTAGAAATCGCAACTGCTTCGTCGAAAGCGAACAAAGGGACAAAGGTGCAAGGGACGAAAACGCGGGATTTCGAGGGAGCACCGCCGGCGAATTCGTAGCGGCGCGTGGGGGGCGCTTATTCGTCGACGATAACGGCTCGGCCGCGACTTATCTCACGCTCCTCCGCAAATTACAGTGCGGCACACCATCGGGCTTCTCGGCCTGATTAGATCTGGCCGGTGGGTCGGCTATTTCTAGAGGAACTCGCTAATTTCGGAGTTAATGCAGCTTTCCCGCTCCCTCATCCTTTCGATCCGCTCGGATGGAGTTTGTGAGTTTCGCGCTCACGTGGAACACCACCCTTCCACAGCTGAACCGAACACAGATATTTTCCTTTCCAAAGACGAAAAGAGTACCGTCTTATCTTCCGGCGGAGCTGGCACGTCATTCGCCAGCTCGCAGCGAATCATCCGGTTTGTTTTGTTTAAAAAGACAGCACGATTTGTCTCACTGAAAGGCCCAGAAGCAACGGTTCCTTCTACTCGAGGTCCATCCCTCGCGAATCACGTGACCCAAATCAACCAATCGCTAATTTTCGTTGCATCAGCGTTGCACCTGAAGAGGCCCGATTCGACTTACTCGCTCGTCGTCAGTGCTGAGATCAAATCCAATACGTACATGTGTTAATGTTACGAGTCTGATACGCAACGTTCGTTTCACAGGGTTCGAACGTTATTGATAAAATCTGTTACAGTACTTGCGAGATATTCGATCTTCGCAAATCAGTTTCGAACCTCGGTACGAATGCTTGCGAGTTTCATTTCATAAATCCATTTGCAAGTATTTGTCGATGTTAGAACAGATCGAATTTTATTTTATTAACATTCTACTAACGTTGCATGTAATTTTGTACGAGCATGTAAAACGTACGGTGAGAAACATCTTTCGGACGTTTCGCACGGAAGAAGCTCGTTTAATTTCGAGCTACTCTACAAATGAGTAAATCTACGTCGAATATACTTTAGGATGAAAAGCTTCGAACGAAATCAGTTCAGTTTGAGATATCTCGTGAATTAACAAATTTCCGTCGAACAGAGATGGAAAGTTTTAAATGAAAATGTAATATGGATGCCTGCTTTCGTTCTGAGGTACGTTCTGCCATGCCTTGCATTAACGCGACGAAATTATTAATTGATAAACGCTGTTAGATCATTAACCGTGCTTTAACAATAAGAACGAAACAAAACGTTTATACATTTGCGAGAAACTTTGCGATAAAATTGAAATGTGAACACAGAGCGAACGTGATTGATGGAATAAAGATGAAATACTAAATAAAGCGAATTCTGTCTCCACTTCTTCGATTCTACCCTGTAAAAGTTACGTAAATATCCACGATGCGACAATGATAAAGAAGATTACGCAACAATGGCGCGGACGTCCGCGCGGCGGCAAGATAACTCGCAATAATACAGGAGAATCGTTTTGCTGGATCCCGACGATGCTGTTGCGAGTTAAAAATCCTCCGCGGTGGAATTCAGAGATTCTCCGTTTGAATCGCACGCGTGAAAAGAAGCACGAACGCGGCGCCGACTTCAACTTCAAATATTTGGAAATGGAGAGGAACGAGCTCCTCGCTTGACCGATTTTCGATCCCCTTGACAGAGTTAGCGGAGATGGGTTTCGGCGAGAAGGAGGCTCGTGAACGCCATTACCATGTAATCGTTGTGCGAGTGTCGGCGGAAAGAAAATCGAGATTGGCTCTCTCCTCGATCCGAAACGGATCATTTGACTTTGATCCCTTTTTGCGAGAGATCCCGCCCGCGAGAAGGAAAATATTGAAAATTAATAAAGAATCCACGCGGCGCGTCGATATCTCGGTCGATGCTAATGCCTATGTAAGAACGTCGCCCGAGACTGGGCAAACCGGGGGAGGGGGCGAAATGGCCGAGTTTAATATTCGTTCAGGTGTTTCCGGTGGCATCTAAAATGCAGATGAACCCGGCTGCCTTAGAGGCTCGGCCGGGGCCGTTCAAACAGACCCGGCCGGAATTAGCACGTTAAACGAAAGAAGAGCTTGGAAACTTTCGGCCAGAGGGATGGATTTCGAATGGGCCGCGGTGGTGGCCAGGGGTGGTCCAATTTAGAACCGTCGAGCAGAGATCAAAACGCGTCGATCGCCGGCTAACCCAACACGCCTGGCATCTTCCATTCCGGACACGATAATTAAACGTCCATTGTTCCTAACCGACCATCAAGTCCGTAGAGGAAGAAAAAGGAAATCAAGAACCTATTTCAGCGGTTTCGTAGCCAGTCTCGAGTTACGTCATCCCAAGTACGATACATATTTCTTCCGTTCAAGGCGAGAACATGCAGGTACCAGGCTAACCGCGTAGTTTCCTCTTAAACTACTCAACGCTGTGGAGAAAAATGTTTCGACTGAGACTTGCGTTGTTTCGAGGGGGGTCATAAATCTTGTCTAGACGAAACAACGTGCAAGTTGTTAATTTTCCGCTATGACGAATAGTTTAAGGAAAAATTGCTGACTAGTGATTAGTTTCTCCATATATTTACTCTTATTTTCCGAGTCAGCGAAACAAGTGACGCAGCATTGCCTTTGACTTTCTTTCATTCTCGAGCAAACGCTGTAAATTCGTCTCTTCTTTGTTTCAAACTTCTTCCCAGCACTGGGGGGGAAGAAAATGATCAGAGAAAACGAAGACGAAGACAAAGACGAAGACAAAGTCTCTCGTTAGCGATAACGGGGTTCGTCAAGCAAGTCGGTGCGAGAGCGAGCATAAATCATCGAGGATCGTCGTTAGCCACGGAAACGCGTATATCACGGTCCAGTTTCTCTCGTCTCTTTGTTCTTCGTCCATCTCTCCTAGCGGGCTGGCGGGTCTCGAGACGCCAAACGCGAGAGTGCTCGCCGTGTACAAGCCGCGGCGCGGCCCATTTTTATCAATCCGGACGATTTACTCCTGAAATAACCGTAATGCGGAAAAATGCACCGCCCGCGGATCGGGAAATCACGGTTGAAACGCGTCGCTCCGACATCCATCGACCTCCGTCGTCTATCTTCCCGAAACCTCGCGAAAATTGCATCGTTTTCCCTCGCGACGACTTCTTTTCTCCCCCCCCTCCCCCTCTTCTCCTTTCAACGTCGGGTTGAAACTCTCCCGAGATATAATTTATTGACATCGTCGATCGAACGTCGCGAGGTACGAGGCTCTTCCTTTCGTTCTAACTCGACGACAGATTTTTCGTGCAATTACGCGGGAAACGCGTTCACAATCGAGGAAATAATCGAACATTCAAAGCAGAGAGAAAGCAAAGGGGAGAGGAAGAAAATACTTTGAGCGAAAAGTCGAGAGGGAAGTCGTTTCTGTTTCCGTTTCGTTTCTTTAATTGCGTTCGCCAGAAATTTGAAAACGCGTGAAAATCGATAATTATCGTTGAAATCTGAATTGCGCCTGTTTAATCACCTTCGTTGGCGTAAATTTGCACAAACATACGCGCGCGTGCAATTAGAACTCTGCCTTTTTCTACCCGAAACCACACCTCGTGCCCCGTTTTCTGCACGATCGAAGGAGCAATTAAGATAACTGCGCGACTTGGCTGGCAGGGAGATTTAATGGCTGCCGATACGATGGGCGCCGATGATTAGATCAACGGCAACAACTTCCACGGAATCCCCACGTACGAGTGTGTACACGTCGACGCGTTTGCAACTTACCACCAACTTACTCGTTAGCTGTGCAACCGGTTCCTAATGGCGGATCTACTTTGAGAACTCTATTCCGAGAAATACGATTCGCGGCAGCTGCATCAGCAAATTTCGAGCCGAGGCTCCCGGCGCAGCGGCCACAGCGATTCGTTCGCCGCGCGTCGTTCGTTATTGTCGCTGCGGGACAGGAGACGCGAGACGACGAATCGTACTGACTCGTTTGAAAACGTCGTTAGAACCTGCACGTCTTCCGCGGTATTTTCGTTTCGAATCGAGCGACGCTTTGTACAACTTTGTAAAAAACAATCTGCAAAGGGTTGGTCGTTGGACGTGCAGGTTCATTCGTTCGTAAGTTTTTTTCTCTCAGATTTTGTCACTCGTTTGTCGGTTCAAATATCAATTTACATTTAATAATACATAATTTGCATTTCGAAATTCGCAATTCGATTCGACGTATCGCAGAGGCAGAGAGTTAAATTCCACACTCGACAGAACGATAAACTGGCGGGGGAAATAACTCGCATCGGTAATTGTACCTACGCCGCGTTCAAAAATTTTTATACAGCAGCGAAATGAATTTAGAGCAGATTTAAAATTCACGCGCGTAACGCATTTCGCGCATTAATTTCCGCGCTCGATATTGTTAAAAAACAAGTTTGAAAAATTTAATTTCTCTTTCTATTAAAAATAAAGAAAAGCGTCCAAGGACTTTCGAGTCTATACGTACGATCGGTACATTGGAGATGAGCATCGACTGAATGTTAAAAAAAAGAAAAAAAGAAAAGCACGCGATTTTTCGCGCTCCTTCGACAACAGGAAAGTTCTCCTAATGAAATTCTCTCGGCCTTATCGAAAGGATAAGGACCGGGGCGAATGTGCCAGCGTTTTCGCGAGAATCGCTGGCTCGAAGGAAATCACGCTGGAGGAAGTTCGACGACAGCTCCACTTCACTTTGAAGCGGAGCAAAGAGCGAGAGCGGGGGGAGGGTGGCGTCAGGGGGATTTCAAACGAACCGGTGAAACGACGCACGCGTTTGCTTTCGTATAAATCTAGTTTCAACCGCGAGCGGAGGGAAAAAAGGGCGGCAAAGAGAGAAAGTCGAGGAGAAGAGAAACTTTGCTCGAACGGTGGCTTCTCGT
This sequence comes from Melipona beecheii, assembly GCA_032399605.1. NCBI lineage: Eukaryota > Metazoa > Arthropoda > Insecta > Hymenoptera > Apidae > Melipona > Melipona beecheii. The sequence continues at coordinate 6,969,851 of JAUCMO010000291.1, read as the reverse complement.
TCGATTAATATCGCGCTGCTTTCTTCTCTCTGGCGAAAACAGCGTCGAAGAAAAAAAAAAAAGAAGAAGAAAGAATGCGTTGGGTAAAGAAATTACGAAACCGATTACAAATATGAAAAAGAAAAAAGACTGTTATTCGCGGGCAAACAGACTGTTTCTTTGCGAGCGAGTTTACACTTTTCACGCTGTTTGCTGACACGCAAATTCAACGGGAACATAGACAGACAGACAGACAGACAGACAGACAGAGAGAGAGAGAGAGTTGTGTCGTATTGGCTGAGTTTTATTTGATTTCGTTTGCTAGCGGTTGTCTGTTTGCCGCCGCGAAATTTATTGCCGCCTGTGAGAACTAATTGTTGACGGTATCATGAATCAACGCGCGCGTGTTTGCCGACGAATGAATCGGTTAAACACCGTGATCACCAGCCTCGAGTGACACGTCAAACTTGCATAATATTAAGTCGCTAATGTGGCGTTGGTCTGCGCGGCGCGGGAACTTTCCACTGACGGCCATCTCTCCTTCCATCGCCGTCTTCCCTAAAAACCCGAAACCACCACTGCACGTGCGCGTGATTCGCCGATTTAATTACGCCAAAATTTGCCAACGCGAATCCACCGCGCTCTTATCGTGTTTGCGCGCCTTTTCTAAATTTAGAATTTTTTCTTTTAACGAGCTCGGAAAACGAGAAAAAAAAAGTTTGACGAGAGAGGAAAGAAATCGTTTGACGGGAAGCTTTTTTCCCCTACTTATTGCCTTTTTGAACAGTTCTAACGATTTCCAACAGTCCGAGCAACGACTTTTCGTTACATCTTTAATTCCAGCCGGCGTGTTCGACGCCTCCGTTCGCGCGATGTGCGAACAACCGGTGCAAACGGCGCGATCGTTTGTTAGGTAACTTTAAATTGCAAATCGAAGCTCGAGACGTGTAGTTTCACGTGACGCGACAAAAAAAAAAAAAAGAAAAAAAAGTGGCAGGAAAAATTCTGATCAGCGGAAACGTGGCGTGAAGAAATCAGTCTCTCGTCGCTCCAATTATTCGAAACTCGGATCAAACAAAGCCCGTCGCCGAGTTCGTGACAGCTGTGCAAATGTTTCGTCCGTTTGTGCGAACGAGAGAAGCATTTAGCGTAACGTGACTGTCCACTCGGTGTTGCGCGGATCGTAGATGACGCGAGATAGGGAGTCGAGGCGATTTTCTGAGAAAGATACCAGCCAAGATTAAACCGTCACGATCGTGATTATACACCGACGACCGCGGAACGAAAATAGCGAGTCTCCAGTAGCGACGCTCGTCGCGTTGACTCATCGCACCGATTGACGGATTACTCTGACTACAAACGCAGCAATCGTCGCCGACGCGTCGACGGGCCATTGATTTGCTCACCGCGAAACGATCGCAAAAATACTCGGCGAGACGCGCGATGTACTCTCTGCTTCCAAGGAATTAAAGAAATACGAAACACACACTCGGTGTATGTCGGTACAACGTTAATCGGCAGCAATGTCGATTCGTGCAAACGAAGCTAGCGATTATACCTGCGTACGTTTCGGCAATAAACGGAAAGTTTAGGAAAGTCCGCTGCGATTTATAATTAACGGGCCGACCTAATTATAACCGGCCGTGATCGATAAAGCGAAACGCCACGAAACACGACTCTCACGCAACTGCATCCAGTTGTACAAATAATCCACAGCTGCTCCACCGGCGTGACAAATTAATTGTCTTTGCAGTGGGACGCTCATTAATCGCGGCACCGAAATCGGCAAAAAAGCCGCCGCGCGTATAATTCACGGAGTGGCGCGGCAAGAACAACGCCCGCGATCGGCCGCGGGGCGAAAACACGCGCCACGGGAGATTACACGGTCTTTAATCCGACGAAGATAAGAAAAAAAGAGACCTTTCTCTCTCGGGAGGTCAGAATTATCAGGTGGAACTGTTCGATCGACGTTGGCGAAGATTTAAAACACGTCGCGACGCGCCAGAATCGGCCAGGAGTCGAACTTTTCTGGCCCTCGGTGCTCGCCATCGGTCCCCGGTGCATCTGGAGAACAGCCAAGTGTAACGATGGCGCAGCAATGCGCAATGACGTGAGAATTAACTCGTTCGAAAGTCGGCCGGCAAACGCGTCGACGCGCGGACTGGATCAGCAGCGTTTCGCGATTTTTAACGGGAAATTTTGCACCGGCGACGACTCGGAAAATTATCAAACGTGCGGAATTTAATTCAATTCAAGAGTTGATACAGTTTTCATCTGTAATATAATTTAACAATCAAGCACACCAAGTGCCAATATATTTAACATTCAACTGGAACATAGGTTATGTTGCAATGAGTTGAATCACTGTCGCTAATGTTCGAACTCTTACAACGAGAACATTGTCTACGTTACACAAAACATTTCGACACTTCGATCAATTCACTCGATCTCGTATTAAACTCCTACTTTGACAATGCTGAGTTGTTTTCCTTCGAAGACGGTTTTGCATCACACAGCGGAGTAGAAAAGCGAAAATACTCTTTTTTCTCGAAAATTGTAAAAATTCAAACATCTCTTGAAAAATTGTTTTCGTGGCTGAATCTTGGACTCGATACAATTTTTTCTTTTTTTTTTAGTATTTCATCGAACTTTGAATGTTAGGATCAAATGACAAAAATTTGGGACATTTTGGCATTTCGTCACATCCTTCTAAAAATGGAGACTTCATTCCTCAAGAGCCTTGAGGTGAATCTGGCCTTAAAAAAAAAATCTCACTGTTTCTAGATTAGATAAATTTCGAATTTTTGTAATTTTCGAGAAGAAAGTATCTCACACGATGTGAAATCACGAACTCGAAGCAAACATCTCGAGACTCAAAATGGCCAAATGGATTGTCGTGTGATTTTTCTCTCGTGAAATTACGACAGTTTAAATTATATCGATTATTTGTCACCATTGTTGGTCAGTTATCGATTCTTCGCTGAGTATCCACCTTGAGCTGGGAATATTGGGAATTGTTGATATGATTAATATAACAGATGATCGATTTTCCAAGTACTCGTTCTAAACGTCTTATGAAACGAGGCTTGCTGATACAATCGTACAATCGAGTATCGTTGATGAAGTTTTGAATTTTCATACGACACGTGACTCGATGATATATTCACGAAAGCGATCAGGCGTTGGAATATCGAAGAATTCATGAAACACCGTACTTTGGATCGTGATTCAATGTTTTCCGAAACGAAGAGACTTGAGACATTTGCAAATACAGTACGCACTGTTCGTAAATAACAACACGTTCGAAGATCTTATGCAACTCGTGCGATGATTAATTATGCACGGACGTTTAATCAACGATTACGTATTCGCGACAGCGAATGATCCAGAATACGCAGGAACAAATTTATGACACGGTTATTTACAAGAGATGCAGCAAATAACGAATTAACAATCGTACATATATTGATGTGCAGAATCTTATTATAAACAAGTTGCGAGAGCAATCTAACGATACAAGTACCAAGATTTGTCGATCTTACGCTGGAAACCGAGGAAAAATATTTTTGAATTTTATTGCTTTTGCGCGGTGTCGCGCGACGGACCACGCTGTTTTCGCCTATTTCTTCTACTCGTACGTCTTTCAGATCGTTATCTTCGAACGAACGTTCAGTGGGATATCATACAAACAACACGTGAATTTATCAATGTAAATCGACTTACCTCGTGTTTCGACTGGGATCACGCATATTAGCGGTTCTCTGATTTTTAAGCCGTGTATGTTCTTTTCACCTCAGAGAGATTCTATCCCAGCTGTATCAACAACTCGAGACCCGAGTTTTGATCAATTCGCTTCATTTCCCGCAGCCCGTCTCGAATTAACGCACGACGATTCTTGTTAACTTGCGTCGACAATCGTGCAATTAACTCTCCGGTTGCACAAAATTCTCCGCTCGTTCCTCGAGCGTTCGGGAACTTTGCAGCGGCGTGTAATCGAGTTTCTCGCGCGCTGTTACATCTTCCCTCTCTCTCTCTCTCTCTCTCTCTCTCGTAAATAACGAGGAAACGCTCGTACGTGCGTTTGTACAGCAGCGATTCATCGTTTTTCGAGTGAAAAAAGATAATCGCCCAGGCAGTAAGTAACAAATATTGAGATGCGATTCGCTTCCAAGTGCTCGACTGATTAAACTTATTTATTCGCGTATTAGCGAAAGTGCTTTATCGTGTAAAGAACAGTCACTGTTCCCCGCCTTCCGTCCACGTGAATCGCTCGAAAGAATCAAACTTCATCGTTCGCGCAACGATGGTACCTCGTTGCTCGTTCGACGAGTGGCCAACTTTCAAGAATAATAAAAAAAAAAAAAAAAAAAAGGTGCGCTCATTAGTCACGTTACTCTTGCGGATGATCGCTCAATACTGTTCCGCGCGAACCGTATTGAGATTTGGCGATCGTGTATCATACTTTGTCGACTAACAATAAGAAACGACTATTATTGCACCCGAGTTGCCTAATCGACGAAAATAAATTCCACCTTCTGGCAACTGACATTGCGCGTCTATTCATCACTGTTCTAGACACTCGCAAACGATATTATTCATTATTTCTTTTCTGGTATCTCTCTTTTTTTTTTTTGAAAAAATCGTTTGCCATTCGCCGACCGAAATTTAAAAATACAAAAGATATAAATATGAAAGATCTATTTTTAATAGATTCTTCTTTTTCGTGAAAATCGTTCGTCTGTCGTTCATTAACCGAAATTCAAAAGGTACGAAAAGGTATTCTTTCATTAACCTAAATTTAAAAATACAAAAAACACGTGTGTGAATGTGAAAAACCTTTTTTTCCTTTGTTATTTATAAAAATCGTTGGTTGTTCGTCAGCCGAAAGCAACGCGAGTCGGCGACACTTTCAAATTTCCCGACCGGAGCGAAGGCTCGGGTCGTACAGAGCCGGGGCGTCGATAAATTTCGCCGTCGTTTAGCGCGAATATTCTCGTTAATTGGACGATCGGTATTTATCGCCCGCGTGGCTCGCCTATCCATCTCCGTTCTCGATTAACGAGAACTCGAATTCCACGATTGATAATGGCGCGAATGACGCAAGAGATCTTGGATCTATCGCGAATGATGCGGACGCGCTCGCCCGTGTACGAATAATATTCGTTAACGAAACTGCTAATTAAAGCCCGCCATCGCGCGATCGACCTTCATTAAACGAATTACGCGCCGATATTCGCGATCGTTCAGCGCCGTTTTTACCAACGACACGGCGAAACACTCGTTACGAGCGCGGTAGCGTGCTTTTTGCAAAGAGTTTTATCCCGAACGAAAAGCGACCTTAACGAACGTGCAACAGAGTAGCTTTGAGTTGCCTCGTTCTCCCAGTCGAGACTGAACAAGAGGAGCTCGACAGATCCGTCGCGTTTAACAGGCGGCAGGAAAATTGCTCCTTGCTCGCACGCGGAATGATTTAAGACCAATTAATCATATTAACGGCGATACGCGATCGCGGCTGTTTGAGCATCTCAAACATTGTAAAATGTTGCTCGGCGTGGCGAGGCTTTATCGTACTCGCCCCCCTCCCCCCCCTCCCGTAATCCACTGTCATCGGGCGCGTAGTTTGCTTCCTTTCCCTCGTTCGCTCTTCTTAATCCCAAAAAAAATCAATGGTAAACATTTGCGTCGCAAATACGATCCGAATTACCCGGGCTTCTCCCTTTCTTTCTCGAATATTTATTGCAACGACGCGTTTAAACGATTTCACCGTTTCTCACGTGAACGCGATTTCTGTTGTTTCGCTGGGAAAGAGCCGCTTGTCAGCTCTTGTTTGATTCGATTTATATCATCCGGCGAAACACCGGTTAGAGGTGTGCGGTGGTGCCGAACGTCTTTCGCGCCCGGAACGTACGTAGCAACGTACGTTTTAAAGTACGCGGCATCCACCGCGTTCATATATCACCGCCTCTTATCGCGTATTATAAATGTAACGCCGAAACGTCGGCCCGCGTCGCCGTTGAAAATAAAAATACATCAGCCGAGTGACGTCAAGCGCGAGTATTCAAAGGAAAAAGAAGCAGAGACTAAAGCATCAACAAGGAAACCTCGTCTCGCTTAGATGGCACTTTGGAGAGCGTTGTCCGCAAATTTTATTTCACCCCCGCGTTTTATTTTCTACGTTACCGTCGTATATTTCGTAGACGGGGGATCGCAAAGTAACAGGCGCCTCCGTCCCAGCCCAGGGTATACACCGCTCTATTGTTTCCCGTCTCTCAACTCACTCTTATCCCAGCTTTTAGCTCCGTATTTTATCTCGTAGCTCGGTCGCACCTCCGAGGATTAATGCTCCTCTGCAATGAAGAAGCAACCACGCGTTCGGCCCGATCTTTGCTAGAAAGATTCTTCTAGTTGGGGAGACGTTGTGAAACTTTGAAACGCGTGCGTGACCTCAACAGGCCTGGCAGGCAGGCGAGGAGATCTCACGAGTTCGATCGACATGTTATTTTCTGCGCGCAATGCTTTTTAGACAATCGCTAAAGAAAAATCACGCGACGAAATTAATCCTCCAATTGTCTTGAACTGTTATAATATATCGTTGTCCACTATAACGTACGTCTCATTACGTTACGTCGAATGACACATTGCGAAACATTCTTCGTGAATGACCGTACATCAAGATCGGCTTTCAACATATTTTTCCAAAAGTCGAGATTTCAGTACAATTTCCGACCTTCTTATCGCTTCTCGCATGCGCAAATCCCATAAAAATGCTTGATCTACGATTGCGCAGCAGGTTTAAAGGAAACGTACTCGAACGTTAAAAGATCTCTAACAAACCGTGTTCGAGAAATATGGCGGTCGTTATCTGTCTCGCGCGTTAAAAAGTTGCTCGACGAGAACGGTAAAACGTGTCCAGCGATACTTGCTAATGGAGGATCCGTCGGTGAGAGTAAAACGACTCGCGAAAGTTCGAACTTTTCGAATGGAAAATTTTTAAAATAAACGCGCGCGCGTCGTAATGTAATACATTTGGAAATTTCATTAGCACCGTAAATTCGAGATTCGACAGTCGATTGGAATTCGTATGAAATTCGAAACCATTCTGAAAATGCATTAAACCCTCCGCTCCGAGTCTTGCACACGACTCGAATGGATATTACGTTTCAAAGGATATCGCGCGCGAGTTTTCATCAACGTTCGACGTAATTTTCACGACCTTTCTACGCTTTTGATGAATAACGTGTCGCGAGAGTGGAGCTTATAAGACAAAGCTTATAGAGAAGGGTACAAACGCTTCCTCCAACGCTTTCTCGCAAATTCTCCTCAGATTTATAACCGCGCCGGCGAAACTGTCGTGTGAAAACGTTCTTCTCCCAATTCTGCGCGCGACCACGATCCATTCCAATCAGACGTTCCATAAAAACCCGTACAAGTTATTCCAGTTATCCAAGAGAGCCGTTCCGCATCTATCGAATATTTCATGCAAACATCGTTACCTCAAAGCAAACAAGCAAACGATCGTTCGGCTGGATGCCCGGGAATCGCGGCGAAACGAGGAACGTCGATCCTATTTGCGTTTGGGAATTCGTCGGGCGTCGGGAAGCTGTCAAGCCGCGGCGACGAGCGCAGTTTCTCGATCCGCGCGTCGTCGTCGCCGTCGTCGCCGTCGCGACTTGGCGCAGCTCCAACCAACGTCTCCCCCGTCTCCCCCGTCTTCCGACGCAACGAAACGGAGACGACGCGCCACGGCATCTCCGCGTGTCCCCGCGAGAAAAATCCCTGTCCCGCTTCCGAGACGTCGTCGCTTCACCCCCGACCACGCGGACTTCTGTGTTTTTCGTGCCCGTCGAACGCGAGCTGTCGCTGGAATTGGAAACTTTTCTGGAACGATGGTCGCTAACCGAGATCCGGCGCAGGAAATTCCGACTCCGGGCGAGTGTCGGGGAACGTTTAGGAAACGCTGATACGAGAATTACGGCCAAGTGTTTAAACTGTTTTACGCCGTCGTTGGATTTATCTCTCTCTTTCTTTCTTTCTTTTTTCCTCTTTCCAAGGTTGAAGCGAGCTGCGATTAAGAGGAGGATCTCGTTTCCCTCGGATGGAAATCCCCTCCCAGGAGGAGGCGAAAACGAGCGTCATTACGCGTTATTAAACACTTTGAACGTTGCGCCGGGTTTAAATACTTTCGCGGAATTTTCGAAGCTTCCATTTCGTTGCTCCGTTTACGGACCGATGATAATTCCGTCGACATTGTTCCAATTTTCTCTCTCTCTCTTCCCCCTCTCTCGCTAGCAATTTCGATCGATGAAATTCATAAAATAACATTCCTGTTACGAGGTGTCCGTTCTTTTTTTTTTTTTTTCGTTTTTGAAAGCAATCTGATCTGAGCGAAACCGTGAGCAGCGCCATGTGCGAAGAGAGCGACGTACGGGGGAAAAATGCAAAGGGGGGAAATAATAAAAGAGCAAAGTTTCTGCAACGTGTGTGCGTGTGGAGTACATGCGGGGGAGAGGCTGGCAAAGCGGCTGGCAAAGCGGCTGGCACGGTTTGTCGTTAATCTCTTGGCTACCAATTACAACGGCCGTTGTCGCTGGCGTCTGCGTCACCGCGTCAACACTCCCCCCCCCCTCCCCCTCCCCTGTCGAATCGCCGAAAACCGTGGAACCCGAACGGGTCGTTTATTGAGCAAACTTTCCGCGGACGACGAAATCGAGTCGCGTGTAATCTCGCTAATAATCGAGAAACGATCGTCCTCGCTTCCCTCCTCCCCCCCCGTTGGGAAAAGCTCGGTTCGAGCGAATCGGGGAATCTTCTTTCTTTCTCTGTTTGCGCGACGCAAAGCGGAGTGGAGAGCGGATGGAACGGAAACGTTCCTCCATCGATGGGAACGCAAGCGATCCGAAGCGGATTTTAATACCCCGATTTGTAAATCGACGACCAGAGCGGGAAATCGATCGGTGAATGAAAGTTTCATGAGACGGCGAATTTGTATCTTCGAGTTTCCCTCTCTCTCTCTCTCTCTCTCTCTCTGTACTGGCTGACGGAATAAAAGAAACTCTCGTCTCGGAGGATTGCCTTTCACGCAATGTTATTTCGGGTTGTCACGGTCCATTATATTCGTCTCGTTGAATACGTTTCCTCGCATCGCGACGTATTCACCGGCGAAAGATCTCTCTTTCCCTTCTTTTTCCTTTCTTTTTTCTTTTCTTTTTTTTTTTTTTTTTAAAGCCGCCATTCTCTTTGTCCTTCGTAAACGCGGCATCCAACGAAGAGAGAACGAAAGCAATAATTCGAAAAGCAGCGGCGAATGGAAGCTTCGATTAAATTTGCGAGCGTTGCAAACGGGACCGCAACCGTTTGGCAGCCGGAGCGAACGACGAGTTCAAAAGCGAAACGTTACAGAACTGCGGCGAGTGGTTCGTAACTGTTTCATCGGATAGCTGAAAAACTTTTTTTTTTTTTTTCGTTTGATCAATCCCTCTGTCGTTCGTCGACTTTGCTCCCCGCAACGGAGAGGAGCTTAATCTCTTTTTATCGGTCAGCCTCCAACTATCGAAATTATCACAGGTCGTAAGTTGAAATTGCCGACTGATGCGATTTTACGAAACTCCGGTCTAAAAGTTCTCGGTAATTACTACGACAGCGATTAAATCATTGACAGAATTAGTTAAATTTTCTTGCGAGAGAAGCACGTTTTTATTCATCCCTGGCGCGAAACTGAACGGATCGACGAGCTCCCTCGTTTTCTTCTCGCCACGTTGGCGCGCTTCATTTTTGTTCGTCGTCGAGAAACCCGTAGCTTCCGGCGTTACGAGGGTCCAGCTGGTTGCACAATCACTTTGTGGATCGTTCGCAGATCCACGGACGGTGCATCGACGTCGGCGAGGTAGAAGAAAGATCCACGTCGGCCAAGGGCGCACGATAGCGGAGGCTGAAGGGGCAGAGAGAAACCGTGTAGGCGTATCGCGTGGGACTCGTCGGTTCCATCCAGCGAGGTGCAGCCTCCTCCCTGTCGCGTTCGGCAAAGGCAATTTTCCCGTGAAAAATTTAAGAAAAAAGGAAAAAAAAGTTGGTTGAAAGAGAGGCAAAAAAGAGGGAAAAAGACTGAGAAAAAGAAGAAGAGCTCGAACTAAAATCAGCGATCCAAAGCGATCCTTTGAAATTTCGAGCAGAAAAGACAAAGAGTGCGATAAAAATTTCATTGGCCCCGGTTGATCGGCATCACGCGACGCGAATAAATTTGCACGCGTTCGCCGTACGCCTCGGCCCCGATGGATCGCTCGAATGGCGTGGCGCGACCCCTCGCCGCAACCGATCGCTCGCCCGAGATCCGAGAGCCGTTCGTTTAATTCGCGGCCTGACAATTGTTTGTCTCGTGACAACCGTCCTCGTGATCGATCAGCTTCCGCGAACTCGGAGCACGTGCTCCGTGTCGCCCGACCAGTTTCTTCCACCGGCGGGATTAATCACGCGCGGGCAGGCGCGCTCGTTGATAACGAGCAATCGGCTGAATTGAGATCGTTGAATCGACGATTCGAGGCCGCGGCTCGTGGAAACAACGAGGGAATTTTTTTCTTTTCGGCGCTTCGTACCGAAACGGGAGAGCCGCGATCTTTCCATCGCTCTTTCCGTCTATCTCTGTCCGTGAACTTTGACGCCGCGAATGATAAGGGACAGTGGAAAATTCTCCCGGCTTAACGATCCTCTCTAATGATTTTATTAGCGCGATTAATGGTGATTCGTACGACCACGGCTCGAGAGATCGAGAAGATCTCTCCCGATACCAGACCCGCCGGCTGGACAAACGAAATTCTTCTTGCGCCAGCACTGAGGCATTTACATAGCGTCGTTGATAAATTAGACAGCGTCTCGTAAAGCTGCCGGTCAATCAGACGTTACGAAATCTGTATATATATATATATAACTGGCAATCTCGAGTCCGAACCGTTTCAATCTCGCGTGATTTCCATCGTGAAACGCTTGTTAGCAGCCGCGGCTATCGGTGTTCGCGGAACGGTAGAGATTTGTCGTTGTTACCGGGGGGGCAGCCATCGATCCTCGTCTTTTCGTGGAAACTGACGATTGAAACATTTTATTCCCTCCCTTCTCTTTGCTTCCACAGCGAATCGATTTTACGATTAGCTTCCTGTTCCAAAGGTGCGCAATATTATTCAAACGTCGTTCAGGGTTTTTCTGATTTCTCATCACCGACGATCAAACGTCGAAGCAGTTTTCCCAACGTTTTACGGTTTCTTTTTTCTTTTTTTTTTTTTGTTCGTTCAACGAACGACGTGCGATCGCTCACAAGTACTACACAACGCCACTCCTACTCGAGGTCTGTTCCACGCCCCCTTGCGAATCGTCACGTGACCCAAATCGACCAATCGCTAATTTTCGTTGCATCAGCGTTGCACCCGAAGAGGCCCGATTTTGACTGGCTGCCGGCTGCGCGGGGTGCTACTTTCTCGGAGAAAGTGTAAAGTCTTCCTTGGTCTTTCGTCTCTGCACGGCGAAATGTAAGAGGGTTTTCGGGGTGAGATTCTACGCCGGAAGACAGGCGTCGAAGAGCGATGCGAGGGAGAGACGGACACCGCGTAGTGGTGGAAGAGGGAAAGGCTACGGGCTCATTGTTTCAAAGTGCGCCGTACAAAAGAGTCTCTGCAGCGTTAGCGCCATCATCGACCAGAAACAATCAGCGTCGCCCGAATCTTCCGTCAACATTTGACGTTTCGCCGCGCGTTACGCGACCCGCATTGTCCCGGGATTCGCGTCGAGTAACAAACAGCGATACGGAGGCAACACTCCGTGAGACGCGAGAGCGGAAAACTATGGAAGAAACAGCTGCAAACTTCTGGTTGCTGGCAACGTCGACCCGAGGCGCACAGTAGCGCGGTATTACTCGGTAATTATGCGCCGTTCGTCCCGCGTCTTCGAAGGCGAAGAGGCACTGCTGACGCGCTAGTTAATTACGTTATTGAGAATCCACGTGACGAGCCATTGAACGACGGTCGAAGGCGTGCTCTAATCGGCTCGCGTGAAATTCACATCCGTCGCGTCCGTGAACGTTTCGTTGGCGGAAAAACGATCGAAGATGGTCGAGGCTCGCGGACGCGGGACAATTCACGCGCTTTGACAAATCGACGGGACGATCGAACAACGCAAATGAATTTATTATTCCGAAAACTGTCTCGGTGCCGCCGTCGTTCTCTGTATCGCGAACGCTCGAGTGCACCTTGAGACGCAATCAACACCTCGCGAAATTAATTACGTCCTCGACCTGAATCTCTTGGCCGCTGAAAGATAAGTCCTCGTCTGGTTCCCTTCGCACGTACACGCGCGAAGGAGACCTGCTACCGCGGGCAAACAGGGGGGGGAGGAGGACGAGTCAGACGCCGGCGAATTAGAATTTTTCCGAGGAAATTTCCGCGAGTTCGACGGCACGGCCGGGCGTGCCGTTGTCACGCGTTCAACGTAAGTAGAAGGGAGACGTTCCGTGACGTTCGCACAGGGAGAAGGCTGCCTCTGCCGATACACCTGGTGAACGACGACGACGACGAAGACGGGCGAACGAAATTGACTGCGGCGCCGTGCGTTTCACGGTGGCTGCGCCACACAGATCCCAGTCCAACTCGTTCCCTCCCCTGTGATTTCACGGGGACGCGCTGCCGACGTGGTTGAAGCATTAAACGTTTTTAAAAATCGCGTTGAACGGTGACGCCACGCGGCGCGAAAAGAAACTGCGAGAAATGAAATCAACGATAAAAGTAGATAAAAAGTAGATAAAGTGAAAATCGTCCATTTCTGCAATTTAGCTTTTAGGTCTAATAATAGAAGAGAAGGTAATTGATTTCGATATACTATTCGACGCGATCGCGCTGCGTAGTACATCGAAACGACCGAAACGAAGGTCTTTCGTTCGCGAACGAAACGACGAGACGAGAGAGGGAAATAAAAGCGAGATTCAGGGTCGCTCGATTGTCAAAGCTGATTGGGAGACAGGCGTAAAGGAGACGAGCGTTTAGAAAGTTGATCGTAATAGCTGGATCGCTGACCGAAACGTTCGTTCTGGCAAAGGACGATTCTCGTCGATCGTGCTGTTGGATCAATCGTCACGAGCGAGCGGGTTTCGATATGCACGCAGAAAACAAGTGGCTCGTGTGTCACATGCCAGCCGCTGTATTTATTGCCTTATTTATGACACCGAGGCCGGCGGCGTATCAGCTGAACTGGAGCAGATGAATCCGGCTGTTTTACACGTATGCTCTGTCGTTATTTACATAATTCGCAGAATGACGTTTCGGCGAATGATGCCCGATCGCTGGAGAACACGAGGTAGGCGGATCCGGAGAGAAAAGAAAAAAAAAAAAATAAACGCTGAACTCGAATCGCCGCGAAAGAAAGACGGTCTTGACGCGTTATTTGCAGAAACGTGACGCGGAAAACACAAAGGAATTACGATAATACGCGTGCTTGAATTTCACCTCTTTCTCTCTGCAGAGTATTTTCGCAAAATGACTCACTCGCCGCGAAATCTGATTCATTGCTCGTAAGTGAGTCTAGCGCTTTTTCAAGCTTGTCGGCTCGTCCGTTTGGAAACAACCGCGATCAAAGAATTCCTGACCCGCGTGCGAAATATTCCGACCCGGCGGAGAGCAGCGGCGGCGGTCCGTTCGATCGCACGGCCGAAATGGGTTAAACGCGGCGCGATAAATAGCCTCCAATTGATTTCGCATTGTAACCGCGGGAACGAGAGTCGAGGCTCGACTCCATTCGCGCGTACTCCATACTCGCAGGTACGCCGATGATGAACGCAACGACGAACGGAATATATTTCCCGAATTTTCGGGAAATCAACGAGACAATGGCGAGTTCGTCAAGTCTCGAATTCTCGCCTCTAAGCGTTATCACTGGAGGAAATTAGCGGAGAGAATTTTTTCTCTCTCGAAAACGACGCGAAAGAACAGACGAAATTCGTGGCGAGATGGGAAAGTGGTTTCGAGTTTCCAAGTTCAGTAGAAACGTTTCGTGGTATTCTGAAGTATTTTCAAGCCTGTTTTTCAACCTTCGTTTCGTCGCGCTCATTTTCGCGCGTCGTGCTAACGACAGTTCGTTATCTGGAAATTCAATGACTCAACTTCCTTCTTCGCAATCGACACATCGCGCTACGTTTTTCGTTAACGCAATTTTTCATTTTCTCTTATCACTTTGATCCCCGACAATTAGGCGCTAATGGTTTTGCTCGCGGTAATTCGAGCCAAATGTTTGGCGAAACACGTGGAGACACTCGCTGCTCTCTTTCTTTCGGTCGTAAACTCCGACCATTCCAGAAATTATTCAGCTGTAACGCGTACGAAGATATCTTTGCTATTTCAAAAAAAAAAAAAAAAGAAAAAAGAAAAAACACACGCCGGTGTTAACAACACAATTAATTCTCCGAGAAAAAGGAGAAATTTATTTATCTTTATTAGCACACGCATGGAAAAAGTATCGTTTTTGCTGTCGCTCGATGGAGCAAAATGAAAAGAAAAAAAAGAAAAAAAAAGAAAAGAAAAGAAAAGGGGCAGCGTGAACGTGTCAATTTCGAGGGAAATCGTCACACGCGTAGATAACACCGCGTGTACGAACAGAAGGGCCCAACGCCTGATGTGCAAACGCCGATAAACAATAGAGCGATACAAGATAAGAAAAAGCTTTAACCAGCGTCTTACCAGTCCCTTCCACTCGCGCTTAGTTACCCTCGCCCCTTTCCCCTTTCCCCGCCGCTTGCCGGAAGATAGTCTCGAGTCGGTGTTCGTCGCGCTGTCGCCGCGAGTAGCTCCGTCTCGCTCCAGGTCCCGAACATAATAACGTGAAGTGGTTTACGGGCAGCGTTCAGTCCGAGTACGCGCCGCCGTTCCGATCGCATCGGATCGCATCGATCTTCCATCGCTAACGCGACTCGCAAACTCGCTACGCACTCGCACTCGCTCGATCGACCATCAACACCGTGCACGTGTACCGTCACGTTGTAAAACGCTCTCACTCCGATAGACGAGAGACAGAGACACGATAGAGATAGACAGAGAGAATTCGATTCGTTTTCGACGCTCAGCGGTCGTGTCTATTTATTAACTACGCGATCGACTCATTGATCGGCGTATCGGTGAGCAATCGTACGGCAATCGACGCCTGTAAACATAACGGAACGCTCGCTCTCGAGACTCTCGTTCCGCGAACAAAGTCAAACACGAAGTCGTTCAGGAGAAGCTCGAACCGTAACGCCCGTAACGTCGGCACGTTCTTACTTTTCGACAGCTTGGAGAGGGAGTCGAGGGTGAAGGAAGAAACGGCCCCGCAAGAGAGCCCGGGATGACGATCAACGCGTCGTCCATGGTGATCGACTACCTGGTGTTCGTCGGCTGTATCATCGCCTCGTTCGTTATCCCGCTATGGGGGAAGCTACGGGGCCGTCGAAAGGAGTCCACCAAGGCGGACTACGTGTTCGCCACCGGCAACGTCTCGATGGGCGCCATGATGCTGTCCATAGCCCGTGGCACCCTCGGCGTCAGATCCTTCCTCGGCTATCCGTCGGAGCTGTATTACAGAGGCAGCGCCATGTGGGAGACCATCTACGGTATGCTGCTCGCGTATCCCATCGTGTGCTTCGTCTTCGTCCCGGTGTACTACAGCCTCGGCATCACGTCGGTCTATCAGTACCTAGACATGAGGTAATTATCTCCGAGAGATTTGCCGATCTACCACGGCGAAGTTCGAATTTCCCGCGAGAGAGCATCCTTTCCTCTTTTCTTTGTCGTTGCCCTTGTCGTTCCGTTTTCTCGATGAGACCATTCGACGCCATCGCCGTATCCGTTTCATGCAAATTTCACACGGTTTCGAAAACACGGCGGAAATAATCGAAGGCTGGGGAAGTTGATAGGTTGCCGGCTCGTCTGGGAAGAAGAATACCAAGCGTGGCGTCAGCTTCTCTCCTCCGCGTCCCCGAAATAAGAACGCCACGGTGCCCGGGGGGTTCGAGGTTTCGCGTCGAAATCAATTTCAATTCGCCCGTGTACGAGCGACAAGCTCGGCAAGCTCGATATCGTCGTTCGCTTCGCCGAAACGAGGCTGCTTTACATTTTCAATTTGTCTACCCCAGCCCACGGAGTCGCGCCCCCCTTCCTGTTTTCCCTGCCTCTCCATTTTTTCGCCGGTGCGACAAAAACGCACGCGGTTCTAGACTTTTCTCTTTCTTCCTCTTTTTTTTTCCACGAACCTTGACACTGCTCTCTCTCTCTCTCGCGCGCGCGCGTTTAACGATCGTGTCCGGCCATGCCTCTTGAATAGACCTCTTTGTAATTATGCTAATTCGCCTAGGTTCAACTCGAAGCTAGTCAGATGCCTGGCAAGCTTCTCTTACGTGATACGCAGCCTGCTGAACTTGGCCGTCACGATATTCACGCCTTGCGTCGCACTGAAGGCGGTGATTGGCTTGCCGTACTGGACCAGCATCTTTGGCATCACCTCGATATCCGTCGTTTTCAGCGTCATGGTAAGTGCCGTCATGGTAATCGCTTCGCAGAAACAGTTGTTTAACGTTTGAAATCAACGAAAGATTAATTGAGCATTCTCGAGGATGAATCGCGTCATTTTATATACATAGGATTAGGTCATCCCGCGAGCAACGTGACTCTTTCTCCACATATCGCGCTAGCTGAAAAAGTAAGGAATAATCTGATCACGGAAGGTGATCGGTGCACTCGCGATGAATTTTACTTACGAGAAAGTACGAGAAACTTTCCAACGTGCATTACTCAAATTACGTTATTTATTATCGTATATGTGCAATTACGAAAATCCGATGTCACAGTCGCGACAATCGGGAAAATGTGAAACGACGAGGAGCTACGATCTCCATTCAAAAGGTAACTGGAATAAATGGAATAAATGAATGAGTAAATGGAATTTGCGAACGCCGCGCGATATGTCCGATGGAAACTTACGATTTTACGTACGACGGAAACGCCCGTGACGTCTAAAGGCTGGAGAAGAAACGTTGCGTTTATAGCGATGTTCATAAAATCCGCGAATTTGCATAAATCGTCCGCGATCCACGATCCAGCAAAGTATTCCCCCCGCCCGTTTCCTACGATCGTTTGCTACTTTTCTATTAAGCTCTCCATTCTTCCCCTATGAAAAACGAGTTCCATTATTTTACTTCAAAGCTCGACTCGTTACTTGTGACCTAATAAATATTCATTCAGAAGAGGGGGTTCATTCATTCATTCCTGGCGTACTAACGACTGTGGCGAGAAAGAAAGAAAAACGTTCCGCGAGAACCGATGATTTCCGACGCGGCGTCGAAGCCTGAAACATTTAAATCGTCCGCCGCGATTAAATCGTCCGCCGCGTTTTCGTCCCATCAATTATTCGCGATCCGAAAGAGCACGCTGCTCCCCTTCGACTTCCGTTCTCGAGGGGATCGTAAATATACGACACGAGCGATCGTAAAACATCCAAGAACAACGAGACTGTTTCACGCGAGAGCGTACCGATTCACCTAACCGTCCTACGCGATCCACCATTTTCTCCGGCTAATTGCTCGAACTAGGACTAGGATTACGAACGACGAGAACGAAGAGAGAAAACAAATTGGTAATTCCATTTCGCAGGGAGGTTTGAAAGCAGCCATCCTCTCGGACGTCATACAAGGTCTGACGATGATCGGCGTCTCGCTGGTGATAATCGCCAAAGGCTCCGCTGATATCGGGCCCGATAAGATTTTAAACGTGACGTACGAACGCGGCCGATTGGATTTCTTCAAGTAAGTATCAACACTGACCGATTGCGATTCAATCTCTCCCCGAACGTGAATCCGGCGAGCAACAAACGTGATCGGAGTCACGCGAGTCCCCGCAGACTTTATTCTATTAGACGTTTATCGACGATCTCGAGAACGTAATCAAGGCGCCTAACGAGTGCCTGAAATCTGACTCGAGTTTCCGCGAGCAGAGCTAACTCACCGGTTGGAAATAATTTGCGCCGCGCAGATATTCTTTTGTTGCTGAAACTTTCAATCGACGGAACACTTCAATCGGCATAATACTACACAATTATCGCGACGTTATAACTGCACCGCTGCCGCTTGGACTGACGAGATCGATAAGAAAATTATGTTTCCACGGCACGAGATATTTTCGAGTCGTTTGTACAAAACTGCGATTACTCTTTACTTTGTAAAAAATGCTGTGTAATACCAAAATTGAAATAATCGAATAAAAATTTTATTATTATAATAATAAGGAACTTTAACCACGAATGTCCACGATTTATACTTGCAAATATCATTTTTCCCTATATGGAGCACACAAAAGAAATAAAATAAGAATCGCGTGAAACTACTTGCATGAAACTGGATATTGATAAACTGATATCTAAACGAAAAACAAGCTCGGTGTTCTCACTAAAAATTTTCACATTTTCTAAATTGAAAGTCATTTTAATATCCTCGTAAGCGATATAAGTTACACTGAACTGATAAAAAAAAATATGTAAGCTTGCGTTAAGTGATTTAACTTTAGAGTTAGCTCTTTCGTGAAAGATGTAGCAAAGGCTAGCTTGAGAGCAGCGACGACAAGTTATGTAAGCGGAATGGGCAAAGTGAGTAAAAGTCGATTTATAACCGCGGAAATGAATGGGGTTTCCGGGCGAATTAGCCGAAATCCGCCATTGCGTCGGTGCGTTCGAGTCGAGCCGAGTTTGTACAAACGTTCGGACTATTTTGCCAACGAGAACCGCTCTCGATCGGGCGGCACTTGAATTTCTCTCGAGTTGATCGAACCGAATCTCTGATTTCAGCACAGATTTGGATCCCACCCTCCGCGTGACGACTCTGTCGGCAACCTTGGGCCAATTATTCATGAGCCTGTCCATCTTCGGTTGCCAGCAGAACTTTGTGCAACGATACTGCAGCATGACGAGTCAACGAAAAGTCGTCAAGTGAGTAATCTCTTTCGCTGAGATCTTGCAGGCCATTTTCGAAAGAAACTCTGCGGTGTTCTAACAAAATCCACGTGTCGCAACCTCGAGTAAAAATTTCGACGTTTTTCACGCATCGAATTGACATTTTACGCGATAGATATGTATATAGATATGTTAAACAAGTGTCGCCTAGGTAACACTATTATCCTCGAATCCGTGTCTCGGAAGAGGTTCTTCACGTTTATTGAAATTCAACGAGAGGAGTTTTCGTTCAGCCGAAAAGTAAAAAAATTGCACGACTCGTACCCCAATTGCTACTTCTACTCGAAGTCTACGCCACGCCCTCTCACGAATCACGTGACCCAAATCAGCCAATCGCTAATTTTCGTTGCATTAGCGTTGCACCTGAAGAGGCCCGATTTTGAGAGAAATAAGAATATAAAAGAATATTTTTCTACGTACTTGGTACGACTTTGCAACGCTTACATTCCATGTTCTACGTTACCTACTTCGACGAAGCAATCACTGATCAATTTTCGTCCGAGTGTTGCAGAAGAAATTCGCATGTCGCAGGGTTAATTCGATCTAATATCTTCGCGGAACGAATGAGAATTGCGATTCTTCGGAATCGAGGCGTCGAAAGTGCGAGATGAAAGTTTGCCGATCACTCAGTCGACGTGACTGCTTCCCCTGGAGCTAGACGAAAGGCAGGGAAATCCTGGCGGGCACGATTTCGAAAGAAACTCTGTCCGAGTTTCTTGAGTTCTTCCTACCTACATTTTTCCGTTTCTCTTCTCCTTACGTTTTCCACTTTGTACAATTCCTGTTCCTTTTTGTTGCTTTCGTTAGACTTGCTTCATTCTTTGTTTGTATAGACCCAGACTATCGTGTACTGACTCTTCAATTAAAAGGTCAGTCACGAGTAGTGACTCATCGTCACGCTGTCAGAGACGCGAAACTTTCGCCCAGCCGTTGGTTATCTTGTTGTTACAAACCAGTGACACGAGTGCGCGTCACAGCGCGTGATAAGTCATTTTGCATTATGCAAATTGTTACAGTTCTTTGACCATTTTTTTTTCCACTTACGATTGCTCGCTAATCGGTTTTTCTTCAGAGATAAGCAGTACGGACGACGACAGCGTTCGCGTTCGAGCTCGTAGAGCTGAGACAGACGAGAAAGAGCCTTTCTAACTCGGGCAGAATCGCTCACCAGTCAGAGAAAAGAAAGCATGGCAAATAATCTCGACGTGATCGAGACGTATTCGCTGCTATTTAAGAACCGCGCGCGTTCCTTTTCAGTCGGCGACGCAATAACTCCGTTTTTCATCGACGAACACCCGCGAATGATGAAAAGCAACGTTCCCTTCTCCGTCGAAAGTAATTTGCGATCTCCCTTTCGTCTCTGCCTTCGAATAAAAGAAAGAAAAGAAAAAAACTGCAAGACTCGTACCCCAGTACGACTCGTCTCATTGAAAGGCCCAGAAGCAACTGTTCCGACTAGGAATGAAGACGACTTTCTGCCATAAAATTTTGTTGATACGCAAACATTTGAATCGACAGGAAACAAATTACAGTACCAGACAACGCCACTCCTACTCGAGATCTAGCCCACGCCCCCTCGCGAATCACGTGATCCAAATCGACCAATCGCTAATTTTCGTTGCATCAGCGTTGCATCCGAAGAAGCCCGCTAAAATCACTTTCAGTGATCATAAAAAAAGAAAAGTCAACTAGAACTCGCTGGATTACGTAAACGAGGGAAGATCTGTTCTCCCCTCTCTTGACGACGTTCTGTCATCGAAATGGACACGCGACATTAGCGAAAAGCGTATGTCCGATCCGCTCAGTGTTAGCCGTCTCCGCGAAAGAGCGAAACAAACGAACGACCGATTTCGGAGACAATTTATCTTTTCCCTTTTTCGAACGAAACACATCGACGAGAACGAGCGTCGGTATTCCACGCTCGCGGACGTTTTATTAGAGCATAAATCCGAAGAGCGACGCGTCGCTGCGGCCGCGATAAAAAGCTCGGCCGAAATGGACTTTTATTAGAATGTAATCGCGCCGATGGCTGCGCGCCTCTCCCTCTCTCCAGCGATAAAAATGTTCTTCCCCGTATGGATTTTTGTGCGACCAACGATTTGACGCTTGATCACACGCTTTCGACGAGAGTTTTCGTCGCAGATATATACGGCGTCGCTGTTTCATTTAGGAACGTTCGCGCGTCAAGCGCATCACTTGTTTTTGAAATTTTTGAAAATCAACGATATTTGAACCGCTCGCGTGTGTCAGTTCAGTAAAAGAAGAAAAGTGGAGAAAAGTGACAAAACGTACACATTGCTAATTGATTTGTGAAAAAAAGAAAATAATATCATCAAACTTCAAAAAAAAATGTTCATTACAGATTTATTAGAACAAATTAATGATAATAATTCCGTCATTAGTACATTTATTATCGTTGAATTAGCTAGATTGAACCATCATCGTAATAATACACGTTTCATCCCATGCACTCGAGAGCTCATCGTGTCGATTCATTCTTAAAATTTCTCAATAATCATGTTTGATTAACAATGATTTTCAATGCATCGTGTCTCTTTTTTCTTTTCGTTTGTCACTGTTCTGCCTTTAGAATATAACAAAGACTGATCTACATTTTTCAGAACTATTGTTCTGAATCAGAACTAATATCAATGGTACAGACTTTCTCATTTAATTAACGTTGATTAAATTCTGCATTTTCGTTCAAACTATGTTTTATATTTTGATCTTTCTGATTTCATCCAACGCATTCCAAGTCAACTTATTAATCCCGTGGCTGTTACTTTTCTATCACTGATGGAATTTTCTAATATTTCCTTGCTGAGAATCATTTGGAAAATAATTTGGATTTCTATACTTTTTTTGTATCGTATTCAGAAATCAACTCTTAAATTCTTACAAAAGTTTGAATCACATTATTGCAACGATTTGCATCGGAGTATGGAGATAATGATTCGCAAGTTAAAAAGGAAAAAACATTCGGTGGTCTTAAATAATCTAATTATTAAGGAAAACTTGGCAAGTGAGCGGCTCATTTTATCCGATCGTTTTATCCTCGCTTCGTTCTTGGTTCTCCGTATACCTGTCGCGAGAAAGAGAGCTTCGATATCGCAAACGATAAAACCCAGCGAGATAAACCATCTTCGAATTTATGAGCGTCCGGAGAGTCCCCGAGGTCCTCGCGACAGAGCAGACTTTCATGCAGTTCGCCTCAAACCCTCGGCGTTTTCTGATTCGCGAGATTCTGTCCGCACTTCCCGTTACCACGTAATCAATGAGTCCTTCGGCTGGCATCCAGACCGGGGTTAAATGGCAGCCAGCCAAACTTGGCAGCAGATACTCCTCCTCTCTAGCTAAGGTCAACGATAGCAAGTCGAGCTTTTATAGGTATCTGAGAACGCCGTGTACGTTCCTTACTGTTAAGATCCACTCCGGGTCGGTTTTGCTCCGAGAGTCGCCGAGTTATGAATAAATTCGTTGCCTCACATTGGTCCCCTACATTGGTCGCAACGAATTACGGTTACTTCGAGGTAAAAGAAAAGCGTGTTCTCTTCTAACCGAAAAAAACTGTCTCTTCTTTCAGAACCATGTTGGCCAACATGCCGATAATCTTCGTCCTGTTCTCCCTGTCGTGGGTGGTCGGCATGGTGATCTTCGCCAACTACGCGGACTGCGACCCGCTCACGCTGGGCTACATCTCGAAATTCGACGAGATCGTGCCGTTCTACGTGGAGGACAAGTTCCTCAACTTTCCCGGGCTGCTGGGTCTGGTGATGGCCACTCTGTTCAACAGCGCGCTCACACTGGCGGTGTCGAACCTCAACTCCCTGGCCACGGTCACGTTCGAGGACTTTCTCGGTCAGATACCGGCGCTTCGAGACTTGAAGGACAAGCAGCAGCTGCGCTTCATCAAGGTGATCAGCGTCGTCTACGGCGTGCTGATAGTAGGCATCAGCTTCCTCGTGGCCATGCTGTCGGGAGTGATCGAGTCGTCGATGCTGATGACCTCGGCCACGTCCGGCCCGCTGCTCGGTGTCTTTCTGCTGGCCATGTTGGTGCCTTGCGCCAACTGGAAGGGCGCCGCCGCCGGGATGATCTTCAGCCACGTGACCACCCTGTGGATAACCTTCGGCCACCTGACCGTCAGCAACATGCAGAACGTGGAGTCGTTGCCTCTGTCGACGGAGAACTGTCGGAACGACACGTTCTCGCCTTGGATCATGCAGCCAGGCCGCTGGTCGATGGTCACTGCCCTGAACGTCACCGGGACGAACCAAAGCGTTCTGTTGGCGAGCGCCGTCGACGAGGAAACGCTTGCCCTAGGCCCTCTCGAGTATCTGTACAGCGTCACGTACATGTACTACGCGTTCATAGGGAGCGTGTCGACGGTGCTGGTCGGCGTGATCGTCAGCCTGTTGACGGCCGATCCGCAGTGCGACATGTACGAGCAGCACCTGCTTCATCCGCTGGCGGTGAAGATCTCGAGACTGTTGCCGGGAAGACGGAGATTGTACGCGAGCAGCACGCGGTTGCAGAACGAGCGGAACGCGGCGAACGCGACCGCCTCCTCGTCGGTGACCTCGATCGCGAACGGCACGGAAAAGACTCTCCAAGGGATCGTCGATGATAATGGGAAGCTTCGCATCGACATCGGCTACGTGGAGAAGCTCAACGCTCTCAAGAGCGTCTCGCTCGACGTAACCAATGAGGTCAGCAAGGGTACGAGACTCTGAGAGGGAAATTCTCTTCGGTGGTTCCGAGATACGTATTTCCAAGAGTCGCGGCTCGCTTCTACTTTGCTGTCGTTTCGAACATTGTCGCGCGTCAACGAGCCTGTGCGCGCAGGAATGGGCGAATCGCTCCTTTCGTTTTAGTTGCACTTGAATTTAACTATCGATTCTCTAGTTGGCATTACATATAGTCAGTCGATGGATCACGAAAACATCGAGCATCACTCAGCACGGTATATTTCCCCCCGTTGATCCTCCTGTACAATCCTCGCGCAGCTACTCTCGGCTACTCGAATTAGCCGAGCAAGCGCGCAATTTTACAGGGTAGATACCTAGTACAAAGCAACGTAGGCACGAACGAGAGTCTTCGTCGAGCCACGTTACGAAATATATATATATATATATATAGTTATACATATAGTAGGTATTACATAGCGATCGTATATATTATCGTTAGACGAAGTAGTTACGTTAGACGAAGTGATTCCGGGGAACGATGCGTTCGCGCGTGTCGAGAACTAAAACTCGATCGATCTTTCCACGCTGGTCGAACGAGTCTCGGGTAGAGAGTGGCCAGACTGCGAACTGACAGCCGGCGTTCGTTCGACGACGCGAACCACCGGGAGAATCTGCATCTGACCGATCGACTCGATTTCCTTCGTTTCTCCAAGACGAGACTCGACAAAGTCGACCAGCTTCGTTTTCCACTTGGGGGCACTGCGAGCACTCCTCCTAGGAAGGAAGGAAGGAAAGAAGGAAGGAAGGAAGGAAAACGGAGTTTCGAGCGCGCGGAACTTGGCGAAAGCGTCGTGTTATTTCGCAAATTTGCCATACATATATATATATGTATATATACACGTTACATGTACGATATACGCGCGTCTAATACTCATTGCACGAGGTTGGGAGCGGAATCGCGGAATGCGAAACACTCGTCCACGTCCAAGTTCTCGATAATCGAGGACGTTGCATCGTTCGTTCGCGTTTGACGCGAGAGAGAGAGAGAGAGAGAGAGAGACAGTGACCTTTGACATTTGTTGCAGCACGTTTGGTGGGGCGTTAGCGTGTTATAGTATCTGACGAAAGTATTGAATCGCGACGCGATTGCGAGGAATCGAGTTCGAGTTCAAACGCGTCCGGATTGCGCAAGGTCCGGATTCCTAAGGTCAGAGTTTGACTCACCACTCGTTCGCTGCGGGAACGAACAAGAGCGCAAATTGTGCGTACTATGTCACGCTGTGTGCATTGAACGCGCGCTCCGTCTCGCGGATCTCTCTCTCGTCTTTTATGATATTATAAGTTTTATATCTATCTCGTAGATTATGCGTTATTTTTTTAACAGACATATACAAGTGTACGTAGCCTAGCGCAACACAGCGCCGAGTACCGCACGCCGTGCAACGTGTAAAGTATCGAATGGATCTGTACGAAATACTGTGAATATTTATTTTCTGCTCGTTTCTCTTTTTTGCATATATGAATATAACGCGTTTTTCTAAGCGTCACGTGGAACATTGACTTTTTCTCTCCTTTCTTATCCCCCCTCCCCCCCTTGGTTACCCATCGACCTCTCTTTTCCTTTTTGTTTGCGCGCGAGACAAAACGTGGAGAACATTATTCTGCTCGAGACGACTCGAGGACGATGATCTGGCAAAACTTTTAGCGTTAATTACGAATGGATGAAACAGGCGCGACGTTTGTTATCTTCGTAACTGTTTGTTCTGTTACATGCATAATACTCTCGCGCTACGTACATAGTAGATTTTATAAAATTAAAATAATAACATCTCCTAAACTGTTAATTATCATCCGCTGCATCGACCGATGTAAAGAAAATCTTGCTTTAAAAACAAAATAACTGCACGAAATTGTAAAACGAATCGCATTTGAAACAGTTTTCCGAATGACGGACAATTAATCGAAGATAATTGCATTTACAGATTAAAATTGATAGCAACATTTACACACGCGTGTACGCATTATGCAAATCACACTCCCAGTATCAAGCCCGCCGAATATTCTATTTTCGATCCCCGATTGACTCGGCAAACTCTCGTTTCAGTGGAAAAAGTCGCGATGAAACATTCGGATTAGAAGTCAGCCTGCGTCCTGCGTCGAGTGCAGAAACCACCGGCGTCGACCGACTTTCTCGATCGCGACAAATGATAAAACTTGCAAATGCACCGAGCGAGAGCGCCAGCGTGCCAGGAGAATCGCCGTCCCTTGTAAAATCTCCGGAACACCACGGACATAATCGAGACGGAGGTCTGAAAAATTTCGAGATCCGATGAAAAAGTTACCTCGCCAGACAGACTTGTTCGACGATCGCGATTTGTGCGAGTGCACGGCGATTGTTTATGAAATGAAAATGAAAGGAGGTGTAGCATCGAAAGGTGTGAAAGCATCGAAAGAAGCAGCGAACGAAGGAGGATCGATATCCGGCGCGAAGGAGGCAACGAAGGCCGCCGGTCGATCATCCGTTGTTCCTTTCTGGTATTTCAATTCTTTCGGTGTCTGTCGTTCGCGTCTCTTCGTGATTTCTCCAGCCACGATCCGTTCGAGGAGTTCGAAAAGCGACCAAGGGGAAAATCGTCGTCTCTAAGAAGCGAAAGATCTAATTCGTCTCTCCTCTTTCTCGAAGAACGTCTCTCGCCACCACCACCGCAGTGTGCATCATGGCGGTAGAGTCGAGGTAACTCTTTTTCGAGTATTTTTCGACGCTTCGATTTGACTTTCTGCAGACTTTCGAAAAGGAGACGGCGTTGTCTCGCGACGTCCCTTCCGCTTCTTTAACGGCTAATTGCGCGTTTCTTGCGGAAGAATGAGTCTCTCGTCCGGGAGAAGTTTCGATCGAGAGAGTTGCTCAAGTTATCGAAACTGCGATACAGTTCGCCGTTAAGCGACTTTTAATGAACGCTTGGACGCTCTTATATTCCGTTGACGGAGCTAATTCGCCGTCGTTCTCTCGTTAAAAATCTCAAGCGATAATATTCGTTCCCTTCCTTCGTTTTAGCGAGCGAAAATAACGCTCTTTGCACGCGAAATTACGGAACGACACTATCGCCGAGCGAGTAATTTCTCGTTTAGGGAGGCTTGCAAAGAGCAACCGTCCGCGTTCTGAAAGAACGAAAATCAAAATTTCGGCGTCGAAGATCAGAGCGAATTTGCTCCGAGCGAGTATAATTTTAAAACACGCGTAACCCGAGAATTCTTCGGAGAACTCTCGCGAAGTTTCGCCGGTTTCGTTCGACTCGCGACGGAGGGTCGTTTTTCGGAAAATTGAGATTTCGTACGGAGTCGCGAAACGTTAAAGAGATAATGGATTTAACAGATGTGATTTGACAGATGTTCGAACAGTTTGGAATTTGGTAGTCGCAAACCTCCAGTTGTTTAAAAATTGCTCTGAAATGTTAAGTTAATGTTTCGCTAAAGTAACGTACACTCCAAGGACTGTGATTGCTGCCTGTTCAACTTCATTGACGTCCCTTTCGCTTCGTTTCGTTTTATTTGGATTCACGTGGATCTTTATCAGCCTCTTCGAAACCTAGTTAGATCCTTCGATTCTCGGGGAAAGCTATTTAATAAAAACTCCTTTCCACTCTGACGTTGACGTTGTTGACGTGCTCCGATATAAATTCAAGATAAAGTTAAAAACGGAGGCAAATTGAAGGTAAAGTTAAAAGCAGTAAACGAGCACGAATTAAAGATAAAGTTGAAAGCAGTAAACGAGAAAAGTATAAATACACAAGTAATTGCAGTGACTAATCGAGTTGTCACCGTTTGCATTCAATTACAAACTTTAAGTTAATCGCAGGCATAATTATAAACTCCAAGCACGGCGTTGACAACATGGTGGAAGATTTTGACACGCCTACGTACATGTGTGACGCAGGAAACTTTATTTAAACTTAAAAAGTCCCCTTATTCGTCACAAAAGAGACGCACTGTGATTCTATTGCTTCAAATCGAGGGAGAACCTCGTCCCCCCAATCCAGGATCATCAATTCCAAGAGAGAGAGGAGCTAGCCCCGCATCAGAATTCAAACGGCGGATCTTTCCCGCGCCTCGGTGCAGTCGAGCTATGTGAGATCTGGATATATCCCCGTTCTCAAGTCCAACGCTCGGAACGTCTGCCGGTCTCGACTGATCCGGCGATATAAACCATATAAATTTATACCGCGACTAAAACGTCCAAAGATCTCCGTGGACGCGAACCAGTCCGGTCTCAAAGCCCCTGAAAGTAATTCCATCCGCGAGAATCTCTCCGTCGGAAGATCGGACCTTCCATTCGCCGACCTCTCGCTCGGTCGAATTGTTTAGGAGTTGCGAGAAGGGGCACGAATATACTACGGCGAATGATCGTTCGCGGAATGCTGCCGTGGGGGCAGCGAACAGTCAGCGAGAGGGCAGTCGATTCGAGATGTAACAACGATTCGTTTCAGATGGATGCCGTGTCAGCTGAAAATCGAGCCGAACGTCTGCAGCTGCGACTACGACGGGATAATCCTGGTGTCAGGCTGTGCGCCGGGGTTCGACGAGCCCGAGCCGTTCAAAACGGTGCTGTTCAGCGCTGCCCAGATCGATTCCGCCCTCGGCGTGATCGGTGCGGTTTTGCCCGTCAATTTGCCCGCGAAGAGGCTCATCTACAGCCCGACCGGCCCGCTCAACATGGATTACCACGACGTTCGCAGCTTCTCCGAGGCGGCCACCAGAGGCGTCGAAAGGTACATCTTTCTCGTAAATTAAAAGTCCCTCCACACGCGTCGGCACGGAGACGAACCTAAGCAGGCTTGACTCTGGGTCGAACAGGTTTCAGGTTTGAAAACAGACCGCTTTTTTATTTTTTGGGTCACGTTCGTGCAACGTCGCTGTCCCAGTTTTCGGGGAATTTTGGGAAGCAGTGGAACTTTACTGAGCCTGATATTACGCCTAATCATTATTATCTAGGCTAGTTTACATGTACCTATCTTTCAAAAGAATGTCTTCTCGTATCCTGATACAATTTTACATACATCAGGGGTGTCTCCCACAGACAATGTCGCTTTTTCCAAATTTAACGAGCATTCCCGTCCAGCGACAATAATTTTGCACGGTATCAAAAAACGAAAAAATACTCGTGGGAGTAAGTTCTGAAACACCGTTTCAAATATTATTCTTCAATCGCTCTGATATTACTCGAGACGAGTCGGAACGTCTGGCGCTCTCTGTTTGTTTTCTGATATTCGAATCCCCGCTCGTAACAAATTCGCCAACAGTTCTCGAACGGAGCGAGCGTTACCTCTCTTGCCTTACCTGCGCTCGCAGGAGCTTTGCCATGGACGCTTCGCAGAACTTCCTCCGAGAACTTCGGCCAGGGTAGAGTGGGTGTATAAAATATTTTTGCAGGTTCGAGAACTACTCGCGAGCAAGTGGCGAGCGTTTCAATTCGACAACTTTGCTACGCAGTTTCGCGTAATAGCAGGCACTCTTGGAACAAAGTCTTCTCGATTCTCCGTTACGATAAAATGATCTGTTTCGTCGCATCGTCGCCGCTGCTCAAGGTGTCACGTACAAACGCGCTTGAATCAGACGTTTGATCCCACGGGGTAATTCGAGGGTAAACCCACGCGCGCGTGGGAGTGATCGGGAGCTGGCGGGCGAGTGTATATCTGTCAGTCATTTCCCGCGAGTACGGAGAAAAGGAGAAAAAGAGCAAATTGCCCGGAGCTGATCACCGCTTAATCGCTTATTAATTGACGCGGGAGATCAAAGTGCAGGCTCGTTAGACCATCTCGGATTACACGTTCGTTGAATAACGGAGGAGATCTCGCGTGGGATAACGCGGTTAATTTCGCCTTCCCGTGGACACGGCTGTCCGATCCGGGTCGAAATGTTTGCTCGCGGCGGAAAAAGGAGCAAAGGGGGGCGGCACGTCCGTCGAGGAAAGCCGGTTAATCGAATCGACCAGTTTCGCGAGCGCGGAGATCCTCTCCTCTCGCAATTGTTCGACCGTTCACCGACTCGATCGCCGCAATTGTTACGGTCGAGCAACTTTGAAAGCGAAAGAAGAAAGACGAAAAGAAGAGTTAATTTTCACCTAATTAACGACACTTTTCGAAAGATACGCTCAACGATACGTTTCGCCTTCACTCGACTTTCACTCGTGCGACGCGTCGGCCATGGCCTCCCGTCATCGATCCCTTGCAATGACCTCGTGATCCTGTGACACGACCTCTCGCCGACCCCTGCGCGTCCTTTGCACGTCGTTGCAACTATTAATAATAATAATACGGACCGGTTGCAAAGATAACATAATCGAGATAACCGACGATATGTATCTCCGGGCCACCGTGCTAATTCTCGATTCCTCCGCGGATTTGATGGAAAACGGAACAGCCGGTTCACACCTGTTTGTGAACAATTCGATTGGAGAGTTCTCTCTCGTTTCGCGAATGACGGATGTCGCGCCGAGAGGAAAGATAAATAGAGCTGCTGAATATTTATAACATACGTACACACACACACACACACACACACATACATTGGGAATAGACGAAAGGATTATCCGTGCACGGTCGACTGAATGATTCATCGGATCTATCAGTTTTTAACGGAGGATCGATCCACCGTCTATTTCTGGCGATCGGCACGCTTGATTCGCGAGTGTGTCTCTCTCGCTTGATAAATACGGAATAAAGCGAGGCTGCGGCACGTTGAGGAGGAGGATAAATATTCACGATCGAGGATTTTCTTCGTCGCTTAACACGCCGGAACCCGGAATGAACGTCGAGGGAATGAGCGTCGGCGTTCGACGAACGCGTTGATAGGATCCTCGCGATAACGTCCCGAGCCCTCTCCCTCTCGGGTCAGAAACGGAGAGGGATCACCCGCGTTGCCTTCGAACGACCGTCGAAGATGGGAGCCTGACCGCCGGTCGGAAATGGAAGACGCAAGCGGAAGAAGGCGAGGAAATGGCAAACGAACGAGATAAATGCGATCGGAGAGGGGAAGACTCATAGTCAACGCAAAGACTGAATTAATTGAATATCCTACGAGGAAATACAGAAAGTTCAACCCTCGTCCAACTCCGTCCGTTTTTCTTTTTTTCTTTTTTTTTTCAATTTAATTCATATTGTACGTTCGACTTGGCGGTGAATCGTAAAGCACGCGCGCAATGGCAACGAAAAATTGATAGCCGCGATGAGAGGACTCGATTGGGAATTCCCGCTTTTAATAATCGCTTGTTTCGGATTTTGTAAACGTACAACAATTTTTTGAAAATGTAACAATTAGACAATGTGTTGTCAGTCGAAGGATTTGAAAACGAATATTATTTTCCGATATATCGTGTGTATTGTCACGTCATCTCTGCACACTTTGTTTGTTGCAAAATAATTACATTTTACAGTCAATAATAATAACATTTTTGATTAAAATTACACCTTGCGAACATTTATATAAGAAGAATGTGTCAAATTGAAAAACATATTTTGCAACGAACAAATAAACAAATCGTTCAGAATGTCGTACTACAA
The DNA here is from genome assembly GCA_032399605.1 of Melipona beecheii. NCBI lineage: Eukaryota > Metazoa > Arthropoda > Insecta > Hymenoptera > Apidae > Melipona > Melipona beecheii. Next base: position 6,938,632 of record JAUCMO010000291.1, on the reverse strand, counting down.
ATTTTGCAAAGTTGCAAAGGGAAGATTCAAAAGTGATTTCAGTATCCCTTTATGAAGTGAAAGTATCTTTGAAAGGAACGAAATGAGCTCACTAGTTGCGTTGTTTTACGTTTCTTTTTACCTGCGCGAGGTATTCGCGGTATTTTGAAACATCGAGAAAATTAAATGACTTTGCAAAAGATTTTATCTCATTTTTTTTTTTTCAATGCGTTCTGGGCGCGAAGAAGGGGAAAAATAAATTAATTCCATCCATTACCAGCCTCCTCTCCCCTAATTTCTCATAACCGATCTCCGCTCCAACCCGAAGCGATTAATTAATCCAGGCAAATCCACCGCGAGAAATCTCGAGTATCGCTCGATCTTCTCGCGATACTGGTGTCTGGTATTCGCGCGAGCGCGAGGTAAGTGGAATTCCGGGCGAGCCGAGTGTCTCGAAATTCGGTTGAAAAATGAAATTCCGCGAGCTGGCGGGTGAATCGTCGCGCGGAACTGTCGCGGTAAGGGGAATTCCGCGACGATATTCTCGCGAGGCTGACAGTGACGAGAGGTGAAACGAGAAGGGAAGAATAATTTTTGGCTGAATATTGGTCGCGATTCCTTGATTCTGAGTGACGTTCGCCCAAAGTTGAAACGCGTCGAACGGGAGAGACGGGATTTTACAGGAGGAGATTGCGCCTCGGAGGAGGGGCGCGTGACTCGCGGTGCGACGAAATATTGGATACGTACGCGCCTTGTTTTCCACGTGGGAACGATCGTTTCGGTGCTCGCTGCTCGCTTTTCCTTCCTTTTATTTGCTTCCCCCCCCCTTCTTCTTTGTTTCGGAGAACAACCGATTTGGTTTGATCGTACGAAGGTTATCACGGATTATTATTCCCGTACCGCGGGCGATTGATTTCAATCGCGGTTGTTAAGCTCGATCTTGATTTCTCGTTTCGCCGCCGAGAGATTGGCATCGACGTATCATTTCCTTTTTCGTTTCCGGGGATAATTGAACCCGGACGAGTTAATTTCACCGCCTTCTGCCGTTTTTCCCCTCGTTCGACCGATTATTAACCGAGAATCCCTCCGTTTGAACAGAGCGTTGAAGGCCGGCGTCAGGTGTCCGCTGCTCGCCCTCCTACCGGACATCCGCTTCGAGAACGTCGAGCTGGTCACGCTTCTCGGCGCTCTGCAGGGCCTCTACGTGGTAAGTACGAGCACTCGAGTCGGCAAACAGAACGCTTCAAAACTATCGACGCCGACGATCGTTCAGTTCGACAGATCGGCCAGCTTCGTCGCGAGAGAAAGAGAGAGAGAGAGAGAGAGAGAGAGAGAGAGAGAGAAAAGTGTTTAAAACAGGTCACGACTAGTGTCGATCCGAGTGTACGTTGGCGTATATCCCTTAGAGTTCGAAGGACCACCCACTCACGTGGGAAACAAACAACTATAATGGATTTCGCAGACTGACTAACTTGCATTACTGACGTAAGAAACTGCAACTCTAAATACGATATGAATCCGATTATGGCGCGGAAGACCTCGTTGTCTTTACTCGAGGTTGGCCCAAATTTTTGGAATTTTCCAATCAGAAGTGGTCAAAATCCTTACGAAGCCTTCGTTAAGGTTACGTACCCTTGACCTTAACGGAGGAAAGAAATCGATCCTAACGGATGTTGGATCCGCGAATTATCGATGAACCAAGTTACAGAGTGGCAAAGAGGGGCAGGCAGTAAACAGGCGACGGAAACTAAGTGAAGCACCGACGGATCGAGCGACTCTCCCCCGGAAGAAAGTGGAACAGCCGAAGATTAGTAACGTCAACGTCGTACTGATAACCGCGCGCCGTTCAATTGTAGGCAACACGGCTGGTTAAAGCGTTTCCCAGATAGTCGGTCGAATTGTGGTCGCTGCCGCGCCATTTAAACCAATCAAACAGAGACAACACAGGCCGGTGGCGTGCGGACTACGCTCGCAGAATAGGAAGCCTGTGGCCTGTGTTTGAAAGGAATTCAGACTCGGCTGTGTTTCGGCCTGGCCCCCGAGTTTGATTGGCTGCTAGACTCTCTTTCTCTCTCTCTCTCTCGTGCTCGCTAAACCGACCTAAATCCACGAGTACACTGAATTCGCGGCCTGACAGGGCACGAACGAATTCGACCGGGGTCTGGCTGGCATCTTAATCCATAACCAAACGACAACGTAGGATCATCAGCCACGAGAATCTCCGGCTCCGAGTTCGTCAATTTGGTCGCACAGTACCGGCACAGGCACTCGACTAAAAGTCAATGTACCCGATTACCTCGTTATCCCGTCGGTGCTCGAACGTTAATTACCCAGCCGCTGGGAGGCAATCGTCTCGGATTTATTTACGAGCGGCGAGTGGAAGATCAATTGGTCGGTCAAGATCGAGCCCGTCTCTTCCCCGTCCCTCGACGATCGCTCTTTTTGAACAGTCCCCCCGGACAGGGGCGATCCCGTCGCGATCGAATCCGATCGAGGATGCTCGGTCATCGGAGCGAATAAAGTCCTCCAGTGTTTCCGGTTCGACGACATTTTGAGTAAACAGCAGCGCGTGACAGATATCAGCTGCGAAACGCGCGGTCAACAGAGCTATTAAACAACACCTGTCGGCGGCAGTGGCGGCGCGAGCTGCGAATGATGGATAAGTGTGTCTTACGAGTCGGCCCATTGTTCATCGACGTCTTGCCACGGTTGCGGGGGCCACCGCGCTTCAGCTTCGTTTCCACGTTGGCACGTGACGTACCTGACAATCGGAATTATGAGCGGAAACGGGCCGTGCTCTATCGCGGGATTGCCTTGTTTGACATTGGTCAATCGTATCGGCGCGGTATCTTGCCTGCGAAATTATCGATAACGCCACACGCGCCGAGACAAGATTAATTAGCAGGGGAAACTGATAGCCCTGACACATGGGTTAACACCGTCGCGTTCGTTATCCTTGGAAATTACGCGCACCGGGCTCGAAATTCCTCCTGACGCGGCTTCCATTCGAAAATCTAACGCGACGAGGAAACTATGAACCAATTTTCAAATTTGAAATACGTATCGATAAAAAATAATTGTAAAGTAGAATTCAAAGCCGTTTTACACGACTGTGAGCTGTCGATGATTTCGATTTTCTTTTTGTCGACATAAAAAATTATCCTCTTTTTCGCCTTGACAAGAAGCTACAAAGTCCACCGGCGCTTTCCCAAGGCCAAGATTATTGTCAAGGTATTATTGTCAAATACCAATCGACGCGTGACTTTCGTGGTCCATGGTTTAATCGTTTGCACTCGACTGTCCCTTTCGAGAGGACATCATACATGTACAATGGTACAATGTCTGAACAGATTCCTAGAGGGTGAAAGCTAACAGTAACGACGTAAGAGGAACAAGAGAATTTCAGAAGAAAAAGTTTCTTTGGACAATCCTGAAAGGTAAATTGGAACACTCGTTGGAACAGAGGATATTGTTTTGCCAGATATTGAAATCGTTGACTCTTTGCATTATATTATGCTTGCTCTGGCAAACCCGCAATGCAAGTCGAGAGACAGGCCTGCGGAAGATGCCGAAGAAGAGGCCATCACGTCAACATGGAAGCCAGCAGGCTGATTCTATAAATGAAACTCAGTGATCCGAGTTGAAAATTCAAAGTGGATGGTCCTCGGAGAACAACAGACACGTTCGTAGTTGCACCAATTGTCAGCAACCTCGACGCGAGTTTCTCGCGGAACCGGATGCTCGGTTACTCGCTGCAAACAGTTACAACTCCGCGTTGCTACATCGGTCCCGCTTAACGCCGTTTAATCGCATTAGAAAATTAGCAGTCGCTCCTTTCAAATACCAAACATACTGCTCGCGTTGCTAACGAGCCGCGAACGAACCCGCCCCGGGGGAAGATCAGCTCCTTATCGTACAACGTAGCACCTACATCCCCGACGACGTTACTACGCGCTGCCTGGTTCGAGAAGTAACATCCTCCCCCTCCGGGGGAGGAGGAGAGGGGCAGACTTTCATCCCTTATCTCCGACACGGAACTCGTATCCGCCGCGTCGTTGCAGCTTCAAGCCGAGCAAGGAGCCTTCTTCTCCAACCTAGGCCAGAACGGAGAACAGTATAAGACGCGTCGAAGGGGGGAGTCGACGTGGTAGAGGGAGTTTCGTCTTGCCAAGAGTAGTGGATGCCTGGCGTTCCTAAATCGAGGCGGCCGGCGGGGCGACCTAATTAGCGAAATACTCGAGGCCGAGGCTCTCCTCTCTCTCTCTCTCTCTCTCTATCTCTGTGTGTGTGTCTGAGCCATCAACGCGCGGCTCGTTCCTTCTTTCGTCGGCGTTTAGCCACCGCCGCCAAGGCGGGCCTCGCGAATACGGGGCATCGTTTTCCAAATACCGGAAGACGCCCTCGGAATTCCGACGCCGCGTAATCGGAACGCCGTTGTGAACGTCGCCTCTTCGTTTCGTCGCTTCCGTGCCCCCCGGAGGCGTTTCCGTTCCTCGTCCTCTCTCGACACTTTCGCCGCCCCCTTCTCCCCCCACCCTTCTACACCGAAAGTCCTTCTTCTCGTGGAAGCTCTTCCTTCCCACCCCTTTGTTCCTCCACTCCCATCCCAGAGACACTCGTTTTCGAGTCGTGTTCGTCGCGCTCTCTAATCCGTACTTTTAATCGACTCCGTTAAGAAAGAAAAGTCGCTCTGGTCCTTTCGAGCGAGCGAGAGACGCGAAAGGAAACGGTCAAGCGACAAGATTGAAATAGCTCCGGGCTTGGAAACCCCCCCCCCCCCGGAGGTACGAATATTACTCGGCTTTCGGTGCTCCTTGGGGAATTTCAGATGCTTCGATTGAAATTCCCCAAGGCTCTTTTAAACATTCGGAACATTTCGCCGTTATTGCGCCGATATCGTTTCGAGAAATTACGGTGAAAGTTCGGCCGCCCGTCCGACTTTCCGACCGTCCCGCGAAATTGTTCTCGAGAACTGGACGGAATGTAGCCGATCTTCGTGGATCGTCTCTCTACGACGCTTTGGGTGTCGTCAATTTTCGTCGTTCGGGCGAAAATATCACCGAGAGAAGTGAGAAACAACCAGTTGGAAACTTTGAACGTTGGACGGATCGGCTCAACAGGGAGAATTGGGAAGGAACTGATGGAGAAACTGCACGCAACAGGGAAATTCCAATTTTCACGTTGCGCTAGCACGGAGCGAGACCGAGAAAGATTGGAAATCAAACGTTAACTGACGAATCGACGCAAGTTGGAGAAACGGAAGCGATGGACGCGACGTATCAGCAGCCTAATCTGCTACGTTGCCCCGATTTCCAGCTCTCGCAGGATATCGCCAGCATGTACATACTCGTAAACTATTCAGCTACTTCGAAATAATAGCTATCGGGTAGGCAGACCCGCGGCCCCGATACGAGCAGCGAATACATTAACGCGGAACTATGCCGGGCGTTCGGATAACGAAGACGAGGAACCCATCTTCCCTGCTGAAACTTGCCTCGTCTCGCAAATGAAAGAAACGAACTAGCTATTCGCTGTTCGAGAGAGAGAGAGAGAGAGAGAGAGAAGGAAGAGCGAGTTAGGAGTCGGGGAAAGAAAGACAAGCTCTCAATGGGTCGAGGGACGAAACGTTAAGGGGATTAATTCGAGGACACTCGAACGAAACATGCGTCTTCTCTCGTGGCCGGCCGCTCATGAACCGAGCGATCCACTGAGAGGATCATCCGCTTTAATATTTTCTACGCCGGGGGCACAGAGCCGGCTAAGAAGCTGCGTTAGAAACCGAACTCGCGCTCCGCGCCAATTTCTTCGTCGCCGCTGCTCTTCGCGCGAGCGTTGACCTCGAGCGCTCCGACGGATGTCGGACGTCTCGTAGGATCAATTTACTTTTTACGAGAGAAATTTGCGTGGTTAAAGAGAAACTCGAGAGAGGGATCGGGAGAAGTTCCGAACGCAGTTCTTGTCAGTCTCGTTGACAATAATTTACGGTCGACGCATGTTTTAAGGGGATGGTGTTTCTCGCGAAACTGCGACGGCTGCCAAGAGAGTGGCGAGAAGGGGATAGGGGAATAGGAAGTGCACGCGATCGACTGCCTCTAGCTTCCAGAGGTTAATTCTATGTCGATTTTTTTCTCGGACCAGATCCGAGGCAATTGGTTTATTAGGTCATCGTTCGATCGAATACGACGTCCACGACCTATCTTTTTCTCCTTTTTTTTTATCACTGAAGGTGATTTCCGGGTGCAACGCTGATGCAACGAAAATTAGCGATTGGTCGATTTGGGTCACGCGATTCGTGAGGGGGCGTGGGTGGGAGTGGCGTTGCCTGGTACTGAACGATCGCGCCTGCAATTTGTTTTCTAATTCAAACGACAGGCCTTTTTTTGAGACGAATCGTACTGAGGTACGAGTCGTGCGGTATTTCTTTCAGTCGCGTCTATACTGCGGAACGGAACAAAATTATCACGTCAAAGTGTGACTTGCGCGAGTTTCAAATTGGCCATCGATTCGCTCGTATCCTTGACCTTTCGCACACCTACCCCGATAATTCCACGTCAATAGCAACGGCGTCCATTCCGTTCATCGTTGAAACCAAAGCTACCACCGCGTTCTGTGAAAAGGAAACGCGTTTCTTTTAACCCTTCGAACAGACTCGTTCAAAAGTACGGCGCTGTACGAAATCCTCTTCTTTCCGGTTCTGTGCAGCCGCTGGAGGTGCGAGAGACATGCCCGGACCGATGCTACAAGGCGTGTCAGCTGGCCGTCTGGAGTCCGATTTGCGGTAAGAAGCTTCAGGGTATCGTGAAACTAGCCGCGGCGCTCGAGAGTGGAAGATACGTCGCAAGGGACATCGGTAAGTCGTTCCTCCGGCCCAGAGAGAGAGATTCCTGCTGCTTTATCGAGCGGACTTTGCCAAAGAATGGCCCCGACTTCCGTCCTCGCGGACTTCTTCTTCCCTTTTGGGAGGGGGCTGGAGAAATAGGGAGATCGTGGGAGAAGAAGGAAAGATCGCTCGCGGCTGCCAACTCGTTTTCGTAGTCGTAGCCGCTCGAGCGTGGATCCTCGTGGTTCGTGCCTTTTAGCCGGAATCCCTCCCGAGGGGGGGCCATTTTAATATTCAAACATTTACACATTAAGGGAGGGGGGGGGAGGGAGGACCCTTCGCTTTAAAGGGACCGATTCCGAATCGGATCTTCCGAAACGAACCTCCCTCGTCGATCGTTCTCTCGTTTGTCCAAGCACGTCGCAGAACTGACGGGCCATTTTTCAGAGGCCATTGCTCGAGCGCTGCCTTTCCTCCGTCGCGTCGACGCGGCGATTCAAACGTTTCACATCCGCGTTCCTCGCGGTCGGAGGAACGTAAATTTCAGACCGCTCCACTTGTCCGTTCTCGCCCAAGAATCTCGGGCGTTTAATTAAGCGGGTAAAAGTTGCGTATATACGTTTCCCGCGCGGCGTTTCACGCCGGGACACGGAGTACGCTGATGCACTCTGCCCCGAAGTTTAAAATACCAGGCCGTATCTCTACCCCGGGAAACAATTACTCCGCCGTTTTCAGTTTCTCTCTCCTTTAATTATTCGCCTCTCGGGAACTTTTCTATCCGCCTCTGCTCGCCGACCGTTTGCCGACCGTTCGCTTGGTGTCAGTCGTGTCAATTTCTTGCTGTTGGAGAACGATGGGACGAGAAATAATATCAGAGGTGACAAAAAATAATAACGCGGAAATAACGGAGAATGCGCCGAGCTGGTCGCGAAACTGAAAAAGAGGAACGCGCGTACTTTCCGACGATGTTCAACGAACGAATTATCTCGTAAATTAAGCGTCTCTAACGTTGCTCTTACCGCGATATCAAGTCTTTGTGCAACAACGCGAAAGAGGGAAACGAGGTACCTCGCAGATTTAAATTTAAACTGATATCTCGTGGCTCGTTAGTCTCTCTCTCTCTCTCTCTCTCGTTTCACCTTTTTTTCTAATCCCAGTGGAACGCACGACCCAGCTAAGAATCTACCCGCGTCGTTGAGAGAGTTCCGAAGCGTGCAGAAGCGACCTGCCGTCGTTTCTATTATATTTCTACATTCCTCCTCGTTCGATGAAATCCTTCCGTGGAAGTGTCGAAGGGAGCGGCGCAATGAATGACTGACCGCGCGAATCTCCACAAAGTCGAGAGACAATACCCCTCGCCCCTCCGGTAACCATAATTCAACTTTGCGCTCGCCGGAATGGCGGGAACTGGTGTTTGCCCAACTCGTTGGCAAGGAAGCACGTTCGCACTTTCCACCGTGTCGTGGAACTCGCTTCTGCGCTCTACCAACGACAATTCGCTCTCGCGGCTACACGACAGAGCGGAGAGCTCGAAAAAAATTACCATCCAAAGTCACTCGCTTTGGAGCCACTTCGTTCTAATTCGTCAAGCAAAACGTTTACGGTGCGTTTAACGAGAACGCGGAGAAAAATATTCTTTTCCGTGGAAAGCACTGTTACACCTGAAACACTATTACACGCGCTCAATTAGCAGCGTGCTCAGTGTCCGTCGCTTGGACGTGACGAGACAACTAAAGACAAACTCTCAACTCGACTCTTCAACAGACGAAACGAGCAAAGACCTCCGTATTTCTTCAATTCCTCGCAGTGTCTCTGTGCTTCGTGATTGACCAAACATTTTCAAATCCTGGTCTGTCCACCATCTGAAATCCAATTGTCCAGAAAATCGGACAACAAATCTTAACCCGTCTCGCATGCTCGTAAAGTCGATGGAAAGCATGCACGAAGTATGTACGAAGAATGTTCCTTCTGAACATTCGAAATCTCGAGAGTCACTTGCACCGATTTCGACGCCATTTCCCTCGCAGGCGGCGCAGATCCCGAAAGAATGGCGCCACCGAGGGTCGAAGAGTACCTGGCCGAGCTGTTCTGCGGGACGAACGTGACGATGCAGGTGGTGTCCGACCAGCAGACCCTGCTCCAAGAGTATCCCCTGTTCGCGTGCGTGAACCGCGCTGCCTCAATGATCCCTCGGCACGCGGGCAGGATTATCTTTCTGACCTACGAGCCGCCTAATCCCGCCTACATCCTCGAGACGGTCATGCTCGTGGGGAAGGGCGTGACTTACGACACCGGCGGCACCGACCTCAAGGTCGAAGGCAAGATGTTCGGCACGTCGAGGGACAAATGCGGAGCGGCGGCGTGCGCCGGATTCATGCAGGTAAACGAAATGGAGATTCGCCCTTTCTTCGCCCTTTCGTTTCGTTTCGCTTCGCTGCGAATTTTTTCGTCGCCCCCCTCCCTCCCTCCCGACAGCGCTCGAAGGTTGTTATCGGGTTTGCCGTTGACGGCTGGCGAAATTGTAGACAGCGTCGGGCGTAATCTGTACGATGGATTTAACGCCGAGCGTTTCATTTTACGACGATTAACCAGGCAATTTGATCGCTGTGATTATGAGCACGCACATCGGGATAATCGGCGATACGATCGCGCCGTGTGCTTAATTCGCGCTGATGCTTAATCGAGACTGAAGGGGATTGAAAAAAGAGAGAAAAAGGTGTGGTTTTGGGAATGGTCGAAGAGAGAACGTGTCGTCGGACGTCGACAGGTGGTGAATCTGCTGCAACCACCGACGGTGAAGGCTGTGGCGGCTCTGTGCGTGGTACGGAACAGCATCGGCGAGAACTCTTACGTCGCTGACGAGGTGATCACCGCGAAATCCGGCGCGAGGGTACGTGTCACGAATACGGACGAAGACGGTCACTTGATCATGGCCGATGCTCTCTACCACATGAAGAAGATGGCCCTCTGTTCGGTCAATCCGCATCTTTTCACCGTCGCGACGATGACTGCTCACGCGACACTCGCCGTTGGTCCCGGCTACTCGGTGAGTCTTTCCAACATTGACGATCTCGAAAAATTTCTTTTGTTACGAAACAGATTGTTATATATTTCTGCGACAGATCGCCATGGACAACGCGGTGGCGCGTTTAGTCAGCAACGCCGAGAAGCTTCAGGCTTCCGGCGAGACGATGGGCGATCCGTTCGAAATATCGAGAATACGAAGAGAGGATTTCCACTTCCACGAAGGTCGGACAGAAGGTGACGACATTTACCAAGCGCCGTCCGGGGGCAGCAAAATGGCGAACAGAGGGCACCAAAATCCCTCCGCATTTTTAATTAAGGGCTCTGGCTTGGAGAAGGTCAAGTATATTTTCCGATCCATCAAGCTTTTGTTTGTCTCGTTTCTCGGGGATAAAGGATTCGCAACTTTCAGCGTGGCGCTTGATTCGGGAGGAAACGGCAGATCTGCGTTTGAATTCAATTTTTCAGGCTTCCACAGTTCAATCGGCTCTCCAATGGTAGGAATAAACAACCGACGAACCTGATCGTTCTCTGTTCCCAGAGATACAACCGCCGGATATAGTCGTTCTCGTCCAAACTTCATTTTCTCGTGCAATGGTCCTAACTACATTTAAATAGGATTATCAAAAGGATTATCGTCGTAATCGCGTATTTCAACGCGCGTCGTGTTTCACAGCGTTTTTAAACCGATATTCGTTGCAGCCAGCACAGTTTCACACACGCTTTCTTCTCCGGAATGACGGGAATGAATTTTTTATGGGCGATCAGCTTAACACAAGTACCGCGTGCAGCAGATTAATGGCAGATTAAAAAGCTTTTCCATTACAATGACGTTTAAAGCCTCATTTAGCTGCTCTGGCCTACCTCCGTTCGGCCCGCCTCGTTCGGCCACCCCCTTTCTCATCCCCTTCGTATCGATTGCAGCACGGAGCCTGTAGCTGTTCCCCCTTAAAATACACGCACATCGACATATTCGCGCATTTGCCCGATCCTCACCACCTACCCTACAGCGGTAACCCCGTCCTCGCCCTGGCCTACTGCTACCTAATCCAAGGAAAGTGCCTCGCCGTGCGAAACGATCTGCCCTTTGAGATGCAATACGTTTGCGAGATGGACTGCAAACCCGTCTGCCTTCAACCCTGTCAACCGTGCCGTCCACCGTGTCGCGCTCCGTGCGACGTCGAGATATGCCCACCGCCTGCCTGCTCCTGTTGTCCTCCGTCCACTCAACCCTGCGTTGATGCCCCGTCGTATCGTCCTCCTGCCTGTCCACCGTGCGGAGAGAACGTGACCATCGTCGAACCCGTTTGCAGGCCGAACGTTCCGAAGTGCGTCAATTGAAATCGACTGTTTTTGTAATCGAGCTTTACGAATTTGTACGCAGCGTCCTTCGCAGCGTCTTCGCAAGTAGATATATATATTTTTTTTTTCTTTTTTTGTTTCAAATAAACGTATTTTAGAAATGACGTGCGAGATGTGTTACTTGCGGTAGGTAAGGAAGGAATTTTCAAGCACGCAGAGATCAAAGGTGAATAATGTGCCGACAGTTGGCTAGGTTTTACCTGCGATCGATGTTGGATACCAACTGTAGGTAAGATAAGAGAATTACAGAAATCTACAAACGTACAGAAATGAAGTAACTCTTCGAACCACTACGTACTTTAGCACAATCACGCAACTCCCATTTCGCACTTACGTCACAAAAATAGATGCGTTTGGCGATAGTTCTGTCGGAGTCGAACGATGCTCAAGCGGAATCCATCGGAAAAGTCGGAAATCACGCGACATGTGCCGATAATCGTTCCCATTGGATGTCGCCTGTATGTGTCCTATCTAGGCGGAATGCAATCTAGGCGGGCGCGAACCGGACAGGAATCATCGAACTTTCCAGACTGTCGATTACCGCCTCGTGACAGAGCACGTCATGCTCACGCGTGGAAACGCTGGACAGTCGCGATAACGCGTGCCGGCATTGTTCGAGTGAGTCTCTCTCTCTCTCTCTCTCTCTCTCTCTCTCTCTCTCTTTCTCTCTGTTATCGAGAAGTTGATCGGCCAGTGCCGATAAAACGGACAAGAAGTACAAGACCGTGTATCGACGACACGGAACGGTAATACCCGTCTGGTTTGATTGCTGAATTAAGCGTTATCTTCGAGGAAGCTCGAAAACACGTGACGCTCGCCGATAGAAATCGTAAACTTTTCGTGGAACTGGCAATTTCCGGGCAAGTTCGTGCCTCTCGGTAATCAATAATTGTACGTTCGAGCGTACGGACACGACGACGAACGGACAGCGAGAGCTTTGTACAGGTGCGACGCTTGACGAATCAACGTTGACTAATTGAAAGCAGAAGTCGTCGTTCGAAGCGACTGAACACTCTGTGTTTTGACGGCGCGACCGGCGTAACACGCGGCACGGTCTGAAACGAGCAGGAGAATAACGTGGAAGGGAAACTTAATTACGGCCACGTCCTTTCTTAATTAAGAGAAAATGTTTGGCGTATCTCGGCGAGATTACCGTGTACGAGTCAAGCTTCCGTTTGCGCTACCTGCTCGCCTGCTCTCTCACGATCGAAAGCCCGATCCAAAACTAATTCTTCCATTCTTTCCACGCGAACGACCGTGCTCGCCTGAGTACTCGTGTCTCCGTTCCTTTTCACCGCCTCGACATATCGGCCGGTGTGCGCACACGCGTGCACCTCGACGCGTTTCCCTTCTCTCGGCCGGATCGACAGATTATCCCCAGGTTGTGTCGCGCGTCGAAGACTCGCGCTCGGTGCCTCGTGTCTTCCTACGTTTGTTAATTTTTCATGGCTCGGAGAAAGGAACTGAATGGGAGAGCAAACTCACTTGCAGTTGGTGAATTGAAATTTGCAGCGAGCGAATTTTTGGTAACCGAATCGAAGACCACTGGCGAATCATTGGCGAAGAACAAGCTCATCCGGTCCGTGTTCATTCTCACTGTCGAGGCGTGCGATCGGCCGCGAGGGACGAGGAGATACACGGAAAACGCCGCGATCACCGCGGAAAGACGGCTCCTCCGGCTAGCATATAGCCTCGGGCCGGTAAACATGGTGGCACCGGTGGCATTATCGGCGCACACAGCCGCTGCATGCCGGTTGACACTGTTTGAGGAACGCCAAGGCGTTCTATCGTAGTAGAGTCGTGGTTTTCGTTGTTGTTGTCGTCGTCGTCGTCGTCGTCTTCGTTGTCATCGCGAAGAGTCGCGAATGTCGAGGAAAGTTCCGCGATGGAGGGAAGCTTTCCGAAGGGGGAGGAGAAAGAGGAAAAGGAGGAGGAGGAGGAGGAGGAGGAGATGGCCAGGGCGACAGAGAAGGCCGGCGGGGGGAGAGAGGCATTTGTGCGCAGGGAGGCCGAAGGAAGCGAAACAGAGATGACTCGAGCGAAACACGGGACGAAGAGGAGGAAGGGACAGAGACGAGGAGAGGAAGAGGAGAGGAGGGGTAGAGGGTGGTAGGGGGCAGTGTGGCGGGTTCGACGGCCGGCTGGTGGCCCAGTGACCGGGACCGGTTCCCTCCGCGGTTCCTCCTTCCGCCTTCCTTGCAAACGCACAACTGCATCATCTCGACTCGACTCCCCCTGCCCCCCCCCCCCCCCCGCCGCCGGCCCCTCTCGTTCGTCCCACCGACCCGCTCCCCTACCCACCAACCGCTTTCTGCACAGCCTTCCTTCAGTCTCTTCCTCCGCATGTTCCTTCACGCTCGTTCCACCGCCACGGACCGCCGTGTCTCTATCATCGGGGCCCTCTCCTCGCCTTCTTGTTTGCTCGTTTCTGCATCTCCTTCTACAACGCGCATCATCCTCTATGCCATATCTCGTCTTTTCCAGCTTCTTTATCGGTGGTTCTGTTTTCGTTGTTGGTTGTTGTTGTTGTTGTTGTTGTTGTTGTTGTTGTTGTTGTCCGCGTTCTCTCAGAGAAGCGTCGCTACACGCTCCAAACATCCAGCCTCGGCTTCTTCTCTCTTAGGTTTCTTCTTCAGACATGTTTGCTCCACAGCCCGCTACCTCCTCTTCCTCTTCCTCTCGTGTAACTTTTTTATTCACTCGCTATCATCGCTACCACCAACGTCGTCTCTCTCTCTCTCTCTCTCCCTCCCTCTTTCTCCTTCCTTGCGTTTCTGTTTCTCCGGTGTCTCTCAGCCGTTCTCACCCTTGCTCGCCTAGGCAGCACGCTCCACGCTGACTGCGCCGCTCCTCTCCGCGCAGCGGTGGCCCGAGCGTCACGCGGCGGAGAGGTCACGGTGCGCGCGTTCTCTCTTTCATTCTTCCTCCGCTTGGTCCTTCTCGCTGCTTCGCGCGCGGCGCGCCGGCGACTCGTTCAGTGATCGAGCGGCAATAGCCACGGCTGGACGCCACTATTTATCCCACGCGTTCGCGGGGATGAGTGAGATACGAAGGTGACGAGAGGAAACACAAAAGACAAACAGAAAAAGAAAAGAGAAAGAATCAGAGAGAGAGAGAGAGAGAGACCGGAGAGATGCAGGGATATCTCCCGAGTCAAGGGCTTGAAAGGAAAAGTAGTTCTATGTCCGAGGGAGAGCCCAGGGAGAGCCAGGGAGGGAGAGAGAAAGAATGGCCGTGTGGAGGAGGCAAACAGTCGGCGAAGGTGATAGAAAGAGGCGGAAAAAGAGAAGCGGAGAAAGGAGGGGGAGAGAGAGAGAGAGAGCTCGAGGGGGAAAGGAAGTGAAAGTACGAAGAAGGCCTGCGTTACTGGCGCATCCGAGATTTCATGCTGTCGTTCCTCTTTCGTTCCTCTTTCCTTCTGCTCTCTTGCGTCATGCACGGTCGCGCGTCCGCGCGGCTCGTGCAAGGCAGCCCCGATAATTTGTCGGTTCGTTCGTAACGAGCTGAGAAACCAGGAAGAGCCGCGACCGCGGGAGGAAGGAAGGAATCGGTGCACGCGCGCTCGCTCCCTCGTATTTGCGCCAACGAGAAGCTAGATAGCGCGTACGTGGCTGCGTGTACACACAATGTACGTAGTTACGTGCATACATATATGCATAGCGTACCGCGTACACGCTGCATGCTATGGGAAGGAAAGTGATTTTCTTCGAGAGAAGCACGCTGACCCCGAGACAACGGGCGGCCGAGGGGGGATTGAAATCGGGATTATGCAACCGTCATCGTCCTCCGTTTCTTCTTCTTCTTCTTCTTCTTCTTCTTCTTCTTCTTCTTCTTTTCTTTCGTTTCGTTTCGTTTCGTTTCGTTTCGTTTCGTTTCGTTTCGTTTCGTTTCGTTTCCTCGTTGCACCAGGCTGACCCTGATGCGACGGTCAGCCGCTTCTTGCAACATCCGCCGTTTCAATTATCACCTATTCATCGTTGTTGTTGCCCCACCGAGGCGAAATCCGTATCCCATCGCCTACGAAACCATCGATTCACCGACTGTTTCAATATCCTTTCGACACTTTTCCAACGATCGAATGCTTCTTCTGTTTCATCGTCGGTAATAATATCAATCAATTATCGTTTCTAATCTTCTCGCAACGCACAGTTGATTGATGTTTAGTTCTCGGTATAATAAAATCAATTTTCTAACCTTTCTGTAACGCGTCAAAAATTATAACAGAACCTGTCTGAAACCTGTTGTCAATTTCAGACAAGTAAATGGAATGAGTGCGGTAACGGTGGAAGCACAGATTAAAGCCTAATGAACGGCAGAATGTATATGGATTAATATTCCGCGTTCGTTGCGAGGATTCCGAGTTCCAAGTATAATAAATTGTCACGGTTGAAGTTGCTCGCGGCAAAAGTGAATTGGGGGAATATCGTACGGAGGGGGAGGCAACGGCGATGAATAAACCGGGCCCATTGTTGCTGCGTGTCAGAAGAGAAATCCTCTTCCCAGCTCTCCGCTTATGAGTAATACTATTACTTTTCAAAGTACGCGTAACGAATTCAAATATACTTCCTCAGGCTTCCCCCGATGCGTTTCCAGGCATCGTTCCACGTTCACATGAGGGGGTACTATATCCTGCGAGACTGTCGGTCTCATCCCCAAACGGCATTACCATTACCCACGAGCGAATTATCATTTTAAAACAATATAGTTATCGTTTAATTCAAATTAATTCCATTCCGGGAACAGTGGCCAAATTATTCGAACGGGGGGAGACGTAACGAGCTCAAACGTTCAAACTCTTTAACTTATTTTCATTAAGAAGTCGAACGATAATTGTTGCGGTATCATGGAAAATTTCTGTCTTGCTCGTAGAACGATATTTCTGTGGTATTTACTGTATGATCTGGGGACTTGCTGCTGCAAACGGTTTTATCGCAAGGAACAACATTTTGAAGCAAAGTCTCGACGTACGTGATATTGCGATAAAGATTGACTTTGTTAAAACGGTCATTAAAAAATATACACGCGAGATAGAGATCAAAGTAGTCCTCTAATTGCTTTCAATGGAGTATTATTATCCAATAAAGATTTCCATCTTGTCTTTATGATTCTCTCAAATCCTTTATAGGATTTTTATGTACCTAAAATATTTCTTATGAAAGAAATTCTTTCTTGGGAATTACACACACACACACACACACACACACACACACACACACACACACACATATATAGGTGTACGATTATGTATATTCATTTCAGTCGCAAGCATTACGCATAAATATTTTGAAAAACTGCACGACTTGTGCCTCGGTACAAGAAGCAACTGTTCCGACTAGGAAATGAAGACGACATTTCAGACAACGCCACTTCTGCTCGAGGTCTACGCCACGCCCCCTCGCGAATCACGTGACCCAAATCAACCAATCGCTAATTTTCGTTGCACCTGAAGAGGCCCGATCTTCTGGGTTACCCCCGCTAATAAAATCACTTTCAGTGATTAAAAAAAGGAAAAAAAAACCCACCCAGAAAGAATCGAAATCGTTCAAAGGCGACACGGAGAATCGGAATACCGATCGACTGAAACAGTCTAATGATCCAAAAAGGAAGAATGATCCGTCGGTGTAGACCAATGAGACGGGGCCGTAAACAGCGGTGCGCGGTCTCTCGAAGTAGGTGAGCAGCAGCAAGCCTGGCAGAAAAAAATCGGGCTCGCTCGATCGCCATGAACTATTCGTGGGCAACACGCTAACGGTATATTTCCCTGCTGAATCTGCCAGTGGCGTTCCTAGTATTCGTTCCGCCGATCCACCGGGTCTTAAATTTATTTTTGGCCACTGGCTTCTCGAAACGGGACCAGATCCGTCCTTGGAACGTTTTTTTACCGCGTATCGTAAGAAATCATCTCGATTTTCTTCGGGAGAAATACTTCCGTCCTTCGAATCTTTCAGGAAAAGCCGTCGCATTCACGAAAATTCTTAGGTCAAACGAGACGTGAGGCGAATATTGTTCAGTCATTTAGCTATTGGTCGATGCGATAACAATCGTTGAAATAGTCAACGAGGGATACTATGAAAATGATCGGCAACTGTCTGCGTGTCAACGAAAAGAAAACCGTCCGTGGGTTGGCAGATTAACAGTGGCCTGGAGGCAATAATTCACGCGCGTCAATGTGTTCTGGGACCTCGAAATCCATGCAAATGGTAGTTTCCAAACTAGCCTCGACGAATCGGCTGAACAATTGGTTTGCAGGTAGACAGGATGGGACAATTCGTTTGTTTATGAGCTTAACGAGACTTTCGTTTGTTCGTTAAGCTCGATATATTCCGATATATTCCGTGGGAAGAGATTGGATATAATTATCGTGCAATTTTAAACGGTAAACGTGTCAAGTGCGAACTCATAGTTAGAATCTCAGTGATCCCTGAGAGATTGAAGGATTTAATATCACTGACATTACCGGCATCATCGATTCGCACAGGGAGGTAAAACGCGACGAGCGAATTTGTTCGTCCGCCGAATTTGTATTTTTCCCACCCCTGGCAGGTTCGTTGCGAGATTTCGGATTCACGGACCTTGAAAAAGTCGATTGGGTAACCCAATGATCGATCCGACGTGGCAATTATTTCTCCAGCCGGCCGTAGAATTCGACGATCGGACATAAATTCAGCCGGCTCTAATCGCCGTTCACTTCTCACTGTGCTCGAGCGAGCGAACGAGCGAACCAGCCGGAGTCTTCGAAGCGCTACGTTCGTTGTATTTTCCGTCTGCTTATCGACGATCTCTCCCACCACTTGGCTTTCCTCGGGAGCCGCGCGTACACACTGTTGAATTCCATTCTCATAAATATTTGAAATTCGTAGCGTGCTTATTAATCGCGCGATTAATTAATCCCTTACACAGGTATAGGGTCCGTGGTACAGATAATAACAGGGTGAAGTTAACTCGGCGATATTTAACTGGGAGCCTCCATTAAGAGTCTGAAGGAACGAACCCACGTCGTTCCATTTACGTTCCATTCGGTGTACACACGTGTCTATGTACATATATATATATATATTTCTTTTTCCTTCTGTTTCCTTGACACGGTACAAAGAGTACATTATTCGAACGAGAATAAAACCTAATCGTTCGAAAAGCCGGCTCTCGATTACGGTCGCTGCGAATACGCGCGCTCGGATGACTTGTTTCCCCGCGCGCGGAGTTACGACTACGTGCTATTGACCTTTACGCTCAATGATTCGCCATAGGCTCGCGTCAGTTCTGAAGCGTAATTGGCCGAATAAATTATCGCGAAGACCGCGGGTAAGTACGGCGAGAGTAAGTATCGCGCGAGATCGCCGCAGCCCCCGGTGTCTTTTTCGCCGCTGCACCTCCTCCCTCCTCTTCTTCTTCCGCGCATCCTACGTCTAATTAAGCGGCGATCGTCGGCGAAACGTCGACACCGACT